>JAPXFY010000020.1:39360026-39565026 GCA_030674185.1 Monoplex corrugatus | reverse complement strand
TTCATGTTGTGGCCCTGTGGATTGCTGCTAAACCTCAAGCGCTCTGATTCTGTGATGGCCACACATCATTATATGTCAACGTTCGAAGATTAGAAAAAATAAAAAAATAAAAATAAGAAATAGAAGGAAAAAAGTATAAAGCTTTTCCATTTTTTTTCCCAAAAGGATAGGGCTGTACTCTACAGTTACTTTCGTAGTAGGCCTACATCCTGGCATCAGCCAAGCCTGAGACATACTTAAACAAGATTTTTTTTTTTAATCATCGCACTCAGGGAGGTTACCTTTGTGCTCACCCCCCCCCCCCCTTTTTTTTTTTCTTCTTCTTTTTCCCATCCCATTTTCTGCATCACCTTAATGGCTACAGAAGCTGGCAAAGTTTAAGTTACAATGCGACGATGATGATGTTGGTGAGGATGATAATCATGAAGCTATGGAGTTCCATCTATGATTGAATACAAGAATCTTTTTTAGGATCATCACACTCAGGGAGGTTACCTTTGTAGGCCTACTCACCTTTTTTTTTTCTCTTCTTCTTCTTCTTTTTCCCCGTCCCATTTTCTGCGCCACCTTAATGGCCACAGAAGCTGGCAAAGTTTAAGTTATAATGCGATGATGATGATGTCGGTGAGGATGATAATCATGATGCTATGGAGTTCCATCTAGGATTGAGACTGCGTGACAGGGCGGTACTCTACACTTACTATCATAATATATCCCGGCGTCAACCAGGTCCCTTGAGAGATACACACACTGGTCAGAAGATTTGAGCAACACCTGCAATGACGCGTCCGTGAAGTGGGTGAGACCGTGGCCTTCGCGACAAAATGTACGTCGCAAAGGCCACGGTGAGACTCGACTGTATGGTACAGAGACAAGAATTTTAAGCAACACTGTCAATAACGCATCCATAAAGTGGATGAGACCCGACTGTGTAGTCCCTGTCTTCCCAATGAGCCCTGACTGTGTACAAGAGTCGATCAGGGACGAAACTTCCCACAATAATTTGTTTGGGTTGACAGGGCTTCGAATCCACGACCTCAGCTCAGTAATCCATTGTGTTGTTGGTGTAGCATGGTAGGGCAAGTCAGGAAGAACAGCTTTGTTGAGACAACAAAGATAACCTCTCAGAGGTCACATCCTTCAGACTACTGGACTTTTGTTGTTGTTTTGTTTTGTTGTTGTTGTTGTTGATTTTTTGTTTGTTTGCAAAGGGAACCTTTTAAATGTCACATCCTTCATCCAGACTACTGGACTTTGTTTTGTTGTTGTGTGTTCTTGTTGTTGTTGATTTTTTGTTTATTTGTTTTGGTGGGGTTTTTTTTGCGTTTGGCATTTCGTTTTGTTTTGTTTTAGGGTTTGCTTGTTTTTTTGTTTCGTTTTTTTGTTGTTGTTGCCGAATTTGTGTATGCACGTTGATTTTGTCCAACTGTGCAGGCGGTATGTTGCTGCACATCAGTTCTGCATACTCACTCAAGTCTTTAGTGGGCGTGCATCCTGGGTGTTTTCCTATTTCTGTAGGCCACCGGACACCAACATGATTAACATTTGACTATCCACGAACTGCAAAAACTTAACCCTTTGACTCCTTCATCCTACCCACCAGCTTCCTGTATGAAGCTGGTGGATAGGGTCGGGGAGTCAAAAGGTTAAGTTTTTGCTTCGCCAGCATGGTTGACAATGCAAGATGAGGGTGGACAGGGTGCGAGCGTCAAAGGGTTAAGGATCATTGATGTACTTACTTGGAGTATGCTATACTTCTTACTGTTTCAGCTCTCCTTTTATTACCTTCACTCACTCACCACCACCACCACCACCACTTTCTTGTCGGAATATCGGACTCATGCTAGTCAAATTTGCAACATAATTACGTTTTATATAATTCATTCGTTCTGGAAAAGTATCCATCCATACCTGTTCAGCATGTGTGTTTGTGCGCATGTTCTATTGTGAAATGTGTGTGACCACGTCAGTGCTCTATCAGTGATTGTATAATGCAAATCTCAGTCATGATCAAAAACATGAATTTATAAATAAATAAATGAATAAATAAATGAATGAATAAAACTTTGCTCTTAAACACAAGTATTGTATCAAACAACACTGCACATGCACAAGTTTATTGAAGTTTACACAAAATATCACTTTTCTTGTCCAAACAGTAGACTGTCTCTAATCATATCATAAAGATATGTTTAGTTAAATCTGTTATACATTGGAAAAAAGAAAAGAAAAGAACCAATGAAAGACAGTAGCAGCTCTCCCCACCAAAAAACGTAGGCTAACTTTTCTTGTATTTATCTCTAATGCCTGTTTGTTTTGTTTTTTTAACCAAGATGAATTAATGTACAAATTGTTTATTGCTGAACGATAAATTTAATGCAGGTGCCACTTTTTATGGCGTGTACATAGTGTTCATAATTGTAGTAAAAATTGTATCCTACAATATTGAAATGTATGCATATTGCTCAGTTTTACATAATAGATTTGTTTGATAAAAGCCTATTAAAGCATGTATATCTTGCTCATTACCATATTGTGTTGCATCAAAATATGTTACATTTGTCAGCTATTTATTTGCACAAACTTATCGTTGGATCATAAAGATGATATGAATATAAATGTTGGTCAGGTATTTTGTTGCATCTATCAGTGTGTTTGCGTGTATGACATGTACATGTAGTAGCAGAGATGTCATTTGTGTGTTCCTGTGCTTGGACATACTGACTTTTGTTTTGTTGGTGTTCTTAGTGGTGTTTTTTTTTTTTTTTATCTGATGAGATGATAAACAGAAATCTGTGTGCAGCATGCACACAGCACACATTCAAGCTCCCGCTACAACATAGAAGTTGTCTGTAGTACAATTGTGTAGAAAACTCCATTTTCATAGGTAAACTGAAATACATTTCAACAACAACAATGAAAGGCAAAGAAAAAAGAAAAAATGCAAAGCAGCACTGCACTGCAGTGCCACGCTCTCCCTGAGAAAAGCTGCATAAATTCAGTGGTAAATCCGTTGTGAAGACAATAATAATAATAGTAATGATAATGATATTGATAATAATAATGATAACAATTACAACAATAGTAATGATAATAATGATAACAACAACAACTATAATAATAGTAACAAGAACAGCATAAACAACAACAATAATAATAATGATGATGATGATGTAATGATAATGAAAAAATAAACTCTTTCTTATCATTTTTTCTGGTCGTGAAATGCAGGGTGCTCCCCATGGGGAAGCACATAGTCACAGTAATGAGCCAGCAATCCTTTCCACTTCCCATTTGTTTTTTTATATTATGTATGTTCTCTATAGGTAAAGCACATAGCTATATATGGTACCAACCATTTCCCCTCCTCCACCACCTTTTTTCTATAATATCATGTTCTCTTTGTGCAAACACAGAGCAGACTCAAGATCTGGTATGTTAACATCACTCCCAGTCCACAGCATTAAAAACTGGCTTGTTCACTGCCCATCTTAACCCTTTGACTCCCGCTCCCTGTTTACCAGCATCTTGCATTGTCAACCTTGCTAGCAAAGCTAAAACTTAACCCTTTGATTCCCTCACCCTATCCACCAGCTTCATCCAGGAAGCTGTGAGGGAAGGGTGAGGGAATCGAAGAGTTAAGTTTTTGCAGTCGATGGATAGGGTGCGGGAGTCAACGGGTTAATGTTTCCATCATTCCGGTGATGTCAGCTCAGAGTTTCATAGGCGCCGTCTACACCACCTGTCCATTTCAAGACCTTGCCAGCACATTGGGTTTTGCATAGGTTCAAGGAGTCTGCCAGATAATTATTGGCAGATTTGGGTTGAGTGCATATGGAACAATCTGAGTGCAATAATTCAAGTCCCTCTTGAACAAATACCAAACTACCACCCACCCCCTTTTTTCTATATGTGTGTTCTCCATGGGACAACCTATTCACTCACTCTCCCATTTTCTATAATATGCATGCTTCCCGTAAGGAAAGCAAAGAGCCAGAGTAAAGTGCCACCCATTCCTGCTCCTTTTTTAATTTCTGTAAAAGTATTGGAAAAATGCATATAATCATAGTATTGTGCACCTATTCCCCCACCCCCACCCCTGCTTTTTACACTGTAATATGAGTGTTCTCCAATGGAGCAAGCACATAACCATAGTTCGATGCAACCCATCCTTTATTTTCTGTAATATGCATGTTTAGGCCTACTTGTTTTAACTGAAATATTCTAGTATCAGAAGTCAAATCTCATCTAGCCACATGTTATTTTAATCACCTAAACATTTTCACAGACAGGTCTGTTTTAAATACAGCTGATAGCGGAGCTGGATTCGTCATTCCTGCCTTAAAGATACAAAAATCTTTTTACTTAGGTAAAGGCTACTCTATTTTTACACCAGAATTATATGCAATATTGATGGCCCTTACCTATATCAATAGCCTCTCATACAATATCTGCAATATAGCCTACTATTGTGTGTTGATTCTAAATCTGTGTTACGAAGCTTGAAACAAGCAGAACATGTAATACGAAATGACATTATCTTTGAAATCGAACATTTGATACATTGTATTTCATTCAGCGGTGTTGGTATAAATTTTTGCTGGGTTCCGTCACATTGTGGACTTCATTGGAATGAAGTTTCAAACCAGTTAGCAAGAAACGGTGCATCTAAAAATGCCAATACCGTAACATGCCATAATATATGACTATCAGTTCATGAACTTGGTTCTGTGTTAGAACGTTCAGTTTATACAAATTTCTCCAATACCCATAGCCTGATACCTTACTGCCCCAGACAGCTAGCATCCTTAATATACAAACTAAGGCTTAACTCTTGGAAAACAAAATATACACAAAATGTATGTATTTGTTCAAAAACATTATCAGTCCATCATCTGCTCTTTGAATGTCCTATCTTACTTACTACTATAGAAATAACAATCTTGATTTTTCATGAACTGACGATAGAGATATTCTTTACAACAAAAATAATGATGTTATCTCATTAGTCCAGCTGATTCTCAGATCCCCTGTTGGCAGATTGTTATGAAGAGTTAATTAATTGTTGTATGTTATTATTTGACACTGTTAATTCATTGTTCTGAATTATTAATTGTACTTGTTCCCCTTCTTACATTCATACTTCTACTACCCTTCCCCATCCTCCATCCCAACTTTTTTTCCCCTTTGTGTGTGTGTGTGTGTGTGTGTGTGTGTGTGTGTGTGTGTGTGTGTGTGTGTGTGTGTGTGTGTGTGTGTGTGTGTGTATGTGTGTCTAAAATCACTATTGTGACCAGACATTAAATAAAAGATTCTTCTTCTTCTTCTAGAATAGGTTTTCTCTGGAATTCTTTTGTCTGACTTGAAAAAGATTTACAGGCTGCTGTGCATTTGTGCTATTTTATTTTATTATTTTTTGTTTGTTGTTTTTGTTTTTTGCCAATAGATATCAGTTTATATCACATCACCTGAAAGACAGTACCCAGACCTCTAATCGAAACAATGGAGCGCCAAGAAAAAATAAACTAAAAACTGTGTAGGCCTACATGCATATAGATCTGAACAACACAGTAACAGGAAGCTTTGAATGTGTAAGTTTTCATGTAAATAACTAGTTGCTGAGACACAGACTGTGTTAATTCTTCAGAGGAGATTTCTCGAGTGTCTGTCAATAATACTTGTAAGAAATTCTGGTCACATGCATGATGCTCACAATATTATGGAGTTTAATTTAACTGAAGAGTTATAAATGTGTTCAAAGATTCAAAAACACAAATGATTTTCAAAGATGTTTTAGCAAATCATACGGCAAAAGCAGATTGGTTGGTGTCAAGTTCCTGACATATGACTGCACAAATCCCAACTGTGAAAGGACATGGAAGGTAAACCAGTGAGGAAGAGGAGTGCAACCTTTATCATGATAGCTCCAAGTTGAGGTCTCTACCTCATCAATCCCCTGTGACCTCAGGATTATGGTAGGCCTACATTTACCTCTGTTATAACTGACCACAAGAGTAGGCCTACCTAGCTGTTTGGCAATTCCTTATCCTGGTGCCTGTGTGGGTTCCTCAGAAAAAAAACAGTAGGCTATGCTTTCTACCTCTTTTGTGCCTTATATTTTAGTCTCAAGGATGAAACAGTCTGCCTTTTGTAATGCATCCTCTGGCATGTACAGCTTCTTGTGCAGGTTCAAGACCATCAGCTAAATTTGCTTCCTCAGTGATCGGTAGCTCTCACAGTCCAGGAGGATGTGTTCTGTCTGGTCAGCTTCACCATAGGGACACCAGGGCGATGGCACGAGACAGAAACTCTTGTTCATGTGGAGGTTCAGTCTGTTGTGTCAGATCTGATCGCGGAGTATAATGACTTGCTGTTGCTGGAACAGCTGATTGTAACTGTCATGCAGCTGGGGTGTTTTGAAGTTGATGCTATCGTCTTTCTGTTCATGCTCTGCTCCCAGCTTTGCCAATTTTCCTGGGACACCGTAGTGTGAGGAGATCCACTGCAGAACCAGTCTGGTTCATGTGATGTTTTGCAGTACTTCTTGCATGGGTGGCAGTTTACTTGTGGTAGTGTTTCCAGGGCTGACATGGCGTCAGAGAGAAAGGCTGTTTGGCTGTCACAGTCTGCAGCGCTGCTGCTATTTGCTGCATGGACCGGGGCCTCAACTTTGGCTTCTGTAGTTTGTGCAGTGAAGGCCATTTGGCATTGCGCCAGCCTGCCATTGTCCATTTGAGTATTGGATATAAACCCCAGCACCTCTTCTCTTGACTGCATCTGTAGCAGACCCATCTGTGTAAGCCAGTATCCTAGCCCTGATATGGCTCTAGTAGTTGGCTGGGCTATAAGCATTATGAACTGAAGCCAGTATCCACGCTTCAATTATCTTGACATCACCCTGATTATCTTGACATTCACTCCCACCACCCATTTCTTTCACTGTTCTTTTTAATGTTCTGATCTTTTTCCTCGGATGCATGTATGAATGTTGTTTTTGGCCACACTGTGCAGGTGGTATGTCACTGCACGGTCTGCATACTCAAAGTTTTCAGTGAGCATGCATGCTGGTGTTTACATGTTTCCATAAATTGGCCAATGACATGACTTAAGGTTCTTTAACATGCATATTTCATATTCTGTATGTGTATACACACAAAGGGGATTCAGACACTGGCAGGTCTTTACACATGTTCACCTCGATTTTCGAAAATTCTCCACCTCCTTATCTCCCTTGCAGAAGTATCTAGTCAGATTGAGCCTTGGACCTCCTGAATAGGAATCCTACCTGTACCCGACTTGACTGCGACATCTGACATATTTCTGTTTGAAATCACTGTTAATCACAAATACAATATCAAAGTGATGTGCATTAACAGTCAAGAGGGTAAGACTTCCCATTGGATGGTCTAGATTCCATCCTGCTTGGTACCTCCCACTCGGTGAGTAGGCCTACAAGGTGAAGACTTTTCCGATCTTCCAGGTCAAATGTTTGCAGACCTGTTAGTGCTTAAATCCCCTTGTATATGTATGCATACAGTAGGCCTATACATCAAATATGCATATTTACAAGGGTGCAACTTAAAAAAAGTAAAAAAACTGAACGGGGTCCAGAGGCCGGCAGCGCCCCGTATGGGGGTATAGCCCCCCAGATGCTGAAGCTTTTTCAAAAAACGGAATTTCCGTTTCCGACTCTTTTGAAAAAACGGATTATGTCGTCGAACGAAAAAGTTGCATCCATGTAGGCCTATTTACGATTCTATAAATCACGTCTTTGTCCAGTGGCTTGTGGCAACATAAAAAAAACATTCAAGCATGTCCACAGAAGACAAGAGTATGCAGACTATGCAACAACTTACTGCCTGCACAGTGTGAGCAAAACATGTAGGCCCTATACACACCCCAAAGAAAAATCTGAACACTAGAAAAAAAAAATTGTTTTAATATTGCAAGTACGTTGGTGGTCTGTAGACATGTCTTTAGTGAAAAAATTATAGCATGGTTTGATGATCCATCTCCTCCCCCAGAAAATGTTCAGAGAGGGATTGTAGTTGTACACAAAACTGTTCAACTGCAGGTCTGGTGTATCTGTCATAACACGCAATTTGTGTGTGTGTGCTTGCATGAGCGCACGAGTCTGAGAGAAAGAGAAAAGGAAAAACATCAGACATACCAGAGCTCCTATACAGGTAAAAGTGAGATATACCAGAGCTCCTATTAGCACACAAATGTATTCTTGATCCACAAGACATGGGGGACATAGTCAATTTAATGGGATGCACTGTAATTCTGAGGAAAAAACTTATTTGGAGTTTGTTCAAGAGGATTCACTGCACTCAGACAATTCCATATATGCGCACAAGACTGTTTTAAGATCAAACAGTATAAAATCTGAAGGAAAAAACTTGTTTAAGATGAAATATTGTACACACCTGACATGTTCAAGCAGATAGCATCATCGCCAATTCATGATCAAATATAAGCAAATCAAAATTGATAGCAATTTAACCTCCTACTAAAAAAACTCTCAAAAAATGTTTGTTCAAAATTAAACCCTCTCCGAAGATGGTTTGTGGTAGATGATCCTCACACTACCTCTATCCATCAGCTGTGAAAACTTAACCCTTTCACTGCATCACCCATCCACCTTCTCCCAGCAGTTTTAAATCAAGTTCTTGCTTTGCTATCATGACTGATTAAGCAGGAAGCTAATAGGACTACATGGAAAGAGACAGTCAGAGGAATGAATTACTTTACTTGGCATCAGAAGTTCCAAATCAGTCTATTTCTGATTTGTCTCTCCTGTAACATTACTGGTGACAGTAAACTGTGAATCCATACTTTGTTGTAATAGGAAACTGTGAGTCCACAATTTGTTCTCCTATCTGGAGAATAAAAAATAGCAATGATTTTTCTTCCCCAATAACTTTTCGGGATAGGTCCAACTCTGACGGACCTCACATCTGTCTGTGTTAAAGGAAGCCCTGGGTGCAGAAAGATGAAAGAAACTGATCAAACTAGAAACACACACTCCCAATACACACAGAATCAAAACCATAATACTCTCTGACAAATTTACTTCATACAATCAACAAGAAGCACACAGAAATAAGGGTTTCCATAAAGTATCAAGGAAGGAAAGAGTTCAGGGTGTAAAAAAAAAAAAAAAAAAAAAAAAAAAAAAAAAGGGGGGCCCACAAAGAATCCAGCAAGTCCTCAGGGCCTTGGAATCACAGACCTTTAGCCAGTGGAACAAGACACCAGACCTTAAACAAACCCATCATCTACATTTGGTCACTGTCATCTACCAGCAGATTAAAAAGAACAATAAAAACAACAATAAATAATAAATAAAAAAAAAAGAAAAATAAAGGGATAGGAGAAGTGGAAATATTTAAAACTATGTTGAAGACAAGAGACAGACAAAAAAAAAAAACAACCCCAACTAAACAGACAGGCTATAAAATGAGGTCAATGACGAATGTGTGATGCTTCAAACACCCCAAGTTCTGTAGAGCAAATCCACTTTCACAGGTAAATATACATCCAGACAGATTGGGGAGGGGGCAGGGAGAAAATAGTGAAGGTGTTGCACTGAGGCAATAGACTCTCCTAGGGAGAAAAGAATGAATTTCTTATGATAAATCTTTTGGGATGAGGAGAAGGAAAAAACAAACAAACATTCTTTCTTGATGTGAAAGAC
Source organism: Monoplex corrugatus (assembly GCA_030674185.1). Lineage (NCBI taxonomy): Eukaryota > Metazoa > Mollusca > Gastropoda > Littorinimorpha > Ranellidae > Monoplex > Monoplex corrugatus. The sequence continues at coordinate 39,555,326 of JAPXFY010000020.1, read as the reverse complement.
ACCTTCCTGCATTACACACAACTTGTGTGAAACAAGGTTCCATCGTCATACTGCAGAGCAGGGGAAGCAACAATTCACGAAACATGTGTCTGATCCTTGTTTGTCTCTTTTAGTCCATAAAAATAATTGTCAGCATTAAGAAGGAAACTTTCTTTCCAGCATGAGACCTTAAAGCTCTTGTTATAGCTCATCATTCAATGAGGAAATCTTTCAACCCACTGTTTTCCCCCTTTGCCAACAGTTGCATACTTCAGCAGGGTAAGCTTTTTCAAGTTACAACGAAAACTTGCAGATGTACCGTGCAATGAAACAAGCTCTGTACAGGTTCACTTTACTTTTACAAATACATCAATTAACACCTTTGATATATGCTATTATACCATGAGTAGTTTTAAAATATGAAAAGTTACCAATGGCATACATGTGAAACTGTTTCCACTGCGCCAGATGTAAGCAACAGGAAAGAATGCCTCAAGAGACGACTTTTGTGGGCATTTGTACTCAAGATGTGTCCTCATCACTTTGGAAGCGAAAGCTTTCACAGGTGTTTGATTGTTTTCTCAAAAAAGTCCCTGATCATAAGAGTCCCTGAGAAGTCTCATACATGGACAGACTGCTTGACAAGAGGCACATTTCATATGGTACACGACCTGCATTTTGAGATGAGCATTCCGACATGTTTTCTGCATTCCCAAGCAAGTGCCCAACATATTTTTAGAATGGTTGTGATGGGGGAAAAATTCAAGGACGTCCTTCTTCTACACTTTTGTCTTCTCATATACCCCCCCCCCCCCCCAAAAAAAAAATTACAATAAAAACAAAATGCTGATTCAAATGGCTACAAAATGAAAACAAAGCTGTGTGAATACTTGTTTACAACAGAAAACAAAGTTGTGTAAAATTACACAGAAAGAAACAAGGTCAATGATCTCGACAGCACAGAGGGAAAATGGGTCAGACTTAGGGGATTATCAGCTGAAAGTAGGAAAACATGTGCACAGGTATCACTTGCACTATCTCCAAATGTCTGATAAACTAGTTAACCTTACTGGGGAAAACTGATAGCCTCCTTCACAGCTTGGCCAACATTTACACAGGCTGAGGTGGTGTGATAAACCTTGGACAAGTATGCTTACCCAGACTGAGATGGTATGATAAACCAATCACAAAAAAAGATCACAACCACCCTCCTCCATAATTTGGTCAAACCAGTTTACACAGAGGTGCTTGAGGCATCACACATTCCTACTGTCGCAGCATGAACTATCAACACTCAACTTCTGTGGTCCAAAACAAGTGTGGTGACACCATCAGACTAAAATTCATCTCTTTCATTCCTTTTCCCCATCTACAGCTTTTTACAGGAAGCTGATGGGTAGATAGAGGAATGAAAAGGTCAGAGCAACACATTTCAAACACTTGTGGTTGATCCTTCATGGTCACAGTGATCCTCTTTCTAATCACAAAATGAATTCTGACAGAAAATAGAAACAAAAATATTAAGCCAACAAACTTCAACACATATCATCCACATGTACAATGTGACTTATGTACACTACATACACCATTTTGGCTGTCCACAAAAACAAAATATACAAATCAGTGTTCAGCCCCAACCATCCACCCCACCCCGGCCCACCCTTTCCACAGAATATGGACAAACATGTATACACATATATATATATATATATTCATATATCCTGATGTTTAATATTAATAATAATCATCCTACCATCAAATGATAAAACAATAACAATAATACAAGGAAATGAATTAAATTACTATCAATAATCCACAAATAAACACACGATTTCTCAATCCAGAACAACCATCAGCCACACATCAAAGACAAATAGAATCAAAACATTCTTGCACAAACATCCAAACAATAAAACACTTCCAACAAAAATTATGAGGATGAAAAGAATGAAAACTTTCACACACAAACATACATTTAAAACAGGAAAAGAATTCCAAAGCAACAGTACAATGCAAACTAAGTATCATTAATGTGATGACATTCCAACAAAATCAGTACCACACAATCCAAACACAGATCATGTAAACTTATAAACCGATTTTAATTTTTTGTGGTTGCCGAGTTCTTATTTCCACAGCCCAGTTACAAAATTACTAACAACTACGCCCTCCCTCAACCCCATCCCACATACACACAAAATGAAAGATACTGCACACATCCAAATATGATTCTGACATAAATACTGCTACTGATCACTTATATTTGTTTCAACTCCTAACAAGTTTCATATATCTAATTCTAAAAAGCACTGTTGCAAAACTTATTAAGGAATATTCAGTTCTGAAAAATATTACAGAAAACAAAATCTGTACAATTTCAAAATGACACACACTCCCCATACCTTACAGCGGCCAACAAAATACATACACCACCACACATTATGGTCAAATTCAACAACAACTCAACAAACCAGCAGATGTAAGACTCAACTGAAAACTCACCATTAAGTATGACAATCATACATGTGTGATTTGGCGGTAGCCAAGACGAACATGGCTGTCTGTCAACCCAAGCTGACTCACACTGTCGATTTAGATGTTACACATGTCTACTCACACCAAAGAGTCAATCAATGGCAACAGACCACACAAATAAACAATGCCGAAAATGGAGACAAAGGTGAGAATGTGTCCATCTAACAGATACCTGGGTTATACTCAAAAATCAAACAAACAAAAAACACCCCACCTTCTAAGTGACAAACACTTGACACTAAAAAATGGTCTTAGTTTACAGAGAAAACTCTCACTCTCAGTATCCGTTAGCGTCCTTTTCTATCAAAACCAGTTCATACACGTTCTTAAGATTTATCATGTTTCCAATGGAAGTGAGGGGTATGAGTGGTAGTTGCAGAAAGAGAAAACAAACAAACAAAAAACATCCAAACAAAAGCACTGTAAATCCCATACTGATCAAGCCATATGATTATTCTTCCTTCCTGTTTGAAACCATGCTATATATCATATGTGAACCCAGCAAGCAAAAATCAGGCTAAAGTGCAAAATTGTCATTTTTGAATTTTGAACTCATCTTAGACTTAATATTTCAAAGTTTATAACTAAACATGCAAAATACAGAATTAATTCATCCATTGTACTGTGTAGTTTTTTCGTTAGATGTGTTTGAACTCTGTAAATGTAATGCTTTTTTTTTTTTTTTTACAAGGAAATACACTCACAAAAGCAATACACTCATGAAAGTTTGAATGAAAAAAACAAAGAAAAACAATCAAAATTGTTTTTTGGAGTGCTTTTAATATTAAGATGTGGTAAGACTTCAGGAACCTGTAGATTAGATGTTAGACTTGAAATATGGAACGATTGGAAGATTAGATGTTAAAGACTTGAAATATGGAACGATCTCAGCTGACCCAATTTTGACCCTTTGGTCATGGCTATGAATGACTGGCTGTATCTTAGGCCAGGTTTTCACATGCTTTGTCACTTTATTATAGCAGAAGGAAGATGAAGATCTTAAAATGAAGGGCCTACTGTACCACTTAGTGACTTACTTCTTTTATGACAAATCAAACATAAGTTCATTCAAAATTCTCATTTCTATAGCTATGAATGCGCACTTATAAACAAAAAACACTCGATAATTTACACAAATACTGAATATTGCCATGCTCCAGATGAAAAATTTCCCCAGCCAAGTTTGTAGCTTGCAGAAATGATCATTTGTCAACCAATGAAATATGAAGCCGGCACTGTCAGAATGATAAGAGCATTAAGATGAGCAGTGAACATGCAAATCTTTTCAGTTTTCTGTTCAGGATGGAACTGAAGTTGAGACATAACTCAAGACATTAGATCTTAAGACAGGCCCTCAAAGTCACGACCCCACAACTTATAACCTTCGGTGAGAAAAAATTCTTTCAAAAATTCAGCTAACATTCTTTATAAAATAAGATTTCATAATCCAACTATCTGAGAGCTGTCAACATGTTTAGTTTTTCCCCCTCCATGAAGACAAAGCAGTGTGTGTCTTAAGACAGAGCTGTGTGGAATAAATACCGAATAAACTATCAGACTCATTGATTCAATAATCCCGTCACACTACTTTGTCTTTCAATAAATAGTCTGCTTTAGTTTACCTTTTCTTGTTCAAATCACTCACCATGTATAAATGAGCATAACAATCACTCAGTGAATCAAGATGTTTTTTCAGGCTCTGTGGCAAGAGAAGAGGAAAAAATAAACAAACAGACGGTGTGGGTGTGGGTTGTAATCAGTCACCATTATAGCTCAACCACCACCAAAAGGAAACAGTGGTGTCTGTGTATTGTTTTTCTTTCAATAGGAACACAAAACATACAATAATAATACGAGGCAACGTTGAACAGAAAAGCAATTTATGAGCCAACTGCCGTTGACTTTAGTTTTACTACTTTTAGTGACACACTCTAGACATTAACTCACTGACTCCAGCACCCTATCCATCACAAGCAAACATTTTAACCCTCTGACTTGCTCACCCTATCCACCAGCTTCCTGTGACAGTGTGAGGGAGTCAAAGGGTGAACCTTTTGCTCTGCTATCATTGTTCACAAAACAAGATACTTATTGATAGGCTGAGGGAGTCAAATGGTTAAAAACACAGCTGAAAAGATGGAAACTATTTATACAACCAGACAAAAACAAAGAAATAATGTTCATAACAGAAAAGAAAAACCAATTTGAAAAAAAATCACTGGAACTGAGTTTTCTGATTAGTTTGACATTGGCCTATGGAATTAAACCACGTATGTATTTGGATGAAAAATGTGACTCTTCTAGTAAGTGGTTAACTTGTACTGTTGCATACATGTCCAAACAGCCATTGAGGCAAATGTCTTATTTTTTCTTGTTTTCATAATCTGTATTGCAATTATTTGGTTCACAATGGAAGATGGTATAAGGGACGGAGAGTAAAAGAAAGAACGGGGTTGGAAGAAATATCAAGCTAAACTCATCTTCGTTTCCTCAGATTTCAAAATAAAACAAACAAAAAAACATGCACACACAACACAGCCTTACTTTTTGTTGACCATCAGTCTCAAATCTTTTCTTTCCTTTTTTTTCTCTTCTGCAAACAGTTAACATGTTTCTTCTACAGGCCCACTGGTACATGCTTTCCGCTGATATCAATCAAATAGAATATCATAACTGTTGGTCTGAATCAATATATTACAATTTACATTAACAAGTGAACAAGAGGGATAATATTTTCCAAAAGGAAAGGAACAGAAGAGGTTGCAACATGTGAATAATGTAACTGTTCATCTAGATCAACAAGACCCAAATTATTCAATGCCACCAAATGACAATTTACACTAAATCCAACCAAGATTTTTGAAAAGTCGCATTCATCAACTTTCATTCACAGAAAAAAAATACCCAACAACTGACATTCCACAATCAAAACAATTTGCAACAGAAATTATGGTCCTTCATGTTTACAAATCAAAAGTTATTACATAAAATCTAAAATATAGGCTACGTACTGAGTAAACCATACACAATTTCATAAGTACTGGAAAATAACACTATTTCTGATTTTTTCTTTTTCGCTTACTTTCAGATTCCCCCACTCACCTCACATTGGTTGCCAACACCCACCCTGCTTCCTGTCTCATTTAACTTCTTTCAATTGAATTAATTCATACATTTTTAGACTTGGAAAAATACTGTTCTTGCTGAGAAAAGCACAGTTCTTAAGATGACAAAAACTGTTTTGACGGTACTTAAAATACACACACACACAAAAAATGAAGGAAGAAGTAATCTAGCACAGTCTGGACTGACACAAGACTGACAGCAACATGTACAGGTTTGGGGACAGCTTCAGCCTTCTGAAACTACAAGCTGGCACGGTGGCTAACCACGACCTGCGGTGGGGACAGCGGTGGTGGTGGACTGGGCGACAGCAGCTGCTTTCTGCTTCAGCATGGTCCAGTCGAAGGTGTAGTCGTACTGGTAGTTCAGTGTGCGGAACAGGATGCGGAACAGCTGCCGAAGATACATGTAGTCTGGGGCTTCTTCAAAGCGCAGCCCTCGGCAGTAGTTGAGGTACATGGCAAATTCTGCTGGGAAACCTTTGCACAACACCTCCACAGGTGTTGACATTTTCTTCTCGCTGATCTTCTCGTATTTCTGCTTCTTTGTATTGGCTTTAAGACCCTGCCAGGGAAGGCTTCCTCGGTTGAAATACATCAGCACATAACCCAAGGACTCCATATCATCACGGCGACTTTGCTCAATACCCAGGTGAGCGTTGATGCTGGCGTAGCGAGCTGTTCCTGTGAGGTTTTTGTCTTCACGGTAGGGGATGTGAGTACGAGTGCGACTGTCTCTGTACTTTTTGGCAAGGCCAAAATCAATCACAAAGACTTTGTTGCAATGCCTGCCGATTCCCATGAGGAAATTGTCGGGTTTAATGTCCCTGTGAATAAAATTCTTGTTGTGGACATATTCAATACGCCCAATCATCTGGTCAGCAAGCATGAGCACGGTTTTCATAGTGAATCTCCGGGAGCAAAAGTTGAAGAGATCTTCGAGACTGGGCCCCAACAGATCCATAACCAGCTCGTTGTAGTTCTTCTCTGCCCCAAAGTAGCGAATGTGTGGAATCCCAACACCCCCTTGAAGAATTTTGTACAGCTTACTTTCGTACAGTAACTGGGGGTGTCGAGCTTTTGTTGACTCAAGCTTCACAGCAACCTCTTCGCCATTTGTTATGTTGATGCCGAGGTAGATATCGCCGAACGATCCACTGCCGATTTTTCGTACCAGACGATACTTGCCTGCCACAATAAACTCACTGCCTTGTAGGCCAGACTTCTCTGATGCACCATCCATTTTCAAAAGTTCACAGAATCTTTCTTAATTAGACCAAATTGGAATGAGGTAACTTCGGTCAAGCTACAAATCTGGTTGCCATCTTGGGTGTTTCAGCTTTACGATGGAAGCTTCCCAGCATGCAACATTTCCAACCATAATCCTGCACGACGGGACACTGCGCATGTCATGCGGAAGTTCTAAAATAGTATCATCGCAGTCGTGACTGTTGCCGCTTGCTGACAGAAGAGTGGCCTGATATTAAACGGTGTTGAGGGCGACTGAAAAGTGGCCTGACGAAGATGAAAGAAGCAACTAAAAATCAGCAGCAGAATGCAGGAATTAAGGCAGATGGGTTGAATCCGTTTTTTCATCGACTTCACCTGAGCACTCTCGATGTTATCAAGGTTCGGTTGGTGTCTTTGACTCACGTTCTTTCTCTTTAGATGTTCCTATCACGACCTATGGGCCTATGCTTACATCTTTGAGTCATGGGTAAGGGGGGAGGGGGAGAATAGCCGTATGAGATGTACATCAAACGTTCATTGTGATAATTGTTTGAAAAATCGTTCCCAGTTTCTGTTGCGGAAAGTTTGAGATATGGCAACCCCAGAATTGTTGAAAATCACAGTAGGCTTGAGTAGGCCTAGGCTGTTTCTGCGATTGCGAGTCTGCTTTTGAAAATTGACGCGAGTAAGATCGCCTGATGGAGCAGACGAATGCAAGTGGGAAGGGGAGGGTTATGACATTTCGTTCCGGTCAGAGACTCTCTCTCTCTCTCTGTCTCTCTCCCTGTCTCTCAAATTTTTCATTTTTGTCACTGTGACTGTGGGCATGGTGATGGTTTGTAACGAAAGTTCAGGTGCACAGTATTGATTCAGCCGTTGCTTTGGCTGTAGATTTGGGCTGATTCAGTGATTTTGGTCATTTCCCAAAATCAGATGACTCATACTCATACATACCTGAATACATTCACACTATACTACAGTAGGCTGTACATAAGGCTAGCAGACCCTGTGCAGGTAACAAGTGAATAACTTGATAAGTACTAAAGTAGTTCTCATCTTAATGTTAGCCATGCAGGTCTACATTATTAGATTATACATTACTTATTAGCAAACTAACACTAGTAATAATGTTAGCCATGCAGGTCTACATTATTAGATTATACATTACTTATTAGCAAACTAACACTAGTAATAGTAGGATTTGTCAATTTAAATTAATTGCAGTCCTTTCAGTTGTGCACTTTTAGACCAATATTGTCCTTTTGTCTTTAAAAAAAAAAGTGAGCTCTTAGTAGTCTTTCTCAAGTTACAGCTGTTTTGTAATTTTAAGTTTTTTAACTGAAAAGTCATTTTGTACTACATGCTTATTTTTTATTTTTTGTGTTTCTTTTTTGTTTTTGCTTTTATTGTAGTCTTTGTAATTATACTGAAATCTGAATCAAAGTGATGCCAGTGTTCAAGCAAATACAATCTAGAAAATCACAGAAGTAAAATTCATATTTGATATCACAATTAATACAAAACAAGACAGGCACAACCATTTGGCAACTGGCTAACAAAGTCAAGTGACAAAGATTCTATTAAGAATAATTGTGATGAGAACAAGGAATAGAAACAAATCAGAAACAACAGAAAAACAGAGTGGGTTTAATAATGGGAAAGAAATTGTTAATGCCATATGATATGTCCTGAGAAATCTCACAGAGAGATCATCAAATTGAATAAGGATTTGCATCTATGTTTTGTTAATTATACAGAGGCCTTTATTTAGTTAGACAAGAATTGTTCAACCAGCTTGAAAAGCTCAGCATTATGGCAAAGACCTAAGAATGATAAGGAATATATATATTGGGAGCAAACAGCAGCGATGAGAGTAGAAAATGATATAAGCAATTTTTAAAATATCAAATAAAGGGTTAGACAGGGATTGTTCTGTCACCAGATTTGTTTTCACATTATAGCAAAACCATCATGCGAAACCCAGAAGAATGCCCAGGGATAAAGGTTGGATGGGAAATGGTGAAAAATCTTTGTTATGCAGATGACATTGATCTAATTGCAGAGAAATGAAAGAGACCTACAAACTCTTGTAAATGTAATAGAAAGTAGAAATAGAGTGCTGGAGCTAAATAGTAAAAAGACTGAAGTCATGATAATCAGTATATAACAAAACACAAAAATTTTCCTCATGTAAAATAATAGCAAATGGCACAACATTGAGACAAGTTGACAAGTTCATTTCATATCATAATATTCATATATATATACATATATCTGGGAACAGTCACCTTATCAAAAGGCAGATACATATTAGAAATATCCAGCAGAATTGGCCAATAGCATTGAAGAAAATGAAAATTGTTCTCACTAACCTGTCCAAAACAAGTGTGACTGCCCGCGTTCAAGCAAACAGGAACCAGAAAAAACACGAAAAGAAGAATACGAATGCGTATTTAATACAAGACAAGACAGGCACAAATTTTCAGCCAACTGGCCTTTGTGAAGCGTAAGATTACGGACAAACAAACACCAGATACAGAAATTTTGAGAAAAAGACAGAAACTTCCCTGCTGCTGTGTCCAATGTGAGAAAAGGAATGCCTATCACAAGTATCAGTTAGCATAATGAAGAGAGTTTTTCAGTTTTATATAGAATCAGTATTGTTATACAGATGCAAATCCTGATAGTCAACAAACAAAGATCAAAATGAGGCAGCTGAAATGTGGTTTCTAAGACAAATGTTAGAACACAAACAAGACAGTCTTGAAAGAAGCAAACACAAGCAAAATGTTAATGAAGAAAATTAGGAAAAGGCAAGCAACATTTATAGGACATGTTATAATCATAATATTAATAATGAGAAAGAAACTTGACTCTTTGAGCACCAAGTCACAACAAGAGAGCTAGAGGAAAAAAGAGCACCAGGTAGACCTAGGGAGAAAATGTTTTTCAGAATGGGGAGTGGGGGGGGGGACAAAAAGGGAAGGAGATATTGCAGCAACAAAGGATAGATCTGTGTAAAGGGCCATGATTGCCAGCACTGTGCGGCAAGGCACAGGCTGATGATGATGATCATTTATCAGCCCTCCAGATTGTTTTCTGCAATACAGTTCTTAACTGCGCATTGTTGTGCCTCCTTGTTTTCAGAATCAAATTAAAAATGTCTTGTTGCAGTCAGACTTCTCCACCATATTACTCAAAATTTGGAAAATAGGACTGACATTTTTGTATATTTGAAATTATATGGCTGGGTTGTATGTTTGGTGGTGGTGGTGGTGGGTGGATTGGTTGGTTGGTTGGTTGCATGCGTGCGTGTGTATGAGGAGTGACAATATTTCTGATTTATGTCAATATTTTTGTTATTTTCTTGGTATAAACATTGTAGATTTATAGTTATGAGTGGCATTTAGTTGCTGAATGGTTTCCTAAATCAGGATGATTTATATTGTTATTACTATAATTAGTCACAGAATCTACCTTAGCTTTTGCTTGGTTAATTTTTGTTTTCCTCTTGAGGCAGTGAGAGCTTTCTCAGACCACCATCCAGTACAAGAAGTGTATCAGGAGACCTAAAATTCACCAGAAGAAAATGATTCAGTGTGCTATGTTTTGTTATATTTGCTGATTTCTAATCCTGTGGATGGATCTTTACCAAAATGTCTGGACTAAGATCTGGTGTAGTGGAAAGTAAGTAATCCTGAATGTAAAATTTTGAAATGGGCCAAGCTTCATGCAGCGTGCATGTGCATGTGCGTGTGTGTGTGTGTGTGTGTGTGTGTGTGTGTGTGTGTGTGTGTGTGTGTGTGTGTGTGTGAGTGAGTGTGGTGTGTGTGGTGTGTGTGTGTGTGTGTGTGTGTGTGTGTTGTGTTGTGTGTGTGTTGGTTTTTGTTTAGCTTTGTGGATATTTGTTCTTGATACTTTCACTCAAACTATGAACGATTTTTTTTTTACTTTGATTAATGATTTCCCACCCAGTTGAGTGACTGTTACTGTCAGTCAGTTTGTTTAATTGTTTAAAAACAAATTTTAGCCTCATTTTCAGTGTATCTAACTTTTGACTTGTGACCAGTCGCCATAGTAACCTCCCTGAGTGCAAGGATCCTAAAAATAACAACAACAAAACAAAAACAAAAAAAACTTTTGACTTGTGTGACTTTCAGAATACATTGGACCATTTTGTAAGTCTGTGTAGTATTGGACAAACTATGAATAATCATGAGAGAAATGAATTTCAATAGTATTTAACTAGGTCCTTAGCTGTGCCACTATAGTATTAGTATTACCATATTCAAGCACACAGCAAACTAGGGTATGGGATAATATATGATAGTGTCAGAATGTGTATTCGTTTTTTTTTGTTTTGTTTTTTTAATTCTGTGTGCATGCACGTGTGTATGCTACGAAGTGAAATGTGTAGATAACAAAAAGTATTCCTGTGAAGTTGTGCTGGAGTGAAATCCATTCTGTGCTTAGATCAGTGTCATATGACACACGTGGTGTGTGTTAAATGTAAGACAAGCATTCTGTGTATCACTGGCAGACATAGTTGTACTCAGAATCTTTTTGTGTTACATAGTATCATACATAGATTCTTTTCTGTCTTGTCAAAGCATGTTTTGTTATTGACGGTTCTTTTTCTATTTAAAGTTAATTTGTGCTGTTATCATGATAAAGTGTACTGAGTATGCTTTTGGCATGACCATTTATGCAACATCAATGAATCTATTATTATTGTCATTATTATTATTCTTTTGTAGGTGTTATTATCATTATCAGGATCAGTATTTTCACAATCATGCATATGCGCAGTTACAAACAGTTTTACAAGCAAGCAGACTTGTCTGCGACTTGACAGTGGGTCTCCCTAATGTTATAACAACAAAATCAGTAAGCATGCACTGGTAATTGTTTGCAACTCTCTGCAGGCAGTTGGATCTTTGTTCACATTTCTCTTTAATGAAAACACTTAATTTGGTACCTGGCACCAAAAACCATGCATGAATGATGATACAAGATTCACTTTAAAGTTCATGTCACAAAGAGCAGAATGTGAAATTCTGTTAATTAATGAAGTCAAATACAGGTAATAAAAAGATTAACAGATTCACTGTTCAAAGGGTTTTTTTGAACTGTTTGATTTTTGCATTTTCTTTCTCAGTGTTGTATCTGTTCTTCAGCTCACGCTCAGAATTTAGTGGAAGAGAGTAAAATTGTGCCCCAAATTGCTTGTATCAGGCATCTCTCACTCTTTAGAGCTGTAACGACTGAGCCACTTGCAAGTGGTCTATTTCCAAGCCTCCAAGGAAAAAAGAAGTGTCTGGTCATCACCTTTTGACCTAGCACTAGTAGCAGTGTAGATATTCACTCGGCCAGTTTCTGGTCATCAAAATATTTCCTGTTGCTTCCGTTCAGCATCACTATTGAAAATAATCAGGTCATGTTATGAAAAATAGAAAAATGTTTGGATGACCAGCTGTTGATCTCATTTTGTTATGTTATTAAAAGTGTATTTAAAGAAAATTTTTGTTGTTGTTGTTGCTTAAAGCCCAGCAGACTGTGTAGAGCCATATATATCAGGGCTGTAAGTGTAAATATGACAAGTTGTAGCCCTGATATGACTCTACACAGTCGGCTGGGCTTTAAGCAACAACAAAAATTTACGGTTATAGTATAACCGTTTTAATACACACATGGTACTTGAACAGGGGATTATGTACACATATCACTCAGTGCATTTGTGCACATAAGCTAAGGAAATGCCCCTGGCAGTGACCATTCCGTCCAATTTATCACACAGGGAATTTAAAAAACATACCTGAATACAAATTTAAACATAACTAAGGACACTAAAACACATAATTAATATAAAATTAAAATGGACTTAAATTACCTAAAATTGTTTCTGCATGTCTTATATCCCTAGAGCCAAAAATGCACTTAATATATGTATCCAAGTATCAATCCTAAAGGAAAGTATGTAAGACTTTACTGAACACATTAAAGTGAATGGACCAGCAAGGTAGAAAATGACTGGAGAAAATGACAGAAACTGAGAAAGCAAAGGAGCAAGGCAAAAAGAAAGAGAGTGACAGAAAAGATGAAATTTCTAGCACAGAATTTCCAGAAGGTGGGGATAGTATTTATACTGAAAGAGCCCCTGGCACCCCCATGGGGGGTATTAACTGTATTGTAATTAATTTGTGATATAGTTGTTTTTGTGTATTTATTTTTGTTTCGTGTTTTTTCAACCCTGTCTTGGTGACATTTAGTAGGACATCTAAGTGCTGACTGACAAGTTTATGAGGAATGAAATTAATAGTGCTTCATTTTAGATCATCAGAGACCCAATCAGTATGATGTATTTTCTTTTTAATAACCGTTGTGCCATATGATATATGTTATAATGTGTTTGGTTTCACTCTATAGTTAAATTGAAATAATGCAGTATTGTAAGAGAGACATGTTGACATAGATGTAGAGCTCCTGCCTGCCTTCTGAATTTGCGTTGGTGCAAATGATACCACAGTGAAAAATCATAAATATGGGTACTGCCTCCAGTCTGTCCAGTAGTGGAGTGTACTAATCCTCTTCAGTTACCATTTAGGGAAGGAGGCAGAGTGGGACCCTCTGTCAAAAAGCTGATTAAAAAAAAGTAAGGTCTTTACCACTTCACTCCCTATATGACCCACAGCCAGTTGAGGATCACAGGACTACATTTGTATTTTTGTTTTGATATCGGAGCAACCACAATGACATAAACAATATATTTTTTATACACACATTTGTGTCTTTCTGTAAGTAAAGTACTAAAATAAGCAAACAACTAAAACTGTTGAATTAAACGATACAGATTAAAAAAAAAAAAAAGGGGGGGGGGGGGACAAGTAAAATTATATTTACCATATTTATAAATTTTCTTAATATCATATATGTCCATCATATGTTTTCTCTCATCAGGCATGCGTGATTGTGTGCAGATTGCCCTAATGTCAGTGACAGTGGCACCGATTCGTCTGCTCATGGTGGGTCTACTTCTTCTGATGGTGTGGCCTCTGGCAGCCATCTCTGTTGCTTTCCGCTCTCCTAAGGATCGAAACAAACCCTTGACAGGCTGGAGATGGTGAGTCAGCACAGGGATCACTATGGCTTTATAAGTTTATTCCTGTTGAGTTCAGTGAGCACTACTTTTTGTCATGATCATATGTTGGGCATCATTTGGCTTTAAGTTTTAAATATTTGAGTATTTATTCCCAGTGTGCCCCTTGGCATAAATGGTAGTGTTAGAAGTCCTCTGTATCTATCTGCTCTCCACCATCTTTTCAGCTCTGCCTCATGTCAAATTGTAACAAAATAACACAACAAACACAGTAACAACAATAATATGAACACAAGCACAAAAAGCCTTCAGCAATAACAACCGGCTGCCTGTCAGGTGGCCAATGATTTTTATCAGTTGGCCTGAATGCACACTACATCTGTACAAATAGCCAAACTTAGTTTCTAAATCAAGTTATGTCTGATCCTTGCCTGAAGATGTGAGTTTTGTTTTGTTAGTAATTTTTTGTATAACATAACAAGCGACATGGTAGTAAAAGATGACATTGAATTTGATCGGAACTTGTTTAATGTGTTTTAAAAAAGCCTTTGTGTGTGTTTTGTTTTTGTTTGTAGATGTGTTTTTTGCAACCTTATTTTCTGATTCACTTGTAGTGATTTTTATGGTGTTTTTAATGTACATATAATTGATTACTCGAAAGCTTTCCACTATAAAAGTTTGTTCTATCAACCCAGGTGGCAACACTATTGTACTCTCTGAATCAGTCAAGAAGCTTGGCATTGTTCTTGATTCTCAACTCTCATTGTAAATATTCATCACCCGAACCTGTCAAATCTTGTTACTGTGAACTGTGATATTCCAGTTCTATTTGCTGTTGTCTTTCAACTTCAGCAGCATCTAAACTTGCGAATTCTTTGATTTTGTCTCACATCAGTTACTAAAACTCTGCTCTCTGGCTTGCCTACTTCTTCTGTTGCATGCCTCCAGTATATTCAGAAATCTGCGGCACATCTTGCCCATCTGGCAAAAAGAGGCATGAGCATGTCACTTCTTGCTTCACTTTCTCCACTGGCTGCCTGTTTCTCAAAGAATTTCATTCAAAATCAACACATACATTTACAAGTGTATCAAGTGTACTGCATCTGTTCATTGTCATGACCACTTCAAATGTACACCTCTGCCTGATCTCTCCCTTCTGCTTCTGATACTAGTTGTCAACAAATTCCTTGATACAAATGTACCACGCTTAGTCGCTGTTCTTTTTCTGTGTCTGGTCCATACGACTGGAATGATCTTCCCTTTATAGTAAAAATAATATTAGTGCTAGCACTCTTTATACCATTAACATGTGATTCACTGTTTGCACAGTGTTTATACATTGCATGTGTCCATATCAGTGTCTAGCTCTTTGCAAGCATAGAGCCTTCTTATGGGTCAGGTTTGAGATTCCTTCTTATGGGTCAGGTTGTGAAATTCATTGATCGTATGTTATATACATTGTGCTTTGCGTATGATGTATTTTGTCAATGTCCAACAAAGTGTGTACACATTCCAAACATACGATACATTACCACCGTATGGATACAAAGGGGCAGCATTATTACTAAGGCAGTGCCCATCACCTCTCCATAACCCTCCCCAGCCAAGAACGGGTCAAGTACTTAATTGCAGCTGGCTTGGGTGGAGGCAGCTTGCAGTAATTTTTTTTTTTCTCAAGATGTACTCAAGCTGTAAAGTTAGATTGGATTTGGATGGTTGGAGTTCTGCATCTGTGCTGACCAGGCTTATATGGGAACAAGAGCCCGGAAGAAAAATCAGTGTCAGTATAAAGAAGTGATAAAGTCACATGATAAATGACATCCAGCAGTTAATCGTCCATTTCAGTATGAGCTAAGAAGTGTAAAGCTTGTGAATAAACAGCCAGAGCCAGACACAGCTGGCATCATCTGGTAACCAGCACCATGCATTAAAATATAAATAAGCTCAGGACTCTTGGGACTGCTAGTTGATAAGCCAACATTTTGTAATGGCAGTGCTTTGGTAAAGTGCAACATAACATTGTGGTTTGATAAAGTGGTGCTTAGCCCACCATGCATTAAAATATAAATAAGCTTAAAATATAAACAAGCTCAGGACTCTTGGGACTGCTAGTTGATAAGCCAACATTTTGTAACGGCAGTGCTTTGGTAAAGTGCGACATTACATTGTGGTTTGATAAAGTGGTGCTTAGCCCCAGACAAGAAGCAGGAAGTGAAATTGAGAATGGGTGAAGCTGAAAAGTGTTCGAATGACATAAGCAGTGTTGAGCTCCTTGAGGCCCTGTGACTGCTGTTTATTAACTGTCACTCACTATGTTGTGCTGCTGTGTTCTGCTGTTATACTGTGGCCAAAGAAGCTGTATGGCTTGAGTTCAAGGTCTTCGTTATAGCCTTTATTGCTCCAGGTCTTGTCCAGTTAGTAACTCGTTCGTAAAGTTGGTCACTTGCAGTGAGTCACCAGGTATGACCGTTAGCGGGTTTGGGTTGTTTTCCTACAGTTTCAGTTTGAATTATTTACAGCAGCAATTTATGTAATTATCTACTTAGGGGTGGTGTGTGTGTGTGGGGGGGGGGGTTGTTTTCCTACAGTTTCAGTTTGAATTATTTACAGCAACAACTTATGTAATTATCTACTTAGGGGGTGTGTGTGTGTGTGTGTGTGTGTGTGTGTGTGTGTGTGTGTGTGTGTGTGTGTGTGTGTGTGTGTGTGTGTGTGTGTGTGTGTGTGTGTGTGGTGTGTGTGTGTGTGTGTGTGTTGTGTGTGTTCTACAGCTTGATGTTTTGTCTATTCAGCCTTCTTATTTTCTGAGAAATTTGTCATGTATAAAGGTGGTCATTTCAAGAAAATCACTGACCATAATCAGGACTGATGTATACTTATTTTTCTACAGTTTCAGTTCTGTAGAAAGTAAAACATCATTATTTATTTGAATAATTTACAGTACTATATTTAGTGAGTAAATGCTGTTGCCTTTTGAGGTACAGCCGGAGGCTTTGTTTGTTCAGACTGCTTATTTTCACTTTTGTAAGTAGGTCATTTCACCTTCAAGTGAGTGTGACCATTGCGAAGGTTTATTATTTCCCCTCTATTTTCTGTCCAGCTCTTTGTGAAATGAAACTCAGGGTTTTTTGGTGTGTTTGTTGGTGGTTTTTTTTTCTCAGTCCAGTAAATTATGTGTTTCACTGTTTGGTTATTTTCCTAAATTTTCAGTCTGTTTATGAAGGAAATGGAATAATGTATTGTACTTATTTACAGTAATACTACTAGTTTGCTTACCTCTTCTGAAGGCAGACATTTGAAATTGAGTATTTTGAAAGTTTTACGTTTTTTCCATTTGAGTCTTTTTGATTCAGAAAAATAAAACTATATCTAGATATTATCTGTATGTGAATTTAGTAAAATTACGTTTTTTGTGCAGGATGTTTTTAATCTAATAAACACTGTCTTCCACCAGATTGATTTTATGTATATTTCTAAAGTTGAGTCTAATTTTCCTAATTGGTGGATAACTTCTGAAAACTCAGAATCTTTGTTCTTCTTTAGAAGTTTCTTCAGAAGGAAATGAATTTTTAAATCTTACAACAAAATGTGAGATTGCTGTTTACAGCTAGTTAATTTTAGATTTTTCACAGAGGATTTCTGAGGAGCTTTTGTGTAACTTTAATCAGTTATAATTGTTATTTGATTGTAGGGAATGATCAGTTGAACTGACTTGTTAATATCCATACCCATAATGTACAATTATGGTATTGTTTGATTTGATTTTCATTTGATATTGTGAGTTATTTGATTGGTTGATTGGTTAGTAGATTGATTGGTTGGTTGGTGACTTAGTAGTGTGGTTGGTTGGTTGATCAGTTGACAGGGAATAAGTTAAAGTTTGCAACCAAAATGAGCTATTTCACTAGCACCAAGAAGTCATTTGTAATAACACGAACCAAGGATATTTTTAGAGTCTGGCTTACATTACTTTCTTACAAATTACATATTGATTAGTTTGCATGGTTGCAAAACCTGAGGACAGAGGAGGGAAGGGGAGTAGAGGGAGATAATATATCATCATTAATCTTCCACCTTTTATAGGGTAAAGGAAAAGGATTCACATTAACACACAGCATGTGTGTGTGTTTTTCTGCAGCAAGGCCAATTCATCCAGATGTTTGTGGATGCTTACTCTTAAAAATTTTCATTGCTGCTGTGACCTACAGGAAGTCACAAGAGCATAGCTTTTATTAGATAGGTATGTTTTGCTTAGTGAGAATTTCTTGGCGGTTTAGAGATGAGATAAGAAGTGTAAGTGTATTTAATTGATGAAACAAATGATGGAAATAGTAGTTAGGCAGTGTTCTAAGATTACTGTCAGGTGTTTAGATGGTACACATTACCAAGAGCCTTGGATTACTGACAGGTTGAAAATGGGGTCAGCAGATCTGGATGGATTTTTAATTAAATCGGTTTGGCTCAGGCAGAGATGTACAAATGGAGTGATGAGTAGATTTACTCTACAACTGCGATGACTTTTTTCAGTTACGTTTCTTATGCTACGTTTATAGTGCAGCATCTGGAACAATTTTTCATAATGCTATGATGACGATGGGGATGGGGTTGATAGTCATAATGCTCTGGTGGTGTATCTAAGATTGGGAGTGTGTGACAGGGCTGTGCTCAGTACCCGGTATCATATCTCCTTGTGTCAGCTAGGCCCGTGAGATACACTTACCTGCAGTGTTCATCAGATTTTGGCAACAACGCCCTAAGTGACACATCTCTGAAGTGGATGAGACTTGACTGTGTGGTCCCAGTCTCCCCAACACTCTTTGGTTCTGGGTAGGAGCCAGTTGGGACCAAAAAATCCCATAGTGATATTGTCAGGATTGATGAGTTTGAAACCGATAACCTTCCGCTTGGTGCTGGCTTTACTGACAAGTCGAATGATTGATATATTTCTTATAGAGAGAAGTTATATCACAATTTTTATCATCAGGTGAACCGAATGTCGGTACATTTCCAGTATCACAATATATATCATCTGATGAACTCATCAAAATGTTTTCAGTGAGATATTAGGAGTGTGGGAAGAGGGTGTAGCTAGAGGCTGAGAGATTGTGTGTTTGTCATGACCAGAGATTGTGCGTTTGTCGTGACCAGAGGTTTGTGTTTGTTGTGACCATTACATCCTCAGTGTAATGTGGACAGTGGGCACACGACAACAAGGAGAGAAGAGAGATGCAATCATCAAGTGTTTCCCTGAACACTGTCAAACCAGAACAGATTTGGGGAGTCAATCTGGACATCTGCTGTTTGTGTTATCGCCTCCCTCCCTTCTGTTCCAGGCTATTGATTTGGTCCTATCACCTTGCACAGTCTGGGGGCTTGGGGGAAGAGAGAGAGAGAGAAAGAGAGAGAGAGAGAAAGAGAGGAAAAATAAATAAAGAAAAAGCTTTTGCCTGATTGATATCAAGGATTTTTGTTTGATTGGTTTTTCCCCCTCCCATTTCCTCCTTGTTTCCTTAATGATCCTTAATGAAAGTAGGAGAATGTATGAATACTCTGTGTGTGTGTGTGTGTGTGTGTGTGTGCGCGTGTGTGCGTGCGTGCGTGCGTGTGTGTGTGTGCGTGCATGCGTGCGTGCTTGCGTGTGCGCATGTATGTGTGTCTGTCTGTGTGTGTGCGTGCGTGCGTAAACCCATGAAGGGAGAAGACATATGATCAAAAATGGCTCTTCGTATACATATGTGGATAGCAAAATAGAAAAATATGTTCACAAACTTTTCTCAGCTAGTCATCTAATGGAAGGACGTTTTCACAGTGTCAATGGATAGGATAAGGAGCAACCACATGGTGGTTTTGTTTGAATGGGCGTGAATGATTGATTTATTTAAAGGTACCACATGTGTGTCTAGGTGTGTTGACAAAACTGACATGTTCTGAAGAATTAGTATTACATGGCTGTTTACCTATGGATCGACATTTCATTGCTTGCCATTATTTGGCTTGTAAATTCGGCCAGTAACTTAATAAAGAGTTAGATGCATTTAGCTTTGTATGGATCTTTACAACTAAATTTGTTGGTTATAGGGATCACCTGAAAAAAAAAGAAAGGAATAAAAAACAAGGAAAAGAACTGATCAACCTGTATTAGCTTTTGCCAGTCTTTATTTCTTTTGAAGTTAGGGTGAGAAAAAAAAAGTCTGTGCGGAAAAGTAGTTGATGCAACTGTGTATTGACTGGGAGTTGAGAGTTCAAATCCCTATCACTGTATCAGTCAAAAAATTATTATGATAGTTTTCAGTGTCATGTGGCTTCTGTCCAGAACTGAGTGTGCTGTGGACTTGTTGCGAAGACTGATACCACAGTCAATTTTCATCCACTTTATGAAAATGTCATTGAGGGTGTTGTGCAAAAATTCCTGACTGGCGCCGTGGGTATCCGTATCTCTCAGGTCTTGGGGACCTGCAGTCTCAGTCGTAATTGAAACTCGCATGATGATCATCATTATCATCTCTAGACTCATTATTATATCTATAATGCTACCAATTTTGAAGAACAAGGTCTCCCAACAGTGTAAAAATCGCTACTCACAGTTCCGTAGCTTTCGATGGCGTTCTCGCCATCTTCGTCAGCGCTCTAATGCTGTCTGCGTGAATCTCTACTCAGATCTCGCGAACATGGGATGAACCCAGTTCACGAGATCGAATCAGAGAATGGTACACCGGGGGCAGGGTGTAACGGCCCCGGTCCCTGTTGAGCGGGGGGTTGGTGGCTGCGATGTAGATGGCCTCCTTGACTCCTCGCTGGAACCACTTATTTTCTCTGTCCAGGATGTTGACATTGTCCGCACTGAATTGATGTTTTTCGGCGTGTAGTTGAGCTCCTACTGGAGAAGAGTCCCTCTTGTGTTCTGTTAGTCTCTTCTGAAGGGGGCGTTCAGTTTCACCGACATAATGTTGGTTACAGTCCTGGCAGTCTATTCTGTATATAATGCCAGCTTTGTCGAGTTTGCTGGTTTTGTCCTTGGGGGTGACCAGCTGGCTGCGTATGGTGTTGGAAGGTTTGGAATGTACAGCCACCCCCAGTTTTCTGATCTTTCTGGACAGAGCGTCACTCACACCTCCTACGTATGGGATGGTGATGTGTCCCTTGCGCTGGTGTTGTTTCACTGGCTGTTGGGATGCGGTGTTGGATTTCCTGCCTCCCGGGCTGTTCCAGGCCCACTTTTTGTAGCCCGAGATGGTGAGCACTTTTTTCAGGTGGTTTGTCTCCTTGTCTTTTGCCTCTTGGGTACTGCATATGGTGTTAGCTCTGTGGGTAAGGGTTCGAATCACTCCCAGTTTGTGTTCAAGGGGCTGGTGGCTGTTGAACTGTAAATATTGGTCCGTATGAGTTGGTTTACGGTAGACCGAGAAGGATAGAATGCCATCAGTTCTGGTGATGAGGGTGTCCAGCATGGCTATGGAGTTGCTCTGTTCCACTTCCCTCGTGAATTTGATGGCTGGGTGTTGGTTGTTCAGATGTTCTGTGAACTGTTCGACCAGTTGCTGGGGGAGGATAGTCATGGTGTCGTCTACGTAGCGCCCCCAGTATCGTGGTGGGGAGTGGAAAGAAGCCAATGCTTTCTCTTCAAAATCCTCCATGAACAGGTTGGCTACTATTGGGCTTACTGGGGAGCCCATGGCTGCTGCTCCTTTTTGTTGGTAGAATTCACCTTGGAAGGTGAAGTAGGTGGTGGTGAGGCAGCAGGACAAGAGTTCACATACGTCGTCCACTGTGAGAGATGTACGTTGGTGGAGGGTTTGGTCGTTTTGTAACCTTCGGCGTATGATCTCTATGCTTTCTTTCACTGGTACGCTGGTAAATAGGGCAGAGACATCATATGACACAAGGAGTTCATCATGAGCGAGGGTGTAGTTACTCAGTTTTTCCACTAGGTCAGCACTGTTGTGGATGTGATGATCTGTGTGTCCTACGAGAGGTGATAGGATGTCCGCCACAAATCTAGCCGTCTCATACATGATGGAACCTCTGGATGCGACTATGGGACGGAGGGGGACTTCTTTCTTGTGGACTTTGGGTAGACCATAGAACTTGGGGACGTCGGACACAGTTGGGTATAATTTCCTGTACTGTTCTAATGACAGGCGGTCCGTCTCTTTCAGGCGTTTCAGTGTGTCTTTCAGTTTGTTGGAAAACTTGGAAGTAGGATCTTTCTTGAGGCGTTCATATGTTGTAGTATCTTCCAGAAGTTTGCTTGCCTTCTCATAGTACATGGGTCTAGGCATGATGACTGTGGCACGACCTTTGTCAGCTGGTAGGATCATCGTGGCGTGTTCGTTCTTTAAATCCGCCAGAGCCCGTCTTTGGTCCGGTGTTAAGTTGGATTTCGGTAGTTTGGCCTGTTTCATGATTCTGACACAGTCTGATCTTAAGTGTGTGGCTTCTTCTGAATTAGGGCCAATATACCTGCAAGCTGTTTCAATGCTTGTGATGAGGTCTACCACTGGAAGCTTGTTAGTGGCTACGGCGAAATTTAGTCCTTTCTCTAGTACTTCCTGTTCAGGTTTAGTGAGTTGGCGATCTGATAGATTGATCACCCACCTCTCTTTGATCTTTCTTTTTGTTTCTTCCGGTACAGGTGTAATCTCGCTTTTGTCATTCTGTTGTCTCCTGTTGTTTTTTGGTGCTAGAAGTTCGAATTTCTTTCGATGGCGTTGGCGTACTTTGTCCCATTCTATTCGTCGTGTGTTGTTTAGCCACTCTTTGATTTCGGAGAGCATAGCATCTGGTAGTGTGCTAGAGCTCAGTCTTTCCTCGAGGTCTTGGATTTTCCCTTCCAGACAAGTGATGCGGGTGTTGATTTGCTTGATGCGTTCGTTCATGAGTGCTCGTTGTGCCTGATTGATGATATTATTTGCTGCTGTTCCTTTCATCGGAGTTTTGATTTTTAGGCTGGTGGGAAAGACGCCGTGATGTTTGCAGTGCAGTGTGAAGTGTAGATGGTTCCTGAACTTCGCTAGGGAGCGGTGTAATTTCTCTGATTCACGAAAGGTAGTGATGATCGTCCGATCGTAATCGCGAATGAGACGTAGGGGAAGTTTCAACAGTTGGGGGGTAGACATAATGCTACCAGTTTTGAAGAACAAGGTCTCCCAACAGTGTAAAAATCGCTCATTATTATATCATTATGAAAAAGTATCCCTGATTTTGTGGCTCTTCGTGCCATGTTCTCAAGGTGATCTGAGTTTTGGTGGGTTTGGACATGTGTTGGTAGAGCCAGAATGTTATTGTCATTTTTTGTTTACAGTCTAACTGACTGCATAGAGCCATATCAGGGCTATAACCATACACAATACTTCTACAAGGGGGGGGGGGGGAAAGGAAATTTAAGTACACATATCAATGCATTTGCGCACATCTAATGAGATGCCCCTGGCATTGACCACTCCGCCCAATTTCATCGCACAGGGGATTTAAAAAACACACCTGAACACAAATTTGAATATGATTAAGGACACTAAAACATGTAAATTGTAATATTATATTACAATTTACATGTTTTAGTGTCCTTAATCATATTCAAATTTGTGGAAATTATATACAAACAGGCCTAATTACCTAAAATTACTTCCGCATATCTCATTTTCCCAGAGCCAAAAATGCACTTAATACATGTACCCAATTATCAATCCTAAGAGAAAGTATGTAAGGCTTTTTCAAACACATACAGGTAAATGGACCAGCAAGGCAGAAACAGACAGGAAGAAATGACAGAAAGCAAAGGAACAAGGCAGAAAGAAAGAGAGTGACAGAAAAGATGAAATTTTTCGCACAAAATTTCCAGCTGAAATGAACAACACAGGAGTAGTGAGCAGGAGCAGTGAAAACAGATGAAGAAAGGGGAGAAAGGAATGGTCAACTCTTTTTGACACTTAGGAAACAAAACTAGACTACATATGTATAGCCAGAGGCTGCAAGACAGGTAAACATAGAAGAAACCACACACACCAAGATAAGAAACCTCACTAAGTAACAGCACCTTTTCAAAGTCCCAGTCACCCAGCACCTATTCAAAGCCATAATCTGGTTACACAATAATGGCAAACTCTACAGTGCCAGGGACTTTGAAATGTTCAGTATGGTTTGATTTGTGTCTGTTGGGCGTGTGTATGTATGGAAAGCTGCATGTATCAAGATATGTGTATGTTATTTTTCTTTGGATTTTCAAGGGAGTGGTGGGTGGGTGAGAGAATAATTTTGTGTGTACAAATAGAGGGTCAGATGCTGTTTTAATGGGTTTGTAACCATAAGCTGTAGCTAGAACAACAGAGCTGCAGCAAAAATCAAAATGTGTTTTGTGGGCATAATCTTGAGCTATGGTAAGAAAGTAATGTAATCATTATCCTCTTTGGAAAAAATGCAGAAACCTCCAGATGCAGAATGTGGCAGCTGAAGTGGCAGAGTAATTGGAATATTGGGGGGGGGGGGGATGACTGGCACTTCCAGTGAAATGTACCACTTAACAGGGAATTGTAGGTATATAGTGAAATAGTTTTTAGGTAAATGTGTACATACAAAGTATTGTTAGCTGTAACGCTTACACGCATTCACATGTACACACCAAACAACAAAAATAATCAGATCTATATGTGTGTTACTAAAAATCCGTCGTTCATAGCAGAAACTGAGATTTATTTACTTACTATCATGTAAATGATGAATTATATCTGGTCACTAGCCCTTTAGTTTCCCCTGTGTGCAGTATATTACGGCCACTGATAGTGCTCCTGTGTCGAGGGGTGTTCTTTGTAGGCGGCTTCAAATGGATCAACGTGCATGGGGTCGGGCTACATCCAAGGAAGCCCCCATCTTGGCTGTGGCTCCCCATTCCACGTTCTTCGACTCCCTGGCCCTTGTCTACATGGATCTGACCAGCGTAGTGGCAAAGGCAGAATCACAGCACATCCCTTGCTTTGGAAGTAAGTGCGTATATATGGGAGGAATGCTGGGTGGTTTGTGTGCATGTGTTGGGTGGGGTGGTGGTGGTGGCTGAGTGGATGGATGGTTCATGTGAGTGGGTACGCATTTGTGTGTCAGTGTGATTTTTTTTTTGCTTTGTTCAGTTTTGTCTTCTTCAGTTGGTCCTCAATTCTTGTATTGGGTGTTTTGTGTATTGTTCCATGTTCTTTTAATGAGATAAAAACAAATTTGGTGTTTTTCATTTCTGTCCAGTTGTCTCATTTCTTATGACAGAATATGTGCTTGTGTTATCATTGTCTTTGAAGTGGGGATGTGGTTGCTCAGTATTCTAGTCGCATGTGTTCAGGTGGGGGATAGGTGTACAGTTTATCATAACAAAGTATGTACAGAAACTAAAAGTATTGCAACATCTTTTTCCCCCCTTTTTTTTGTGCCTTTCAGAAAGGAGATATGAATACATTGTTTTCATACTAGGTAAATAAGTGATGACACTGAACACTTATGACATGTTTCATTATTAGAGTTTTTATTTTTAAAAGGCATAAAAAAGTGGCATAATTTAAGGTCCAGATTAGAATTGATTTTAAAAATTTGATCAGTAGAAACCACCCTAAATGGCTTAGTTTGGTCCAGATTAGAATTGTTTTATGGTTTGATTTTAAAGAAAATTTGAAATAAAAACTGCTGTCTAATTAATTAATTTGTGATAGTGAAAAAATTAAAATTTTGTGAGTTTGAATCATTATTTGTTGCCCTGATGGGACACTTTTTCTTTTCAGGAGATGAACTCACTGTCATTTTCTTTTTCAGTCTCTTGCTTCCTGTCTCTCAAAACTCCCCTACCCCCCCCCCCCTCTCTCTCGTCACTCTAACCCCCACTCCCATTGCTTCCTCCCTCTGTTTATATCTTTGAAATTGTGTGTGGGAAAATGGTAATACCCTGTCCTTACTGTACTCTGTTTTTTTGAGGGGATTTATGAAACCTTTATTATGAACCATTTTCTTTCTCAGCTCAGTGTTCTATTGTACTCTTTCATGCTGGGACTATGTCTTAGTCGCAGCATAGAAGTTGTTGATTATGAGGAACAATAGAAGAACCAGCAGCATGTTCCCACAGGCAAGCCGTAACTGCGCTGATATCATGTTTTTATCAGTCTCTTGACATTTACTGTGTAATCACCGTTTGTGCGGTTACGCAATGTGTGGAGGGTGGGGACCATTCCAGCTTTGTGTTTCCGTTGTGTACAGAGAGTTGTTTTCCTGTGTCAAGAAGATAATAGGCCAGATGTGGAAAATGATATTGCTTGTACAATCTGTTATGTTTAGTTTTAATTATATGATTATGTAGTTCTGAGCAGTATAATTGAAAGAAAGAGAGGACTACTTTGTCAGGCAGTTTCAGGGGTGGGGGTGGTGGTGGTTTAGGGTGTTTGGTGAATGTTCCTGTTTTTCAGATGCAACAGTAAGAAATGGAAAATGATAATGAGATTGTTAGAACAGTAAAGGCTGTATTGCAAGCATTATAATTAAAAGGAGGTAGGGATACATACAGTTACTTTGATAGAAAGAAGAAATGGAGAGAAAGCAAATGGTACCTTTGTATTATTGTGAATGTATGTAATTATGAATATCTGTGTTTGCATTGTTTGTGCGTGTCTTTGTCTAGAAAGTTTGTCTTTGTCTAGAAAATGTGTCTGTGTCTAAGAAATGAGTTGAGAAATGGAAATATAGTGGGACTGACAGTTATAAATATTATATTGCTCTTCCTAGAAAATAGAGGAATGAAGATACTTTGAGGGAAAGAAAAAATATAAGGTACGGATGCAATCAATATTAATTTGTAACTTGACAGTTGAAAGAGAGGAGTGTAGAAGCAGTTAGTGGGAGAGGAGGGGTCAGGTAAGTTTAGAGTTTGTTCAAGATGAAGTTATTGCACTCAAGACAGTTCTATGCACATTGCGTTCAAGACAGTTCTATGCACTTGACATAAATCTGCCAGTAATTATCTGGCAGATTCTTTAAGCCTGCGCAAAACTCTATACAGGAGCAAGATCTTGCTATAATATTATATGAGACAGTAACCCTTTGACTCCTGCAGCCTTTCCAGCAGCATCTTACAAATCATAGGAGCAAAGCAAAAACTTAACCCATTGATTCCTTATAGGGTGAGGGAGTCAAAGGGTTAAATTTTTGCAGTTGATGGATAGGGTGCAGGAGTCAGAAGGTTAACTAAGGCAACTTCAGCTAATCTGACACCACTGGAATGATGGGATCATTAATTAAAATGGGCAGCAAATAGGCAAGTCTTTACACTGCTGGCCAGCTGGGATTGAACTTGAGTAGTCAGATCTTGAATCCTATCTATCAAGAGAGGCAGCTACCCTGATAAAAATGGTGACATGGGTTTTGCAGTTTCTATATGCTGGGACAAAGCCTTTGTAAAGAAACAGAAAAATAATGGGAGTAATAGTTGTAATATACCACATTCGTAGTGCTCTTATTGAAAGAAAGAGAGAGGGGTGTATATTTACTTTGTTAGGCCTGTTGTGACAGGGGTATGGAAGGGGCTGGGAACATTCCTGTTTCTATATAGAACCTATGTTAGGAGAATAAAAGCAAAGAAATAAAGAAAGTCATTTATTCAGTACTTGTAGATACTGTATTTCACATTCTACAATGAAAGATAAGAGGGGTGTTCGTAGAACTGTAAAATGATAAAGGGATTAATAGGGCAAATAGGACTTACATGACATTATAGAAAATAATAAGTGGAATAATAGTTCATATACATATAGTACATTTCAAGCACTACAATTAGAAGCAAGAGAGGAGTGTAGAGTTTCTTTGGGAAAGAAAGGTTATATCTACATTCCCATTATGTGCGTATGTGCATGTATATATGTTCCCTCTGTGTGTGTGTGTGTGTGTGTGTGTGTGTGTGTGTGTGTGTGTGTGGTGTGTTCAACAGAAACAGGAAGAGCTTTCAGAAGATCATCTCTACAGAAATATACTCAGTTAACCTTTGCCACCTGCACCCTATCTACCAACTGCAAAACTTAACCCTTTGACTCCTCACCCATCCACCAGCTTCCTGCAGGAAGCTGGTGGATAGGGTGAGGGAGTCAAGGGTTAAGTTTTGCTCTTCAGCATGGTGACAAAGAAGATATGTTGGACAGCTGCAGGAGTCAAGGGTTAATAGCATTAGTCATGGTTAAATACCATTGGATGTTTCCTACAGCTTGCTAATCCTAGATATTCTGTAAGAAGAATGAGACTTGAGAGAGACATACAAATTTACATAAGAGAGACAATCTATACAATTTGATCATTGCTGACTGGACGTTTTGCCTTTTTAGCTGATGTTTCAAGTTCAGTCCTAGCCCACAACATAAAAACTGGCCTGATTTCTACCATCTTAATGATTCTCTAGTTGTTCTGGTATCAGTTTAGTGTTTTTTAGATGCTATTCTCCTTCTCACCCTCATTTCAGCATCTTGCTAGCGCATGGGGTGTTACACACACTCAAGGAGGCTGCCAGATAATTGCTGACAGATTTGGGTGAAGCGCATACTGAGTTGACTGAGTGCAGTGAAAATCGCTTGAGTGAACTCTTTAACTCCATTTTAGCTGTACGTGTGTTCAGAAGTCCAAGCAAACAACAGACTGAGAACTCCTGATCGGTAAATTTGTACAGTTTTTGGGCTCACTGTGATAAAAAAAAAAAAAAAGAAATGCCATCCCGCAGTTTTGGGCTTCGATAAAAAATAGATAAATGTGCCCACCCACCCCCATGGAAAAAAAGAGTGGAAGGGAATTGCCCATGTAAACATAGGCATTTTTAATCCTGATTGTAAAAGTTTATAATCTGTTATTACACATACAAGTGTATGCACTTGTGTGTGCATTCATTCTGTCTCTTACACACACCTTCTCTCACACACACACCTACTCTCTCTCTCTCTCTCTCTCTCTCTCTCTCACACCACACACACACACACACACACACACAACCACGCACGCACGCACAGCACACACCACACACACACACACACACACACACACACACACACACACACACACACACACACACACACACAGAGTAAAGTTTGAATTCTACTTAAATCTCCTGGTAGATCATCTTGGTGTTGGAAATTTATCACAGTCTCCCTCCCCCTTTCCCTCTGTCCCTCTGAAATTAGAGACAAAAAATGCATAATTTGTCATCAGCTTAACAGCTGCTGAACAGTTTTCTGGCTTCTTCAGTCAAAAATTTCAACAAAAAGTCTCACATTTACAGTTAATTGAGTGCATATATGAATTTATGGTTCCAAAAATCCTTGCCTTTACTAATAGTGTCTGTGAATATCAATTATGCCATGAATTGTGTATAAATCTATGGTCCCAAAACCATGATACCTTAATAAATGATGTCTGTGAGATGACAGCAGTTTTTGTTTTTTGGTGGTAGTGGTGGTGGTGGTGTTTTGTGTGTGTGCGTTTGGTGCGTGCGTGCGCGGCGCGCGCGCGTGTGTGTGCGTGCATGTGTGCATGCGTGCGTGCGCCTGCTGCTTGAAAATTGTGGAACTCTTTTTATAGTTTATTTCTTGTGCAATGTACTGTTTAAATGTTACATGTTACATGATATGGTGCTTTATTGGATGTTCTAGTTTGTCGCTATCATGTGTGTGATGACAGTGCTTTGTTGTATCTTGCGTATTCATTGTCACTGTCATTAGTGTCATGTATGTGGTATGAAGCTTTAGTGAACATGACAAAAAATAACCATCTTCTTTGTCATATTGTCATGTGTCAAACTGAGTGGTTAGCATAGTATGCTGTCACTCGTTCATGTTTTGTGTATGGTGTGAAGCTTTTGTAGAGATGGCAAACGGATGTCATCTTCTAGTTCTGATCCATGTTGTCTTGTGTCAACTCACTTTATATTGTATATTATCTTAGTCATAAGTGTCATGTGTGTGGTAGAAGCTTTAGTGGATACGGCATCTTCTGTTTCATTTTGTCATGTGTCAGCCCAAGTGGTTTGCATTGTCATTGTATCAATGTCATTAGTGTCATGTATGTAATATGAAGCTTTAGTGGAAATGGGAAATATTGTCATGCATTGATCTGAATGGTTTGCATGTATGCTGTCATTGTCGTTAGTGTCATGTGTGCAGTATGAAGCGTTAGTGGATGACAAATATCTACATTATGCATTGTCTTCTTGTTCTAATCCATATGTATCAGTGTCACCTGAATGGTTGTTATACTGTGTCCCCACCATCATGATGTCTTAAAACACCTGCCTCTCTTTCTTCTGTTGGTGTCTAGCTAGTGGGCAGGCAGATTGTGTCCCATGCAGAGAATGCATCAAGGTGGCTGCCTGCTTACAGGAATGGGGGCTGTATGTAGTCAAAGCTTGAGTGTGCCTGCACTGTGTGGACTGTCGCTTTTTCTGTCCCCCACACCTCCCTTTTACCATGTACCAGCTTCTGGTGTACATATGCATTAGAAAGCTTAACTTCCCCCCCCCTTTTACTGTCTGTTTCACAAGTGCAGAAGTGCACAACTCTTCAGTCTCTACTCACAGTGTTGGTCTAACAGCTGAAGATGCGCACAGAAAATCGGATACATTAAAAATATGCTATGTCATGTCAATACTCAGTGGTTTATGGTAAGTTGAAAATACCTAGTCTTTATCACCACTCCCTTTCCATCCCCACATCCCCAAAATATTGCTTGACTAATTGCATAGTATTAGTATGGTAATCCATCAAAGATAGAGTTTGCAGATTGTGCAACAATATAATGCTTGCACAATGTGGGCAAAACACCCAGAACAATGTGCTCACATGCATTAGACTTAGAGAAAATACACTGCTCAGAATGGGGGGAGGGGAAAGAAAGAAAAACTAAACGATCAGTTT
The DNA here is from genome assembly GCA_030674185.1 of Monoplex corrugatus. Taxonomy (NCBI): domain Eukaryota; kingdom Metazoa; phylum Mollusca; class Gastropoda; order Littorinimorpha; family Ranellidae; genus Monoplex; species Monoplex corrugatus. The sequence continues at coordinate 39,524,463 of JAPXFY010000020.1, read as the reverse complement.
AAAGGGATCATTCTTCCACACTGCAATCCCTGCCCCATCTCTTCTCAAGAATATAGGCAAAATCTCTATTTTTGTCAACTCCTACCAAAAATTAATGTACATGAGTTAACTGTATCTTCGGATTGAGGGGTTTCCACCAGAATGGTGTATCTACAATCTCTTTTCTTTTTTTGATATTGTTTATTCTGGCAAATGACCCTGAAAAGGAAAGAAGGTGCTAATTGCTGTAAATTTTGGTGGTTTAAAGGCAGGCCTCTGCATGCAGATGCAGTTTGATGGGTACAAGATTCAATAGTACCATGTACATGCCCCCAGGTTGTGTACATCAGAAATGAACCAACTCTTATTTGATGATAATGTGATATTTTTTCTGCATGTTAAGCAGTAATATAGTAGTTTAAAACCCTTTCATTTTTGTAAGAGTGTAGCCACTGTTTGCTGTAAGCATACTGAAGCCACAGACCAGTGACCAGTAAGCACAAAGTACTGAAACACACACACACAGAGGTGGTGGTGAAATGACTAATTAAATTAATACATTCTTACGGAAATTGCAGGCAGTATACATATAGTAGTACTATTAGTAGTAACCTGAGTGTGCCTACACAGAATGGATTGCTGCTTTTTGGTCTTGTCACCACTGATGTATACACACACATGAGAGAGACAGCTTAGCTCTGCTTGCTTCCCCTTAGACTAGAATAGAGAGGTCTCTACCATCTGACACATCTATGACCAAGCTTAGGGTTGTAGGGCCCCTTTCACCTTTTTTTTTTTTGTGGTGGTGGTTTTTCTTTTTCAAAATGTGTACTCTGTATCACAGCAGTGAGGTATTGTTGGTCTGACTATGAAAAAAGAAAAAAAAGAAATGGAGAGAGAGAGACTGTGTAACTCTGTGTGTGTGTGTGTGTGTGTGTGTGTGTGTGTGTGTGTGTGTGTGTGTGTGTGTGTGTGTGTGTGTGTGTGTGTGTGTGTGCACGCACACATGCACCTAAGCATGTGCATGTGAGAGAGAGAGAAGAAAAATGATATTGACATTTTGAAGTTGTTAGTTTTTACTGGGCATTTTATATTGCATAAGGCATCTTGCTCTCTGTGGCTGCAAAATCTTTTCTCAGTCTCGCTTTAAAAATGTATATTGATTTTTTTTTTTTTTTTTTTTTTTTTTGCAGTGTCAGCCTGTGTTGTCAGGCATTTTAGATATTTTAATGCTAGCTGATTTCTGTGTCTCACTTGTGTGAAATGTACTTTTGAAAAAGTGGGGTTTAAAAAAAGGAACTGCAGAATGAAGACATCTAGAAGAGCATGCACATTAGGTGATACTGGTCATATACATGTTTACAACAAATTTTTATAGCCAAGAACCAAATGTATCAATAAGAGTTTCTCTGTTCTTCAAAGGTTTCAGAATGGCCCATTTCATGTTTTGATCACAAACTGGATCCATTGGGTGATTTATGAATTTATGTAAAGGGATGGGGGTACCTTTTTTTGTAAACAAGTTTAGGACAAGTGATGGCATACCTTTAGGTAGAAGAAAAAGTGAACATGCTCAGTAGGGATTTCTGGCTGTTACAGATAAAGTTTAACCAAACGGTGGTCCCTGTGGCATAGTGGTTTAGACTGCCATGCTAACAGAGGGTTCTTGGGTTTTACCCTCAGGCAGGCCCTTTTAAAAAACATCTTTTAAAAAAAAAGGGAGATTATTTCATATGGACCTGAGAGCGGTGTCCATCTATATATGTATGTCTGTCTATCTGCGTATCTCAGACATATGTCTTGACACGTGGTTCTCAGCTCTCTTTGAACGGATCTTTGTCATATTGGATCAAAGGTGTGGATCATTGATGAGTCACAAAAACATTAGGTTTAAAGGTAAGACACTAAGGTCAAGGTCATGTGGACAAAAAAAGTGCCTAAACTCAGCCTTTTTCAAGGTGTGTGTACAGGATTTCCTAGGTACTTACGACAATATTTAAAATCTGTTTTTGCAATTGTGACAGTCTGTCATTGTCCTTGATGCACGTCAGGTTTTATTTCATTTGAAGCTTTTTCAAGGTCACAGTGGCTGTTAGTTTAGACCATCTGTATGTTTATAATTGCGTTGTCTAAAACAAAACAAAACAAAAATGGTAAGCTTTCAAGGAATCAACAACATTCCATATAAGCTCAAGAACAAAAGTTCTTTTCCAGTGTTAAATCTAATTTTCTTCTTCAACATATGTCTGATCATGTGCAATGGTTTGGCCTCATTGGCACAAAAAGAATATTACCACAGTATAGCAAAAGCGTCTTTTTGAGTATCTTCCACTTCCATGAGAAGCTGAACTCAAAGAAATTGATGAATACATGTTGAACAAAAAAAGTAGTTATCACAGTCCCAAACAATTTCTGATTTCACATAATGTATATTGAAAAGCACTTTCTCAGATATGTAATGATTTTATTGCATGCACAGAAAAAAGAATCATTTTTTTTCTCTCTGGATCTCCATTCCTGTAGATGGAGCCCAGCTGTATATGATGTAGAGAATGATCTTGTATATATATCTTGTTTATATATATATATATAAACCATAGTGGCTGTCTTGGGTCTTCATTTGGAAGTGAGACAACATACCACAGAGTGATGTTCTTTTGATGATTCATTGCACCATTTGAAGTGGTGCAAGACCTCAAACTATGAAAAGTTTACATTGAAGCAACAGAATTTTTTTCTTTTTTCCCTGGTGTTGATTTGTTTGTTTGCAACAGATAGTGCAGGGAATTTTTTCTTAAGTTTAAGTGAGCCTAGATCTAGTTCTATCTATCGTTTAAATGTATTAAATCTTGAAATTTTGTTCTCTGTCTCTGTCTGGCTGTCTCGCTGTCTCTGTCTCTGTCTCTCTTCTCTCTCTCTACTATATATATATAATAGATAGATAGATAGAGAGATATATATAGATAGATATATATACACACACACATAGTCTAGATTAAGACTGGATGACAGGGCTGTACTCGGTCCTTATTTTCATAATACATGTAAATGTCAATCAGACACAGCAGACAGATACCTGTGGTGATGGTCAAGAGATTTAAACAACCAACACACTCATGGATGTATTTGTGAAATGTGTGGTCCCTGTCTTCCCAATGAGCCCATAACACGCTTAACTATTAACAGGAGCCAGTTAGAGGCCGAAAAATTTGACGGTGTTTTTTTTTTACAAAGTGATGGGATTCACAGTAACAGCCTTCCAGTTAGTAGTCCTTTGCACTAACCACTGCGCCTCTATCCCCTTTTTAACTTTCCCACTGCATCTGAGTTTAGGACACACATTCTTCCTGTTTGGTGTAGCTCTGAATCAAGTACGTTTCAGATGGAAAAGAGGACGTTTATTGCTGCAGGCTTGGATAGTTCAGAGGTAGTGTAACCAGCCACCTCACAGTCTACTTAACCCTTTGACTCCAGCACCTTGTATACCTGCATCCTGTATCATCAACCATGTTAGCAAAGCAAAAGCTTAACCTTAACCCTTTGACCTTCTCACCCTATCCACCAGCTTCCAGCAGGAAGCTGGTGGATAGGGTGAAGGAGTCAAAGGGTTAAGTTTTTGCAGTTGTTGGATAGGGTGCAGGAGTCAAAGGGTTAGATGAACACTGTCGTAGTGTCAGTGACAGTGATCAGTGTGTCATGCACATCTGAAATGAGTGAAGTGTTTGAGTCACATAGTGCTGTTTTAACCTGGCAGAGTACAAATTGGGCATAAAGTTGCCACATTTTGCTTTCACTGTGTATGCGAATATCATACCAGCATAGTTGTCAAAACTTCTCCTGCCCTACAAACATTCCAGAACACTCAGCTCTCAAGGAGCCTGTCTGAGATTCCCTAATTACTTGTGGAAAGAAATCCTGTTTTTGGCCCACCAGCATGGAACTTCCTCCTAGTGTCATGAAGACAAAGGAAATGTCTGTTTACTTTCCAAAAAAGCTTCAAAACGTATCCCTTTTCAATTTTCAAAAACTATCTATAAGATAGTGTACAAACACACACACATTCGCGCGCGCGCACACACACACCACGCACGCATCACACACACAGCATGCACGCGCACGCACGCACGCACGCACACACACACACACCACGCACGCACACACACACACACACACACACACCACACACACACACACACACACACACACACACCACACACACACACACACACACACACAACACACACACAACACACACAATATGTATATATTATATATCATCATCATCATCATCAGGTGCCCTGCCGCATGGTGTTGGCGATCATGGACTTCCATCTGTCTCTATCTCTCGTTGCCCCTGTCTCTATCTCTCCCACCCTCGTTGTCCCCAGCCACTCTGCAAGTCCGTCCAGCATTTTCTCCCTGGGTCTACCTGGTGCTCTCTTTCCCTCCAGCCTTCCCGTTGTGACCAGGTGTTCCAAATCCCCCTTCCTCATAGGCCATGTAATCTTCCTTATGAGTGATCTACTTGTGTCTGCCTCCATCAAGACTGTCTCGTTTGTTTTCTTTGCTGTCCATGGAACTCTCAACGTTCTTCTTAGAAACCACATCTCGGCTGCCTCAATCTTGCTCTGGCTTTGTTTGCTGACTGTCCACGCCTCACATCCGTATAACAGTATTGGTTCTATATAACATTCAAGGACTCTCTTCCTGATGTTAATTGATAGGCATTGTTGGTAAGAATGCTTGTCATCTTCTTGAATGCTGTTTGGCTTGGCTGATTCTGCTGGCTATTTCTGATGTGCATCTGTCGCGCGCGTGTGTGTGTGTGTGTGTGTGTGGTGTGTGTGTGTGTGTGTGTGTGTGTGGTGTGTGGTGTGTGTGTGTGTGGTGTGGTGTGGTGTGGTGTGGTGTGGTGTGGTGTGGTGTGGTGTGGTGTGGTGTGTGTGGTTGTGTTGTGTTTGTGTTGTGTTGTGTTGTGTTGTGTTGTGTTGTGTTGTGGTGTGGGTGTTTGTGAGAGAGAGAGAGAACAAGAAATATCTCGACTATTGACAGGTGTTTCTGGTATCTAATTTTGATTTTATCTTGTAGTGTTATTGCTATCATTGGTGAAATGTCAGTGCATACTTACTTTGGTATCTTTTTTGTCTGTTGTTGTTCTTTATGAACTGTCTATGTTTCCAGTATTGTTTGTAGATGTACAATGTATGTATCCTACTGCTGTCATTGTATGGAATGTAAATAATGATCCACCCAACAAGACATGCACACAACCATCCAATATTGACACATCGAAGTACATCACTCCTCCATCCAAACACTCACATGCACACACACACTCGCAATCGCACGCACGCACACACACACACATGCTCATACACACCACAACACACACACACACTCACACCACACACACACACACGCACGCACGCACGCACACCCACTACACTACACTACACTACACTACACTACACTACACTACACTACACTACACTACACTACACTACACTACACTCTCTGTGTCTGTCTCTTGTCTGTCTCTCTCTCTCTCTCTCTCTCTCTCTCTCTCTCTCTCTCTCTCTCTCTCTCTCTCTCTCTCTCTCTCTCTCTCTCTGGTGATAAATTAAACCAGTTCATAGAAAACAAGGAAACAAAATGGGGGATACAAGGGTAACAAAAGCAGAACAGAAGGTGGTGTGTTGTTATCAGACAGTGTAGGAATAACTCATTGATTGTTTATCATTGCAATGAGCATTCCAGCCTGCCACACAAAAACTAACCTGTTTGCTGTCCATCTTAACCCTTTGACTCCCACACCCTGTCCATTAACATCCTACATTGTCAACCATGCCAGCAAAGCAAAAACGTATCCCGACTACTCCCTCACCCGAGTCCAGGAAGCTGGTGGACAGGGTGAGGGAGTCAAAGGGTTAAGTTTTTGCATTAGTAGTGTCAGTAACAGTTGTGACAGAGCCATGAGCTCTAGATCTGATGTCTTGAGTTCAGATTTGAGCCAGCAGTTAAAAACTGGTCTGTCCGATTTTCATCTTAATGTGGCATGCTCCAATCGTTTTTGTGATGTTGACTTAATTGTTTGCTCCTGCACCCTGTCCACCAGCATCCTGCATTGCCAGCCCTGCTAGCAAAGCTAAAACAACCATTTGAGTTTGATTTCCTCACCCTTTCCACCGGCTTCCTTGCAGGAATTGGGTGGAAAGGGTGAGGGAATTAAAGGGTTAAGTTTTTGCAGTTGGTGGATAGGGTGCGGAAGTCAAAGAGTTAATGTTTCATTGGTTACGTTCTCCCCTAGCCCCTTCCTCTCACCCACACCTCCCCATTTTAAAACCTTGCCAGCACATAGGATTTTGTGCGAGCTTAACAGTAAGAGTCTGCCAGATAATAGATTTTAGTGGAGCATGTATGGAATTGTCTGAGTGTGATGAATCCCTGTTGAACAAGCTCAAGTCCCTGTTAAGGCCTGACTCTTTGTGTGTGTGTGTGTGTGCGCGTGTACGTGTGCGTGCGTGTGTTGTGTGTGTGCGTGTGTGAGAGATAGGAGGTAGTGCAACAAAAAGATCCTGTGTGCTACTTCAGTATGATTTCTTGATACTTTATCTTCTCTGTGTGTGTTGATAGTGCCCTACTTTTGTTGTGGTGGTTTGGCACAAATGCAAACAGTAAAGTGTAACAGTAATATCACATAGTATGAAAAAATTCCAATTCGTGCAAAATATCAATATACTTTAAAAAAAACACACACACACACACACACACACGCACGCACGCACGCACGCACCACGCACACACATACATAATCGAAGCATGATTAACAAAAATACATGTATCAAGAAACAACCTGAACCAAACAAAAACAACAATAGTTGTCAGTATACATGGATAGATTGCTAAAAAAAAGTCTGAAGTTGACTCTGTTGTATCTGAGTACGTGCATGATAATAATTAATATGTATATTGTAAATTGAGGATGTCTGAAACTTGAATTACATATGGTGCGTTGAAAAGAAAAACAGGAAGAATACTTTATAATTTTGATAGTTTAAGTAAAATGTTTGTACACTCACTCCATTGATTCAGTGGTTTTCAGATCAGTGGGGACATTAATTGTTTTTGAGTATGCTGAACAAGATTTTGGAACACTCGCTAGTATAAAAACAGTATGATTTGTACAGAAATAGCATTTCATAGATGGTATCAATGAGAAAAAAACCTGCAAGAATCATTGATGTTTACTGATTTCTTTTACATAATATTTAGTTTAGGTCTTACAAGTGATTTGCTGTTAGCAGTGTGCGTATCATGAAGAAAACGTTTTCCTTCTTTGATATTCAAGACATATATTGAGCATAGGGAATGTGTGACGCAGATTCTTCTGTGATATGGATTTATGTCTCATACAACTATGACATCAGTTTATGTTCTCAGAACTGTGATGTGAAGTTTGTCTCATAGAACTGAGTGATGTTGCTTCATGTACACCAGTGTGATGTCACTCCTTGTGCAAGAAATTTGTGGTTTCAATTTATGTACACAGAAATCTGTGATATCACTTTTTGTGCACAGAAATGTGTGATGTCACTTGTGCACAAATATTCATTATTCATGTACGCACAAATGTAGATGTCAGTTACTGTATGTGATGTAATGCGGTTTTTATATAAATCACCAAGCACCCAATTAAAATGATATTTTAGATTCATAGTATCTCTCTTTTGCCCCTTCCACCTTCTCTCTCTCCCCTCTGTCTCATTACACTCACATATTAATTACTATTTTCTTACCAATGTCTCTCCTGTATCTCTCAGACAACAGCATATGCTGTTGCTGTTTTTATTCCGTTATGTATGATGTCTTATCTTACTGATTTATTGACACTTTTTTTGTTTTGAATGTATTTAAGAGGTACATAGATTAGCAACAGCAAATTTGAGAAATGACTTTAAACTTATAGCTTATGCTGTTGGAAAGAAGAGTATCATTCTCTCATTGTCTTGTTTCTCTCTCTTCTCTCTCTCTCTGTCTGTCTGACTGCCCATCCGTCTATCCATCTCTCTGTCTCTCTGTCTCTCTGTCTCTGTCTCTTCTCTCTCTCTCTCTCTCTCTCTCTCTCTCTCTCTCTCTCTCTCTCTCTCTCTCTCTCTCTCTCTCTCTCTAGCGGGCCTCGATAGCTCAGTTGGTTTGAGCGTCGGATTCACATGCTAATGGTTATGGGTTCGAATCCCGGGGTGCGCTATATTAAAACTGGCCATCTCACTGCCCCATGTTAACATCATTGTTGTTCTGGTGGTGTCAGTATAGGATTAGATAGGTTCCCCTTCCCCCACTTCCCCGGGATGGTTATCCCCGTTGGCCATATCACCTGAGGTGGGTGTCGATGTAAAAACTGAACCAAATCAATCAATCTCTCTCTCTCTCTCTCTCTCTCTCTCTCTCTCTCTCTCTCTCTCTCTCTCTCTCTCTCTCTCTCTCTCTCTCTCACCATCTTTCCATCAAACATTATGATTTACATATACAAACTATCTCTCTACTTTCTAACTCTCTCTCTCTCTCTCTCTCTCCTCTCTCTCTCTCTCTCTCTCTCTCTCTCTCTCTTCTCTCTCTCTTGTCAATCTTCACAGAATTACACCTTTTACACAGTAAAATCATTAACCCTAGTCACAGTCAAAACTGGTTCACAATATTTCAAAATTTCGTGTGATTTTTCAACATTGTACATCATAGGGCAGTTGAATAATTTTTGTGCGTGGCGTGTGTTGTCCAACAGAAATCATCCAGTTCTCACAGCCTGTGCTGGTGAGTCGCGATGACCCGGACTCCCGTCAGACGACCATCAAGGAGATCCAAAGGCGCAGTCAGTCAGGTGGACAGTGGCCACAGATCTTCATCTTCCCTGAAGGCACCTGCTCCAACCGGTCTTGTCTCATCAGTTTCAAAGGGGGTCAGTTGTTTTGTTGATTTTTTTTATTGATCCATTGTGATGATACTGTTTATCTGAAAATGGCCATCTTGATGATGTAAACTTTTGCTTTGTCTAGTTTCAGAGGAGGTTGTTGTTTGTTTTTATTGATTCAGTGTTAGCTGCTGCATACCTGGACACCACCATCCCACTTGAGGCTGCTCTGTCTTGATGTTTGTGGTCAATTTCTTGAATATTTAGCCACTGATGTTGTTATACTCTCGATGTATTAGGTTGGAGGTCAGCCTTTCTTCCTTTTTGCCACCGTTTTTCCTTGAAAGATGGTTGCCATGAGGTTCATGTCCTTGTTGCGTGACACATGGCCAATGTATGTTAGTCTTCTATTGTTGATGTCTGCTAGTTGTTTTCTGGTGGTATCAAGTTCTTCCAGGACACTTTCATTAGTTCTTCTATCTGTCCATTTGACACGTATTGGTCTCTGCTAAAACCACATCTGTGCTGCCTCAGTTCTTCTGCAATCAGTTTTTCTCAGAGTCCAGGCTTCACAACCATAAATCATGAGTGGCCAGATCAAACATTTTAAAAGTCTAACTTTCAGGCCATTTTGTATGCCTCATCTTTCAAGATGTTGTTAAGTTGGACCATTTTTTGCTTTGCCATTCCAATTCTTATTTTGATGTCTTTGGAGCAGGTTCCATCATCAGTTTCTATAGAGCAAAGATATTTGAAATCCTTAACATTTTCCAAAGGAACTTTGTTTGGTGATATAAACATTTGTTTGAATTCTGATTGGGTGAAATTGAGTAGGTCATAGTATCTGCAAAGTATATGTGCATAAGTAAAGTCTTCTTGGTTGTGTCATAGGGTTTTTTGTTTGCTAGTTTGTTTTTAAAGAGTGTTTCATTTTTCTAGCATACAGGCATGCATATTGTTTTTCCCAAACTGTGCAGGCTTTATGTTGCGGCACAGTCATTATTTTTGGTGGGCATGAATGCTTAATGTGGTGATTATTTCCATAAGCCACCAGGCACCAACATGATTTACAGGATCCTTAACATGCATATTTGATATTCTGCATGCATATACACACAAAGGGGTTTGGGCACAAACAGATCTGTGCACATGCTGATTTGAGATATCCGAGAAATCTCCACACTTTACCCATCATTCGGGAGATACCCAGGCTGGAGCATATGCAGACCTTCCAATTAGATGTCTGAGAGGTCACTGACGTGACTGCCATGCTTGTTGTGACATTGGATAATTTTTTGGGGTAAAAAAAAAAACAAGAAAGAACTAAAAGAGTTATGCAAGCAAGTAGGGAGGCTTTTATGTTTGTTAGAAATTACTTCTTCACTTACAAAATCGTTTTCCTGAGGAAATAGTATAAAATTTTAAAGAGAACAATTTTCATTCACAGTTTGTGTACCAGAATACAGTGATGGTGTGATGTCTGTATTGGTGTATTTGCCATGTTGTGTTTCAGGGGCATTTTTCCCAGGAGTGCCGGTACAGCCTGTGTGTCTGCGCTACCACAACAAGCGGGTCAGTTCTCATCTTTTTGTTCACAGTGCTGTCATGTCTCTTTTCGTTATATCATTATTAAACATTCCTCTCTACTTAGGGTCCTTACAGGTCATGGAATTGAAAAAAAAAAACCAACATGATTTTCCAGGACTGGGAAGTCATGAAATGATGGTCAGAGTCATGGAATTTAAAATAGAGCCTCCAGAAAACGCAGTTATTTTGTGCATGTGTTTGTGCGAACTAGCTTTATCACTCTCTGACTATGTATGTAAAATGTATGTATGTATCTATGTAAAATTTTATCTTCCCAAATGACCATTATGGTAACATAGAAAATTTTGTATGTGAAAATAGTTAATTTGTAGTCTTGAAACTTTCTGAAAATGGCATGGAAAAGTCATGATATTTTGAAGTTGTAAACATGTATGGACCCTGTCACTGTAGTATGTGTTTTTCATACTGCTAAACTTTCTTTTTACTGAAAGAGTCTTCTAGACTGTAAAGTATTTGTGCTTTTCCTAAATCAAAAATAAAATTTAAAGAAATGGAAAAGACAGGTGGAGTGACGGTGAAGAGCAATGCTTGGTCAGATTATGATTTGTTATGGTAGTGGTTGGAGGGGGGGGGGGGCTGGGGGAGTTGGGGTGGTAGAGACGATAAAATATGTCGGTTGATGGATTGAGGTGTTGCGTCATGTTTTTCGGGGGGGATTTCTGTGATGTGGTTGTGTGGGTTATTGGTGCGATCAGTTCATGTTGGGGGACTGGATGTGTTTTCATCCTATTTCTTGTTTTGTTGTTGTTATTGCTGCTATTTATGTAATGATAGATCGATGTTTAGAGGATTGGTATTTTATGAAATAATAGATCAGGTGTTTAAATTGGTTGATATTTATGTAATAACAGGTCAGATGTTTAGAGGAATGGTATTTTATGAAATAATAGATCACGTTTAAATGGGTTGATATTTATGTAATAATAGATCAAGAGTTTAGATGATTGGTATTTTATGAAATGATAGATGTTTGAATGGGTTGACATTTATGTAATAATAGATCAAATGTTTAGAGGATTGGTATTTTATGAAATAATAGATCAGATGTTTAAATCAGTTGATGTTTTATGAAATAATAGATCAGATACTCAGGATGGCTTTTATTGGATAAACAAGGATTTTTTTAAAAGTGACATTTCAGAAATTTTGCAGTTGTTAATGTGTGTGTGTATGTGTGTGTACACGACACTTCTTCAGTTTATGAATATGTGCCATCCTGTCGTTGAAGTGTCAAGACAAAAAAGTATGATGGAAAGAGATTGGGGATTGATTGGTATTTCTAGTTCATATGATTACTAGGGCTGTACTTAAAACAGAAGATAAAGTTTTATTTTTTTCTTCTCCGTTTGCAGGATACTTTGACTTGGACATGGGATGGACCTGGCGCGTAAGTTGTATCCATTACATGTTCCATTGCTGTACTCTTTAGTGTTTTGTTTTGTATGTAATATGGATTTTTGTTTAAACAAAACACTTTGAGAGAAATTGCAGCAACAAAACATTTTGAGAGAAGAATTACAGCCTGTGAAACAGATGTTATTACAAGAGTGGCAGGCAAGACATGTTTAGAAACAAAGAGAAACAAGAGATGATTGGAGCAACACTTATCATTCATTACATCACATAGCAGTGGATTAGATGTTTTGGCCACCTGACCAGGATGCCAGTGAACCAACCACCCCTTCAAGCCTACAACACCAGAAGCTTAGGTTTCAAAACCAGAAGAAGACCACAGTGGTACTCGGTAAGTGGATTGGCAGACACACTTCACTAAATCTGCAACATGACTTTGCCATGTTTCCTGTTTAGCTGCATACTGACAGCTCCATGTTTCCACAATACCTGTTGGTACAAGCGAACAGAAAATGTGAAAGTAGGGGGTGTGTTGTTTTGTTTTGTTGTGTTGTGTTTGTGTTTGTGTTGTGTTGTGTTGTGTTGTTGCTGGCCAGAATTGGCCATACATGCTTAGAACATTTCCATGGCATACTGACCTTGTATGCTGTGCACACTTAACCCTTTGACTCCTGCACCCTGTCCAGCAACATACTGCATTACCAACTATGCTAGCAAAATAAAAGCTTAACCCTTTGATTTCCTCACACTACTCACCAGCTTCCTTCAGGAAGCTGGTGGATAGGGTGAGGGAATCAAAGGATTAAAGTTTTTGCAGTTGGTGGATAGGGTGCGGGAGTCAAAGGATTAAATTGAAAAAGGGAGTGTAAAGTAATACCCAGTGTATATGAAATAATGCACAGGATTTCTCAGTAGACGTCTTTTAGTGATTATGCAAAACATGTCGAAAGTGACCTAAAAAGGTTACATGATAAATGTTAATGAGGGGTGTATGTGTTTGTGTGTGCACAGATTCCAGCTCCTGTGGCTCACTCTGTGCCAGTTCCAGAATTACATGGAGATAGAGGTCAGTGTGTGTGTATATGTATATATATGTCTGTTGTTTGGTCAGTCAGTATGTTGATCAATATCAAGTATGTCTATTAGTCTGTGATGCTGTAGGTCTGTCAGTCAAGTCAGTTGGTCTGTCTGGTCAACTCGCATGCTTTTGGGTTGGTGTTTGTGTGTGTGTGTTTTTTCTTTTTTGTTGTTGTTGTTGCTTTTTTTTTTTTGGTGGGGGGGTGTATTTCAAGACAGAAAAATTTCCTTGTTTCCCCCTTTCCCATCAGTATGTTGAGATTTTTTTTCCTGAATTCAAAAGAGTTGTGTAAGTGGAGAAAACTTCACCTCTCTTGCCCCTTTTCGTATTATCTACCCACCCAGTTTTTTTTTTTTCAGTTTTTTTAATTTTTTTTTTATAATTTCTCTTTGATTAAAGTCATCAGTCAAATATAGTGAAATTACCGTAAAGGTCGGGTTATAAGCCGCAACTTTTCCCCCCAGCTTTAACCCCTGTGGCTTGAAAAACGATGCGGCCTTTTTGCGGATTTTCCCCGATCCCAAGAGCATCGTGTTCACATATATTCTTAGCTTCTCTTTAACTTACTTTCAGTGAGCTCCATGTTAAAGTGTTAACTGTTCACGTGTTTAAATCAAATCCGCACACATTGAAGCATTTGGATCGGTATTCAATCTGCTCTGCTCAAGTGTATACCCTCATCATGCCGTAAACGCGACGTAATGCCTACGAAGCAGCCTTCAAGTTGAAGGCGATCGACCTGGCCACTGAAAAAGTGCGGCTTATAAACCAGTGCGGCTAATGTGTGAATATAGTTCAGATTTTTCTATAATTTAGTGGGTGCGCCTTTATATCGGTGCGCCCAATAGCTCGAACTTTACGGTAAGTAAAGACCTTTAGTAAGGCCAAGGAATATACACATGAAGGTACAATCAAGTAGCTTCAAGAGATTGCACAATCAATCGTGCACAAGCAATCAGTACTGCTAGGAGAAAAAACATGCCACCAGAAGCTCTGACAACTTTCTACATGGCAGGAGACGGCATGCTTTGGCCTGAGAAAGATGTGACATCCAGAGCATGGAAGCGGGGTCTGCTGGATAGAGAAGATGACTGGGAGTGCTCAGATCTTTCACAACAGAAAAAAAAATCACCCAAAATCACCAGATCTTCCACAAAAGGAAAAAAGAAAAACACCCAGAAATCATCAGTAAGAGTGGCATGAGACTAGACATAGTTCTTCACCTCTATTCATCAAAACAAATGATTCTAATCGAGCTCACTGTACCATGTAAAAGTAGAATGGAGGCAGCCCATATCAACAAGACTGATAAATATGCCAGTGTAGCTAGCAACTAGAGGACATTAAGCTTTGGAAGAAAGGGGGTTGATAGGTACATCACAGCCTAAGACCTATGAAACAGCTCTCAATTTCTGGGAGAAAGATGACCAGAGCCCTGAAGGCAGTGGCAGAAATATCAGAAAAGAGTTCCAGCTGGATCTGGTCCAAGAGGAACAAAGTGAACTTCATAAGGATTAAAATTCCCCTATATATTGCTGGTGTCTTATAACTAAGTGGTTAACCCTTCGACTCCTGCACCCTGTCCACCAACTGCAAAAACTTAACCCTTTGACTCCCTCATCCTATCCATCAGCTTCCTGCAGGAAGCTGGTGGATAGGGTGAGGTAGTCAAAGGGTTAAGTTTTTGCTTTACTAGCATGGTTGGCAATGCAGGATGCTAGTGGACAGGGTGTGGGAGTCAAAGGGTGAAGACATCTGTCACAAGGGTGTTGGCCTTGAGACACCTTGCATAGGCCCAGTTCCAAGTGGAGGACAAATTTTTTTAAAAATGACAACAAATTTACACTGCAAGATCAGTTTGAAGTACCAAATATTTTACATATATTTTTGTTGTTGATCAACAAGAGCACCGTTCATTTGGTAAAATGGCACTGGTAAGATTTCATCATACTTATTTGTTGTGAACACGTTGTTGCAAGGTGCGTGTCTTGTGTCTGTGCAGTTTTTACCAGTGTACAAACCCAGCCAGGCAGAGATTGACGACCCCAAGCTTTTTGCGAACAACGTGCGTCAGGTCATGGCAGAGTGAGTATACATCACAGGGAGAGGATGTTGAAAATGATCTCCCGTCTTGTGTCATCATGGCAGAATAACTGTATGTTATAACTTCTATGATAAAGTTAGGTTGGTGCTTGAAATTGTCTGTTTTTGTATTTTGTATCGCTGGAAATGCATATTTGACACCATTCCTGAAAATCCTTCAATGAAGAACAAAAATTTATTTTATGTGGTATAATGTATCAGGTTTTAGTGGTAGAGTTTGTATAAATGCATGTTTGTGTATGAATGTGAGAGCATCTGAGAAATCCTTGACTGGCATAAGAAATACTGTTTTTATAGTGTAAGTCAGATTATGGTCATCATCATCATCATCAGGTGCCCTGCCGCATGGCGTTGGCGATCATGGACTTCCATCTGTCTCTATCTCTTGTTGCCCCAAGCATCTCCTCCACCCTCCTTGTCTTCAGCCACTCCGCAAGTCCTCTAGCATTTTCTCCCTGGGTCTACCTGGTGCTCTCTTTCCCTCCAGCTTTCCCGTTGTGACCAGGTGCTCCAAATCCCCCTTCCTCATAAAATGGCCTATAAATGTTGCCTGTCTTTTCCTAATCTTCTCTATTAATGATCTACCTGTGTCCGCCTCCATCAAGACTGTCTCCTTTGTTCTCCTTGCCGTCCTGGAACTCTCAACATTCCTCCCAGAAACCACATCTCGGCTGCCTCAATCTTGTTCGGCTTTGCTTGTTGACTGTCCATGCCTCACATCCGTACAACAGTATTGGTTCTATACAACATTCAAGAACTCTGTTCCTGATGTTAATTGATAGGCATCTGTTGGTAAGAATGCATAGAGATTATGGTAGAGAGTTTAAAATGAATGAGAAACATCACCTGTAATAGAACATTCTTTTCATCAGTGTCTGATTTCTTTAAAAAAAAAAAAAAAAATTAAAAGTGTTCTGTGTTTATCATGTATGTGTATGTGTGTGTGTGTACATGCAGGCTTGGACTATTGTTCCTCTTTTTTGTTTTTACTTTATTTTTCTCATGTAAATTTTCCTTGATGTCTGAATATGGAATACAGATGCCTGAAAGTGCCAGTGACAGATCACACCTACCAGTGCCGTCGCCGGGACAAGCAAGTGGCCGCCAAACTGCGGTTGCCAATGGAGGCCGGCATCTTGGAATTTCAAAAACTTCACAAGAAACTGGGGTGTGTAAACCTTGTCTGGTGTATGTGTGCTGCCTTCAGGTCTTGGAAACTTGCCTAATCAGTTACTTGCATCATCAGAGATTTCCATTTGTAATTGCAGATTGACATGGTCTCACTTCTTTTGCAAAGACTGCAGTATTGTTATCAGTTATACAGTGTAGTTGTCTCATGATTTTATTTGGTCTTTGTGAATTTCTTTGGCAAGTTAGAAAATTGTGGTGTTCTTCAGCATTCCTTGTTGTTAATGTTTGTGACAGACCGTGTTTTGGTCGGCCACTTGATCTAATCATATAATGATTTTTTGTTTGTTTTTTGATTTGTATATTTTTTTCTAATTCTTTATTTAGTCTTAATCTTTGTGTAATAAAAAAAAAAGAGACAAAGAAGTATGATTATAGGAGGGGATGGGCTCTGACCTCATGGTGCTGGCCTCAGGGGAAAGTTGAGGTATCTGCCATCTCACTCCCCTATGACCCCATGGTTATGGAACTATCTGGGTAGAACCTCAGGACCTGGCCAGCTCATGAGTTTATTTGCAGGCTTAAGGCTTGTGCTGTGATCATTCTGGATCTTCTCCATCATGTTGCACCTGTGATGTTAGTGCATATGGAATTCATTTGGAGCACGGAGACATCATCTTGAGAAACTGAAACTGAAACAAGATGGGGTCAAGGTGTGTGTATATGTTTGTTTATGATTGTGTGCCTGCATTGATATGCATGTTTGTGTGTGGACTGACATGTGTGTGCGTGTGTGTGTGCAGGCTGAGTTGTGACCAGATGAAGGAGAGCCTGTGCAGGCTGCGGACCTTTGATCACGACACCACAGGACGTGTCACACTGACGCAGTTTGCTGCTCTCCTGCAGGTCCCAGAATCCTCTGCTCTGCAGGAAGTGTTCTCTTTGTATGACAGGGTGAGCTGTCTTCATAATATGTGTGTGGATTGTTACGTGAGTTGTTGCTGTATGATATAGAGAGGTGTTTTCACAATGTGTGTGTGTGGATTGTTATATGTGTTGTATGATATGGTGAGCTGTCTTCACAATGTGTGTGTGGATTGTTATGTGTGTTGTTGTATGACAGGGTGAACTGTCTTCACAATTTATGTGTGGATTGTTATATGTGTTGTATGATATGGTGAGCTGTCTTCACAATGTGTGTGGATTGTTATGTGTGTTGTTGTATGACAGGATGAGCTGTCTTCACTGTCTGTGTGTGGATTGTTATGTGTGTTGTTGTATGACAGGGTGAGCTGTCTGCACAGTGTGTGTGGATTGTTATGTGTGTTGTTGTATGACAGGGTGAGCTGTCTTCACAATGTGTGTATGGATTATGTGTGTTGTTGCTGTATGACAGGTTTAACTGTCTTCACAATGTGTGTGGATTGTTGTGTTGTTGCTGTATGACAGGTTTAACTGTCTTCACAATGTGTGTGGATTGTTGTGTTGTTGCTGTATGACAGGTTTAACTGTCTTCACAATGTGGTGTGGATTGTTATGTGTGTTATTGCTGTATGACAGGTTTAACTGTCCTCACAATGTGTGTGGATTGTTGTGTTGTTGCTGTATGACAGGATGAGCTGTCTTCACAATGTGTGTGGATTGTTGTGTTGTTGCTGTATGACAGGTTTAACTGTCTTCACAATGTGTGTGGATTGTTGTGTTGTTGCTGTATGACAGGTTTAACTGTCTTCACAATGTGTGTGGATTGTTGTGTTGTTGCTGTATGACAGGTTTAACTGTCTTCACAATGTGTGTGGATTGTTATGTGTGTTATTGCTGTATGACAGGTTTAACTGTCCTCACAATGTGTGTGGATTGTTGTGTTGTTGCTGTATGACAGGATGAGCTGTCTTCACAATGTGTGTGGATTGTTGTGTTGTTGCTGTATGACAGGTTTAACTGTCTTCACAATGTGTGTGGATTGTTATGTGTGTTATTGCTGTATGACAGGATGAGCTGTCTTCACAATGTGTGTGGATTGTTGTATTGTTGCTGTATGACAGGTTTAACTGTCTTCACAATGTGTGTGGATTGTTGTGTTGTTGCTGTATGACAGGTTTAACTGTCTTCACAATGTGTGTGGATTGTTGTGTTGTTGCTGTATGACAGGTTTAACTGTCTTCACAATGTGTGTGGATTGTTATATGTGTTGTTGCTGTATGACAGGTTTAACTGTCTTCATAATGTGTGTGGATTGTTAAGTGTGTGGTTACTGTATGACAGGTTTAACTGTCCTCACAATGTGTGTGGATTGTTGTGTTGTTGCTGTATGACAGGTTTAAATGTCTTCACAATGTGTGTGGATTGTTGTGTTGTTGCTGTATGACAGGTTTAACTGTCTTCACAATGTGTGTGGATTGTTGTGTTGTTGCTGTATGACAGGTTTAACTGTCTTCACAATGTGTGTGGATTGTTAAGTGTGTGGTTACTGTATGACAGGTTTAACTGTCTTCACAATGTGTGTGGATTGTTGTGTTGTTGCTGTATGACAGGATGAGCTGTTTTCACAATGTTTGTGGATTTTGTGTATTGTTGCTGTATGATATGGTGAGCAGTCTTCACAATGCATGGATTGTTACAGTTGTTGCTGTATGTAGCAATGCCGTGCGAACCGAAACGCGACGTCATATTTGTGATACCAAAAACTGGGGAAAACCGGGGCCGGCCGCAAAACTGGGGGGGGGGGGGTCTTCAGTTCAATCAAGTATTACTGCCTCTTTAATCGGTGTTTCATTCTTATTTTTTGTCTTATGTGAATAAGAAATGAATAAAGATTTGAATGATTGCCTTTTTATATACTTAGAGCGAAAATGGAATTAGTTATTTGATGAGAAAGTCGAAAATCCGCGTTTCGGGCGCAATCGTGGCGACGGTATGCGTTTAGAATCGAAGTTTGTTCGGGATGCTTCACTATTTCGGTCGGTACGGCTATATTTGTGAACCAATCACATTGTAATTTTGCAGCCAATGAGAATTAATGTAACAGAATGATATATCCCGACGACAGCTATGTGTGCCAGTTTCGAACAGAGATTGACGCTTCCAAAGTTTTGCTTTTTTTCATCGGAAAAGTTTGCAGGCAAGTCGCCATTTTTGGAACTTGTCGTCGGCGGGATTCGATTTTACATGCTTTTTTCTATATATTAGTGTAATATGAAATCAATTTGATGTAAAATACGGCCGTACGCCAACTTTTTACATGAGGATCTGTACCAGATCAACGTTGGAATGTGCCGACGCCAGTAGACTGAGTAGGCCTACAACACGAAACAGAACGCTGTGCAAGTTTCAGCTCGGCAAGTTTTGCGCTGTCAAAGACTAGATCTAGCAATCAACAGATCAAGTTCTGTTTTATCTGTAACATTGTATTTTTCAAGAAAAGGACAACTGCGTTTGAACTCGATTCGGAGTTGTTAGCCGAAGCTTGGTTTGTCAACCATTTCCTTCCCAAGGTCATGCTAACTTGCATGTCGCTGTGTAGACCTGCTCACCCCATGACGGGCGAGCTTACTACTAAAAATACTATGTGATTGACGGGCTTTGCGGGCCGTGGAAAATGGGTTTGCCCAAACAGAGGGGTGCGCATACCCGCCTCCTCCAACTCTCTCTCTGTCTCACTCAAATTTTAAATGAATGAATAAACAGATCTAAATAATTTTTTTTTTCAAATCAACAAACAATTCTGTGCAAGTCATTGTACTTTCCTTGACATGAATCTCTCTCTCTCTCTCTCTCTCTCTCTCTCTCTCTCTCTCTCTCTCTCTCTCTCTCTCTCTCTCTTTCTCTCTCTCTCTCAGAGAACAAGAAATGAACAAATAAGTAAATAGGCCCCAGTACATTCATATCCAAGTCATTGTTAACAGGCATGATCCTTTCTCTCTCTCTCTTTCTCTCTCTCTTTCTCTCTCTCTCTCTCTCTCTCTCTCTCTCTCTCTCTCTGACAACACACACACACACACTAATACACACAGAGATTTAGAATGTCACAAAACAAAATCTTCTGTTCATTGTTATAATATTCTTTATTTAGGTTTTGAAACTGAATAGAAGGCTATGAGTTGTATTATTTGTAAAGTAGGCCATCCATTAGCTTACGTAGTTGTTTCAATTTGTAGTCAGTATCTGGAAAGGATATGCCTATTGTCATTAATTTGTTTTAACGGGAAGATTGCATCTTATTTAGTAGTAGCCTATTATTGATTCGTATTAAAGAGCAAGAGTACACTGGAAACACTTAGCAGGATTGCTCTGCTTTGGTGGATTTTTACCAGTAATATGCTAAAAATCAAAGTCGTGAGTTTGGGCTTAATGTTAAAGTAATATTGATGTGGAGACTATGCATTATGGTTTCCTTTCCTTTCCAGTCTCTCAATGAATAGTATATATTATGCAGAAATTCATATATTTCTCTATTGTAGGAGTTAAGTGACCTGTTCCTGAATGGCAAGTGGTCCCATATCCTTCCAGAAGTTTTCTTTGGACGCTGGCTGTGCTAAGTTTTCGGGGACTTGACTCATCCACAGTCAATCAGTCAGTTTTCTAAACACTGATGAATAAAATAAAAATCAAATGTACTGTGCAAAAATCTTGTCTGATATGTTTTCCTCTGTGTGTGTGTATGTGTATGTGTATGTGTGTGTGTTTAGTTTTTAGTAGAATATTGATCAGATGATATTTTTGGATAGCCTGCAGCATAAAAGCATGCAGTAATTTTTAATATTTCAACTATTTAAGTGATTCCAGAAGTCATTGATTTTCACATTTCCTTTTATATGTACAGAAACTGATGAAATATTACAAATTATTCATAAGACTACTGAAGTAGCGAGTCGTGACTTTTTTGGTTTAATTTGCAGTAATAAGACACTTGAACGATGAGCAAAATGATTTTATATCTATCTCATGAAATGATTATATATCCTTGTTTTGTTTCTAGCTTCATTTTTGTCTTATTAATACAATATGGGCAAGTATTAATGAAAAACAGAAAAAACATGCCAAATATCACATGTTTCCTGTAATAAGACAAAAATGGCTCGTCGCAGAGTTACGATAATGGTTTCATTCAATTCGGCATACAAAAATATATCAATGATCAAAATTTTATGACATTTGGTCCTGTCTGTCTCTCACAATTACAAAATGAATGTCATTTCCAGCAAAATCAGCATACCATGCCATTTGATGGGTTTGTTCTGTGACAGCTGGTCCTTCTTTGTCCCACTAAAAGGTGGTACCAAAATTTAAGAAATTTTTGACGCTTCAAATTCGAATATCTCGTGAACTAATAGTCCGATCTGAAAAATTTAAACTGCTTTTTACTCAGAACAACAATATCTTCAAAACCATATAAATCTTTTAACTCAAAACCCAATTTCAATTTTTCATGCGGCATTGCTACTGTATGATATGGTGAGCAGTCTTCACAGTGTTTGTGGATTGTTATGAGTTGTCGCTGTATGCTGTCTTCACAGTGTGTGTGAGGATTGTTATGTTTGTTGTTGCTGTATGATATGGTGAGCTCTCTTCAGTAATGTCTGTGTGGATTGTTATATTTGTTGTCGCTGTATGATATGGCAGGGCTCCCACTTTTCCGCAAATTGACGGATTTCCGCTAAAACCAAGAGTAAGAAATCTGAAGAAAAAAAAATTTTCCGCGAAAAAAAACAACTATAAAAAACTATAAATTAAGCTCAGATATGTGTCAGATTGTGCCATTTTAAACATAGATTTTCAAAATTTTCCAGGTGGAAAGTCCCCCCCCCCCCCCCCCCCTCTGATTTTCAGGGATTTTTGCTGTTCCTCAGTGGGAGCCCTGATATGGAGAGGTGTCTTGACAATGTGTGTGTGGATTGTTATGTGTGTTGTTGTTGTATGATATAGTGAGCTGTCTTCACAGTATGTGTGTGGATTGTTATGTTTGTTGTCGCTGTATGATATGGAGAGGTGTCTTGACAATGTGTGTGTGGATTGTTATGTGTAGTGTTGTTGTATGATATAGTGAGCTGTCTTCACAGTATGTGTGTGTGGATTGTTATGTTTGTTGTCGCTGTATGATATGGAGAGGTGTCTTGACAATGTGTGTGTGGATTGTTATGTGTAGTGTTGTTGTATGATATGGTGAGCTGTCTTCAGAATGTGTGTGGATTGTTACGTGTGTTTTTGCTGTATGACAGGATGAGCAGTCTTGACAATGAGCAAGGATTGTTATTATAGCCTAATATTTTGCCAGATGGTTAGATGATTCACTAAATTACACAGAGCAGTAGAGGCAAGATTCAAATTCACAATTGATTAACATTTTCTGACCACAACCAGCAATTTATCGGCTCTGCAAAATTCCACCTTGTGGACTGCAACCAGGGGACAACAAAAGAAGATAAAACTTTGCCAGGCAAGTTTCAAGTGGGAACTGCTGTCTGAATTTCACGTAAACGTAATATTCTTTATTTTATTTGAAACTACAGCAAAGCAAAGTTTTGACAGCATTTAGCAATTTGATGAAATCTTCATGGACTAACTTTGCACTGGAGATGTGAGTGATGAGTTTGACAGTGATTTTGGTGACAGATCCAATGAAAATAGCATTTATGAAAGTATTTAGAGTGATGTGACAGTGATGATGATCATCATTCACTATGTGTCAACGCCATGAGAAACAACAATCAAAACATTCATGGTGCCAGTTAGAGCCTATGTATAACAGGCATGGTCAAATTCAGATGTCATTTTGTTTTGCAAAAGACAATCACACAATACGTCAGGTAGTCATTTTTACTCAGTTTTGCAAAGTTTTAAGCAAATCTGTTTAGAAAAGAGGATTTTATGTGACACAACCTATAGGTTGACTGCAAGTCAAAATTTCATGTTTCAGGGGCAGCAAACTCAGCAGTATTTTGTGGTCAGACGCATATCAGCAAGTGTAGTTGTTCTCGATACATGTAGACCTTTAAATAGGTATTCCAAAGTGCTCTTCGCGGGCGGCGAAAAGTACGGCAAAGTGCGGTTTTTCACTGGTTTTCAACTTGCTCGTTCTCAACAAAATGCAGTGTCAGAAATAAAAAACATAGATCATGTTGATCTGTGATCCTTTAAGCTTTGTTTAAAGTCAAAATTAATCAATAAGTGTAACATTTACCATTTGAAATATGCTTTTGATGATGGGTACTAAATTGCGATTTTGCTGCTGCTGGAACGACGAAATCGGAACGCGGTTTTGACCCCTACCTTGAAAACTCGCCTCGAGGAGATTCGCTGGGTCAGATATCAACAAACCTATTTACACAGTCAAAAAGACGACTAAATTTGCTTTCATCCCGTGTAAAAAGTGAACTGATAGGCTTCCATTTAGTCGGTCGTTTCGTGCGTTAAAAACTTACGTCGATGATTTTGCGACCTTACTCAAAACCAATCTCGCCATATTTTCCACTGTACGAAAGGTCAAGGTTTCAACTTTCAACTTCTGCTATTTGCATACGGATTCAACCACTGGCTGTTTTCCTCGAGGACTGAGAACAACGCGACCTATTTTCGCTTTCTCTTTAGCGTCTGATGCGCAATGGCGGACACGAGCGAAGACCGTTCGGGTGAGCACATGGACGTCGAAGTTTACGTCGACCGCTCCAGCCACGACGAATCAAGCGATCTAACTTATCTAGAGGGTAAGTGAAATATCTTGCAGTTTGTTTACTATTACTTTTCGACAGTTTGTTTCCTGATTTTAGAATATAATTGTTTGGAAAGCGCACAGCTGCAGCACCACAGTATCATGAATATGAATCAGCATGTTAGAAGGTAGGGGTAGGTGACGGTTTGGGGTGCGGTAATTTTACAGAGAGTGAGATCAGGCATATGATTAAAGGAAAATGTTTACAAAAGATTTTTTGAATAATCCATGCCTTTATTATATTTATTTATAATGATGTTAATGAGAGATTAGCGATTTATTGTGGTCACATGACCAATGCTTTGATCGATCAATAGTCAATCGGCCGAGTGCCCTCCCTTGGTTTCTTGTTGACTTCACTCGATCTGGTTCAGTGTCGTTCAATAATTTCACAATGTTACACCTTTTTCTTTTCTGCCTTTGTGTAAACTTCCTGAATGGTACCATTGAAACAAATCTGCATGTTTATCAATCCTATTATTTTTAGGCCCAATATTATTATCACCTAGTTCAACAGCTTTAAAAGTTTATTATTATTATTAATATTGTTATCATTATATTTTTATTATTATTTTACTATCATTATTCATTATTATTTATCATTATTATTATTATCATTATTTCATTATTAGTTTACTATCATTCATTACTATTTATTATCATTACTATTATTGTCATCAAAAATAATATTTAAACAAAATAAAGTAGGCCTACCAGGTTAATGGGTTGGACACTATGAACCTTCCTAACTAGGCCTATAGTGTTTATGAGATAAATTTTGTTGCGCTGATTTGAGTAGGCCTAAATGTATGGGACATTTTACTTTGCCCACTGCTTTGTGAGTTAGGGTAAGGTATTATAATTTTATTTTCAAAGCTGACAATAATACTGGTAGGCTTCTTACAGCTCCACACCAATCTCTCTCTCTCTTGATCCTTTCTCTCTTTGACAGGCAGGGAAGTTAATTGAGCAGGGGTACAAAAGTCCTTGTGTTCCTGCATGTTTTATGTTCTTGTTTTTTGATTTGTTTTTGTTTTGGTCAGTATTTGCCTCTTGCTCTGTATGTATAGGCCTGTTTGTCCCTACAAATGGGATTTTCACATTACGCTACAGGATAGAACAGATAGATGTACTAATACTTTCCCTCTACACTATTTTTCTCACAGATGATCTCTTCATGAGGATGAAGGAGCGATTTCTTAAGACTGGCAGAGGGCGGAGACCTAGTCTTTTGGACAACTTTGACAGCAATGATGATGAACTGCGTCTTAACATGTTTTAATTTCCTGTCACTTGTGAAGGGGAATCACTGATCATAGACACTGACAAGTATTTTTTTTTACATTTCATTACAACATGTTTTTTGTAAAAAGAGATGATTTCTATCTTTTGTGCTTCCAGTTTAAGTTGAAGGCCAGGACAGTTATCTACTGTGATTAAGCAACAGTGAAAGGTCAAGACAATGATGTGGAAGCTTTTGATAATGTTCTACACACAGTTAAGGAACAGTTAAAGGTCAAGACATGTTTTAATCATTGTTTAATGATAAAAAAACAACAAATTAGCATGTAAAAACTATGAAGATGACTTCTTTGAATGAATGTTGTTGATGTACATGTCTTGTTTGATTCGATATGTAAACAAAACACATTAATTGTTACTATTATCAGCTGACATTTGTTATAATTTTGTCATCTGATTTTTGTTTACAGAAAGATTGAAACCTAATGTCTTGTTTGTTATACTGACAGACCATAAAAAACTGATCATTTTGGTATATGGTACTTTGCAGTAGGATGAATGTGGCAGAAGTTACGGAGTCTTGCAAAAAGCTAAAATACACAATTTTTTCCAAAATAGGTATTTTATCCTTACCCAATACGGTTTGATTAAACATACAGATGTCTGGGGTTGTTTTACATTGAAAGAGTTTGTCATGCTGAACAATTTGATATCAAAACCATTTTTGTAACTTTAAAGTGAAAAAAGTTATGGTGTACCAAATATGTGTAAAATTCACCATTTTTTTCACTGTGACAAATCGGCATATTTCGCATTTTTGACATCTGATATCTATTCAACCAGCTTTCAGATGAAGCTGGAAAAAATTAGGGTTAAATTCCTTAATATGTTTATCATATATGATTCATTTCAGTGTCACTGTATTGTATTTCTTAAAGATAATGGAGTTTGAAAATGGGTCCCTTGCCCAGTTGTTTGGAACGGTGGCGTCCAATTTTGCTATTTTTTGTCATTTTCATAGGTCTGTATTTTTATTGATATGCATTTCTGTCCATATGTTTTTTGCACATCAACTTAACAAGTAAAAACCTCCTCAGAAATGATTTTCTGGACTTGTGTGATTTTATATGTGTGTTCAAGGCATGTCTGAATGTGGCCTAAAATGCCGTGCGAAATTTTCTAAGTCCAAAAAGAAAGGAAAAAATCATTAAAAATTTATTTTTTATCCCACATTAAAAAATAAAGTATGTATGTGTTCAGAATGAAAATCTCTATTTTCCCAGCTGACTTTTATACAGATAAGTTCAAATTTGAAAATCACTTTGGAATACCTACTTTAAAGTCAAGAATAAACAAAGAGCTGTCAAATATCTGGAGGCAGAAAAGAAACCAATCACCCACTAGGAGAATAGGACACAGCCCTGTAATTTTGGCTTAAAGAAAAATTGAGATCTCTACCACCTTACTCCCCTATGACCTGAGAGTAATGGGTCAGCCTTTACTGTCTTGTTGCTGTTATTATTGCTTCCTAATCCATATACTTGTGCATATTTTCGAGCATGCATGCTTTTTTTTTTCTGTGTATGTTTGGTTAAATGCATTTGTGTATTTGCATGCATAATTCTGTAAAGTGTGTGTTTACACAGTATCACAGTTCATGTGACTTTTATTTTAACCTGATAAATGGTTTATGTTAACCTGACAGTAAATGGTTTATGTTAATTTGACAATAAATGGTTTATGTTTACCTGACGGTTTATGGTGTGTATTCACAGGATCAGTCAGGTCGCATTGACTTCAGGGAGTATGTGATTGGCCTGTCAGTGGTGTCCAACCCTGATGACTTGGATGCTACTTTACAATGTGCCTTCCAGGTAGGCTTGACCCATCTTTTTTGTTTGTATTATGGTAAATGGGTACAAGTATAGACAGCAGTATGCAGAATTCATTAACTCTTCCTGTACTACGGGCGCTGTGAGCGGCTCGGCTGACTTTCAAAACAGCAGCTCGGCACGGTTCGTCACTTTCTATTGTCTGTTCTTCCAGCAGATAATGACAATCGGATACTTCCTCTTCCTTTTCAGCCGTTTATCCACGTGTTTTTTTTTGTTGTGTGTGTGTGTGTGTGTGCCTCGTTTGTTGACATGTTTTCAGTTTCGTAAGTTGAGTTGCCATGGCGTCAGGCAATCGGCGTCCTGTTGGGCTCACTGCTGGTCAGGCTGTCACACTTTTTTTTAGAAATTTTTGACAAAAGTGATGATGAAATAGCTGCCAGTGAAAGTGATGATACTTTGTTGAGAGTGCATCAAGTGCAGAGTCAGAAGAAGCGAGTGTTGACAATCGTGAAGGGCCTTCTTGTTCTCCAAAGAGACCACGCCTATCCCGTTCTATTTCTTTTATATCATAAGGAAAATTATGATGTTATTACCTGTATGTTGTTTAGAATTCAATTCTGCACAACCTAATACCAACCTTTTTGTTCTGTGTAGAACACAAACATATCTACAAGTGTTTTACTGACCTTACCCCCTGTTCCAAAATAGGTCGCATATGAACCCTGCGTCCAGT
This sequence comes from Monoplex corrugatus, assembly GCA_030674185.1. Lineage (NCBI taxonomy): Eukaryota > Metazoa > Mollusca > Gastropoda > Littorinimorpha > Ranellidae > Monoplex > Monoplex corrugatus. The sequence continues at coordinate 39,496,791 of JAPXFY010000020.1, read as the reverse complement.
CTGAAAACCCTTAACGTACAGAAAGAGTTAAGGTGTGTGACATGTAAGATGTTACAAGTGCTTTGGTGTGTGTGTCACCTACCATGATAATTTAGATGCTTTTTCATCATATGGGATCTGTTAGTGCATATGGCATTTTCCAAGAACAGTAACACTGCCCTAAGCAAATTGAAACTTTCACCAGTCACTTTGGTGCAGTGGTTAGCACAGAGGACTAAAGGCTGGAAGGTTGTGGGTTCGAATCCTGTCAGTTCTTTCAAAATCAGTATGACATTTTTCTGCCCTGATCAGCCCCTACCCAGAGTTGAGCATGATAAAAGCTGATTGGGAAGATTGGGACCTCACAGTCCTGTCTCATCCTCTTCATGGATGGGTCATTGAAGTGTTGCTCAAATGTCTTGGCCACACTACAGATACCTGTAACCCTCTTGGGCTTGGTTGACATCAGGATTTTTATGAAAGGAAATGTAGAGCACAGCCTGGCACACAGTCTCAATCCAGAATGGAATGTCATAGCAGCATGATAATGACCCCCATGGTCATGCATCATGATAGCATTGTGAAAGATCGTCCCAGACTGTGGCCACTGAAGTGGCATCGGCGAAAGAAGTAAAGGAAGTAAAAAGAAGTAAAGGAAGATACTGAAACTTTGTCTGTTACCTTGTCTCTGGCCATTACTGTCCTCTCACAACACACACACACACACACACACACACACACACACACACACACACACACACACACACACACACACACACACACACACACACACACACACACACACACACACACACACACACACACACACATGTAAATGTGTGCACATGCAACATACATGCCTGCTGGAGGAAAGTTTGCTGTGTCTTGTCCCCCCCCCCCCTCTCTCTCTCTCTTTCTGTCTGTCTTTTCATTTTCTTTGTTTGTCCCTTCCATACTCTCTGTGCCTCTCCCTCCACATCCCTCCTTCCTCCATGTCTCATTCTGTCCTGTGTCCGTTTTCATATGCTTTGTGTTATCTCTTTGTGTCTTGAGTCTCTCACACTTTCACACGTCATCTTACATGTTTTACTGATATGTGTGTGTAGGTGTGCAGTTATATATAATGCATATATGTGTGCACAGTTGATGGAAATCCTTATCATTTTAAATGTGGTATATGATGTATTTGCTGGTGATCATAAGGAGAAAAAAATTGAAGAAAAAAATGCAAATCTTGCACTGTATATTTATAAAGAATTTAATGGAAGAGAAATTGCCTTACCTTGAATGTTATCTCCTGCAAATAATAAGTGATGCATCATTACACTCATACAGGTGGTAAAGATGTTCACAAGTTTTTTTAATTTTAAATGATTATGTTCATAATTTTTCAAATTTGGTTTTGGCCTTGTTGAATGAATGTATGACTTTGATTTTGTGTCTTTACCTTCCCAGAATTTAATTTCTGTCTCTTGATACATGCAGCTGATTAAGATGATAAATGTGTGTGTGTGTGTGTCAGCTGTTTGATGGGGGACACAAGGGCTACATCACGCAAGAAGAGCTGCAGATCATTCTGGGCAACGCCTTTGCCCTGCACGAGGACAGTGTTGCTCGACTCTTCCATGACATTGACTCGGACCATGATGGGAGAATGACATTTGGTAATGATGGCACACTAGCTGATGTAGATATGACTGTCTGAGGTTTGGCCGTTTTTGCCATTCCTAGGTGTGATTGAAGACATTTCTCTTTTTAGATAAATGAAGTTGAATCTGAATGTGAACGTGAAAATAGGTTTTTGATTCTGTGACTTTATGCTTAATCCTGTTCATGGTTGGGGAAGATGAAGAGGCATTGGAACTCTTATTGAACTGCTGGACAGAGAATTGAAACCTTGTCCATCTCATTCCCCAGTGAATTAACACTGCATTATTAACCATGCTAGTAAAGCGAAAACTTAACCCTTTGATTCCCTCACCCTGTCCACCAGCTTCCTCCATTTGATGACACACATGTGACAATATTGGTAACACTTATTTGTTTCCAATTATAAGTTGACAGACAATTATGTACTCACACAAATTGTAGTGTATACATGTCTGAGTGAAATATTACAATATAATGTATCACATGTCATATGTATATCACATGACTGTTGTAAACAGTCTGTGCTGTTACTGCATCACAAATACACAAACACTTCTGACAGACCATGGTGGTCATATACTCTTTGTGAGGATTGCCAACACATTTGCAAGCTGTGCCGTCTGCTATTCTGTGAAGTCCATAAGATTAAAGTCACCTGGTGAATTTTTGTAAATTCATCATCAGAAAACTGATCATTGTCTGATCCTTCTCCCTCCATCTTGACCAAGTGTACAGAATAATCTCAACTCGGCATAAAACTATGCCAGATTCTCAGGTCACAGACTCTCCCACACTTTAGACACTACTAAGCATTTCTTATCAAAACACCCTGCCCCGTATCAAAACATCTGCCATGTCCCGTTACTCCAGGCAGGCAGATGGGAGCCGCCAGTTAACAAGATGTCAGTTAGTTTACAGTTCTACAACTACTGTGGAGTAACTTGGAAGAAGGGTTGGCAGGAAAGACAACCTCAGATTCTCCCACCACAGCAGAGCTTTGCCAGACTGAAAGGGTTAACAGTTAATGGCCCATTAACTCAGTTGTCAGAGCATCTTGTTCATAATGTAAAAGTTGCAGGTTCAGCGCTTGGGTAGACCCCCATCCATGCACCCATCCCCGGTCCATTTTCTTTCCCACCTTTAATGATCACAGAAGCTGGTACAGCTTTTGTGATATGATGATGATGACGATGATTAACCAGTTCAGCGCCTATAAGCCGTCAGCTGATGTCGTACAAAAGGTGTTGCTATATTGCCTATAAGCCGTCCGCTGACGTCGCAGGAGTTTTCCGATTTTTCGTTCACTACTGTGTGAGCCAGTAAGCACACAGGAACGCTGCACACTGAGCTATATGTGTCTACAATATAAAAATAGGATGTAAATTAGGATACGTCGTAGGGAAGACACCTTTATTGTCGCTAATGATTTGGTAACTGGACCACGTGAAGTGGAGCACAATGGCGATGCAACCTTCGACAAGCCGGAACGGTGGCTCACGTCAGCGGACTTTCACGACTCTAGAGGCCGTTCAGATGATTTTTACAGCATGATGACGATTGAGAGAATTTGTTATCTGATGATTCGCTTCAACATGAGGGTGGAGAAAGTAACAATGACCACGCCGACATTCAACGCTTGCTGGCTGAATCGATGCAAGCAGACGATAACAAGTACGAGTCAGACCGCGACTGCCGTGGTCAGTGCGAGTGGCGAGCGCGCAGACCATGACACTTCAGACTTTGGACCCAACAGCAGTGAACGTGATGGTACATGGTGAGAGGGGTCAGTGTGTTCGTGGTGTGGGAAGGGGGGAAGATGAGAAGAGGGAGAGGAGAGGTGCAGAGGAGCGGTGCCCCAGTTAGACGGCATGGCAGGGGGCGTGGCGATCAGTGAAGTGTTTCGCTCACTGAAAATCTGTTGGCCTCCAAATGGATAACAGTCAGACATTCCTCAATTTTTATGAAATCCAGGATTGAAAGTGGGAACTGGGGACATGTGCTATGCTTTTTCTGACTGATGAGCATGAGCTGATTACTTATTTGAATAAGGATTCTGATTCTGGGTTTATTTTCTCTTGTTTTGATTGCAGAACCTGAAGAACAGAGAGAACCAACTCATGAGTGTCATGTAGTTTGACTGTTCAGTGTCTGAGTACAATGACTGTCATGTAGTTTGACTGTTCAGTGTCTAGTACAATCACTTTTATGTTTACCGAAACCAGGTCTATCATTGTTGGGACGGTTACTTACTTATTTGTCTGCATGAGTTTAGTATCATTTCATGAACATTTTATGATGTCATATGTTTTGTTTTCATTTATGTATGTAAACTGACAACAAACAAGTCATTTTCAGCTGTTTTTTTGTTTGTCAGTGTGTTGGGTATCAATCTGTAGAGATGGAAACTTACTTTTTAGAAACAAAAAAATTATTTCCACTTTGGAATGCCTGGACAGGTCTTTTTTAGACAACACAAAAAAAATTATTTCCACTTTGGAATGCCTGGACAGGTCTTTGCAATCAAGCTAAGAGAAAAATAAGCCCAGATTCAGAATCCTCGTTCATTTTCCTTCAAAAACCACTTATGTTTTTTTGTTGTATCTTATAGTTTTTGCACAAGAATTTTTTGTTAATTATTACCCTCGGATCCTCAAAATTCCCCGGCAATGGGGAAGCACATGTTTACATTTTTTCTCTGGCACTGAAAGGGTTAAGATGATAAACGTGATGCTAAGGAGTTTAATCTAGGATTGAGATTGCATGACAGGGTTGTATCCTGTGCTTACTATCATAGTTTATCCTGTCGTCAACAGGACCAAGAGAGACATCTGTGGTGTTGGTCTGACAATTTGAGCAATGCCGTCAGTGATGCATCTGTAAAATGGATGAGACTTGACTGAGCGTCCCAGTCTTCCTAATGAGCCTATATGCTCAACTCTGGGTAGGAGCTGGTTGGAACTGAAAAATCCCACAATAATTTTTGAAGGACCTAATGGGGATTCGAGCCCACAATCTTCCGGTCAGTAGTCTGTTGTGTTATTCACTACACAACAGCAATTGTTTGGGTAGGCCATTTTAATTATAATTGAGCAAGGACTTTAGTTACATTAAGTCCAGTACAGTCCCAGTCCACAACGTTAAACATTGGCCTTTTACTGCCCATCTGAATGTTTCCACCATTCTGGTGGTGTCAGTGTAGCGTTTCATAGGTTCCTTCTTCCCCCCTCCCCATTTCAAGACCCTGCCAGGGCAGAGGATTTTTCGCAGACTCAGGGAGTCTACCAGCTAATTGCTGGCAGATTTGGGTGGAGCACATGTGGAATTGTCTGAATGCGATGAATGCCTCTTGAACAAACTCCAAAACAGTTAAGGGACAGACAGACAAACTCTGAACACTTAACAGATATGGACAGCCATGATTTCATCTGGTCTTTGTGATTTATTGTAAATAGTAGGACAGTGTCCTCAGCAGGTAATAGTAAGATAGTAACAGAAGGTAGTGTATTGTACCATGATTATTGTTAATATGCATAACATGTAATGGTCTGGATTACAGTTTGACATCAGCAAGTCTCGGACACACTCGGTGACATCATATATAAAACTTTATCACAGTAGCAGTCAGCATTGAGCAATCAGTACCTTTTTGTGTGTGTGTGTTTTTTGTTTTTGTTTTGTTTGTTTGTTTTTTCACTCCTGACTGACCTGTAGATATTGGTGTCGGTTCCAGAGGACTTCAAGAACTATGCAGCAGAGAAACCCGACTTCACCAAGATGTTTGAAGCCTACCAGCAGCCCTCCACCCCTGTCCCCACTGCCAACGGACACGCAGTGGTGGACAATGGGAGTATGCCTGCTGGAGACTACAGCACCAAAAAGCGAGTGGCCGTGGGCGCTGAGAGCAACGGCTTGCATAAGAGACTGGTGGCTACTTAGACCATCTGCCCTTTCCCAAACCCCTACACCCTTTAAGGGATGGGGGTGTGTGTTTTCATCTGTTTTGGATAGGGGTAGGGTGGGGATAGGGGCTGTATTGCATGCTCATATACCATATTCATGAAAAACAGTCACAGTGATTGATAACGAAGATCCCTTTCTCTGTCTCGCTCAAACTGATACCAAATATTTATGTAGAGAACATCAACCTTTTTTTAATGGCAGCAGTTTACAACTGAACTTTGTTTGTACACTTAGTAACATCAGGTAATGGAGAGGATAAACATGGACACTGTAACATAAAGATGTCAATCTGCCCTTACTTTTATAACGTACTGACATTCATGTGTTTAGAAATTATGAAGGATTTAAACATACTGACATTCAGTATTTAGAAATTATGAAGGATTTAAACAATAAGAAAAAATAACAATTTTCCCTATTTTTCGCCATTTCCTTGCAATTTTCTGGAGTTATCCAGATGTTTTGTATATTCTGCATAGACTTAACCTTGAATTATTGTAGATGTGTACATAGGTGCATGTACACAAGTTTTATTCCCATCAGAATAGACTTGTATTTATTTATACATACATTCTTCTATCTCATTTTTGTTTTAGTCAGCTACAGAGGAAAGCCAATTGTGGCTGGCTTATTCAGAAATGAAACAGATGATATAAAGAAAACATTTAATGAGGGAAAAAAAGCACAGCAGTTATTCTTAAGAACGGATGATTGTCAACACCTGTATATTTTAGGCTTGGGGGCTGAGGGATGGTAATGTGTGCATGGATATCGGGCCTGTCCTGCATTGTTATTTTACTACAATCTTTAACATGTCACAAGACAAGCTCAAAATTGTGCATGCATTGTAAAAAAATGTTTAAAAAATGAAATATACCAGTGTATTTGGTATACCGTTTTTTTTTTTTCCATTTAAAAAGTTGTGTCTTAGGGTATATTGACCTTGAATTTTAAAAGAATTACCAGTGTACTTATAATTTTTAAAAGAGTTGTACCAATGTACCCAGTATGCAGCATGTACCCAGTAGACAGCTTGTATTGTGGTTTTAGTTCTGGGATGGGTGTCTTGACTGCACCCACCTACCCTCATGTGGACTATTTGTCGACGTTTTACAAGTTTTATTTGCTCTGAGGTAAAGTGATTGGTTATTTTTTCAATTTCTTCATTAATATGCTATGGTGATGTAGTTGGTGCTGTGTCATTTGGGTGCATTGAAGCTTTTGTCTGTTGCTGATTTGTTCATGGGGAGTGATGTGCTTATACCATACATACAGTTGACGATGAAAACCAAGTTTGTGTGCTTGAAATTTACATTGAAGCAGCATTTATGAAATATTTGCACTTGTGTCATGCATACAGTGTGAAAAAGTCTGACAGTATCCTGAGAATGTCCTTGTTTTGTCAAGGGCATTTGGAACATAATGGCTATAGTCAAAGAAAATGGAGAAGAAAGAAACATTTGTGGAATTTGAACATTTTGAGGGACACATTCTTTTTGATTAACCTTTTTTAAAAAAAAATATTTTTTGTCTTTTGTTTCACAACAAACAGACATCTAACATACAGTGTGGCAATGAAGAATGACAACAACAACATATGAAAATACAGTGTCGACACATGAACTTGAGGGAGAAAATTACTCAAAATGGCATTAGCCTGAATGAATCTATACTTGTATTTCCTGGCACATTGTATTGATTTATTGTAATGCCTGTATAATGGTGATGGATAGCCTACCTTTGACAATCATGTCATAATGATTTCTTAAAAAGCAGAGAGGAGATTATGTCTCCATACCATGTTATGTATATTGGAGTACCGTCAGAAATGAGAAAAAGCGTAGCAAATGTGTGTGTGACGAAACGCGTTTGCATTGGTGGATTCTTTCTGGCACTAGTCATCACAAACGTTTAGACAACTGATTGCATTTTAACCTCTCTGGACTGTATACATATACACCATGTAATTCATGTATTATTGAGGTTTACTCACGAGAACTTAGCATCTCTGGAATGTGTGTATATGGTGTAATTTATGGTAATTTATGTATTGAGGGATTTATTTTGTTTTTGATAATTGACCTAAATCTTCACCTTACCAATCTTAGTCATATATTGTGAACAGTATTACTGGCACACATAAAATGTGTATGGTGTAATTTATGCTAATTTATGTATTCAGACTTTTTTTAATATCGTTAAATGACTTTAAACCTTCCTGTCACTAATCTCAGTCTTCTACTGTGAACAGTATTACTGTCATATATAAAAGGTGTACTTCCAGAACTCTCTGCATCAGGTGAATTTTACCTGTTGCTTGCTCCTAGATACGGTACTCTGGTGCCATGGTGCCTTGGAGGATGCTTATTCACAGAATAAATGAAATGTAACATTTTCTGCAATATAGTCACAGTAGTCTAAGCATAGCCAGCAAAACTGGTAGAGAGACAGGCAACTAGCTCTGTGTCCTGTTGTCTGATAGCCAGAGATGTTGATAGACAAGCAGCTAGCTCTGGCCTGCTATTCTGGTAGCTAGAGGTGTTGATAGAGAGACAAGCAGCTAGCTCTGTGGCTGCCTGCTATGTCTGGTAGCTAGAGATGTTGATAGAGAGACAAGCAGCTAGCTCTGTGGCCTGCTATGTCTGGTAGCTAGAGATGTTGATAGACAAGCAGCTAGCTCTGTGGCCTGCTATGTCTGGTAGCTAGAGATGTTGATAGACAAGCAGCTAGCTCTATGGTCTGCTGTGTCTGGTAGCCAGAGACATGGGTATAGAGACAGGCAACTAGCTCTATCGCCTGCTATGTCTGATAGCCAGATGTTGATAGAGAGAGGCAACTAACTCTGTGGCCTGCTGTATCTGGTAGCCAGAGACATGGGTACAGACATGCAACTAGCTCTGTGGCCTGTTGTCTGGTAGCCAGAGACATGGGTATAGAGACAGGCAACTAGCTCTGTGGCCTGCTGTGTCTGGTAGCCAGAGACATGGGTATAGAGACAGGCAGCTCTGTGGCCTGCAATGTCTGTAGTCAGACATGGGTAGAGAGACACTGTAGTCAGACATGGATAGAGAGACACTGTAGTCAGACATGGGTAGAGAGACAGGCAACTAGTTCTATGGCCTGCTATGTCTGATAGCCAGAGACATTTGTAGAGAGACCAGCAACTTGCTCTGTGGCCTGCAATGTCTGGTAGTCAGAGACATTTGTAGAGAGACCGGCAGCTTGCTCTGTGGCCAGCTGTCGGTGACGTGTGTAGAGAGACCGGCAACTAGCTCTGTGGCCTGCTGTCATGTCTGCCTTGTTGCATCAGTCTGGCAAACACAGCGTTTCAGAGAACTTGGGACCACACAAACTAGATTTTTGGAGCTGTGTGAAACATGCGCAGACTGGCAGTTGACGAACATCAAACTAGACCATCGTTACTACTGAAATTGACAGGCCAAATTGTTGAGTGGTTAGGGTACTGGCCTTCCATTTGGAACTTGCTTAGGTACTACCTGAAAGGTAAAGAGTGAATTTTTTGCCTGATAGGTGAAAGATGGATTTTGTGCCTGTTAGGTAAAGGCTGGATTTTGTGCCTGATAGGTGAAGTTTTTTTTGTTTTGTTTTTGCCTGATAGGTAAAGGGTGGATTTTTTGCCTGATAGGTGAGCGGATTTTTTGCCTGATAGGTAAAGAGTGGATTTTTTTTTGGTGCCTGATGGGTAAAGGGTGGATATTTTGCCTGATGGGTAAAGGATGGATTTTTTGTCTGATGGGTAAAGGGTAGGTTTTTTGCCTGATGGGTAAAGGATGGATTTTTTGCCTGATGGGTAAAGGTGGATTTTTTTGCCTGATGGGGAAAGGATGGATTTTTTCCTAGCTCCCATGTCAGCATATGCGCAGCCCTATTAATGCTTGAAGCTCTTTTGTAACATCAAATATGCATGTTAAAAATCCTGTAAACCATGTAGTCCAAAAAGAGTCTGATTACCTTGATAACGGTAAAAAAAAACAGCCAGACAGGTAAGCACCTATTTGTATATTTGTGTATGCAAGTACACGTAGGAATTGCAATGCTGAAGGAAAAAAAAAAAACTTAATGAAACGTAATTGCTGGTCTCTTTATTCAGGTCTCTGGTGTAGCCCTATCAGAATATAATGCCACGAGCAATGTTTGCGATCTATTTACTGTAATCTGCATAACTGTGTTGAAACTGGTCAAGAAGTTGGAGGGGAAAATGTAATGAAAGTGGGTGTGCAATATCACGTAAGTGATTTTTTTTTCTCCCCTGCAATATCATTGATTCAGATTTTTTTCTTTTCCTTTACATTTTGCTTATCAGTGTATTTATTTAATCCAACTAATGCTGCCATTAGTCACAAGCTGAGGAAGTTGGAACTCTGGATTACATTTTCTGGTCAGTATATATGTGTGTCGGTATGTGCAAGTGATAACTTTTTTGTCTGTTTTGTTCTTGTCACCGTGTTCTTACATTTGATATGTGGACATTTATAATGTCATAACTTGTAAACCCAGGGCTCTCACTAGCGCAGTCAGGGGTGCAGGTAGTCCTCAGGATGAATTTAACAGGAGATTGCAGTCCTATTGTGGGGGATCCAGGAAGAACAGACTCAAAACTTACGCATATCCTAAATATTACACGAAAAATATTCAGAAATACAGAAAAATATTCAGAAACTTTGTTGCATTGTAGACTACTGTTTAGTCTCATACTCTGTCATCATCTTGTGACCGAATTCTTGGTATAATCTGGGTAGGATCCAGTCAGAATAGTGATCATAAGCTATTCTGCCTTAGTTGGATATGGTAAATGTAGGGCATACTAGCTTATCGGGAATTTACATGGAAAATTCCTCTTTTTGATGTCAGCAAGAGATCTTTTGAGTGGACATTGATGGGTCCAAAACTCTTTGCTCTAGCAATCACAGTCACTGCTGAGATAGGATCAGAATAATTTGAGGTGTGTTTTTAACCACCATTTATTTTCAGATTAACCCATTGGCTCCTGCACCCTGTCCACCAACATCTTGTATCGTCAACCATGTTAGCAAAGCGAAAACTTAACCCTTTGAGTACCTCACCCTATCCACCACCTTCCTGCAGGAAGCTGGTGGATAGGGCGAAGAACTCAAAAAGGTTAAGCTTTTGCAGTTGGTCGATAGGGTGTGGGAGTCAAAGGGCTATTTAATGTGACACTGACAGACTTGATCAGTAAGTGATATCAGAATTTGCAAGATGATAGAATGTTTGCACCGATTCAGTCTTCAAGGCACATAGTGTTTTTGCACAGGATCAAGAATATTGCCATATAATTGCTTGCAGATTTGGGTGGAGTGCATATGGAATTGTTCTAGAGCAGTGAGTCTGTCTTGAACAAACTCTGATCTCCAAGCAGAATAAGTGAGTCTCTTTAATTTTATAGCACGCCTGTTTGAACCCTGTGTACACCAAATACTGCGTTCCTTATGAGAAAATGAATTGCAGACATATTTATATATTATCCAGAGCCCTGGGAATTTAGGGTAGCCATGCAATCACCATACACAAGTCAGTGCTGGTTTCTTTGTCTTGTCGCATGTGTAAATTTGCCACAGATCTTGAAATCCTAGATGGTTTGGATTTGTGAGCAATTCGGAACTAACCAAGGGATACTGACATGGTCACAGTGCTTTTTGCATGCTAAACTGCAAAATTGCAATATGTTGGGGCAAAATTGCAATATGATGGGGTAAAAAGGACATGCAAAATGAACTCTTGATTCTTAAGTCATGGAGGTTAAAAGAGATGAATTGGGAACAGTACCTGGATGTGTAATCTGGTCACAATTTTGCAGTTTCACAGATTTTAGTTTTTGGTGATAGTTTGTGTTATTAGTTTCAGAGTGTGGAGGTATAATTAGAGCTTTAGTATTTTACTACTTAAATTGCAGTGAAATGATGCACATGAAAATAGATATTTATACCGTCCTGTGAAATCATAAAATATTTGTACAGTCTGTTTGTGGAAAGAGCAGAAAATAGATATTTAAGCGGTCCAGTGAATGGCTAGGTTTTCAGCTTTTAAGGTTTCTGTGTGTTTTTGAGAGAATGTGCTTTGTATTTTTGAGAGGATGTGCTTATTCCACCAGATTGTATTCCACAATATTTTTTTATATGTAATATGCTGATGTTTATCTTATTTATTTGACGTTGTTGTTGTTCATCTTGTTCATTTGATCCATGTTGATTTAGAAGTGAATATTTTTTCATCTCCCTTTTTGAAAAAAAAAGGGAGATCATTTCACATGGGAGGGGTATGTGTCAGTTTGTGTGTGCATGTATCGGTTGATGTGTGTGTTTGTGCTAAATTATGTTAGCAAGATTTTCTCAGCTGTTCCCGGAGGTATCTTTACCAGATGCTGATCAGCGGTGTGGATCGTTCAGGAGTTGTGACTACTCAAGTAAATGGCACTTCCTCAAAAACATATCCAGAATCCATTTTCACTGTTGTCATCATCTACCATTGACTGATGTTCCAACAAATTTTTATTTCAAATTAAACTTCTTCAAAGTCACAGTGACCTTGAGAAGTACAAAATCTGGATTTTCTCTGTTAATTTTTTTGTTAGAATGGTTTGACCATTTGGGTAATTTTATTTCCTTTTTATTTTTTCTTTAAAGGTGAGATAGTATGGGGTGAGTAGCCAGGTTGGCCTTGATCTGTACAGAATTACCTCCCTTCCCAACACAGTACTGTCTTCCACAACACAGCAGTATTGTTCCAGACAGATAACTAATCTGGTCCTTCCATTTTTTTTGTCTTTTAGTGGCTGGTCCTTCCTTTTTTTGTTTTTTTGTTTGTTTTTGTTTTTCAACAACTGAGTCACCAGTATTAAACTCTTTCATCCTTTCACTCTTTCATAAAGAAAGATGAGAATGAAAGGGTTACAATGTGTCTTTGCATCCACAGCTTATGCTTAGCGGCTGCATTGAACATGTGTTTATATTTGTTTGTTTCTTGGGGGTTTTTTTTCCATTTATTTGTGTGGGTAATTCAACAACCTGGAGTTGTGTGTTTATTTGTAGTGCATGTAAACATTGTGACATCAAGTCATAGAGAAGTTGGTCCAGGCTGTGCTTTTTTTGTTTCCTTTAAGGTACCGTTACTACTTGAAATATTTTGAAAACATTTTGTGTTATTCTGAATTGTAAGTAAAATGTTTTATTAGAAAAATATCTGAATTTTCACACACAGTTTACAGTTTTTAATAGTTTTTTTGTTGTTGTAAATATGTTGATCTGAATAGTGGTTCTCCATCAGTTGTCAGATTTACGATCTGAAGTGAGTGATTTCTCAAAATATTCATTTTTATATGTTTTCCAGTGATATGTCAAAAATTATTGTAGATATAGTTTTGAAATTATGACCTTATTTTTCACCATACCATTTGCTAGATGTTGAACCAAAGCCCTTAGCTCTGAGTTGATAAGAAAAAAAATATGTGGGAATACGAATTTTCAATAACTTACTAATAATCAGGTGGGCTTGGAGAATATTTTTTTGAGCAAAACAGCTGAGAGTTTAGTTTTGCGTGTAGAGTAACTAGTTGAGGTTGCATGTACTGCATGTCTAACATTTCTAACATCTTTTATTGGGAACATTTGGAAAAACTGACAATGTGATTTTGAAGTGGGCCATGCATATTATTTAATGATTCGTTGTTGTGGATATTGTTATGATTGTACTGTCAAATTTTACCTTTTTTTTTCAAAGTCCAGTCTGTTAGCTTATTTCTTTATTTCTTTTATCAAGAAGTACTTGGACCTTAAAACCTTTTCACTGCCAGCTAAAGTTTAGAAATTCTGGTGACAAAGGGAGTTTCTCTTTTGTATTTAGACTTGCTGAGGGATTTCCCAAGCTGTTTGAACATAGCCAGTAACATTTGCACCAAATACGAAGTCGGTAAAAATAGGACTATATCAAGGATGTCAGCTGACATCCTGTAGACAGTGAAAGAGCACAGTTCCTAGGATGTCATCTGATGTCTTGTAGACAGGGTAAAGGTTAAAGGATCAATGATATCACATCTGATCTGATCTTGTGTAGTAACTTCGTACAGCAAGACTAATCTTTGGTGGTTTGTATGTTGTTGAAATACTTAATGCCGAATCTTGCTGCTGTCAGTGTGTACGTATGTTTCAGTTTTGTAAATTACCTAACGCACTTGGAAAATTCTTATTTCCTCCACAGTAATTACAATCTCTACTTATAGTGTTGTCATTTTTGGATTTATGGTCACATATTGAACCAATAGGTTTGTCTTAACTTTAGTCACACATATTTTAACCAGTCGCTTTGTCGCTCTTTTTTTTTTTTTTTTTTTACTTATTTTTTGTTTTTTGTTTGTTTGTTTGTTTGTTTTTGTTAGGTGTGTCAGTACTGTTGTTGTCATTTGATTATGTTAAACATTTTATTATGAATGTATCAGTCTTTACTTTATTCATGTATTGTATGTTATTCAGCATTATCACATTATTAACCTTTTGACGTCCAGCATTATTTTTGAATTTTTTTTAATAAAAGCCACCAACAAAAAATTCTGAAAATTCGAGTAATGGCCAAAAGTGTATATGTGTTTATATATAGATATAGATATAAAAGAATATCAGTAATATTGAAGGAAAATGACTGGGGAAGTCAAGTAATCATATGACCAGCTAGACTACTTATTGATGACCTGTGAACTGTGGCTGTTGCCATGGTTGGGAGTGAAAGGCTGTATGTATTAAAAAGCCAGTATCATGTGTGACTGTTGGCTGCATCAGTATGGGATGGATGGTATTCCATTGAAAAATTTCAAGTACTCACCCAGAATCACAGTTAACTGTCTGATGCATCAGTATTGGATGGATGGTATTTCATTGAAAGGCCTACTGTAGTAACCCAGTATCACATAGTATCACATGTGACCATCCAGTGCATCAGTATGGACGGAAAGTATTCCATAAATGGCTTAACATACCCAGAATCTCAGGTTATTGTCTGTTGCATCAGTATGGATGGATGGTATTCCATGAATGCCCGTTAGGAGAGTGCAGCAGATACTTCAAGGGTGTTCCCTGACTGCGTAGAACTGCCGACTAGTCAGAAATTACCTCTTTTCTGTCACTGTCTTTGTTTCTGCCTTGTTCCTTTGCTTTCTGTCATTTCTTCCTATTATTTTCTGCCTTCCTGGTCCATTCACCTGTATGTGTTCAGTAAAGTCTTACATACTTGCCTTTAGGATTGATAATTGGGTACATGTGTTAAGTGCATTTTTGGCTCTGGGGAAGTGAGATATGCAGATGAAATTTTAGGTTTCAATGTCCTTATTTATGTTTAAATTTGTATTCAGGTTTGTTTTTTAAATCCCCATGTGCAATAAATTAGACAAGAGTGGTTAGTGCCAGGGGCATCTCTTTGGATAATGTGCATTAATATGTGTACTTAATTTTCGTTTTTTTCCTGTTGAGGTATTGTATATGTTTTGAATGGCTGTAGCCCTGATATGGCTCTGTGCAATCGGCTGGGCTTTAAACAGTAACGGTAACAGTACATTGATAATCCTTTCATTTCTTTGCCATGTCCACCAGCCTTCTGCATGAAACTGACGACCAGGTTGAGGGAGGTAGGGAGGGTAGGGGTTAACATAGGAGTTCTTGTGTTTGAAATTAATGGAACATGATGAATGTGCAAGTGTGGAAAGTTTGTACATTGTGAATGGCTACTAGCAGCTGTGCATATCAAAATACAGAGAACAATGTAAATGTACTTTGGAGTGATTACTAGCTGTTGTACATCTCAAAATGTAGAGAGTATTGTGAAATTTTAGTATTGAAAATATGTAGTTTGTGAGTGTAAGGTCTTGCAAAAGAATGGATTCATTACCACTGAAAAGTTCTGGGGAAAAATTGTTTTTAAATGCAAGTGGTTTCCAAATATGATTGTAAATAGTTGCTATGATAATATGTTCGGATATTTTATACCCCCAAAAGAACAACAGAGTTTAAGACCTTTTAGTGTTTAAAAAAAGTAATTCAGTGTTGATAAGAATTAAAAGACATTTCATTGTTACGTTCTGGGTATGATATAGTTACTTGGGTATAATAGTTACTAAGGTATTATTTCTGAGAAGTAGTTTCTGGCTTGTTCCTTTGCTTTCTGTCTTTTTTCCTTATCATCTTCTGATTTGCTGGACCATTCATCTGTATGTGTTCGATAAAGTCCTACATCCTTTCTCTTGGGATTGATAATTGGGTACACGCATTAAGTGCATTTTTTGCTCTAGGGTACTGAGATGTGAAGCAATTTTAGGTATGTTTTGGTATCCTTAGTTGTGTTTAAATTTGTAGCCAGTTATGTTTTTTAAATCCCCTATGTGATAAATTGGACGTGGTCAATGTCAGGGACATCTCCTTGGATTATGTGCGCAATTGCATTGATATGTGTACTTAATTTCATTTTCCTTTTTTCCTGTTGAAGTATTATATATGTTTTTAAACAGTTATAGCCCTGATATGGCTCTACACAGTCGGCTGGGCTTATAACAAAAATAACGGTAACAGTGCTGTGGAGAAAGATTGTTGGAAATGTTCCTCAGAGCAGCAGAACAGTTTATGTAAGATTTGTGTGAGGTTTCTGTTGTCATGTTAGGGGACATTGATGATGAAAATTAGTCGAAACACATATGTATATTTGATAAGTGTCAAGAAACACTTCTTTATTTAAAAGCTTAGAATGTATGTGTCATAGTATATGTCTTTGTTGTTCAGAGTAGGTATATGCTGCACAGAGTAAGAGTGTGTTGGTCACAGTAAGTGTGTGTGTTGCTCAGAGTAAATTTGTGTTGCTCAGAAGATATAGGGAGAAAAGTAGATATAATCATACATCATTGCTTGTCTGGGTCCAGAGGCCATTTGTTACCAGCACAGAACTTGTTTCTCAAGAATCTCTTTAAATAGTGACAGTATTTTCCCCTCTCCATGCAGGATTTTGGGATTATCCTTTTAATTCATTGAAGCTCAACAAACACCAGATTTTAACCCCTTCACTCCCTCATTCTGTTCCAGCAAGAAGCTGGTGGAAATGCTGAGAAGTGAAAGGGGTTAACACTAGCAAGTTCCCTTGCATGTAGTGCCAGTTTAAAAGATCTGTAAATAGAGACAAGATTCTAACTTTCAGAGAAGAGGTGGTTGAACTTTGTAATAGAAAAAAAGGCTTTATTTATAGCTCAGATGGTTTTTGTTTAGCTCAGTTGTTTGCATGGAGAGTTTAGCTGTGAAGAAGATATAAAAGCGGTAAGTGCAAAATGTTAGTAATCCTGTGTGTTATAAAGTACAACAGCTTGTTTTTATGTAACCACCGATGTCAGTCTTTATTTCATTTATTTTAAGTTTAACACCATCAGTGTCTGTAATGTTTTAGAAAAGTTTTGGCCATGTACTTTTAATGTGAATAATTCTGCAGAAATGTTTTGTTTTTATGTGTACCTCTTGCCACAGAATATGTGAACTTCATTGTTATTCTACGTTGTAACTCCTTGACAGAATTGAGTTCTGATTTGGGTGGGTGGTGGCAGAGGGAATTGCAGGGGGTGGGGGGAAGTCATCCATCCCCTGCCAATTTCCATACTCCCCCTTTCTGTGTTTTTCCCCTTCCAGTTACCAGTGCTATGAATTGTATGTCCAGGTCACACTGATAGGATTTTAAAAATTCTCATGCGGATAGTGTTAATTTGTTCAAACATCGATAATTATTTGTTTGACAGTCTTGATCGTGTTTGTCATGTTAGTTTTTGGTGTGGGCTAAATGATTTCATTTTTACACAGTTATTGTTTACTGATTATTCTTTGGAGGTGGCTGGATTGTGTAGCTGTTTGTGTTTTAAAAACATTTTTCTGTTTGTTTGTTTTTTTTTAAGTAACAATTTTATCGATAGAAAGGAAGAACCACAATAAAGCCTGCATCATCAGTTGAGATATTTTTGTAAGCTTAGGTTAGATGGCTTCATCTTTTTTTCCTTTCTTTTTATATTAGCTATTTATTTAATTTTACATTTATTTTCAGTTACTCTGGTTTATTAGTGGGGTGTATGTATGTGTGTGTAACATTTGTATTTTTTGTGTATGTTACAGTTGTATTTTTGACCAGATTGTCCTAATTTCTGAGCACAGTTGGACAGACATTGACTTCCAGTTTTCCAGGATAATTTTCTTTCTTAATTATGGGGTCAGCCCATGTTCCAGGATAATTTTTAATTTTCATAGGGCCAGCTAAATTATACTAAACATTTTATGTCTTTTTCTTTTCTTTTTTTGTGTGTGTGTGTGTGCCTGTTTGGTAGATTCAGATGACTGACCCACAGCTCAGCAGCATCAGGGTTATGTTGTTCGTCACTTATTTCAAACACTGAAATATATACACTGAATGTATATCTTTTTTCTTCCATTTCATTTTTTTTCTCTACCCTATTCCCCACCCCCCACCCCACCCCCAAATTACCTTTTAATCTTTTGCGCTGTATTATTGGGAAAATGGCTTAAATGGAGGATTTATCATTCAGCTGTATTGTAGCATGTCTGAATTTTGTGGATTTGTTTTGCTTTAAACATTTTATATTTGAATTATTGTGATGGATTCTAGTTCTTAAGTGTTTCATTTGTGTACATTTGATCTTTTAAGATTATAAATGTATCGTTTATGTAAGTTGAATCTTTTGTGTACATCTTATTGCTGTGTTTACGTTTCTTGTTAGGCTCCTTAAGATATTGAATGTAATGTAATACCATAATGTTCTGTTTGAGGGAGTGGGGTTTTTTTGTTTGTTTATTTAGCTTGCTGACATTGAAGGATATGTTGGTCTTCTCGAGTTTGAGAGAGTGATTTTTGTTTGTTTGTTTATTTAGCTCACTGATATTGATGGGTATGTTGGTCTTCTCAGTTAAATTGGATATTAAGAACTGTACTCAGCTATTTAACCCCCAGACAGTTTTCTCCTCTCTTCTCTTTCTAATCTCAGCAGGTCAGTAGAACTATGTACAGTAACACAGAGGAAGAGGGGAGTTTAGAGCCTTTTCTTTTCCTTTTTTTATGGGGGAAGGAGATTGAGTTGACCATATGTTTTTAATGAGATAATATGGATGTTTTGCTGGTTGGTGCTGCCAGTCCAGTAGTCCAGAATATTAGGGATTGTAAAAAAAAATGTGGATGTGTGGGGTAGGTTTTTTGTTCAGACTGTTGTTTACCAGAAATGGGCCAGTAGGCAGGACAAAAAGCGAAAGAAAATTGAAATCTGTCCTTCAGTAAAAAGATATTAAATTAAGAGGAATGATCTGATAAGAGTAATGATCTGATAAGTAATTTAGAATCAGATGGTTTTGTCTTCTTTTGTTACTTGCGTGTGTACAGATGGGATACTTATGTTTTAATTTATGACATTCAGGATCTTGTTTGACTCTGGGTTTTTTTGTTGTTTTTTTTTAATTTTAGAATATGGATTGGA
Organism: Monoplex corrugatus; assembly: GCA_030674185.1. Classification (NCBI taxonomy): domain Eukaryota; kingdom Metazoa; phylum Mollusca; class Gastropoda; order Littorinimorpha; family Ranellidae; genus Monoplex; species Monoplex corrugatus. The sequence continues at coordinate 39,477,680 of JAPXFY010000020.1, read as the reverse complement.
TAAGTGATGCTTTAATTAATGAACACTCTAACGTGCTGACATTTGGCTCATGTCAGTGTATGTTTTAACTATTACTGATCGATTTATGAATATCTAATATGCTGGTTTATTTCAGTCTGAGGTATTTTGTTCCTTTGTTTTTGAGGCCTCAGAAACAGCTGAAACTACCCAGTTGCCTAGAAAGAGGCAATTATGACTGGAGAGATCACAGCGTATATCATGTTTTTTTTCTCACTGTCCTTACCGAACTCCTTCACTGTCATCCATTTGCTGTTGAATTCATGCATCATGTCTGGTCTCATCTGAGCCCCTTCACTTCCTTACCCTATTCTCCAGCTTTATGCTGGATGGGATGAGGAATGAAAGTGTTAATTCAAATCAGGCCAAAGCACCACTGAGTAAAGTTTGCTTGCTACTATAGACATTCTGTACAAGTTTAATCTGTAGAGCTTTCTGTACGACTGACTTTATAGGCAGGGAAGCTGACTTTTTAAGGTTTTAGACAAGAGTGCAGGACTGTTGAGGAAATTTGGTTCAGGCTTAAGACAAAATGGGCAAATTTGGCAAAAATTATTATTTCATTAACTTGATTGAATATTTTATCATGATAAGACAGAGATTTTGGTCATTCAGCAGTGATGCAGGAAACTTAACAATTGGACAACCAAAACAAATTTGAAAGTTAAAAGATATGTTTTGAGAAACCCCCAGAGTGTCAAGAACAACGAAACAACTGGCTAATTTGTTGGGGGAGGAAAAGCTGCCACGAGAGCCTCAAATATCATGCATACTGGGCAACAAAACAACATGCATGGGTGAAACTGCTATGAGAGTCCTAAAAATGGACAGTAATTCTACTTGCAAAATGTTGAAAAATGCTGCCATGAGAGACCCACAGAATGTCACGAAATTTTTTGTTAGATATTTTAAAAGATGTGATATGCTGACACTCATCACTTGGCATCATTGCCTCTGATTATTGGATGGAGCCCAAGTCATGATTTTGGACTTTTCATATTTTATTTTTCCAACATTGTGTGTTATGTGATGAAGTCCAAGTCATGATTTTGGACTTTTCAAATTTCTTTTTCAACATTGTGTGTTATGTACTTTAGTTGACATCTACACAGTGGATGTTGAAAGGGAAGAGGTGGAGAAACATGTTTTTTCTGAACAGTGAAATATGGAGAAATATTACTTTCTCAACTGTAAGAGGTTGGACATACATTTTGTTACAGTTTTCTGAACCAGTCAGCCATGGCAGTGGTGTTTTATAATCCTTGTGCTTTGTCATCCTGTGGGAATATTTCTCCCCTCCCCTTCCATTCCATTCCGGTCCCATCCCGTCATCCCCTGGGTGCTGGTTTTTGCATGACGCACTGATGAACGGCCAATGAAAACGATGATGTCGCCAGGCATCACTCATGAAGGCCGGCACCCACTGTGTCTGGCTGGATCTTCAGGCTGTTCATGTGAGTGCTGTCATGCACTACAGACCGCCATCCCATCTTCCAGCAGAATTTTTTTTAATTGGGCACTGAAACAACCATGTTTTGTCAACATTGATGTAATACACAATATCAGCTGGTTGGTTTGTATAAAATGATACAACTTGAAGAAAGTGATGGAACGCTCTGAGGCAGTGAACAGGGTCCCTTGGAGACACAACGATGGAGTTGTCTCCCTGGAAGAACCTTTGCTTCGCTCTTGCAGTGTTGTCCCCTTTCTGCTTGTTGATTGCTTTTTCCCCCTGGTGTATCAGAGTCAAGTTATGACCATTTGCCTTCAGTGTCTGTGTATCTGTATGTATGCCACTGTATCATGATGTGGATTATATTTATATTCCTGTGTATGTTATTCCTTGTATGTGATGGAATTGCCAGCCAAATATCAAGCATTATTTTACACTGTGGATGATTTGTCTTACTATTTCTATTGAAAGTGATTTTGTCGTGCTGTTTTCTTATATTGGCAGTTATTTGACAATCTTGTCGGTATATTGAGTATTGAAAGCCGTTGATATGACATCGAGATGGCTTGATATTGTGATGTTTTTCTGTGTCTCTCACAGCTTCTCTTGTCTTTCGCTGTCCACTGTGTCAACTTGATTTATATGTCTGTACACCATGGGATGATTTGACATATGTACGTCTCTCTGTATGCACCGGGATGCTATGATATGCATGACATTTGACATCCATTTTTGTGTCTCCCTTGTTGTACGTATGGTGGTTGTTGCTTTGCTGTGTAAAGTTTGCCCTTTCACTCCCATACCTTGTCTGCTAGCCTTCTGCAGAAGGCTGGTGGACAGGGTGAGAGAGTGAAAGGGATACATGCACTGTGCCAGTGTGTAGCGAGTGTTGCTTTGCCAGGGTCTGCCATGAACATGACTCCCTAAGCTTACTGACACCATCTCAGACCTCTGAGGTGAAATATGAATGTGATGGATACATAGACACAAGTGTGCAAGCTTGCCCCTGTTCAGGTTTTGAGTGTCAGCATGTGATGTGCTTTGTGTGATGCGCTTGAGTGTGTTACATGATGCTCAGTTTGGCCTTGGTTTGAGGTTTAGCTTTGTCATGTATTTCACATTGTCTGACAAGCGCATAACCCTTTGGTTTCCTAACCCTGTCCACAAGCTTCCTTGGAGTTAGGGTAAGGGAGTGAAAGGGTTATCATCATTCAGCTTCAGTTTGATTTTGACGTTGTTGCTTACCTTGCTTTGTTTGACAAGTGCTTAACATGGGTACAAGAAGCTTCTTTGGCCTTTGAATTTGAAGGGGTTTTAAATTTTTGGAAGTAGGGGGGTGACAGAGAATTTTTCACTGACAGGTTGTTGATTGTTTATTCTGAGTTGCTTTTTGTCAGCAATTTTTTTTCAGTGTGTTCTTTATATTCTTCATTCTTGGTGGACGCTACGCTGATATACAATGGCTGAATTGGTTTGGGATAGTTCTGCATCTTTTGGTTTATTTGTTTGTATCGAAACTCTTCAATTGGCAGTTATTGAATCTCTCTTTATTTACTTAACCTGTGTGAGAAGGCTTTGGTAGATTTACTTAAATTTATCGTATGAAATAATTTTGATTAAGATTGATATGTGTTTAATTGTATACTATACTATGTACATGGGGGGATGGAGTGGGTGAGAGGATGGTATTTGAAACTTTCCTATGTTTGGACGGAAATGACGTCATGTTTAGAGATGTTTCTTCTTAAACAACTTGCGTTACTCTGCTGTTTATCTGCATTCGGTATCTGAATCACAGTACTTTGTGTTGTGTGAGCTTGTGCTGATTTCAGTGGGAATCTGTCTTCTTTGCCGCCATGACATTCTGTGCTTTTCTTGAAAGTGTGTGTGTCACACGGACATGATTTTATATGTAGCACCGCTGAGTTTCCTTGTGGGTTGGAAAGTCTTTAATTTGTGAGGAGTGTGTGTGTCATCCAATGTGGTGTTTGACCAGCTGCCATGTTGCTGTGAATCTGCCTGCTTGTAGTGGTGGTTGTCCCAGTGACTGAGATGTTCACCCTTGTTTTGGCGTGGCCTGAACGGAGAGAGATCTGTCCATGTGTGTGTCTTGCAATGACGTGACGGTCCCAGGCTTGACACTCACAGCATTGGAAAATGCTCAGGACTGCACATGTTCACTGATTTTTTTAAAAATTATATATATATTTTTTTCATTATCTATGTACACTTTATGCAGATTGACTTTAGGTGGGATGTAGCAAGATATTTATCGCCCGTAAAACCACTTTTAATTTCAAATGAGGGTTTGAGTTTCAAGAGAGATTCATCACACTTGGACAGTACCCGATCTGCCCTCTGTTATCTGACAGACTCCTTAAGTTTGTGTAAAACCTTGTATGCTGAAGCAGTCGCTGTGGTGTAGTGGTTAACACAACGGACTACCAATTGGAAGGTTGTGGGTTCAAATCCCCATCAGTCCCTTCAAAAATGTATCATTGTGCGATTTTTTGGCTCTAACCGGCTCCTGCCCAAAGATGCAGACTGTACAAAAACACAGTAGACTGTGGTTAGTTCGCTGAAATGGTTGAGTTGTCTGTGCTCCACAGAGAGATCTGATTACGTGTAATACACAGTAAGTCCAAACGAGTTTGAAGAATGGCGCTGTATAAGAACAATTTATAACAATGTTTTACATGTAGTATTGACAGTTTTCAAGAATTGTTTTACTCCTGCACTTCCTTAAATCTCTTGAACATTCAGGCCACATATTTCATAGTTAAAGGGAGGGTTGTATTATTTCTAAGCTGAGAACCAAAAATATTTGCTTCATATTTTTCTCACATTTTATTTGTTGCAAGGGGTGTTAAACCTGTTTGAGAGGCCAATTTTCATGCAGAGTTTTTTTGTGAGCAGTGTAACAAGGGGGCCAGTTGTCTATTGTGAAATGTCAGGAGACTGATACCTGTTTGAGAGGCCAGTTTTCACATAGAGTGATTTTGAATGGGGGGCAGTTGTCTGTAGTGAAATGATATCAGGGCATTGATGCTGGTTTCAGAGGCCAATTTTCACACAGAATGTGAGTGGTATTGCAGATGTCTGCAGTGAAATGATTTAGAGGGGCTGATGGGAATTGGTTCAATCCAGCAACCATATCTGATGCAGCATAGGAATACCAGACTAAAGTCTGCCAACCAGCTATAGCTATGGCCAAAAATAGCTTGACAGGGTTAAAATTGTGATCAATGAGATTTTTGCACATTTCAAGTCTTTAACATGTTATTTTCAGTTTTCCAGAGCTGTATGTCGGACTGGAGTGGTATGGATCTCCGTACAAGTCATTATGAATGAGAGTAGCTGGAAAGTATACAAAAAGAGAAAAGAAGAAAAAAAACAGTTGTTAAAACATAACTGAAGGATTTTGCGAATGTAGACATTACTGTTGCGAATGTAAACAGTACTGATTCTGCCTTTGTGATGAACAGTATGTAGGTGTTAGAATCTTTTTTTCTGTTTTTTAATTTGTTTTGTATATATATGCAGATTGACTTGGCTTTGGTGATAGAGTCATGGACTCCAGATCTTAACATCTTATCTTGATGTCTAAGCCCACATCATAAAATTGGCCTGCTCACTGTTCGCCTTAATTCTCCAGTCATTCACGTCCCTGCTCTTTGTTTGATATTGAGATACTTGCAGTATAGGATTTTGCATGAGTTCAATAAATCTGCCATATTATTAATGGCAGACTTGCTTGGAGCACATGTGGAATCATCTGAGTGTGGCAAATCCTTAAACAAATTTAGTTTCTGCCACAGTTTTCCCTTTATAAATTTTCAGTCTGTGTTGAGACTTTCATCAGTAGTCTGTTCACTGTAACTGAAGGACTACAGCACTAATCTCTTTCCGTTACTCATACGATCCTTCGAATTTTATTCGTGAGATATTCTCCTCGTTGATGAGTTGGTATTATTTAGTAAGGAAGATAGCGTGCTTCCGCATGTCAAAACTTAAAACACTTGTACATTATATATGCTTGAAATACTTTATTTTTCAAGAACAGTAACATTAGATCCCAGTGGACCGTTATAACAGCTAGACGTTGAGAGAAAGCTGGTCTATTTACAGTGGAGAGTGGAAATTTCCAGTTTGTGGGAATGGATCTGGTTGTTTGTAGACAGGAATCGAGGACCAGTGATGTATGGATCCATTTTGGGAAGGATCAGAGTGGAAGTTCTCAGTTTGCAGTAATCATTTTGGGAAATTGATCTGGTTTTTGTTGGGTTTTATTTTAGACAGGAATCGAGGACCAGTGGTGTGTGAATCCATTTTGGAAAGGACCAAGTAGTGCCATGGTGGGTATGGGAACAAAGAATGAAGCCATGAGACCTGTGATGTAAGGCAGGATGACTAACAGTACCAGTTTGGGTTTGGGTAGGGATAACAGAATGAGGCCATGATAGTGATGGATGACCAGGATGACAACAGTACCAGTTTGGGTTGGTATGGGAACAAAGAATGAAGCCATAGACCAGTGACTGGTATGAGCAGGATGACAACAGTACCAGTTTGGGTTGGTATGGGAACAAAGAATGACGCCATAGACCAGTGACTGGATGAGCAGGATGACAACAGTACCAGTTTGGGTTGGTATGGGAACAAAGAATGACGCCATAAGACTAGTGACTGGGATGAGCAGGATGACAACAGTACCAGTTTGGGTTGGTATGGGAACAAAGAATGACGCCATAAGACCAGTGACTGGTATGAGCAGGATGACAACAGTACCAGTTTGGGTTGGTATGGGAACAAAGAATGACGCCATAAGACCAGTGACTGGGATGAGCAGGATGACAGTACCAGTTTGGGTTGGTATGGGAACAAAGAATGACGCCATAAGACCAGTGACTGGGATGAGCAGGATGACAACAGTACCAGTTTGGGTTGGTATGGGAACAAAGAATGACGCCATAAGACTAGTGACTGGAATGAGCAGGATGACAACAGTACCAGTTTGGGTTGGTATGGGAACAAAGAATGAAGCTATGAGACCAGTGACTGGAATGAGCAGGATGACAACAGTACCAGTTTGGGAACGAAACGTAAAGCCATCAGATCAATGTCATACTATGAGCTGGCGTGTCATACTTTACACGGTTGAAATTTATACATGTACTGCTGAGTGATTATATTTCTCACACCAAAGCCATATAACCGTCCTTGTCATCAGATTAACCCTTTCACTCCCTCACCCTATCCACCAGCTCCCAGAAGAGAAGGAAGCTGGTTGGTAGGATGATGGAGGGAAAAGGTTGATGCCTACTACCCACGCCCAAGGCCAAAAAGACTTTTTGTCATTTGAGCAGGTTCTGCTGTGAACCTGGCTGTATGAAGTGATGGCTGCTTAGTGTTGTTGAAAGGTTGTGTGTGTGTTTCGAGTCAACTTTGATCACACTGCTTTAAGTGTCTGCATGTGTTAACCGTAATGTTCATGTCCAGGTGAGTAGTGTGTGCATATAGGGAGATTTACGCTGTGTCATGTAATGTGTGGGTATACACGCCGTAACAGATAATGTATCGGGGGATGTATTCAATGTAACATACACATGTCTTATCATCATTTTCTGTCCCTAGTCCAACAACTTTAGTTACAGAAATGACTGTCTCAGATGAGAATTGGCTTGTACTGAATTAATTTTAAATTCTAAATTATGTAAACAGCAAACAGTTTATGTAGGCAACAACCAGTTTAGTCAGGTTCATTGGAGAGCCAGAATGCTAACAGGTCAGTGGTTTTATTGATGTGAGCAGTATTTTCCATGAAGAAGATACATTTGTTTGACATAGTTTTACATCTATGGTTGAAAAACACGTGCTAACCTTAATTGTGAAGTTGCATCATGACCAGCTTGTCTTAGTAAGACTTGTATAGTTATTGGATAGAGTGCAAGCTGTGTGTTTAAAATTGCATAGACAGTGGCTAGGCTTGTAGGGTTAGTGTTAAGATATGCATCATGTTAAAATATGTATCATTACTGGCTAGGCTTGTAGGCGTGTAGTGTTAAGACTTGTATAGTACTGGCTAGGCTTGTAGAAAGAGTAAGTGCTGAACTGATGTAATGATTTGCTAGTAGGTTGACATACTAGTCATTTAATAGCTTGCTAAGTTTGCAGACTGACTTAGAAGGCTTATAGGTTGTGGTTTGGTGATAAGCATAAATTATAGGTCAAGTTATAGGATCTGTAGATTGACTTGGTAGAGAGTGTATTTATGGATCAACTTTGGTAGGGCCTAGGAAAGCACATAATGGACTTGCTGGGACTGATGTAAATGTGAGTAGAAAGAACCCACACATATATTGTGCAGAAAATAGAGACTGAGTAGTCATGCATTTTACAAGAATTCTTATTGTGTGTAGAAGTGTTTTGAGGCATGCACATCATTTCAGAAATTGCACATAAAACACTCATGTTTTGGACGTAAGGTCTTAAGCATTGCAAATAGGACAATTGTCAGTAAATGTTTCAAACCTGGAATGAAGTTTCTGCGCTATTGCTACATTGTACAGATTTCAACGTGTAGTATCAAATATCTTCTTTTTCTCTCATAAGGGAATGCTGTATTACATGGATTTTTTTCCACTTGAACAATTCCCATTCATGCATGATACTTTTGTATTTTGTAGACTTTTTGTAGATAAAAGAGAGACCGCATTAATAAATCATTCGGGCCTGATACTTTTGTATTTTGTAGACTTGTAGGAAAAGATAGACCGCATTGATAAATCATTCATGTGGGATACTTTTGTATTTTGTAGACTTGTAGAAAAAGATAGACCGCATTGATAAATCATTCATGCGGGATACTTTTGTATTTTGTAGACTTGTAGAAGGAGATAGACAGCATTAATAAATCATTCAGGATAAATCATTCATGTGGGATACTTTTGTATTTTGTAGACTTGTAGAAGGAGATAGACGCATTAATAAATCATTCAGGATAAATCATTCATGTGGGATACTTTTGTATTTTGTAGACTTGTAGAAGGAGATAGACCGCATTAATAAATCATTCAGGCATGTGATACTTTGTATTTTGTAGACTTGTAGATAAAAGATAGCCCATTAATAGATATTCATTAGATAATGACTTGCTAGGATACACTTTAGAATACTTGCTAGATGTAGACTTGTAGGCATGTGCTATAGAACAACTTGCTTGGCATGAACTTGTATGAGCATTTAGATTGTGTCTTGGGTGTACTGTCTTGCTGGCATTATATAAATCATTTCAAGATGTAATTACTGTAATTTGAATATTACATGCAAATACATCAATTGAATAACGTATGCATGCAGATTGACCTTTTTAGGCACATACTATCGTTTTAGGGCTCCAAGTCTTCTTCATTTTTAATAGGATCATCCCAAAATTATCACATTAAAAGTATGAACACACAAAAAAAATCAAACATTCGGTAAAGATTCTTTTGAATCAGAATACATGTGAGACTTGTTCTTCAGCTACTGGTCAATGCTAAAAGCAAGGAAAATCAGCACGTTCTTGAAATATTTGCAGTCCTAGACTCGGCATTTAAATCTCCATCACTTGCATCAGTATAACAGCTATTAAACTGAATTAGATTTATCTTATCTTGTTGAAAATGTACCTTCAGGTGTTTAGGCTTACAGCAGCCATGCCTACTTTGGAGGTAGTACTTTGAAATTTGTTTAATGTGCTCAGAAATGCTCGATGTTTTTCATCTGCTTTTAAGATCCATGTTTCCTGTGATCCACCTTGTAAGGTGTATGCTTAAATAAGTAACACCATTAAATATGAATGTTCAGGGCAAAGTTTAAGAAAAATAAATTAAAAACTTGCATCTTTAGAATTCTAAAATTAAATGCAAAACTTATGACATGTACACTGTGAAACTGTTAAAATCGTATTGAAAGAATCTAGAACAGATGCCATGTTTTCAGCCTTTTTAACAACACTGTTTTTCTCAGAATTTTATCTCATACTAGTCAATCGGGATTTTAGTTGATTCGTGCAGATCTGTTGGCACTTGTCATTTTGACGTTAGGTGTAATGTATATACCCTTGGTTGAGTTTTGTTTACAACGCTGTTCATCGTGAGAGATCTGTTTTTCTGTGCATTATGTTTCTTGCAATGTTTACACAGTAACTATTTGATACTTACTTACTTGGTTTCTCTTCATACAGAGTTGGTCAGTTTCTTTTGAAAGTTCAGTTTTTGTTCGATGTTTATCACAGTTGGTTTTGTTTAATGTTGGTTGATTGCAGGCTGGTTTGATATGTAAGTTTATTTGGTTGGTTGCTTAGTTGGTTGATGGTTATTGTATTTAGTAGTTTAAATGACATTATTATATTTTATTAATTTAGAGTAAACAAAATTATTGTTCTTGACTAACTTGAAATAATGAAAAAATAAAGGAACACGTGTAAAATTTTGCACTATGCAACAGATGTATTAATTTTTCTGCAACTACCAAGCTCTGTGTGCTGGTGAGAAGTTTGTTTCCAGGATTTGTGGATTGCGTTTTTCAAAGTTTTTATAGTGGTAGTCTGATGACATCAACATCGTGTCATATAAAGTTAATTATTGTAGCTCTGAAGGTCGCATTATTTTGTTGTTGTTGTCTTTATACAAGATTTCTTTGCACAGATCTGTTGGTTGCTAACCTTGTTTGGCATACATCAGTGGAAATTGATCTTGTCTGAACAAGTTATATTGGCACGGGTCTGTTTAGCACCTGACTTAAAAACAGGCACTGACCTTGTTAACCCACTCACTCCCCTCTATCCACCAGGTTTCCACTTAAATCGGCCATGATAGCAATGCAGAATTTTAACCCTTTCACTCTCACCCAATCCATCAGCTTTCTTACAGGAAGCTGGCAGATAGGGTGAGGGAATGAAAGGGTTGAGGTTTTGCAGCTTGGGATAGGGTGAGGGAGTGAAAGGGTTATTTTGTGAAGACATAAACCTGTAACTGCTATGTCGAATTGTTTTGATTTTTTTTTAACAAGTAAAACCTGTAACTACTATGTTGAATTGTTTTGATTTTTTTTAACAAGTTGATATGATAGTTGTGCATTGGGCTCAAAATGCTGCTTCCGTTTTCATGTCTTGTTTTGGTTATTGCTGTTGATGTTACCCGATTCTAGTTTATGTTTCTGTTCGTTTGGGTTTCTCATTTTGGCATTCTTGGTTTCACAGTCATTTGATTTGACATTGCCCGTCAGTATATTCCTTCATGGTTGAGGATGGGAGATATACAGTGGAATGTGTGCAATGCTGCAGTCTTTCTTTCCTCCAGTGTTTTGTCATTAAACCATTCAACTTTTTGTCACACTGGCTGCACATTTGATTTCTTCTTTGTTTCTGATCTGTGCTTGTGGGGAGAATGAATGAAGGTTTGTGTTGTTGACTGTATGCTTTGATTTGTGTTGTTGACTGTATGTGTTGATGCTCTGAGAGCGGAAGTTTTTTGCGGATTTTTCTTCTTTCAGACTTTTAACGTGGACTGATTGGTTCTTTTGATTGAGCTGTGGACTTACGATTTGATATCGTGAATTCAGTCCCAACCTGCAACATGAAAAGCTGGCTGCTTTTCTGCTCATCTTAATGCTTCAGTCATTCTAATGTTTTCAGCTTAGTCTTTCACAGGTCCCTCTCACTATGCACTGGCATGGTCATGAAATGGGGAAGGGAGGAGGGGCAGAGGGGAACATGAATCTATGAAACACTAGGCTGGCACCACCAGATTCAAATTGGTTGCAAACAGGCCAATTTTTAATGTTGCAAGTTGGGATTGAACTCTTAGATGTCAGGTCTTTTTAGGTGCCACCATTTTCTTTTTCTGTGTGCATGCATTCTTATTTCTTTTGCTAGGGACAACACTTATGGGATCTTTTTAACGGACAGTAAGCAAATGATGCACACAGGACCTCATTTTAGGTCTAGTGAAGTGAGAGCCGAAACATGGAACCTGACAAAATGTCAGCTCCTAAAACTGCAAACAGTGCAAAGGGCCCACGAACGGATCATTATGGGAATCACCTGGAAGGACCGGAAAACAGCTGCATGGGTAAGAGGAAAAACGAAGGTCCAAGATGTGTTAGACACAGTTTGTGAACGAAAATGGACAAAAATGGAACTGGGCTGGTCATGTCATTAGGAGATCTAACAACAGATGGACCACGAAAGTGATGTAGGCTACTGGTTCCCTCAAAGGCAAAAAAGGAACAGAGATCACCAGAGAACCAGATGGCGAGACGATCTAGAAAACTTTGACAAACGGTGGACCAGAACAGCAGTTAACCAGCAACAGTGGCGTGCGATGAGGAAGGCTTATGTTCAACAATGGACCCAACAATCTGAAGTGAGAAGTGAGAGTGGGGAAGTTAAGTCCTCGTTTAATATGTGATTTGAATATAGGTTTCTCATGTCCTAGGTGGTTTCTTCAACCACTGTGGCACACTGCCATTGAAGGAGTGATCTACAGTTAAGTTCCACATTAAAGGGGTGGAGGAGTTGTTAAGTCATTTGTCTCTCATTTGGAAGGTCTGGGTTTAAACCTGTTTGAGTACCCACCTTGTGGATAAAGGGTGGTGATTTTTTTTTAATCTCCCAGACCTGCCAGTGCCTGAGTCTACTTCGTGTGTATGCACTCGTAGAATGTCAAATGCACATGTTAAGATCCTGCGGGTCATGCTAGTGATGAATGATGTAGAGAAAATACAAAAACACTCGGCATGCAGACCACCAAAAACACAGTATGAAAGCCTTAATGGCAGGGATTAAAAAAAAAAAAAAGCAAGTGGCTTTCAGAAAACAAAAAGACAAGCGTGTGCTCCCTCTACAAAAACGGAGTGTGAAGTCTAAATGGCAGGGTTGAAAAAAAAAGCAAGTTCACTGACTTACAAAAAACAAGCATGCGCGCACACACTCTCTCTCTCTCTCTTTCTCTCTCTCTCCCCTCTCTCTCTCTCAAAACAGAACATGGTTGCCTTAACAGCATGAGGAAAAAAGTCAAATTCAGTAATTTACAAAAAAAAACAAAAAACCGAGCAATCACATGCCTGAAAATGGGATAAGATTGTCTTAATAGCAAGGTAAAAACATAAAAACATAAAACCCAAGGTCATACACATAAAAACCCACCTGTATATTCAAGTGCATATGGCAGGTGCAGCCCATAAAAAACAGACAATGTTCTTGCAGGGAACAATCAATAGTCAAACAGAAAGAGAAGATAGGAAAAAGACAGGCTGATGGTATTGCAGGACAGACCTGGATGAGCTTTGCTTCTACTCAGGCACTTCCCACAGCAGTCAGAAGTGAAACATTGTGGGTTTGAACCCTGTCAGTTGATATTATTGCAGGATTTATCTTTTCCAGCTTGATGAAATATCAGGAAAGTTATCATGTGTGGTTTTTGTTTTGTTTTCCAAGCCTAGTGATTTTTGTTTGTTCGTTTTGTTTCTCTGTCATTTGCATAGGTTTGGCAAAGACCAGTTGGTTAAAGTTATGCTTGTGTCTTTTTGTTTTCTTTCTTTTATTAAATACACATTCTTTTTGTATTTTCATGTATTTATGGTTTCCATTGTGAGATTTGCTTTTACTCCAAATTGGCTCTGACATCCAGTAATGAATGTGATAGCAGCTGGTTGGGAGGACTTGGACCAAATGATTCTCATCCACTTTATGGATTGGTCAAGCCAAAACAGCATTCAAGAAGATGAAAAACATTCTTACCAGCAAATGCCTATCAATAATATCAGGAAGAGAGTTCTTGAATGCTATATAGAACCGATAATGTTATACGGTTGTGGGGCATGAATAGTCAACATGCAAAGCCAGAGCAAGATTGAGACAGCTGAAATGTGGTTTCTAAGAAGAATGTTGAGAGTTCCATGGACAGCAAAGAAAACAAACGAGACAGTCTTGATGGAGGCAGACACAAGAAGATCATTCATAAGGAAGATTAGGAAAATACAGGCAACATTTATAGGCCATTTAATGAGGAAAGAGGAATAAAATAACCTGGTCACAACAGGAAAGCTGCAGGGAAAGAGAGCACCAGGGAGAAAATATTGGACGGATTTGCAGGGTGGCTGAGGACAGAGAGGGTGGAAGATGTGCTTGTGGCGACAAGGGATAGATGCATATGGAGGGCCATGATCGCCAACGCCATGTGGCAGGGCACATGAAGATGATGATGGTTTATGGATGTGTCAGTGTGAAGCTAGCAGAATAACATCACCCAGACTGCTCTTCACTAGACACCAGAAGGAAGACACAAGAGAGGAAGACCCAAGAACACCTAGCGATGAACAACAGGAGGAAACTTTATACCGTGAAACAAACTCAGGATACAATACAAAATCTGTCTCAGAACAGAGGGAAGATAAGGACCTTAACCCTTTGCCTCCAGTACTCTGTCCACCAGCACCCTGCACAGCCAACCTTGCTAACAAAGCAAAAACTTAACCCTTTGATTCCCTCACCCTATCCATCAATTCCAGGAAGCTGATGGATAGGGTGAGGGAATCAAAGGGTTAAGTTTTTGCAGTTGGTGGGTAGGGTGCAGGAGTCAATCGGTTAATTACTGATACCTTACACATCAATGGCATAAAGGGCAGTAAGTACAGTAATCCCTTGGACGAAATTTTTTGTCTATCTATACACATGATCAGGAACATTAAAAATCGTAAACCACACACACACACACACACACACACCAGTATAGATATGTATGTATGTATATAGATAGATATATATGTGTGTGTGTATGTGTATATATCTATATACATATATGTGTGTGTATGTGTGTGTGTTTGTATCAAAGAAACAGGCCTACAGTCCCTTCCTCCCTTCCCCGCTCTCCTCATGTTTTCATGTAGTAGAGTGTAATAAAATAACCATAACTAAATAAATCCCAATTCATCAGTCGCTGTGGTGTAGTGGTTAATGCACGGACTACTGACCGGAAGGTTGTGGGTTCGAATCCCATCAGTACCTTCAAAAATCGTTGTGGGATTTTTCGGCTCTAACCGGCTCCTACCCAGAGTTGGGCGTCCTATGGGCTCATTGGGAAGACTAGGACCACACAGTCGAGTCTCATCCACTTCACGGATGCGTCATTGAGGGTATTGCTCAAAATCTCTGACCAACACCACAGGTGTCTGTAACTCTCGGGCCTGGTTGACAGCAGGATATATTATGATAGTAAGCAGCCCTGTCACGAAGTCTCAATCCTAGATGGAACTCCATAGCATCATGATTATCATCCTCATTGACCTCATCATCATTGCATTGTAAAAGCTGTTCCAGCTTCTGTGGCCATTAAAGTGGCAGACAAATGGGGGGGGGGGGGGGGGGAAGGGTGAGCACTAAGGTAAACTTGAGTGCAATGATCCTAAAAATAAATAAAAAAGATAAAAAATAAATAAAGAAATAAAAAAAAAAAGTCCCAACTCACACCAATTTACCAAAGAAGGATTCTTTGAAGTACAAATAAGAAGCACTTCTTCCTTTCCCAAAAGCAAAATTTACAACAAATGCAAATCCAGCATGCGAAGCCACGCCTACTGTTACACTCCAACCAAAAACATTTGTGTCGAAGAGTTATGTGTGTGTGTGCGTGTGTCATATGTCCAATCAGTTTCTAAAGTGTCACTAAAATGACTGCTTTTTTGTGCATTCATTTTTTTAACTAAATGTCATTCAGTATGTAAACGGAACTTTCAAACCGTATGCACACACATGCTTTTGTTTTCATTGGCAGCATACTTGTGCACGCGCTCGACTTCCATTTCCGAAAGCCACATGTAAACTTACATTTTATTGGATGATGTGGATCAAAGTAACCAATGGCTGAATGAGTACTGCATTTGTACCGCTTAGTTACTCTACACTTCCGGATCAAGCTCAGGAGACTTTTTGGACACATTTTTTCACGAACATTTTGTGACTTTCTAGTAATGGGCATTTGATAGACATTGCTTGGAAGTTGCTCTTGATATCAAATTATCGTTTGGAGAGTGGCTGGAAGTGTATAATTTTATAATTTGATCTCAAACTATGGCTGTTTCGAACACGAAAAGAGCATGGAAACTCAGTAAGTAAATCCATCCAGAAATGATCGTGTTCTTTCTAAGAGTTTCTTTGTTTGCAGATACCGTCATCATGAGTCTGACATGAGACATGAATAGAGATGACTTCATGTCTCAGTTACAGATCAGTAATTAAAGAGAAGAGATTGCCACAAGAGGTTGTGTATTACCATAAAGGACTTCGAAGATTCGGAAGAACGCTCAGTCACACCTACGTAGTTCGTACACACATGAGTTAAATGTACACAAATTACACACACACACACACACACACACACACACACACACCACACACACACTCCGACTGACGGTCACACATACACAAACACACAGATGCATGCACACATACAGTTTGCTGGTTAGTTCATTTGATAGAGCTGTGGACTTAAGAACTGATACGTGAAGTTTTGTCCCAGCTTGCAACATTAAATACTGGCCTGTTTGCTGCTTATTTTAATGTTTCCATCATTCTAGTGATGTTTCATAGGTTTCTTTCCCACACTTCCAATTTAAAGGCCTTGCTGTACATAAGATTTTGCTCAGGCTCAGGGAGTCTGTTAAGTAATTGCTGGCAAATTTTAGATGAGTGCATATAGAATTTTTAGAGTGTGGTGAATCCCTCTTGAACAAACTTCAAACTCCAAATGCACATTTATAGAATCACACAGGCATACACAAAAACTAAAAAACTCTTTCTCTCTCTTTCTCTCTCTCTCTCTCTCTCTCTCTCTCTCACACACACACACACACACACACACACACACAAACACACACACACACACACACACACACACACACACACAATATTTGGGAACTTGATACATACAGTCACATAAACACACACACACACACGCACGCACACACACACTATCATACAGTCATAGAATACACACACACAACACACACACACACACACACACACACACACACACACACACACACACACACATACACACACACACACACACATACACACACACACACACACACACACACACACACACACACACACACACACACACACACAGGGTGTTCATTGAGCACATGCACATGCATGCTGATCTATACACGCAAATGCAAAACTTTATTTTAAACTTGCACAAGAGTTCTCATTTTGTTTTTAGTGTTTTATAAGGATGCCTAGCAGTAAACTTTGTTCATTGTACACAGTTTACAAAAGTAAGTTTTGTTACCTTAATTTTTTTTATTTGATATACGAAGTTTAATAGATATAAAACTTGTGATTATCATACTTAACCCTACCAGACCTTAGCCCCTGAGCGTAATTGTGCCCCTGCCTGGCCTCCTGAGCAAAATTTTGAAAAAAATGTATATACGTTAGAAAACTGTTCATATCATGCACACCAATGGTTAGAATTATATGAAACGTGGAGAGATTGTAGAAAATAGGCCTATCTTTCATCTAACGCCAGTCCAACCCTCAATCACACAAGCATCTCCCCTATCACTTGGTTGGGGGGTACGGGCACGCCCCCTTCTTCCAACACTCTGTCTCGACCTACTTCTTTCATTGTCAGAATCATCACTTTCACTCAATGCTTCATCAACGTAATCATCGTCATTTGAATCGGAAACGTATTCCTGATCAAATTCTCCAATCTGCAAAATGTCCACCACTTGTTGAACTGTGAAGCGAGTTGGCCTCGCCCGTTTACCTGTTGAAGTGCTTGGTTCATCACTAGCTCGCTTCATGGTCAATTTTGCACCCAAATCACCTCAAAATACCATCAACACAAAGGCAGACAGTTGCAATAGGCTGAAACACGCTCACGCGACGCTTAGCAACAGTCCGGTAGCTATTTTTAGCTCTTGATAAAGTGATGATCGTGTGAGTGTGCTATTCCCGCTATAGCAGGAACTCGGTATAGAGTCATTTTCGTCATTCCCGCAATAGCGGGAACTCGGTCTGGTAGGGTTAAGTTCAATATTTGTTATTTTTTGTGTTTTCTTGTTTTCTACACTCTTTGATTTTTATTGTCTTTGTCCAACAGACGATTTTACAGCCCATGGGTCAGATGTGAGCTGTGTGGGTCTAGGTCACAAGACAGGGCAGGTCATGGTGACAGGTGGCCAGGACAAGAAGGTCAACCTGTGGTCTGTCGGCAAGGCCCATTGTATCATGGTAAATGCTATGATTTCATGATGTCTGTTTTTCCTGACTTTTTTTTTTTCTAAAATGTTTGTAATTCATGTTTGTGTCACTGCCACTTTGCCAGTGCTCTCAAAACAGAAATGCATGATTAACGACACACATGAACATGCATGCATATACATACAAACACACACACACACACTCACACACACGCACACACACACACACACACACACATACACATACACATTCACACACACACATACACATACACACACATTGACACACACACACACACACACATTCACACACGTTCACGCACACACACACACGTCCACCACACCTGTGCACTCATGTAAATATGTGCACAAACATTTACATCCATATATAATACATGTACGCATTCACAGACACACACATCCATACACACAGAGAAGCCACTGAAGATAGACAAAATAGAATTAAAACTTGGAACAACCAAAAGAAATGAGGGTCACAAAAATTGGTGAGAACAGTAGATCACAGTAAGAAGGCTTTCATAAATCAACATCAACTGATACTTCATGCTGTTTTTTTTACATACAAATAACTAAAAAAGATATGTTATGCATGGTTTAGTGTGTTATTTTGACTTTGTTGTCACAAGCTTTTAATTTGACCACAGAGCCTTTTCTTGTTATGTTCACTGTCAACATGGTCAGACCACACTGGTGGTAAACGCGGCTGTTTGCTCCAGTGCTTGTCTGTGCTTGTTTGTTGTCCATGGAGCTTGGTGGTCAGAGGAGTTTTAGTCAGCCATACCTTCTGTAACTCTACTTGATACAAGTGACATTGCTGCAGTGTGTATTCAGCTGTCTTATCCTTGTGATTGCAGGGACAGGTTAGTTGAAGTGTCAGTTTAAACTTGTGGTTCATGTGTTCGTTTAACCAGGTATGGTCTGTGTGAAGTCTCATCGGACGGAAGGTGGTAGTCATCCTTTTCTGCCTGTGGCTTAAGCAGTGACCTGATGATGTGCTTTTTCTTGCTGTGTCTGACACTGTAGCAGAGCCTTCTAAAATCTCTCCTTCAGATTGCATAGTGTGTCTTGTCCAGGCCCGTTATCCAGGTTTTTTTTTTTGGTTTTTTTTTTATTGAGAAATGAAACAGTGTTGATTGAGAAATGAAACAGTGTTGCAGGATGTTAATTTGATCATTTACCTGCTTTTTGTACAATCTGAGTCTCTTTTAACATCTGTGATTTGTCTAAACTACAGATTGTACGATACATTTATAAACTTGATCGTGTGATGTACATTCATGTATATATCTCCTTGATTGTAAACCTGAACCATTGACCTTACACAGAGTTTAACGGGCCATTCAACGACAGTGGAAGCAGTCAGGTTTGGCCGTGAGGAAGAGATGGTGGTGGCAGGGTCACAGTCTGGCACACTTAAAATATGGGACCTTGAACATGCCAAAAGTAAGTTTACTTGAACCTTTTTTTTTTTCTTTTTAATATTAAATTTTCTTGAACTTTTCACGCCTTTGAAACTGGTGCACTGGAAATGTATTGTGCACTTGAAGTAAGGAATAGAACACCAAAGTGGTGGCAAAAGGAAATGGATACGGTTATAGGTTGTTGCACCAAAAATCTAACAGAATATGTTGTATCTGGGATATGTCCAAAGTAAACAGACACACACATTCAGATTATTGTGGAAAAATGTTAACTTCATGTCCTTGTCATTCAGGCTTTGATATTGATAATTTCAGTCTTCAAGGTCTTCCTTGAGTTGCTGTAATTTTATCAGTACAATAGAAGATGTGACAAATGTATACAGGTTTGAGTTTAGCATCACTAAAGCACAGTACAATAAAAAATGTGAGAAATGTATACAAGTTTGAGTTTAACATCACTAAAACAAGAATTTCATTGTTTGGGTTTAAGTTATTTAAATTGCCAGTTGGGGAGACTGAACAAAATCATTCAAAACAGATGATTTCTTTGTCATTGTGTCAGACAGAATCACGGCGTCATTGTTAAAATGTTCATCTCTAGATCCCTGGAAAAGCTATCTTCAACTTGGTAGGGGGCAGTCATCGGTTGCCCAGAGAATTGCAGATATTGAATGGTGGATAGCCTTCAAGTGTGGAGATTCGTAGTGAAATAAGTCAGGCTTGCCTGGACAAATAAGCAGTCCCCAGACCAGTTAGGGATAGTTTCTACACCTAAAAAAATTTCCCTATATGTCCTGTGACGGAGCCATCAGGTGGACAAAGGACTGCCTATGGCCCTCTTGGCTTATCCTGTATGTTTTCTGGCCACGATCACTGGGGCGATAACTCCTACAGAAAAGGTAGAGGGCTGAAATCAGATGTCTAGGCTTGCAGGTGCTTTCTAACAAACCATAGGTCTTGCAGTGTAATGCAAATATCTATGGGTCATCTACATCAGATAGGAATGTTGTTTTCCCAGCAGTACATCAGACAAGAATGTTGTTTGGGAAAAAGGCCACATTCATCGCAAGATGTAGGCTGACCATGTAGATGGCAAAGTAAAGAACGAGAAGATTCATTAATATCAAATAGAATGATCAAGTGAACGTGAGGTCACTTGTGTGTGTTTCAGTATTACGCACACTGACAGGCCATAAAGCGGGCATTCAGAGTCTGGACTTCCATCCCTATGGAGACTACACTGCCTCGGGGGCCATGGACTGCAATGTCAAGGTCACTTGTTTTAAAATAATTTGTTATATTAGGTATTCCAAAGTGATTTTCAAATTTGAACTTATCTGTATAAAAATCAGCTGGGAAAATAGAGATTTTCATTCTGAACACATACATACTTTATTTTTTAATGTGGGATAAAAAATAAATTTTTTATGATTTTTTTCTTTCTTTTTGGACAGTATTTTAGGCCACATTCAGACATGCCTTGAACACACATATAAAATCACACAAGTCCAGAAAATCATTTCTGAGGAGGTTTTTACTTGTTAAGTTGATGTGCAAAAAACATGGACAGAAATGCATATCAGTAAAAATACAGACCTATGAAAATGATAAAAAATTGCAAAATTGGACGCCGCCGTTCCAAACAACTGGGCAAGGGACTCATTTTCATTAATTTCAAACTCCATTATCTTTAAGAAATACAATACAGTGACACTGAAATGAATCATATATGATAAACATATTAAGGAATTTAACCCTAATTTTTTCCAGTTTCATCTGAAAGCTGGTTGAAAAGATATCAGATGTCAAAAATGTGAAATATGCCGATTTGTCACAGTGAAAAAAAATGGCGAATTTTACACATATTTGGTACACCATAACTTTTTTCACTTTAAAGTTACAAAAATGGTTTTGATATCAAATTGCTCAGCATGACAAACTCTTTCAATGTAAAACAACCCCAGAAATCTGTATGTTTAATCAAATCATATTTGGGTAAGGATAAAATACCTATTTTGAAAAAATTGTGTATTTTAGCTTTTTGCAAGACTCCGTAACTTCTGTCACATTCATCCTACTGCAAAGTACCATATACCAAAATGATCAGTTATTTATGATCTGTCAGTATAACAAACAAGACATTAGGTTTCAATCTTTCTGTAAACAAAAATCAGATGACAAAATTATAACAAATGTCAGCTGATAATAGTAACAATTAATGCGTTTTGTTTACATATCGAATCAAACAAGACATGTACATCAACAACATTCATTCAAAGAATTCATCTTCATAGTTTTTACATGCTAATTTGTTTTGTTTTTTATCATTAAACAATGATTAAAACATGTCTTGACCTTTAACTGTTCCTTAACTGTGTGTAGAACATTATCAAAAGCTTCCACATCATTGTCTTGACCTTTCACTGTTGCTTAATCACAGTAGATAACTGTCCTGGCCTTCAACTTAAACTGGAAGCACAAAAGATAGAAATCATCTCTTTTTACAAAAAACATGTTGTAATGAAATGTAAAAAAATACTTGTCAGTGTCTATGATTAGTGATACCCCTTCACAAGTGACAGGAAATTAAAACATGTTAAGATGCAGTTCATCATCATTGCTGTCAAAGTTGTCCAAAAGACTAGGTCTCCGCCCTCTGCCAGTCTTAAGAAATCGCTCCTTCACCCTCATGAAGAGATCATCTGTGAGAAAAATAGTGTAGAGGGAAAGTATTAGTACATCTATCTGTTCTATCCTGTAGCGTAATGTGAAAATCCCATTTGTAGGGACAAACAGACCTATACATACAGAGCAAGAGGCAAATACTGACCAAAACAAAAACAAATCCAAAAAACAAGAACATAAAACATGCAGGAACACAAGGACTTTTGTACCCCTGCTCAATTAACTTCCCTGCCTGTCAAAGAGAGAAAGGATCAAGAGAGAGAGAGATTGGTGTGGAGCTGTAAGAAGCCTACCAGTATTATTGTCAGCTTTGAAAATAAAATTATAATACCTTACCCTAACTCACAAAGCAGTGGGCAAAGTAAAATGTCCCATACATTTAGGCCTACTCAAATCAGCACAACAAATTTTATCTCATAAACACTATAGGCCTAGTTAGGAAGGTTCATAGTGTCCAACCCATTAACCTGGTAGGCCTACTTTATTTTGTTTAAATATTATTTTTGATGACAATAATAGTAATGATAGTAAATAGTAATGAATGATAGTAAACTAATAATGAAATAATGATAATAATAATAATGATAAATAATAATGAATAATGACAGTAAAATAATAATAACAAAAATATAATGATAACAATATTAATAATAATAATAAACTTTTAAAGCTGTTGAACTAAGTGATAATAATATTGGGCCTAAAAATAATAGGATTGATAAACATGCAGATCTGTTTCAATGGTACCATTCAGGAAGTTTACACAAAGGCAGAAAAGAAAAAGGTGTAACATTGTGAAATTATTGAACGACACTGAACCAGATCAAGTGAAGTCAACAAGAAGCCAAGGGAGGGCACTCGGCCGATTCGACTATCGATCGATCAAAGCGTTGGTCACGTGACCACAATAAATCGCTAATCTCTCATTAACATCATTATAAATAAATATAAAGGCATGGATTATTCAAAAAATCTTTTGTAAACATTTTCCTTTAATCATATGCCTGATCTCACTCTCTGTAAAATTACCGCACCCCAAACCGTCACCTACCCCTACCTTCTAACATATTCATGATACTGTGGGTGCTGCAGCTGTGCGCTTTCCAAACAATTATATTCTAAAAATCAGGAAACAAAATGTCGAAAAGTAATAGTAAACAAACTGCAAGATATTTCACTTACCCTCTAGATAAGTTAGATCGCTTGATTCGTCGTGGCTGGAGCGGTTGACGTAAACTTCGACGTCCATGTGCTCGCCTGAACGGTCTTCGCTCGTGTCCGCCATTGCGCGTCAGACGCTAAGAGAAAGCGAAAATAGGTCGCGTTGTTCTCAGTCCTCGAGGAAAATAGCCATATGCAAATAGCAGAAGTTGAAAGTTGAAACCTTGACCTTTTGCACAGTGGAAAATATGGCGAGATTGGTTTTGAGTAACGTCGTGAAATCATCGATGGAAGTTTTTAACGCACGAAACGACCGACTAAATGGAAGCCTATCAGTTCACTTTTTACATGGGATGAAAGCAAATTTAGTCGTCTTTTTGACTGTGTAAATGGTTTGTTGATATCTGACCCAGCGAATCTCCTCGAGGCGAATTTTCAAGGTAGGGGTCAAAACCGCGTTCCGATTTCGTCGTTCCAGCAGCAGCAAAATCGCAATTTAGTACCCATCATCAAAAGCATATTTCAAACGGTAAATGTTACACTTATTGATTTATTTTGACTTTAAACAAAGCTTAAAGGATCACAGATCAACATGATCTATGTTTTTTATTTATGACACTGCATTTTGTTGAGAACGAGCAAGTTGAAAACCAGTGAAAAACTGCACTTTGCCGTACTTTTCGCCGCCCGCGAAGAGCACTTTGGAATACCTAGTTATATACTTGGTTTTAAAAACTGTTGTTGTTTTTTTTTATAAAAGTGTGGTGCTAGTGAAGTTTAGCTGGATTAGATCTTCTGCCATCCAATCTGATGGCTCAGAAAAGATTTTTTTTTGAAGGATCATTGCATTTAGCAGTTTTGTTATGCTCATTTTTTGAAAATTTATCTATTTTAATTCCATTTTTAATGCCACCTTAATAGCCACAGAGGATAGGACAATTTTTTAAATGCAGTAATGATTATGATGTTGGGGATGATCTCCATGACTGGCATGAGGCTGTGGAGGTTTATCTAGGATTGAGACTGTATAACAGGGCTATGCTTACTATCATTATATATCCTGGCATTAACCAGACCTTAGAGATACAGACACCTGTGGTCTTGATCAGGAAGTTTGTACGACAATTTCAGTGAAACATCTAAAAAGTGGATGAGACTCGACTCTGTGGTCCCAGTCTTCCCAATGAGTCCATAGCATGTGTGTGTGTTTGAAAAGTGTGTGTGTGTGTGTTTGAGTTTTGTTATAAGATAATTGGTTTCTCTCAAATAGTCAATCTGGAGGTCTGAATAAAGGATGTGGTTTTCATCAGATCTTCTTTGTTGCCCCAAAGTTGCTCCATTAAGCCACTGCTCAGGTCTTCTATAACTGAACTGTTGGCAAAACTGTAGAACATGCTGTGGAGACTTTGGTGCTGTCTGGCACAAACACTTGTCTGAATTGAACAGCCCTACTCAGGCATGTGCTATAGAAGGTGGCAGTGTCCAGTCGTCTGATAGAAATTTTATTTTGTTATTGTCACTGAAGATAATGGATGGGATCATTTTTGTCATGTTCAGGGTGGAAATTTCATTTCTTTTTATGATGGAGTTTGCATCTTTGAAGGAGATGGGCTATTGCTATTGTTGTAGTCTGCTTTCTGCCATGTCGGCTAATTTCCCTGGATGACATAGTGGACAAGAATCCATTGCTCTGTTACATGTGCAGTGCCAGCTTATGCTCATCATCATCATCATGTGCCCTGCCGCATGGCATTGGTGATCATGGTCCTCCATACAAATCTATCCCTTGTCTTTGCAAATACATCTTCCACCCTCTCTTCGTCAGCCACACTGCGAGTTCGTCCAGTATTTTCTCTGTGGGTCTACCTTGTGTTCTCTTTCCCTCCAGCTTTCCTGTTGTTATCAGGTGCTGTAATTCCCCTTTCCTCATAAAATGTCCTGTAAATGTTGCTTGTCTTTTCCTAATCTTCTTTATCAATTATCTTCTTGTGTCTGCCTCCGTCGAGACTGTCTCATTTGTTTTCTTTGCTGTCCTTGGAACTTTGAACATTCTTCTTAGAAACCACATTTTGGCTGCCTGAATCTTGTTCTGGCTATGCTTATGCTGGTAGTTCTTTAAAGGTGGGTCTGGTAAGACTGTCAACTAGTAACTGTAGACTCTCTCAGTGATACGCAGTTTATTAGGAAATCAGCTGTAGATTGTGGAGAAGCTTCTGCTTTCATGATTTTTGCTGTTTCCAGTAGTGCTGTCTGTTCTGTTCTCCCCTCATCTTCCCCCTCCCAGTTAGTGTGTGCTTTGTGTCCTAAGAGTTTTGGTTATTGTTGGGTGATTGCTTTGGTGAATGATGAGAGTGCACGCTTAGGTTTGATTCTTGATTCAAGATTTAGTGCCTTCTAAATGTCAGTATTATTATCATTATTATTATTATTATTATTATTATTATTATCATCATCATTATTGTTCTTTCGTTGTTTGATTTAACGTCTTTTAACTATAATAAGTGATATTAGACGGATCATCATTATTGTTGTTGTTGTTGTTAATGTTACTGTTGTTGGGTTGTTTGTTATTATTATTTTTTTTAATTACTTCATTATCATCATCATATCATTATTGCCATATCATCATTTTATTATATCATTGTTGTTATTGCTATTCTTATTGTTCTTATTATTATTATTGTTGTTGTTGTTGTCATTGTTGTTGTCGTCGTCATCATCATTATTGCTGTTATTGTTATCATTAGTTGGTGGACAGCTTTCCTGTGCAGATAGATTTGCATCTGGCATGATGATTTTTTATCCCTGTCACATAGCATGTATGGTGTATCACCTGTGTGGAATATTGTATCTATTGCCATGTCCCTTTAAGTGACATGTTTTTTTCCCCACTATCACCGCCAGTGGTATTCATGGCAGTGGGTCTGTCATTATCTCTGGTATGAAAGTGTCGGTGGTAATTTGTTATTTGCAGTGTAGCAGAATTGTACTGTGCTGGGTCCAATTGTTGTCGTTGTGCCATTCAATACTTAATTTTGCGCTGACATAGATTTTTCATTTTACCTGTCATGTTGCTGTTTAGCACTGAATTATATTTGCTTTTTTCATTTGTTTGTTTCAGTTGTGGGATATACGCAGGAAAGGCTGCATATACACCTACAAAGTAAGGACTGTGCAGATCTCTTCTGATCATCTAATAATCATTGGGTTTTTTTTTATCTCTTCTCATGGATTATTGATAATAATTCATTTTGTGGAGCTTCCAAATGGATTATCTGATAATCACTCATTTTCTGGATCTTCCACATGGATTATCTGAGTCACTCATTTTGTGGAGCTTCCACATGGATTATCTGATAATCACTCATTTTGTGGATCTTCCACTTGGATTATCTGATAATCACTCATTTTGTGGATCTTCCACATGGATTATCTGATAATCACTCATTTTGTGGAGCTTCCACATGGATTATCTGATAATCACTCATTTTGTGGATCTTCCACATGGATTATCTGATAATCACTCACTTTGTGCAGCTTCCATGTGGATTATCTGATAATCAGTAATTTGTGCAGCTTCCACTTGGATTATCAGATGGTCACTCATTTTCTTGATCTTCCACACAGATTTTTTTATAATCATTTGTGGATCTTCCACACGGATTATCTGATAATCACTCTTTTTGTGGATCTTCCACATGGATTATCTAATATTCAATCAGAATTATAGTGCATTAATTTTTTTTTTTCAATTTTCTTTTTAATTCTGATTTTTCTTTGATGTGTGTATGCACATTATTTTTCCTGCAGGAAGCTGGTGGATAAGTTGAGGGAGTCAAAGGGTTAAGTTTTTGCAGTTGATGGATATGGTGCGGAAGTCAAAAGGTTAAGAATACTTATCACTGTAGATTTTTCATGTGAAATTTGGATTATTCTCTCTAGCGCCTTCCATTTTCTCCCTGTATACTAGTAGTTTGGTTTGTATATTATTAAAGTTGGTTTTTATACTGAATAGCTCAAGTTCTGTCCCAGACAACAGCATTAACCCTTTGACTCCCGCACACTTTCCACCAGCTGCAAAAATATAACCCTTTGACTGCCTCACCTTATTCACCAGCTTCTTGCAGGAAGCTGGTGGATAGGGTGAGGGAGCCAAGGGACTATGTTTTTGCTTTGCTAGCATGGTCAACAATACAGGATGCTGATAGACAGGGTGCAGGAGTCCAGCGGTTAAAAACTGGCCTGTTTGCTGCCTATTTTAATGTTTCCATCATTCTGTGGTGTCAGCTTAGTGTTTCATAGGCCTCTGTCCCTCCCTGTCCATTTCAAGACCCTGACAACATGTAGAGTTCTGTGTATGCTTAGGGAGTCTGCCAGATAAATGCTGGCTGATTTGGGTGGAACGCATATGGAATTGTCTGAATGTGGTGATATCCACACTTCAGACCTGTACCAAGTTTTCCTTGTTACTTCTTAGCTGTTGTGGATTCTTACACCTCAGTAGGCATGGATTATCTAGTTACAGTAGAAAGGTCACATATCATCATTATTTGCAGCTGTTTACTATATTTTTGCGAATTTCTTTTTTTTCATTTTTTTGATAATAAAAAGACATATGAACAATACAGCTTGTATATTGCAGTGAATACAGCTTGTAGTGTTGTAGTGTAATCCTTGGTTTGTTGATGCCCATAGGGACACACCGGTAATGTGAGATGTCTGCGATTCAGTCCTGATGGTCGATGGATCGCCTCAGCTTCTGAAGATGGGATGGTGAAGGTAATGCTTGACTTGAGTGTTGATGTTGGGGGTGAAATGTGTTTGAGTGTGTGTGTTTGTGTGTGTGTGAGTGAGTGTGTGTGTGTGTGTGTGTGTGTGTGTGTGTGTGTGTGTTGTGTGTGTGTGTGTGTGTGTGTGTGTGTGTGTGTGTACCAATGTTTGTCTTGTGTGTGTATGTCTAGTGTACACATGTTGGAAGTATAGGTGGAAGGGTGTTTGTATGTGGGTGCGTCTTCAGTCATGTATGTAAATTTTCTTTGCTACCCTATCTTCTGTGTTGCTTTATCCCAACCATTCTTGCTCCTCAACACACCACGAACTTAAAGTTCATCCAGTCAAAGTCCCAAGGCCAAGAACCCTTGGGGCCACCCACTAGAGAACACTCTGCGCTGTTGCTGGGTCACTTCAGTGGAGTTTAGCAGTGCCTGTTGTAAATCTCTTGAAGAAAAACAGGTTGTGCTGCAGAAGCTGATATTTGGCACATGATCTGAGGGAGAGATAGACAGGAGAGAGAATGAAAAAGTATATACTTCTTCTTGTGTCCATTATCTACCTGGTCAGACCACATTCTGGTGATGTATGTGGCTGTTTTTCCAGTTCCTGCTGGTTTCAGTTCGAAAAGAAGCAAAGTACATATTGATGCAGGTGTAGTTATAATGTTGTTATTTTGGTGTATCTGTGTGTGAGTTTATATACCTGTTTATTGATTTATTTCACAGTTGTACCTGTCTCTAAATTTATTCATCTATTCATTGATTTATTTCACAGTTGTGGGACTTGACTGCAGGAAAGCCCCTTAAGGATTTGACGTTACACAAAGGTGCGGTCACCTGTGTGGAGTTCCACCCCCATGAGTTGTTGCTGGCTTCTGCTGGTGTTGATAGGTTTGTGACAATGATATTAACCCTTTGACTCTTGCACCCTGTCCATAAGCATCCTACATTGTCAACCGTGTTAGCGAAGCAAAAACAACCCTTTGATTCCCTCATCCTGTCCACCAGCTTCCTGCATAGGGTGAGGGAATCAAAGGATTATATTTTTGCACTTGGTGGATAGGGTGCGTTAGTCAAAGGGTTAATGATGTTGATAATGAAAACAGAGGATATTCATACAGCATTTTCTCAAGTGCAGAGTTCTTGGGTATGTCTACACACACACATGCACACTTGCATGCACATGATATACATAAAACACAAACACTATGATTTCCTAGTCTTAGTTCTGATTTTGATCATTAATTTATTGCATATGAAAACCTGTTTTGGGGGAGGTTTGTTTTTGTATTTTTAAATCAATATTTTCTATATTTCTTGTATTTTGATTTATATTTGAGCTTCTACATTACTGGACTTAGGTCAGAAATTTGTTGAGAATAGAATTATGTCCATCATCATTTATTGGCTTTTGAATTTTTATAAAGAATGAAAGTTATAATATTGTATTGTCATGTATAAGATA
Organism: Monoplex corrugatus; assembly: GCA_030674185.1. Taxonomy (NCBI): domain Eukaryota; kingdom Metazoa; phylum Mollusca; class Gastropoda; order Littorinimorpha; family Ranellidae; genus Monoplex; species Monoplex corrugatus. The sequence goes on along the minus strand of JAPXFY010000020.1, from coordinate 39,448,427 downwards.
CATTATTGATGGAATGAATACTGCTTATATTATTGTTTGTGCAAACAAGTAACAGCTTTTGGTATAATGAGAAAGGTTAAAATCCTTTCTCTGCAGATAGAAACTTATCAAAAATGAAGTTGACTTCCCCAAATGTTAGTACATATTAAAAGTTCTTTACAGTATACAAGACAAATTGACAACATGTAGGAAATTACGAAAGAAATGAAGAATTATTAAACAAAATGGTCAAGCCATTTTAGCAATCTCCCTTTTATACAAAAATTATTACACCAAATTCACATTTTGAACTTCTCAAGGTCACTGTGACCTTGAAGCTGCTGCAGTTGAAATGAAATTTTATGTGAGATGAGTACAATGGTAGACTCACACAACAGTGAAAACAAATTTTAAACACTGTCTTAAGTTCCTGAGGAAATACTGTTCTTCTTTAAAAAGTTCTGATTTTAGGTGCTTGTTTGGTCTGTGACTTTACAAAAGAAACTGACACACATTCAAAAGCCATGAATGAGTTGCTGTGTTGACGATCAGTGCTTGCTTTATGAGAAGGAAAAAAAAACTACAAGAGCAAACAATCAGTCTGGAAACTACGTGTGAACAGTATGATATGAAGGTCAACATCAGCAAGATGGAGACAGTAAAGGAGTTTTACTTCTTAGATACTTTGAAAAGAAGTTAAAATGTTTGTTTAACATTTTTTGGTCTTTAGTTCTCGAGGGAGAAAAATATGAAAATGTGTTGTCATGATTCTGTTATGTGTTTTGTTCTTCAGGACAGTGAAGTTCTGGGACCTGGAGACATTTAAATTAGTCACTAGCACTGATGAGGACACTTCCCCTGTCAGGTGGGTTCCTGCTGTCATTGTTATTTTGCTTTCAATGTCTAAATTAGAATACCATGCCAACATAATTCTGTGTCAAAATTCCCCTCACCCTACAACCTTCCAGAGCACTCACAAGGTCTCAAAGAACCCCCCATGGGGATGCTAAGGACTCTTTCAGTATAAATAGTATCACCACCTTCTGGAAATTCTGTACTGGAAATTTCACCTTTTCTGTCACTCTCTCTGTTTCTTTCTTCCTCCTTGGCTTCCTGTCATTTCTTCCGATTATTTTCTGCCTTGCTGGTCCATTCACCTGTATGTGTTTGATAAAGTCTTATGTACTTTCTCTTAGGATTGATAATTTGGTACATGTATTAGTGCATTTTTGGCTCTAAGGAAATGAGATCTGTGAAAGCAGTTTTAGGTAATTTAGGCCTCTTTTTTTTTATATATGTTTTAATGTCTTTAAGTTATGTTTATATTTAGGTATGTTTTTTAAATCACCTGTGTGATGAATTGGATTGAGTGGTCAGCGCCAGGGATATCTCCTTAGATTATGTGTGCGAATGCATTCATGTGTGTACTTAATTTTCTGTTCTTTTTTTTTCTTGTTGAAATAGTGTATATGTTTTGAAACAGCTATAGCCTTGATATGGCTCCATGCAGTTGGCTGGGCTTTAAACAAAAAGGACAATAACAGTAATGTCTCAGAGAGTTTTTCTCTTAACAATACCTCCATTCTCTTGAACTACCTGTGTAAAGTAGATCTCTGTTTTTGGCCCAACAACATGGAACTCACTTCCGGTTTTTCCAGTGTCTTTCTGACAGATAGCTTCTCAGAACATCTCTCTTTCAAAAACATTTACAAAATTGCATGGATTTTTGCTGAGATTTTCCTAAGTGGGTTGTGTTGGAAATGTTCTATGAGTGTATAATTATGTTGTGTATACATGTGTGTGTGTGTGTGTGTGTGTGTGTTAGTATGCATGTATATGTATTTTGTGTGTGTGTACGCATGCACATGTGTGTGTATGTGTGTGTGTGAAACTTGTATTTGTTTATGTAAATTTTGCTTTATGTATTCTTTGTGATTGATATTTGTGATACCTGTTTATGTTTTTATCTTATTGTCTGTAATGTTTTTCATGAACTGATTATGCTTGTTATAGTAATGCATGTATACTTGTATGTTGTTTTTACATTTTGTAATGTTTAAAAATGATCTGTTACTGTGTAAAGTGTAACGAATATATATTTGGTGTGGACTGTATTATACAAATGAAATTATTGGATTTGATAATTTTATGTTGATATTCACAACACACACACACACACACACACAAACACCACACACACACACACACACACACACACACACACACACACACACACACACACACACACACAACACTTATACACACACACACACACACACACACACACACACACACACACACACACACACACACACACACACACACACCACACACACACACACACACACAACACACACTTACACACATACACACTGTCTGTCTGTCTGTCTCTCTCACTCACAGACCCCTCCACCCACCCACCCACCTACACTCACACACACACTGTCCTCTCTCTCTCTCTCTCTCTCTCTGTCTGTCTCACTCGCAAACAAACCCCTCCACCAACACACACACACACACCACACACACACACACACACACACACCCACACACACATGCAAGCTTCTTTTACGGAAGTTTTAATACATAATTCTATAGTATTATCAGTGTTGTGTGCACCTTGCTTGCTAGAATCAGCCTCATGGATTCGTTTTCATGAACATTTCAATGAAAAGTTTGTGACACAACAAATGATAAAACTTTCATTTCAAAATGTATGTAAAAAATTGCAGTATTCTTCCATATATCATTCGAGATCGATTATTACTGTTCATTTTCGTATTCAGCTAAACACGTTGAAAACAAAATATTGTAAAAATATCAAGTGTATTTGCAGAGAACAATTCACACTGTTTCACTGTTTATTTTACTGCAAAATGCTACGTTCTTTTTTACCAAAAATATTTACACAAGAAAACTATACTGAAACTCATTTTAAAGAAGTAACTTCAGATCAATCTTTATCAGTTAAAATTTCAGAATCATTGGTTCACAGTCCTGTTAATGTATTGCTTTAAATTTATGAAGTTAGTACTTTAACGTTAAAGTTTCCCTTCACATTGTTAATGTTAATTGTTAGTGTTAAGGTCTTGTTCCATTTTTCTATTTACCCACTTACTTATGTCTCTTACTCTGTCTCCATTTTTCTATTTACCCACTTACTTATGTCTCTTACTCTGTCTCCCCTCTCCCCACAATTCAACTCGCCCACCTCTCATCCTCCATTTTTTCCCCCGTCTAATATCACTCATAGTGAACAGACATTAAATCAAAGAACGAACAAACACACACATGCATGCACACTTTGCTCTATGTTGTTGGTCCATCAGCAAATATCTTGCCTTCATTATGAATGTTTGATTAACTGACTAAAAGCACTATTAATCCACTTAAACTTCATGCGCTTGTCCCTTTATATGATAGACATGATCCTAACATCATGAGCCTGTGTCTGTGACAGGTGTATAGCATTTCACCCTGACGGCGTGTGCCTGTACAGTGGCACCAAAGACAGGCTGAAAGTTTATGGGTGGGAGCCTGCACGATGTTACGACACAGTGCCTGTGGGATGGGGGGAAATAAGTGACATCAGTATAGCCAACACACAAATGGTAAGTTTTGTCTTGGTGAAAATGGGTTGGAAAAAAATTCTGTGTACTTACCGTAGGATTTGAATACTGTTCATACTAACGTAGACCTAAATGAAATAACTACTTGTTTCAAGCTTTGGGTCTTCAGCAGGGTACAAATCACACAACCCCACTCAAAATCTGTTTGTAGGCTCATTTGTAACACTTGTAAATGTGTCTTTGTCTTGTAAGTGTGTCTACATTTTTTTTATCTTTTTTTTTTTTACAGTGGATGTGTTTTTATATCCATTTGAAGCCCTAAAGTTGAAACTGGTGGGAAGTCTGCCTGTGTTATTCTAAATGGTATTCAAGTCCTAGGATGAGTACAGTACATTTGTATTTCGTACTAATTTCTCATCTTATGTGCAGTCATCTTCTTTTTCTTATTTGTGAAAAAGATTTGATGCCTACTACAGCCAGGTGTCAAGTTGTCATATACAGTAGAAGGCACCTGCAGGCCTGGTACATTTGTCTTCAGCCCTCTTTGTTTTCTGTAGAAGTTACACCATCCTCCTTTCCTTAGATGCTCCTGTGTTGTGTCAGGCCTAAAGCAGCTTAATGACGACAAGACAGAAGCTATCCTCATTGGCACCCGTCAGAAACTTTCTCAGCTGCCTCCTCTTTCTCTCCCATTATGTAACACATCAGTCCCAATTTCTGATTCAGCTAAAAACCTTGGTGTCTGCATTGACTCTACCCTCTCCATGAACAACTTTGTTTCTCAAACTGCCAGATCTTGCTACTGTCATCTCCATCGTATAAGGCTGATCAGGAAGTATCTCTCTGTCGAAACAACTGCAAAACTCGTTCTCTCCTTCATAATGTCTCGCATTGACTATTGCAATTCACTCCTGTCTGGTCTTCCTGCCTCCACCATTCACATCCTACAGCGCATTCAAAACAATGCTGTACGCCTTGTACTCAAAAAGAAAAAAGCTGACCACATATCTCCTCTCCTGGCACAACTTCACTGGCTCCCTGTATCAAAGCGCATACAGTACAAACTAGACACCATGTGCTACAAAAGGCTCAATAACGCAGCCCCCGATTACCTGTCAAGCCTACTTGAGATCTATGTTCCCTCACGTACCCTCCGCTCTGCCTCCGATCCTCTGACTTTTCGCTTTCCACGCACTAAGCTCAATACCTATGGTCCACGAGCCTTCTCTGTTTCTGGTCCACTCTCCTGGAACAAACTTCCTCTCTCAGTCCGTCAGCAACCTACTTTTGTCTCCTTCAAGTCCGCTCTCAAAACTCACCTTTTCTCCTCCGCATAAAATCCTAACCTCACTCAACCCCCCCCCCCCCCCCCCCCCCTTGGAGGGGAATCACATGGTTATAATATATAATGTATATGCTATGCTCTCTATAATTTTCCATTGCTTTTATTCTTGCTTTTATTGCTTTTATTCTTTCTCCCCATTTATAGCCATGCGTGTGTGTGTGTGTGTGTGTGTGTGTGTGTGTGTGTGTGTGTGCGCGTGCGTGTGTGTGCGTGCGTGCGTGCGTGCGTGTGTGTCTGCTTCAGCGCTTAGATTTGATTTTATCAAGATTTTGCGCTATATAAATATTGTAATTATTATTATTATTATTATTATTATTATTAAGAGTGCTCTACCCTTAGCTCATGCTAAGAGACCCACCATGTGAGCGTAGGGGGCTAGGGCTTTTTAAGATGGCCCTTGTCCACCCAATGGTTCCATCATAGGACATGTAAGGTATTTTGTATGTGTAGCACTGTCAGGTGTCACTCCACCATATCCTGATACACACAGGAGACCGGCTCCTGCCCAGAACTGTGTGTACATATGGGCTCATTGGGAAGATGAGGATCACATAGTTGGCTCTCAACCACTTTACAGATGTGTCAGTGAGGATGTCGTTCAGATTTCCTGATCAACACTACAGATATCTGTATCTCTTGGGTCTGGTTGATGCCAGGATATGTTATGAAGCTATCCACTCAATGCTTCTATCATAGGATACATAGGATATTTTTTACATGTGGCATTGCCAGGTCCGCTCCATCCTGTCCTGGTGATAACCATTGCCTGTTTTTTTCTGGGACTGCTTGTTCATCTAGACAAGCCTGGCATATATCACAGTTAACCTTCCTATCTGAAGGCCATCTGCCACCTGTGACCCACTGGGTTGGAAATGGTCACCCCATTACTAAGTTGGAGGTAGCTTTCCCTTGGTATCAAGTTGTATACATTTTGATGTCTCCCAAGGTCTTCCTCTGGAAATCACAATCCAGGAAGAAAAATTGGAGAAGCACTAGAAGGATTGGAAGGCTGACTGTCCCTCTACAGAGATATACTATTTGAACTGCCCGCCATTTACAGACAAGTTCTCACATCACACAGCTGCCATTCATCCACCAAAGACGGTTAGTGCCATACAGTTGGTGCTCAACCTGATGCAGACCTTGGGACAGGTTGAAATACCACCAGATCAAAAATCAGATAACCAGTGATGAACCAGATAAAATGGTCATTTCAACAGGAAGATAGTGGGTTTGAACCCTCATAAGATAAAAAAAAATTAGTGTGGGAACTTTATTCTTAGACCAACTCCTGCCAAGAATTGTGTGTATTATGGGCTCATTGGGAAGATGAGGATCACACAATTGACTCTCATCTACTTTACAGATGTGTCATCTACTTTACAGATGTGTCATCTACTTTACAGATGTGTCACAGTGGAGGGTGTCATTCAAATTTCCTGATCAACACTGCAAGTGTCTGTATCTCTTGGGTCTGATTAGATGCCAGGTTTGTGTTATGACAGTAAATGGAATAAAGAGTACATCCCTGTTATGCTGTCTCAGTCTGAGTAAACAGTGTGCAAAGTATAGCCCTGTTGCACTGTCTCAGTCTAAAATGGAATTACGTAGCATCATCACTATCATCCCCATTCTCATCATCACAGCACTGTGAAAACATTGTCCCAGATTCTGTGGCCCTTAATGCTCTACTCTTCATAGAAATCTCAGTTTTGGTGGACTTGGAGGGGTGTTAGGAAGCCACAGATGGGGCAGCCAACAAAAAATTGTTTTAAATTGATGAATATAAACATGTTGAGAGCAATATTGATCGCAAGTTTTTCCCTATCCACCTGTCCACTCATATTGCCATGCCCCAGTCATGTTCAGACATTTAATGATGATGGATCTGGGTCTTTTACTATATTTCTGCTATTTCCATCTGGGATTTTATACACACACATGTTACAGCTGTGGACTCAAGATCTGATATCTTGAGTTAAGTTTCTTGCCAAACACCAACATTAAAAACTGGCCTCTTTGCTGCCCATCGTAACCTTTATGCTGCTGATGTCGCATTTTTGCAACTGCATGACTCGCCACCAATGTCACATTTTTGCGACAATTACATGTGACATTACTCTTGTGGCGATTGCTCTTTTTTTTTTTTTTTTTTTTTTTTTTTCCAAAGATCATCGCACTCGAGGAGATTACCTTTGTGCTTTTTTGGGGTTTTTTTTTCCCACTTTAATTGCCTTAGAACTGGCACAGTTTCTTTTGTACGATGCGATGATGGTGATGTTGATGAGGATGATAATCATGATGCTATGGAGTTCCATCTAGGATTGAGACTGTATGACAGGGCTGATTGCTGTTTCGTTTGGGTGAGAAAAGACGTCATATTTTGCACATGGCAGGGGACTCCCCTAACTTTTCAGCAAGAGAATTGGTTGAAAAATAGGGAAGTTATAAGCATTTAAACGCAGTGACTGTTGTCATGGCTGCGGCTGCAGAAAAATCTGGTGCTGGGAGTTTCTGCATTCCAAAATGTCTGGTGCTGAAAGGATTAATGTCTCCATCATTCTTGTACTATCAGTTTAGTGTTTCATTGGTCCCTACTTCCCACCCACCCCCGCCCGTGTCCCCATTTCAAGACTTTGCCGGTGCCTAGGGTTTTGTACAAGTTAGCTGTCTGTCAGACAATTGCTGGCAGGTCTGGTTGGAGCGTATATGGAACTGAGTGCAAAGAATCCATCTTCAACAAATTCCATACTTGTGCACAGAAAAATGAGAGAAAGAAGATGTTCTATTATATATATTTTATACATATGTCATGGAACCAATTGTATCTTGAATTTTTTTTTAATCTGTATTGATGTATGCGTATTGTGCATGTGTTTGCAGATCGGGGCATCATTTAACCAGACCAGTGTGGCATCTTTTGTGGTGGATTTAGAGGTCAGCATGCCCTTTATTTTAGTTTTCAGTTTATTACCCATGCATCACACACAACCACATGCATGCATGCCTGTGGATGTGTGTTTGCACGCATGTGTGCGTATTTGTGTGTGGGTGTGTTTGCGTATGTGTGTGCATGTATGGGAAATATTTTTTCCAAATGATTTATGAAATTTTGTTGCTTGTATTCTTTCTGATTTCATGTTATTATCTGTTGATGAACTGTTTATACTGCATATAATGTTGCACAATGAAAATCCTGTTTTCTTTAAAGTCATACATACTTTGTCTATTATGACTGATAAATGGGTTTATGTATTAATTGCATTTTTAGCCCAAGGGAAATGTCAACTTCTTAGTGGCAATTTAATGTACCATAGACCAGTTTTTATGCAATTTTTTTTGGTGTATTTAGTCAGTTAATGCATTTGTAGTTAAGTTTTTGTGTGTGTGTGTGTTTTTTTTTCCAAATCGCTCTGGTGATAAATTAGAAGCAGTGACCAACGCCAGGGGCATATTCTTATTGTTGTTATTATTATCACCACCATCATCAGTATTAGTAGTATTATCATCATCATCATTATCATCATCATCATCATCATTATTATATTATTGTTGTTGTTATGCTTAAGATTAATGTTATTATTATTAATATTATTATGACTACTACTACACAGAAAGTCAGACCACTTGGAGGGTCAAGTTCAGGGCCTGAATACCATCATCCAGAGGCAGCTAACTTGAGCAGGTAAGATGATGTACATAAGTAACGATGATAATGATGATAATAATTGCTAGAAATACATCAAAAGAAAAACACTTGCAGAAATAAGATTGTAAGGTTATAAGATTATAAAATTGTCAGTTGTAGACATTCTGTTTGGGGTGAAGCAGTAAAAAATTCCAAAAGATCAGTACAAACGCAACAATATAATCATGTAGATTGGGAAAATGTGCACAAGTGTCCTTAAAAAAATTGGAATCCTCAAAATGTCATGTTCTGAATATTGTCCGTATTGCCGGTAGACAGTGTTTTCTTGACAGTTGTTTTTGACGTGTTTACTTATAACAGGCACATGCACATAACACATCTATGCACATTTGCATGCAGAACATACACACCTGATCCGTTCATAGCGGTCGAGATCGCCCTACCTTTTCCGGCACACTTGTGGGGAATTTCCATCACTACTGGCCTTGCTGTCTTATCGCACATGTGGTTAGAATCTTGGTCAGTCCCGCGTTGAATGTTCTAGAAATAGTACGAGCATTCTGGGATGCAAGGAACTTTCCATTCACTAGGCCTACTGAAAGACTTAGTTACTGATGCTGTGGTACGTGCTTTCATTCACAACTGTGAGCGTGGGAAAGATGGCGAGTTTCAGCGAAGACGAATTTGTGGATTACACTGACGCAGAGTTGCAGGAAATTTTTAGAGAAATAGATCGTTTAGAAATTGAAGAAGAAGATGAAGAAGAAAAGAAAGATGTAGAGCCGGATGTTGAAGTAGGTGGTGATGGTGAAGATGGAAATGACAGTGACATAGACGACGATGTACCGCTGGCTGCACTGGTGCAGGCATGGTGACCGGTGACACGTGGCAGTGAAGTCAGGGAATTTTCACAAGTTGTTGGGCCTAAACATTCGCAGGCCGCTGATGCGAAACCAATAGACTATTTTTGTTTGTTTCTGCCACTAGAATTTTTTGTCAGTGCTGCTGAAGAGACCAACAACTACGCTGGTCAGAAGATGCGGCAAAGGGGCAACCTGACCCACTTTGGAAAGAGACAACAGCTGATGAAATCAGGGCATACCTGTCTATTCTCATCATGATGGGGCTAAAACATCAGTCCCGTCTATGGTGCTACTGGTCAACTTTCTGTCCGGGACTGTTTCCGGGACTATCATTCGCTAAACACCACGACACAGGCTACAACCAGCGCTTGTGATATCACTGGTGACACTGCCACTGACAATGACGGTGACAATCACAGTGACGATGACAACAACATCTCACCATCATCACAGTAGCTGCAAAGTTGCTGTATAGGCACATATGTGTAAATAGTGTATAGGAATGAAATCTGTAGACGAACATGTACCAAATATCTTTGGAAAACATTTCTGTTTCTTTCTGTTTATGTTCATTTTGGTGACATCGTGACAATTCTTTTCTGACATTTGTGTTGTGCCTGTGTATTGGATACTATACTGGAGGAGCAGAGACAGCGTCAGGTAGGACAGTGTTTGTGTGTACAACTAACAAATGTTGTTTTTAGACAATAGAGCTTGTTTGTATGCTAACCATTGTATTGTCACCATAAAAATACCTCTGTCTGTGACATCTTTGGTGACAGGGACACGCACACTAGACCCAGGACACACAAAACCACATGCAAATCAAACTATGGACACTTGTGTATATGTGTGCAAAAAATCTTTCTTCTGTACTTTCAAACAAGTGAATGGCAGTATGTTTATCAGCATGACTGTACTCGGATGAAAAAATGTCAGAAAAATGCGAATACTAGGAGCTAGCTTTACATCTAGCAGTGCGAATGCGAAAGGGTTAAAAGCATACACTAGGTCACATCAAAAGAAGAAAAAAAAAGCTGAGCGTAGAAAAAAGTAGATACAAGGAAAAATAATAACTAATGTAGAAATAGTGTAGGTACATTAGTTGTTGGTGATGTATGTAGGTCTGCTACATATGCATTAATGGATTGCATATTGTTTTGGCACAGTAAGGGTACACCCACTCACAGAATCAAATGCTTCAGATAATGGAAAATGCCCACACACCACAAAACAGTCAAGAAGCACAAAGTGTATTATTTGTCCATGTTATAGACAAATATAAACAGCATGTGAAGATTATTGTATTGCCCCTGCATATAACAAAAAGGACTGATGAAAAAAGAACTGCAAAAAGAAGGGAGAAAAAATAGGAATGTATTTTTGTGAAGTGTGATGGATCTCTCTTGAAAAAATCCTGGAAGTGACTTAAACTCTGTGTGTGTGTGTGTGTGTGTGTGTGTGTGTGTGTGCGTGCGTGCGTGCGTGCGTGCGTGCGTGCGTGCGTGCGCGCGCGCGCGTGTGTGTTTGTTTCTGTGTGTGTGTGTGTTTTGCAGCAGCCGGAAAAGTTTCATCACAGAGAGACCCCATACACAGGCAGATCGAGATGCCAAGTAAGCTTACAACAAAGACGAGACTTTATTTTCTGTCTGTCTTGCTTTTTGTATTTATTTATTTGTTTATGTATGTATGTTTCTTTTTACAATACATTGGAATGAATAGACACGGAGAGACATCAAAAAGTCTTTCAGAAAGTGTCATAAAGATATGTACATGTAATTTTGCCACACAACCTGCGTAAAATACAGTATACTGTGCATTCCGTATAACAATTCACCTTAAAAAATTAATACAAGACATGAACTGTATAGGTTGTTACCAACACAGTGTAACAGATTTCAAGCATTGTGGTAAGATGGAAAAGCATATATATATATATATATAATTTTTTTTGTGAAAGAAAAGAAAAAGAAATAGAAAAAAGGAGAGATTCATTACCAGCAGATTTAGATGGAGCATTTAATGACCAAATCTGGTGAATCCGTTTTGTATAAAAAAGTTCATCCCAGTTGATTGCTGTGTCATGCAGTGTTCCATGTTATTCTTGTTTTTATTTTTTGAGAAAGCACATTTAATGTACTAAATAAGACAGACGCAAATTTTCAGCCAACTTGCCTTCATCAAAAATACACTAAAAACAACAAAGAACAAATATGCAGAATTTTTTGCCCCTGAGTTTTATGTACTTGTTCTTCATTATCTGTTGTGTACACCTGACAAAGGTCAGTTGGCTGAAATTTGCATCTGTCTTGTTTTGTATATTAACCCCTTCCCTGTCACAATATTTGTGGCCTTTTGCATTGCTGTCGGCAGGGATAAAATCTTGCTTTTTTCGGTATGTTCACTAATTTGTCCACTGCTCATTCATTTCATAAGACGTCTTTTCGGATTTTAGCGTGTTTTTTCCTTATACCCTTAGCTATGGTTTCATGTTTTAGCTATTTGATTTGAAAAATAGTATAATTAGAGCTGATAGAATGAGCCTTTTTCTGAAAAAAAAAATGCTTTCAGAACATAAACACACACCAAGTTTTTATATATAATAAACATCAAGTGAACAAGTTTTCTTACTATTATTACCATTTCTGTGAATGTTTTTCTATGCAATAGTCAGTAAGATCATGAGTGTAGCACAGTGGAGGAAGCAACAGAATAGGCAGTTGTTCTACCACCTTGAATCGCATTATTGGTGCATACTTCCGATGCTAATTAGACTGATATTCAGTTCTCTGAATGGTCGAAGGGAAAAAACTGCACTTTGACATCTCCACAAGAGGTTGGCCAAGTTTCTAGTGTTATCTCCCATTCCCCCTCCCCCCCCCCCCCCCCCTGAAATTTCCATGACAAAAATCCCCCGTGGCAGACACAGTTACAGGCGTACGGATATGTCAAAACGGCCCCATATAGACACAGCGTAAGCAGGGAAGAGGTTAAATGCATGTTCTCGTTCTATTATCGTGTGTTTCTTGCTTTCAGTTGCTTAAATACTGGCTATCACTTTTAATTTAGAATTTTCATTTTGGGGTTTTTTGTTTGTTTTTCATTTTGTGGGCTGCAACTTCCATGTGCACTTGAGTAGGCTTTTACAATTTTCTATTCCTTTTTTCCCTGTTGAAGTATTGTGTATGTCTGAAAGGGTTATAGCTCTGATATGGCTCGGCTGGGCTTTAAACAAAAATAACTGGCCCAAGAAGGTTACAACCTAATCCTTCCAGTGGGAAAACTAATGTTGTAACCACTATACTGTCACACCTGTCACAGTGCCCCAATGAAAGCAGAGGAGCCGGTGGACAAAAGTGAGACACAGAAGAAGCATCAGGAGCACAGATTCAGAACGCCGAGGAATACAGACATCTGTTTCAGCTGGATGCTCAGAAAGGTCTGTTGTTCAACAGTTTTCTAGATTACGTCCTTTTCAAAACTGTACTTTTGCATAAATTGTCTAAATTCAAGTTGTGTAAATTATTCAAACATGAATATGAACTCATTGACATATATTCACCTGGTGACATACACCAGCATGCATTTATTTGTAAAGCATGGAGAAATGAAATAGCATGTCACTTATGATTCTTTACACAGCCTTTAACTCTTTTATGTTCATACCGGGAGCGACCGGGATTCCAGAAACAGCCTCTAGATTTCATTCAGGGAATAGCTGGGATCACGTGCACAGTACTTTTCCATCACGCCGTGACCTTGAATGCATGGTCACGGCAACTTGGAAAGTCTGTTAGGGGAAAGCTCTGGCATGAACACATTGCTATAAACTGTTTTTAGGCCTTGGTACCACGCTCATTCACAAAGAGTGTGAGAAAACAGAGCGAGTTGAGAGTGAAACTGACCGTATTCCAACATGGCTGCCACAGCGAGTACCAGTGCCGAGTTCGACGAAATGGTTGATTCTACTGAAGAGGAGTTAGGAGATATTTTAGTAGAATTAGAAAAATATGAAAAAGAAATGTTAGAGGAGTCAGATATTGAATTAAATGAAGGATTAGGGGATGACAACATGCAGAGCCCAGAAGATGATGTCCACTTGCTGAGCGAGCGACCAGTGACACATGCACAGCCACTGCACGACTTCTCTGAGCCCACAGGACCAAGCCACTTATGACCTTGTGACACTCAGTTGTGATTCTGCAGGAGTGAACACTATGATGATCTGATCGCTTGTGAATAAACTGTGATGTAAAATATGTAGTTCTAGTGTTGTAAATAGTTGTTTGAAAGCCAGGAATGCATAGTAGTAGTTATAAGTAGAAGTAGCAATAGTGAGAGAGTTGACAATTATAGTGTGACTCATGTGACTCGCCCAGTGGGACCTTTTCCTTCAGAGTGGTATAGGTCTCTCATTTTCATTTCACAGAGCATGTAGCATGGGCATGCCACACTTAAATGATTGCAGGGTTTAATACAAATGCCACCATAAATTATTACAAAACTGGTGACAAACTGGTGACAATGACATGACAGTTTAGGGAGAGACATACGACTGAGTTACCATATGATAGTACATGGTATTGTGATCATACTTGCAGATTTTCATATTTCCCTGTCACTTAGTATGTGCGTGGTAGACAGTTACATCAACCAACCCATTTTGGGTTTATGATGACCCAAAGAATCCGAAATCTAGGGGGAGATAAGTCTCAAAGAATGCAAATTAAAGATTAAGTTACAAATGATTTGTAATGTAAAAATGAAAGACAAGGGGGATCCGATGGAAATAAGTTAAATTAGCTCTTTTGTGAAATTAAAAAGTCAGTATGTGACCTTTCACCTCAGAATGAGTCGCTTCTCACCAGGTGTTCATTTTCAGTTACATGCTGAATCTGAATGTAATTTTCATGCTCTTTCTAATGGTAAAAAGCATTTTCCTCTGCAGGAAGCTGGTGGATAGGATGAGAGGGTGTCAAAGGGTTACGTTTTTGCAGGTGGTGGACAGGGTGTGAGAGTCAAAGGGTTAAGTACCCGCAGATTTGGGTGGAGTGCATATGGAATTGTCTGGGTGTGAAGAATCCCTTTTAAACAAACTCCAAACTTAACCCTGCAGGAAGCTGGTGGATAGGTCAGGGGGTCAAATTGTTAAGTTTTTGCCGTTGGTGGATAGGGTGTGGGAGTTAAAGGGTTAAAACGCCAAACCTCCAAGATTACCGTCAATATTTTACCCATCTCATAGAGTTATTCCATTTGAGTTTTGTCCATCTTTGAGGCTCTGGGGACATTGATGGTATCAAATCTGATTGCATGGGTTCAAATCTTGGTACTGAACAGAAAATCCAGATTTGTACTTGTCATGTCACTGTGACCATGAAGAGATTTCATTGAAACATAAAACTTGACATGCATTGAGGACAATGGTAGACTGTCAAACAGTAGAAACAATGAATTTTGTCAGAAATTCTTGAGAAAATGCTGTTCACATATTTCCTTTTTTAAAAATTTTTTTTCTCCGTGCACCTTCCCCCAAAAGTGCCAATTTTAGGCACTATTTTTACATGTGACCTTGTGCTGACATCTTGCATTCGAAACCCCTCAGTGATCCACATGTTCAGTCAAATTTGTTGATGGTCCATACCAAACATAGTGAGAAACCTTGCCAGCATATTTTAAACACACACACACACACACACACACACACACACACACACACACACACACACACACACACACACACACACACACACACACACACGCAAGCATTATCATAAACAATATATTGTCAGGTTAATTAACATAAATGTTGTATTGACAACAGACACATTCACACATACATCCCTCTGGGTATTTTGAAATAAGCTCCCTTTCTTTAAAAAGAAGGGAGATCGAAAAGTTGTAAAGAGCAGCAAATCAACACAGAAGTGTTTTTAACATCTTTGCTTTATCAGCTGTGGATGAACTAACCTCCAGTCCACCACATTCTCAAGCCCTCTTTTGTTTTACAGCGCATGCAGCTCCCAGGAAGATGGAGAAATTCAAACCTCCCCCTGATGCTGGTAAGTCTTTATTCCCTCCTCTGTGTACTGTGCCCTTGTTTTGTCTTAATGGAGTCTTGATGGCAACGGGGTGCAGACTCTTCACACTTCTGTTTGCGTTATGACTGCACTTGGATTCCGTCATAAGTTGGCGAAATTTTGGTGACCGTTTTAGCTGCTTTTGCGGGAGGTAACTCTTGAAAGCAAAAAAAAATTAGTCATTTATGCATGGATTGCTTCCCTTAGACCGTGGTCCGTAGTCATTTAGTAATTGACTGCTTTCTAGATTGTTTCTGTGTGGCGATGTTTACATTGTGTTTACAAAATAGCGGAAAGAAGTGCATAAAATCGAAGGTCTTTTAACTAAGAAGATGCTCTGAAACTGATTCATGGAAAGGGTTCTGGTGAAGAATTAAACATTAAAGATCAATAAAAAATGCTTAAAAAAAAAAAGAATTAGACATTATGAGTCCAGTGTTCTTAATGGTCCAGAAAAAAAAGAAATTGAATACATGTGATACTGAATCTGTGTGGAAGAATGAGATATGTGTTAAAATTGTGCCAGGAAAGTGTTTTTTGGCCTGTGCATATAATTTTGGATTACTTATAACAAGAAAGCTGTAAGAGATATATACTTCAGTCAGTATTATGTTAAAAGTTAGTTTCTTCTGGTTTCCAGAGATGTTTTTGTATTTGTGGTTAATTCTTGGTGATGTTTTACACTTTGGTCAAAAATGTGTGATTTGAGCAAAAAGTTGTGCCCCTTTGATTATGACTGCACTGAGTTTAATTTTTAGTCATCTTTTTTCATTGTCCATCTTTGTTCTTGTTGTCTTGACCCTTTGTCTCTCAGCTCACAGAAAGCTGGTAGATAGGATGAGGGAATGAAAGGGTTAAGTATTTTTTGAGCTGGTGAATAGAGTGAGGGAATGAAGACGTTATATTTCCATTGGTCAATACAGTGAAGGAGTGAAAGGGTTAATATTTTTCTTATTTGGTGTGTATGATATAAACATTTAATTGTTTGGTTCTTTTTCTTGTTTTGTTGTTGTTGTTGTTGTTTTATCTTCTTCTCATCTTTCCTTTTCCTTTTACTTTTTTAAAATCATTTTTTTAGAAAGTAAAAGTAAGTGAGGGTGAGGGTGATGATGGGAATATCAGTTTAGGTCAATCCAATGGTGTGTATGACTCTGTGAGGCAGAGAAAGTGTGTATAAAGATATGTATTGAATTTTATGTGTTTGTCACAACACAATTTTTCTATCTGAAGTACAGATTATTGTCCCAAGAGAAAAAAGTGATGTCACCACCGTACAGCACCGTCCTTTTTTCGTTTCTCTAGTACGTGTGTATTTCTGTTTGCCTATGAAGGTAGAATTTTCTACAGAATTTTGCCAGGGACAACTCTTGTTGCCATGGGATCTTTAATGTGCGCTAAATTCATGCACCACACAGGACCTCAATTTATCGTCTTACCTCAAAGACTATCACCCAGACCACCACTTCAGGTTTAGTGGAGAGGGGAAGGGGAGAGAGAAATCCTTGTCTTATCTAAGAGTCAGAGTGAGAATAATGAGAAAGACAGGGAAAAGGAAGAGAGAGAGACGACAGACTCAAGAAAGGGATAGAGGAGGATGGGAAATGATAAGATGTAGAAGAAGTCATCAAACCCCCCAAAAAAGTCCATGTACTTACTCACATGATTACCTTCCCTTTCCAGTATACACAGTTACAGAGGATGTTATTTTAGGTTGCCATGCTGTTTATTACCAATGTATTGATGTAGGTTGCCATGCTGTTTATTACCTATGTATTGATGTAGGTTGCCATGCTGTTTATTACCAATGTATTGATGTAGGTTGCCATGCTGTTTATTACCAATGTATTGATGTAGGTTGCCATGCTGTTTATTACCAATGTATTGATGTAGGTTGCCATGCTGTTTATTACCAATGTATTGATGTAGGTTGCCATGCTGTTTATTACCAATGTATTGATGTAGGTTGCCATGCTGTTTATTACCAATGTATTGATGTAGGTTGCCATGCTGTTTATTACCTATGTATTGATGTATAGGTGATGATCTTGCACCACAAGAGGCAAGGGGCATCTGTGTTGAAGACTTCTTGCCTGTAAGTGGATATGTGTGTTCGTTCGTTCTTTGATTTAACGTCTTTTCACTATAAGTGATATTAGACGGGATATGTGTGTGTGATGTGGAATGTGTGTGTGTCTGAGTGAAAGTGTTGAGAAATGTGAATGCATAAGTTTGTGTGTATGTGTATGCATATGTGTGTGTGTGTGCATGCGTGCATGTGCGCATGTGTGTGTGTGTGTGTGTGTGTGTTGTGTGTGTGTGTGTGTGTGTCCTGAAAACATTTCTGTACACTTCAACACCTGGATTACTTACTGACTACGCTTTCAGCAGCTGGAATGGTTCATCAGAGATGTTTGCACAATGTCTGCAACATTGAAAGAAGTGTTGCTTGCCAAGCACAGAATGTCTGTTCTTCAAGTGCCAGCTTTGTTGGACAAGACACAATATCTGGATGATAACAGTAATGAGCATATTCCACTAGAAACAGGCATCAGCTCCTTTGTTGAAATCTGTCTCAGAGTTGGAGCTATACAGGAATTTGAGGAGGGCATGGCCCCACAGTGGATGGTGAGGTTGATAATGATATAGGGTATTGCTGTTAGGTGGTGATGATAGTGAAGAAGATAGTGATGATAATATCTGCGGTTTCCGTGAAATGGCAGTGAAGAAGAGAGTGATGATAATGATATCGGGTGTTACCACTAAGTGGCGATGATAGTGAAAAGACAATGATCATAATGTATTGGTTATTACTGGTAGGTGATATGCTATTGGAGAAGAAAATGGTGATATATTCATTATTACCACTAGGTGGTGATGCTAGTGATATTGATTGGGTCCCACCAGAAACAGTCAGCTGCTCCAGGAGTTTGAGAAGGGACATATATCACTGATGGATAGTGAAGAGGATAATGGTGCTGATGGTAGTTAGGATAATGAAAAAATGATGATGATGATGATGGTTTGTCAGAAACAGGCAGCAGCACCAGTGGCCAAATCAGTGACAGAAGCAGAGCTACAACAACAATTTGAGAAGGGACATAGGCCCATGATGGCCGTGCTGACTGGACGTAACCGTAATCTGCAGATTGTACGAGCCATGTGGACTTCTGGCAATACTAAGGTCAGCTTTTCATTTGTGTGTTATTGCTGGTGATACGTTGTTTTTTTGGATAAACTTTGCTTAAAGGGGCTTTTTTGATACAAAAATAAAATACAAAATCCATACAACAGGTAGGACTGCAAGATCTTGCCTGTGCATAGGGCTTATGGGCAAGTTTAACCCTTGGATTCCTGCACCCTATCTACCAACCGCAAAAACTTAACCCTTTGATTCCCTCACCCTATCCACCAGCTTCCTGCAGGAAGCTGGTGGATAGGGTGAGGGAATCAAAGGGTTAGGTTTTTGCTTTGCTAGCATGTTTCACAATGCAGTGTTGGTGGACAGGGTGCGGGAGTCAAAGGGTTAAGGCTTTTGATGTGATGGTTTTGGATCTTCTCATCACATGGCATTGGAGGCATCAGTGCATATGGGATTTATTACAAGCATGGAGACATTATCTTGAGTTACAGAAATTGAAACTGAAACTTTTCTTTTTTTTGTTTTTTTGTTGAGTGTTATTGCTGTTGTTATTTGGTTGTTTTGTTTTCTTTTTGAAGGTTTTTAATGTTCGTGCATGTTAGGGAAAAGTCAAGGGTCATTTTTGAAGTTGAGCAAGTGTAAAGGGTTGTAGTGTGCTTTAAAAGTTCTGAAAAGTTTTAGAGATTTGAACAGCTATTTCCAGAACAGGAACAATCTGGAACAATAGGTTGACTTCGTCATAGTCTGGGAAAAGTATGAAAATTTTGAAAACCAAGGCCTTGGAGAGAAATCAGTGTGTTGAGACAAAAAAACAAAAAAAAACAAAGAAGAATAACAACAGGAAAATAAAAAAATGATAGCAGCAGCAGCATAGCATGTGTCAGCCTACTGGTCAAGTTTGTACTTTATTCAGCAGACAGTAAATGCGGATCTTGTTCAACTGACAGTTTGTTTTTTAGTTGTTGTTGGGTGGTGGTTAGTATGTTTTTGAAATGGACAAGTACATTTTCAGACCCAAGGGTATCAGCAAGAAATATAAAATACATTTGATTGCTGCACATGGACTAAGAAGAGAACTATGTGGGCAGATTGAAAAGAATTTGGTGAATTATTTAAGTGAAATTGAAGTTTTGGTGAGATATGGGAAGAAGTTTAAACTCAGTCAGCCCCTTCAACCCTGGAAGGTTGTAGGATGTGTACGCAATAATCAGTAGACATTTATGGAACCCTGACTCTGATGCTGTTGCAGACAGCTATGGATACAGCCATCAGTATGAAGGACCCGGCTGTGTTGGTGGATCTCCTGTCTGTTCTCAACTTGAAAACGTGAGTCTCTTGATCTCTCTGTTGTATTATCTTGTCATGTTGTTTGCTTTCTTTCCACTCTTTTTGTGCTCTCTTTCTTGTCACTTATTTCTTTTTTTCGTCCATTATGATTCAATGGGCCCATTAGTCAAGTGGATTGTAGACTGGACTTCCAGTTAGAAGGTGTGGGTTTAAACCTGTTTGGGTAAAGGGTGGAGATTTTTTGGATGGCCCAGGTCAACATATGTGAAACCTGCTTGTGCCTGAACTCCTTTATGTGTATAATCACACAGAAGGCCAGGTCTTGTAAGTCTTGACTGGCCTAGGGAAGCATGAAAACACCCAGCATGCATGTCCTCTAAAGATGGAGTATGCACAAAGTGCAGTAACATAATGTCTGCACAGTGTGGGCAAAACAACATGCGTACAAGCATCTAAAAATCCTGAAATACGAAAATAAAGAAAGAATAGAAAAGAAGAAAAATGGGGTGGTCACGGCGGGGAGGGGAACGAAACATTTTTTTTGAGAATTGAACAAGTTTATCATTGCATGTGTTAGCCTGTAATTATGTGAATTCTTCCGGCCATTTTGAATCAGAATTGTCTGATAGTTTTGCAGACTGACAAACACTTTTTTCCCTGTCAGATCTCTCTGGAACTTGGACCTGTGCGCCAGCATCCTGCCAGAACTCAGAAACCTGCTGATCAGTAAATATGAAAGGTAAGCTGATTTAGGGAAAGACAAGAAAAAGACAGTTGAGTTAGTTTTAAATTACGTAGTTGGCAGAAGATGTGAATGGACATTTGCAAAATGCTTGTACACTGTTTTTAATACAAGTTCCCATTGTAGAATTATTTTATCTGTTATTCCTGTTGTAAATTCTCAGTATATAAGTTTCATATTTTTTATCTTGTCAGTTTACATCCTAGATAAGTCTTCCCATCCTGGTTGCTTGTAATGGAGGGATGCCGCTCTAAACTTTTAATAATTCATGAACTGTTCCAGCAGTTAGAGGATATTTACACAGTTCCTGAAAATTGATGGTATTTGTACTTATTATAAATTAAATAATTTTGAGGAGTTTTAACATATCTCAACACAGCAGTTAAAACCAGTTCAGATAATTGGTGCTGTGGTCCCATCCATTTCAGAACTGGTTATTTTTAGTGTCAGTGTTATTTTTGGAAACCACAGGTTGGTTAGCCTTCCAATGTTTACCTTTCTTTATACAAAATCTGTCACTTTCTGGTTCAAAACTGACACTGTGAGGTTCCAAGTGCCTATTAGAGTACTTGTTGGTGGTAAACCCTTGTCTGTTGGCCATGACAGTTGGGGGGAAAAATTTCACATGACTGAAATGCACTCAAATATCACTCCTTCATCATAAGATGGACAAGATAGTCGGCAGCCTCCATGTCCTTTCAATGATCATGTGCATGTATAGTTTAAAAACAGTTTAAGGGCTCTGAGATTTGGTGCCCAAGCACTGCTCAGGTGCAGGTATGTACGGTGGTCCTGTGGTGTCCAAGGTGTAGGGCGCAATGAGTGAATATTTGTACATTTGGATGTGTGAACTCTCAGTTTCTTGTTCTCTTTCTTGCCCTGAAAAAAATCTGAAAGATAGGCATTGAAAGTAAGATCTGTTCAGTTGTTCATAATGAGACAAGGCATTGCTGACTTTTTCTACAGTTAAAAGGCCTGCTCCATGGTAAATAAAAAAGATAAGTTCATTCAGGTCGGTCACATGCATCAACTGGCCATAGTAGTTATTGTTTGTCTTTTTTTGTCTCACACATGCATATAGGCATGTTGTCATGACTTCTTTTCTTTTATCCGTCTACTTGTATCATCATGGTGGGAAGAAAGAGTTGATGGCAGGCAGAGAGCTGGAAGGCCTGAAAATGGAGAGTACCTTGAGCTATCAGTTTCTTTTTCATGCCATCAATCCAGGTCTTCACTGGTCTGCATCTTGCATTAAATCCAAGCAACTTTTTTGTTATGTGCTTGTTGAGCCAGCTGGTGGGTTGAGGTTTGGTGTGATGACCAGACCACTCAATTCTCTGCTGATGAATATGATCATGGACTGATGTTGCTCTCACAGTTTATCTGATCCTGGTGTTTCTGATCACACGTCTGGTCTTTTTTGAGAACCCTTCTCAAACAGTGTATGTCACTGGTGGTGGTTTTGTGCGCGAGTGGCTTGGTCAGAATCCAGCCAGGTCTGGCTGTGGTTTGTTAGGGTGAAACTGATTAGCCTAGCTTTCGTTTTACAGTGTGGTTTGTTATTGTTTGAAAGTTAAGACAGGCTTGGTAAGCCAGTAGTGGATTATATAATCATAAGAAACGGTGAAAGGAGAAGGAAAAGAAATGCTAACTGTTCACATGAAAACCAATATCACCAATGTGTGAAAATTCTTTGTGTGTGTTTAGCACAGCATAGGTATGCAAGTTTATCACACATACTTAAAAGAAGAAATGTATATGTCACTTCATCAGTGTTGCTCTCATCGCCATGGTAATGTGTTGTCAGTTACGTGGAGGCAGCTGGAAAAGCGGTGAAGCTTGTGGTGAGAAGCATGGGGCCTACGATCAAATCCAACCTGTCTCCCGCTCCTGGTCACGGTGTGGACTTGTCCAGGGAGGAGAGGTAAGCTGTTTTTTGTGTTAATAATGATAATGACAGTGAAAAATGATAAACATTGTGTTAATAATGATAGTAATGGTAATGTTTTCAACAATACTCACAAATAAGGGGTCCATTATCAAATCCAGCTGGTCTCTTGCTCCTGGTCATGAAGTTGCCTTGTCCAAATTGGATAGGCAGGCTGCTGTGTGTATACATTGGTAGTGTATGTACTGGTAGTGTATGTAACTGAAATAGGAACCCAATCAATTAGATTGTGCTTTAGCAATGGGTGGTCATAAATAGGCAGCAAGAATTGTCACCAGCAGGATTGCAGTGTTTCTAGAATTTAGGCCCTGTATATATTATTATTCTAATGGCATGTAGTCTTACTATTTACCCAAATTAATGGTGCTGTAAACACTCATGGTGACCACAGAGTTTTGAAAGTCTGAAAAACATGAGGATTACCTACTAATTCATGCTCAGGGAAATGGTTTAATCACACCAAGGTTTGGAGAAAATTTTCCCTACAAATTGAAACCTTTGCCGGATATTTTTCTTTCTCCTGAGGGGTTTGATTCTGACAGAAAATTTGTGATTGTTTTGTTTTCATCAAAGAAAAGGCAACAAGTGATAGATGTTTACACTTGAAACCCATAAGCATTTCCAAAAGTTTTTCTTTAGAGGATATGAAATATTACAAATAAATTTTTCGTTATGTATTTTTTGTTGTCTTCCCTTCATGCCAGGTGTTTTTTCTTTTGCTGCCATTTTTTTCCAGCCCCCCCCCCCCCCCCCCCCCCAGATTTTGGTTCAGACATGGATAATGTAATAGTTGGGCGATGTCTACTTTTCACAGACAAAGGAAATGCCAGCACTGTTACCGTGTGTTAATGGACATACGTGCCATGCTGGACAGTCGACGGGCAGCAGTCTCAGGCAAACTGGCCAACCTGTTCAAAGAGATTCTCATCCTCATCTCCACGCTGAACTGATCAAGGAAAAAAAAAGTGGTAGGTCATTTTGTGATGTTACTATAGTAATGCCAGCTAGTCTGAATATGCATGTTGCTTGTCTGTTTGTATTGGTTGGAAAAAGAGGGAGAGAACATGAAGAAAACCAGATTTAAGAAACCAGTTGTGTTAGTGACATTGACTTTTTCCACACTGTCCTTCTAGTTGTACATATATTTCTGCATTGTTGGAAAACATGTCAGGGTAGGACAGTTCTTTAACCCTTTGACTCCTGCACCCTATCCACCAACTGCAAAAACTTAACCCTTTGACTCCCTCATCCTATTCACCAGTTTCTGCAGGAAGCTGGTGGATAGATTGAGGAAGTCAAAGGGTTAAGTTTCTGCTTTGCTAACATAGTTGACAATGCAGTAGACTGATTGCGGGAGTCAAAAGGTTATTGTCTGTGTCGCTGGAATTTCAGTGATCTGTGTTTATCCTGGGATAGCAATCCAGTTTTCAACAGAGAAGAACATGTGACCTACTGCAGTAAGGTTCAGGAATGGGAAATCTCAGATCTTCTATTATCAGTGGAAACAGACCAAGTTTACTTTGGAGAAAAACTAAAGTTCTTTAGATTCTCGGAAAAACAGAAGAAATAATCATGTCCTTTCATATCCAGAATTTTAAAGAGGTACCGCATACTTCAATTAGCAGTCACACCACTACTAATAGCTGTCCCCAGATCTCCCTAGTGTCAGAAGTTTTTTTTCTGGAGGAATTCTCATGCCTAAAGATTTAAGTGAATCAGAAATATGCATGTAACGTTGCATCCCCAGACTGCTCCATAATTGAAAATGGATATTATCTGTTGACAGGTACATTTTGTGAGCATAGACCATGGGTGATGAATAGAATTAGTTTATCAATGAAGATCAAAAAGAAATAAAGGTAAATATCAAAACTTGACAGTAGGTATGAAAATGAAAGGATAGATGAGAAGTTTGGGGTGATCTACTTCAGAAGAAACTTGAGTAATTTCCGTCCATGGAGCTGCATTATGTCAGCAGTATAACTGTGATTCTCTCAAATCATCCATATCAGCCCAAAGTTTTTTCCTGTCTGTCCATGTACACTTCTGGAGTACTAGTTTTGAGAAATTAATAGAAAAGAAACTGTGAATTGAGGATGTGAAATTGTTTCTACTGTCCATATACTTATTTGGAATTGTAACTTTCGGAACTTGTTGTTTTATGCTCTTTATTACATACCTTTTTTAAGGATATCCTTTATTTACTTGCTGCTCAATATGTCATTGATGTGTAGGGCAGGAACAAAGTGTGAATTTTTTTCTCTGAGTATATTATATATATGTATATGTATAATATATATTGGGGCAGGGGGACTTTTTTAAATAATGTGACTTACTTTTTACTCTTTTTGTTTATTGAAAGTAATCTTGTTTGGCCGCCAAAAAGTGCTGCAATAATTGTTTGAATGAACTGTGTATTCTTTGGTACAAACGACTGTCCCTTTTTCTGTAGGCTTCTTCTTTTTTTATTTTTTAGTTCAGTTGGGTGATGCAGCAAGCTTTAGTGTTCATAGTTTTATGACATTTATTTAGCAGGACTCAGAGTGTGTAATGCAGAGGTGAAGAGTTCACGTATGTCTTTTAGTGTGTATTCAGCATTTCTTGACCAACACCATGCATTTCTCTTGTGGCCCACTGGTGTGTATATAGTGACCTGCTTCATGTTTGTGGCTTCAAGCTGTAAAATACAGCTGGGACAATCATGAAAAGGTGGTGATATTTTTCTTTTGGACAAATCTCTAGCATGCACTTGTGCACACAAAAGTTGTAAAAGTTGTATGAAATTGTTCAAGAGGTATTCAGTGCTCTCAGACAGTTCCCATATGCGCTCCACCCAAATCTGTCAGCAATTGTCTGGCAGACGTCCTGTACCTATGCAAAACCCTAAGTGCTGGCAAGGTCTTGAAATGGGAATAGGGGAAGAGACATACGAAAGACTTAGCTGACACTACCAGTATGATGGAAACACGGAGATGGCAGTGAACAGGCCAGTTTTTGATGTTGCAGGCTGAACATATTGAACTAGAGATGTCAGATCTTGAGTACACTCATTTATTGTTACAAACGGCCATTCTTCACATCATTCGTTATCACGCTTACCAAATGACACTGGCCTCATGTAAATGTAATAGGCCTACATGGCAATGTATGGTAGATTAATACACAGTACTGTATGACAGATTAGATAACCCTTTGACTCCCGCACCATAATTATCTACAAACTGCAAAAACTTAACTCTTTGACTTCCCCAGTCTATCCACAAGCTTCCTGCAGGAAGCTGGTGGATCGGCTGAGGAAATCAAAGAGTTGAGTTTTTGCTTTGTTTGCATGGTTGATAATGCAGGATGTCGGTGGGCAGGGTGTGGAAGTCAAAGGGTTAATAACTGTACTGATGGGATGATCGCATCAGAACCTTCAGGCATAAGATTGAGGGAACCGTTGTCTGAGAATGTTGGGGGTGTTAGTCTTGTTGCTTGCTGCAAGTCAGGATTTTTGTTTTAGACATGTTTTTATAATAGGTAAACTTAATACAGTCAGGTTTTGGCGAGATTGAATACCTAGATGTTACTATGGTCTAGATAACAAGAAGTGTGTACCGCAAGTCTGATGCCAAAATTTTGACATTCAATTCTCTGTGAAAGTGCATATGTAACTATATCAAGTAAAAAGATCACGACAGCCCTGTATAATTAACATGCAAAAAGTTTTTTTTTGTTTTTTTGTTTTTGTTTTTTTATCATGGATCCAATTGTAACAAAACGTCCCATATGGATAGATGTGTCCGAGTTTTAAAGACACAGAAAGTTTTGAAATGAGGGCACAAGAAAGTCCAATTTGACTTACTCTTCATTTTATGAATTTTTTCAATTGTTGAACTTTTATAAATTTTTCCATGTCTTTTCAAGTTTTATTTCCAGAAGTTTATATTTGATCATGGTTGCGATTTATATGTGTATGTTTCTGGTTGATAAGCTGACAGAATAACACAGTATCAGTCATCATTCCAAGTTTTTTTTTACCCGCACTGTGGTCCCTAAGTCATCATTCCAGAAATGTTATTATAATCGTTTTTTTGCTATATATTGCCGTCCGTAAACATCTCAACAACTGCAGCAATTTACGTTTGCCGTCCACATAAAACCAGTATCAGCCCACAGATATATTGTACACAAATACATGTATAATGAAGTTGTGATTTTCATATCATTTTGTATTTTTCACTTTCTTAATCATCTATGTATATTTCTTGAAAATCTTGTGATGTTTGTATTCTTCACCTCTTGAAATTTTCTGTATATATATTTTTTGAGGATTGCATTATTTTGTTTTAATATTGTTTTATATTTTATTGTTGTCTGAATTCTTCAGTATTTCAGTTGGAAAAGATTTGTGTGTGTGTGTGTTATGTTTTCTTGTGATGAGGCTTCAAGACAAATTTGCAATAGTTTCTTGCCTGTCTGTAAAGGAAAGTAATGTTGGAGTCAGCAAGTCTGAATGCATTGTATACAGTGTTGATGTGAATTGACCCAGATGTATGTGTGCATGTCTGTGTGTGATTGTATGTGTATATAGCTAGTGGGTTTGTTTGCTTTCACCACAGTTCCCTCTTCCAGCCCCACTCCCACCTCTTTGTTTTAACCCTTTGACTCTTGCACCCTATCCACCAACTGCAAAAACTTAACCTTGACTCCCTCACCCTATCAGCCAGCTTCTTGAAGAAAGCTGCTTGACAAGGTGAAGAAGTCAAAGGGTGAAGGTTTTGCTCGGCTAGTATGGTTGACAATGCAGGATGCTGGTGGACAGGGCTGGGGAGTCAAAGGGTTAAAATGCCTGCATTCAAATTATTTTTTTGTTGGAGATGGTTATATCTGTAGTGTGGATGTTTCTCCTTCCCCTACACCTTTCCCTCTCATTCCATTTATGTTTTTGGTGGTTGGTGGTGTAATGGAGAATTGAAGACAGAAACTGTGTGTGTGGGTGGGGAGGAGGGGGGGGGGGGGGGGGGAATGTGCCAGATTTTCACCTTACAGTATTGTCATTTAAAACTTCACTGTATTCATTCTTCTACCCAAATGTCTATGCCTGTGTCATTGTAATTTATCCAGCCAGTGTGTTGTGTTCAATTTCTTAGACCAAGTGTCTGAATTGGGAGAGAATGGTGAATGAAATCTATGGCCTATGTAAATGTGTTATTCATTCCATTGTAGTGTTTTATTGCTTTGATAATGGAGATTTAGTGTGCATAGCGTTTCATGGTATTGTGGAAGATGAAAATATTACACCATGTGAAATCATTGTTGATCTTGAACATGCATTGTGCAAAGTATTTCCATCATTATTTATTGTTTTTTCATAGACATACGTGTGATGTTTTTGATTGAAGAGAAAATTTATGTGGGATAATAAATGTTTTGATATATTATGTAGATTGACTCATGATTTTATCATAGTTTAAAACCCATTGACTCTCCCACCTTATCCATCAGTATCCTGCATTATCAACCATGTTAGCCATGCAAAAACTTCACACTTCAACTCCCTCACCCTGTTCACCAGCTTCCTCCAGGAGGCTGGTGTGTCCACCAGCTTCCTACAGGAAGCTGGTGAATAGGGTGAGGGAGTCAAAGGATTAAGTTTTTGCATTTGGTAGATGAGGTGCGAGAGTCAACGGGTTAAAATTATGCCTCAAATGTTGCCAAGCTGCTTTTATAGTCGTTTTGCAAGTTCCCAGCAGCTTTTGGTGTGGTCTTGAGGTCTTTGTCAGGTGGTATGTATGTCATGCTGTGAAGTTGGTCCCACTCTCTGACCCCTATGGCCAAGGGTCCTGTGGGGATAGTACTTGGATACACACTGTCTCCCGTGTACCACCAACACCCTTGTCTGTTAGACCTTGTTCGTTTTCCCTTAGGTATAGTTCTCATTGTTAGCATCTGTAGGTTTTCCTCTGGGTTTTGGTGTCCTGTTTCTGTTTCTTTATTCTCCCACTGCTGTGTAAGTGAAGCCCTTGTGTTGTTAAATGTTCTTTGATTCTTCACAGCATGACATACACACACCTGACAAGACCTCAAGACCACACAAAAGCTGCTGGGAACTTGCAAAAGGACTGTAAAAGCCGCTTGGCAACATTTGTGGCAATTTAACCCTCTGTCTCTTGCACCTTATCTACAAAATGCAAAAAACTTATCCTTTGACTCCTTCACCCTATCCGCCAGCTTCCTGCCATCTTTTGCTTCATCTGTGACTTGATTGTTCAGATTGCTGGAAATGAGTGCTCCATAGAGTTAATGATATTCATGCTGTTTGTTAAAGTGTCATCTACAAATTTGTGTAACAGACTTCAGAAAGGTGGGAGTAAGAATTCAGCATTTTCTTTTCAGTCCTCCAAGCAAAGGCCAGATGTAACGGGGGGAGGGACCTAGAGCTACTACTCTGTGTTTCTGTTGGTAAAAACCTCAGTACTTTAGTTACAGCAGAGGCTTTTCCAACAAAAACACAGAGTAGATCTAAGTCCCCCGTTACATCTGGCCTTTGCTTGGAGGACTGAAAAGAAAATGCTGAATTCTTACTCCCACCTTTCTGAAGTCTGTTACAAATTTGTAGACGACACTTCAGCATGAATATCAGTAACTCTACAGAGCACTCATTTCCAGCAATCTTAACATTCAAGTCACAGATGAAGCAAAAGATGACAGAAAACCTGTTTCTCTAGACATTCTACTCCACGTAAATGATGACGATTCTAACAAGCTGACAGTGGTCAGTAACTGAATTCTGCATCTACCCACCATCTACATCACAATCATTCAGATGATGGGACTTTTCCATACAGCTCACACCACTAATACAGAGACAGAAGGAAATGGAGACACAACATGGGAAATGTCTTTAGTCCAATGGGTTACAATGATTGGATTTATTACTATTATCCCTGCCAAAATTACACCTCAAGGTCAGTAGTCAAGAAAAGAAAATTCACCCGAGTCCCTCCCTATGTTAAAAGAGTCTGTCAGAAATCCCAATAACATCCGTCCACAAATTCAAACTGGAATACACCATAAACCTGCAATGCACTCAGATCTCAGTGGGTCCGACCCAAAGATAAAGACAGACCGAAAAAGTGTGCAGTGATGTAGCACACAACCCCTGATAACAGCAGCAGAGACTACAGGAAAAACTGTCAGGACGCTGGACACAGTCAAGAAATACCTCACAGCAGCTGGAGAATGCCAACTGTGAAGAAACAGGACACCAAACCTCATGGGAAACATAATATTCTAGTCAATAAAAACTATACCAACAGGAACCAGAAAAACATGAAAATAGAATCAGAACGCATATTTAATACAACAAGACAAGACGGGCGCATATTTTCGGCCAACTGGCCTTTTGTCAAGCGTTAATGTAAGAAGATCACAAACACACACACCGAATAAGAACATTAGGAGAAAAAGACTGAAACTTCTCTGCTACTTCATCCTGGATGTTCTTATTTGGTGTGTGTGTTTGTGATCTTACATTCACGCTTGACAAAGGCAATATGCACCTGTCTTGTCTTGTTGTATAAATTATGCGTTCTATGCGCCTGTCTTGTCTTGTATTAAATACGCGTTCTGATTCTATTTTCGTGTTTTTCTAGTTCCTGTTTGCTTGAACATGGGCGGTCGCACTTGTTTTGGATTTTATACCAACAGAGAAATTCTAGGTATTATGGACGAGAGGCCATTACTCAAAGATGTTGGCTACAAACTGCCTCCAATCTACCACCAAGTCCTCACCTCACATAACCCCAGGCTTGTGTGATCGATGAGACTGGCCAACCTCATAACAAACATTCTCTATGTAACAGAGATCCTCAAGACAGGATCAAATTCAAAAGGGAACTCACATAACAAGACTTAAGCAACTTTCTCAACAAATATTTGTTCACTCGTAGGGATGTGATGAGATTCTCTCTCTCCCAGATTTTTTCTGCATTTTACACTCTACCATTACATGATATATGATTTTACACTCTACCATTACATGACATATTAACACTCTACCTTTGCATATGTCACCTGATTCTTTCTCAACACACTCTCCATCATGCATTCACACTAATCAAGACAATTCACATTTTTCATTAAAAAAGTATCTATAACACTCTAGACATGTCACCAAAAATTCTCCAAGACACATGATATAGATTTCATCAAAAAGATGCAAGACATGATCACTGATACAAATTGGTATTCATGGTCACTGCTACAAATCAGTATTTGCATTCATGCATTCACACTGAAAAAGTTCTGTTTTCCATTAAAAATACTAATTTTCTGCAGAACTTCACGTAGTCTTCCTCCACATCAAAATAGATCAAACAGGTTGCAAAATGGCCCCAGTAATAATGGGTAAAAGTGTTCACGGCCTTGTATAATTCACACTTGATAAACAGTGATCTTCGTAAAATTCATCCTTGATAAACAGTGATCTGCATATCATTCTCTGAGACCACCATAAGCATAAAGGTAAATTTTTTTTGGTTTTTTATATATATATATAATTCTGTTTTCACAGTTGATGTGAAATAATCCCCCCCCCCCCCCCCCCTTTTTTTTTTTTCTTTTTAAATTAACACAAAAAGGAGTTTTAAAAAATTCAAAGAAGACACCTCACTGATATGACATAATCTCTCATTTCTCTAAAAGAAACAAAACAAGCAAAAAAAAAACGTTAAAAAAAAAAAACGTAGTTAAAAAACAACAACGCACAAATGCCAGTGATGCCATGTGATGGAGAAGATCCAAACTGGTCACAGCATAAGCCATTCGGCTGCACAAAAGCTGTTATGAGCTGGCAAGGTCTTGAGGTTCTGACTAGTGTAGAGTTTTATGTCCATCTTTGTCTCAGTTTGTCAATGGAACAACCTAGCTGTACTGTATTTAAATGTATATCTCCATCTGCAGAGTTAACAAAAAAAAAGCAGCTCAGAACAAAACCGTGAATATGGATGAAAACACATCCTGTGCCCTAGTGTGAACTGAGCGCACAAATGTACTTGGAACAACAATCAGCTAATCTTGTGTATATCTAACTTGAACAACAACAAGCAACTGAATATGCATTATGCATACTTCTGGAAATCAATAAGCTATTATACTTGAACAACAAAATCAACTTAATATGTATATATGCAAATCAGTAAGTGATAGCACTTGAACAACATTTGAACAACAATCAACTACTTATACACACATGGAAACCAATATGCTATTAAACAACAAGGAACAAATTAGCAGATATGGTACTTGAACAACAACAATGAACTAATCATGCATATATGCAAATCAGTTACCTGTTATGGCACTTGCACAACAACAATCAACTAATGATATGAAAATCAACAAAACCAACTGTGAATATATGCAAATCAATAAGCTGTGGCATTTGAACAAAAACAATCAAATTATGCAAATATGAAAATCAACTGATGGATTCAACTAAAGATTCCATGACATTTCAACATGCTACATGCTTCAGAATATGAAAACATTTGTCTCCCATCATTTCATGAGGTAACCCTTTGAATCCCGCACCCTGTCCACCAGCATCCTGCATTGCCAACCAAGTTAGCCAAAACAAAAACTTAACCCTTTGATTCCCTCACCCTATCCACAGCTTCCTGCAGGAAGCTGGTGGATAGGGTGAGGAAGTCAAAGGTTTAAGTTTTGCCGTTGGTGGACAGGGTGCTGGAGTCAAAGGTAATTTCATTCAAAACACTGATCACTATGACGAAGCAGTGCTCTAAAGGTTTAACAACTGAAAGGTTTAAAGTTCTGAATCTTAGCAATCCAAATCATTGTGTGATGGTTATGGCGGTCAAGTGGATAAATCATCTGACTTCCAATTGGAAGGTCCTGGGTTCAATCCACCTAGTGGGTAAAGAGTAGAGATTTTTCTGATCTCTCAGGTCAACATTTGTGCAGACCTGCTAGTGTCTAAACCCCTTTCAATGTATACACAAATGCAGAATATTGAGTCTGCATGTCAGAGTCCAGTGACTTATGGAAACAACAAAAAAACAGTCAACACGCACACCCACTGAAGATGAAGTATGCAGAGTGCAGTAAACATACTGCCTGCAGTGTGGACAACACAGCATGCATACATGCATTCAAGAAAAACTGGAATGTTAAAAAAAATGTGATTTTTCTGACTCAACCACTCATAAGAGCTAAGCGCACGGGCTATGGTTTCATTAGGAAAATCAGGACCACACAGCAATGTGTCATTCACTTCACTAATGCGACACTGAGGGTGATGCTAAAATTTTAGGACCAACACTGCAGGTATCTGTATATCTTGGGCCTAGTTGAGAACATAGGAAAGTAGCACAGAGCACAGCTCTGCTTACACATTCTCAATCCAATAACTCATACTATTATCATCACTCCCATGAATAGTCACAATGCTGATTCTACGATTCTTCATGTCCAGTTCTCAAGATAACCTCATCTTTGGTTGGGTTGTTGGTATTCTGAAGAGCCAGACTGAACACCATGTGAGCAGTGACATAGAAATGATGCAGAAAATAGAGCATTAAAGAAAAAAAAATCCAAAAAAAGTTCACTCAAAACACAGCCACAGTGGGCTGCTTTGTGCAAAGAGGGACTAGAGCATATTAATGAGACAACTGTTTATGTCGACTCCCCAAAAATGTGATCAAATACAGTATAACAATTGACTAGAGAACTCTCAACAGTGACTAGAAATATCAAAGATATTGAACACTCTCCACCACATCAGTACCTCAATAACGATATGAATTTCTCACTTCACCTGTCTGATGAATTATTCTGAGCCACGATTCTTCATTCTTAATGCAATGAATTGGCAAGAAGAGAGTACACGTATACATATACATAAGAAAAAAACGCATGGTGAAACATAAACACATGGAGTGAAACACAAATGCAGAATCAATATTTTCACCAAATAAATAAGCAAAAGTAAATAACAAAAAGATGTTGATTTGGCACAGTATCTTCATATGAGAACATTATTTACACATGCACAAAGAATAAACACAAAGAGTCAACTATACAAAATAAGTTCGGGCACTCTACAAAATTCATATGAATTCATTTAACCCCTTGGCACAATACATAGTCTAATTAAAAGTGTACTGTAAGACAATGGCGTAAAATTACAGGAGTCAACTTGTCAACGGGTACTAATTGTTTTTAATTTTGCTGCTCTCCTGTAAACATTTCCTACAAAAGTACACATTTAGAAAGGAGAAATCCTGAATTGCACAATAAAAGTAAAATAAGCACCTGTTTGCGATTAGAAGTACAATGTAAACAAACTAAACTGACAACCCACATTCAATCAATGACTGATGTGCTAAAAATACCATTCATCATGTGCTCGAACCTCTCTTGTTCATTTAGAACCAAAAACAAAGCCATGTTTACCTCATAGCCATCGCTAGAGTTGCTGTCAACAAGAGTCCCAACTTGTCAACCTCACGGTCAGTCCCAATTTCACTCATTTTTGTGTAAAAACTTTTAGAAATCAATTGAAGAGCAGCAAAATGGCGACAATGATGAAAGGAAGGGGCAGGGGCAATGCAAAAGAAGCCTTCTGATTGGTCAATTTGTATTCGCTTTAGAGATTGGGCAATACTCAGTGGGAGACATGAATGAAGCCACGACTGTGGCTCAACATGTATGGACGGTAAAGCCACAATCGTGGCTCATGTTAAGCGGGTTAACAACTCATTTCACACAAAAAACCAGCTTATATGATCAAGCTAAGTGTGAATTATCGTGAACTCATTACAATCATTTGCTTTTAGAAGTATCATCCATGTTGTTGTTTTTAAATTATCTTCTTTACAAAAATATTTCCAGCTCTGTCGCTGAGTACAATGACTGTAACAATGGGATTCCATGAAATTCACACATACAGAACACAAGTAACACGGCCACCATGATGGTTCATGAATATGAGTCATGACTAGCAGTATACAGGTAGACAAAAATACACACAGAAAAACAACACACACACACACACACACACACACACACATACACACACACACACTCTCTCTCTCTCTCTCTCTTCTCATAAAAATGGTGTGCTGTAATGTGGCAATTTGGTTTTCCCAAAGAGCGCAACCTACTTTTCAAAAAATAAACTCCATACAATCCACATTTCGTAAACCTGATGAAACGTGTTGTCAGAACAAGAGACTATTCTCATTTTGTCGAAAAGAAACAGCTCAACATCATCAACAACACTCTCTATCAAGATGCCATAGTTGTGTACACACACAAACCTTCTGACACCTTTCTAGTTCTATGTTGTATTTATTTTCTGTCACAATGGATTTACCATGTGAAATTCATGCTACTCTCCCCAGGGAGAGCATGTTGCCCCATGCTGAGTCATCCATGCTTACTTTCTTCTTTCTTTGTGCATATTCTGTTTACCCTAGTAAATCCAGTATTTGTCAAAAACACTATGAGTTCATAAATGACAAGAAAAATAATTCCAGAAAAATCATAATAATGAAAATTTCAAGTTGGTAACAACAACAAAAAAAAAGAAAAAAAAAAGAACCAACCCACATCCACCCCCACAGTAGGTTGTAAAAACAATGACCCATTCCGTGTGTAAACACTGAAAGTCAAAATAAAGTATAAATTCCTTTACTAGCAATTTTTAACCAGCTGATCTAAGGATATGTAGTGTCCCATATCTTCAATAAAGTTCATCTCAGATGCAAAGAAAAACATTTTGGAAACAAACAAGCAAAAATACCTTGACAGAGAAAAACAGACAAGATGGGCAAACCACTCTAACAATGTACCTTTTTATACAAAAATTATTACAGAAAATGCAGCTCTTCTCCTTCCTAGGGTCAATGTGATTTTACTGATGCTTTGGCTGAAATAAAACTTGCAACAAGGAAGACGGCAGATTGTCACACGGTGAAAAATATTTTACATATTGTCAAAAGTGATTGAGAAAAAGCTCTTCAAACACCTTCCTCAAAAAGTACTAATTTCATGCACTGTCTTTATTTTTGTGTGTGTTTTTTTGCTTTTTGTCCCTGTGGCCTTGATGCTTTACCTTCCAAACTTAAGCTTTTGTGACTTCTCAACTGTCCACAGCTTTGACCAAAATATGGTCAAGATCCCCCAAAAAGAGCTGAGAAATTTTTGTTTACATACTTTTCTCACAGACCACAAGCACACCGCTCTCTGGATGATATGAAATAATCTCCCCTTTAAACACAAAACAAACACAAAAAGACAGATTAGAAATGAGTTACCCACAGGGTAGCGTAATCTATATGAAGGGATGGGAACTTCTGAAAAGAAAAAAACAGGACACCTAGGAGAGTTTAGGGGCATGCTGCCCCAGAAAATAAATTTAACAGGACTAAAATCTGTGCAGTCTGGCACATTCTCAGGCATGAAATCAGACAACCACTGTGCTTAAAAACGTGTATTTTCTACGCTGTTTAATTTTTACATGTAGGCCTACATATATCACAAACAATACTTGTTCTATTCATTCTACTTTGAAAAAATGAAGCTGGCTATGCTTTTCTTAAGAAAGGGCCCATATCATCTGAGGAAAGTGATTCTTTCTGCCGCGGGTACCTCAGGAGAATTCTGACCTCTGCTTATTGTAGTTCCCTTGCAGACCAAAATATGTGAAATCAACAAAAACAGGTGAAATCAACACTGAATTAAGTCCAGCATGTTAAAGGCCATTAATACTTAGTAACAACAAAACCATCATCCCAAAATAAATCTAAGGTATGGATATATTCAGGTTCATCGTTTTGAAGTAAATTATTTTTAAGGTGGTGTTCTAACAATCTAACAACCATGATCTTCATGATGCTAAATGAAATTACTGCAAACCTGCATTCTAGCAATCTGAAAGCCAAAGCTAATATCTTGAGTTCAGTCTCAACTTCTTCTTCTTCTTTCTTTCATCTGCCGCTGGTGCCCTTCGGCGTCGCGGGGAGACACAGACGTCTGTCTGCAGCAAGGCGGGAGGCTTGATAGAGTGACAGGTCATGGGCTCGCAGGGTGTCAGCCACGGAGTCGCTCCATCGTCTCCGTGGTCTACCTCTGGCTTTCCAGCCAGTGTATCTGGTGGTGTATCCCCGTAGGGCCGGTTGGTCGGGCGGCATTCTGGTGATGTGACCAAACCACCTGATCCTTTGTTGTTCGACATGGTGGAGAATTGGTGTTAGTCCGACCATGTTTCTGATCACCTCATTCTTGATCTTGTCGCGTCTGGTCTTGTTGACAGCTTTTCTCAGGCAGCGCATTTCACATGTGACCAATTTTCTCTCTAAGGCTTTTGTTAGGGCCCATGTCTGACACTGGTATGTGAGTGTTGGAACGAAGATGGCGTTGATGAGTTTTGCCTTGGTGCTCACTGGAATGCTGGGATATTTCAGAAGGGGGGCGAGTTGGTAACTGACTGCGTTCGCTTTCTGGCATCTTGTTTCTATCTCTCTGTCCAATTTTCCATCTTCAGTGAAGAGGCTGCCAAGGTATTTAAATTCTTTGGTCTGTTTCAGCTGGGTGCCGTTGATGTTGATGTCCAGCTTTCCTGGATTTCTGCTGACAGACATAACTTCTGTTTTGTTGATACTGATCTTCATATCATACTTCTCGCAGCTTGTGTTGAGTTGGTCTGTGTGTTCTTGAAGAGCTGCTTTGTTCTGATTCATCAAGGACTGGTCGTCAGCAAATAATAGTTCGTTCAGGGCCTCCAGATCTGGATTGGCTTCCTTTGTAATCTGGTCCATGTAGATCACGAAGAGTCTCAACACACAACATAAAAACTGGCAGATGGGCAGCAAACAGGCCAGATTTATGGCTGCAAAGCCTGTACTCTCAGAAAAACCGATTGCAGAAGAATGGAGGCAGCAGAGATGTGGCTTTATCGGAGACTACCACGTGTCAAATGGACGAACAAAAGAAATAATGAAAGTGTCCTGGAAGAACTTGATACCACTAGAAAACCACTAGCAGACATCAACAAGAGAAGATTAAAAACACATTGGCCATGTGTCACGCAACAAGAACACGGACCTCACGGCAATCATTTTTCAGGGAAAAACAGTGGCAAAAAGGAAGAAAGACAGACCTCAAATCTCATACATCGAGAACATAACCAACATCAATGGCCTAAATATTCAAGAAATTGTCCACAAAAGTCAAGACAGAGTGATGGAGGAAGATGGTGGTGTCCAGACGTGCAATGGCCAACACTGAACCCGATGACGCGCATGTTAAATCCCTCTTTAACAACCTCAAAGCCTGAAAGCTGTCCTTGAAAATCGCCCGTAACTGCTCGCAGATTTCAGTGCAGCACATATGGAACTGTCTGATTGCGATAAATCCCTCTTGAACAAACTTGAAACTCCAAACTCCATGTTTATTCAAAATGTCAAAGTTCATAACTAAAAGTAAAAATTAGTCTGGAAAATATTTTACAGTGTTTTCATTTTAAAATAATGACTTCGCTGCATAAAAATTAGTCTGGAAAATACTTTACAGTGTCTTCATTTCAAAATAACAACTTCGCTGCATAAAAATTAGTCTGGAAAATATTTTAGTGTTTTCATTTTACAATAATGAGTCTTCATTTTAAAATAATGACTTTCCTGCATAAAAATTAGTCTGGAAAATATTTTAGTGTTTTCATCTTAAAATGATGACTTCATTGCGTAAAAATTAGTCTGGAAAATATTTTACAGTGTTTTCATTTTAAAATAACAACTTCGCTGCGTAAAAATTAGTCTGGAAAATATTTTACGTCTTCATTTTAAAACAATGACTTCGCTGCTTGCAGAAATGAACTGTTCATATACTGTTCACAGAAATAAGCTGCTTATAGAAATGACATTATTAGCAACAAGATAAAAGTACAGGTTTACAGCTTAACACACTCTATAATCACAAATTAATGACATCTAGTACAAATGAATATTTTATTAATTTAATTAGATTTGGTGGTAAGTCTTCCTGATTAAAAAAATTGTAACAGGAAAAAAATAACAGGGTTTCAACATTTGGCCTCAGGAACTGAAAATACAGATTTTGGCAAATACACTGCCTCCTCCACCCCCATCCTCCCCCAACCCAAGGTCACTTTGACCTTGAAACAGCTTTCCCAAGTTTCGTATTTGTAAAATCTGTATGTACTACATTAATCACTGAAGGTGGTGGGTGGAGGGTAGGGGTCAGACCATGTGACCCTGAAATTCGAATAATTAACCTTTTGACTTCTGCACCTGATCCACCGATTGGAAAAACAACCAATTTGACTCCCTCACCCTATCCACCAGCTTCCTACAGGAAGCTGGTGGATAGGATGAGGGGGTCAAAGGATTAAGTTTTTGCTTTGCTCGTATGGTTGACAATGCAGGATGTTGGTGGACAGGTTGCAATAGTCAAAGGGTTAATGTGTGATCCTTTGCAAGCCCAAACATTAGAGCCAAATTTGGATCTCACACACACACACCACAAAACTTATTGCACTACAAACTGAAAACGCATTAATAATCATGATAGCATTACTCCACTCTGAAAATGTCAGAACAGAAGGCACATCCGGCCTGCAAATATTGCATCAACAAAAAAGTAATCATTTCAAATGCACATGCTCTCTCACATGCATCAATCAGTCAAACTCCAAGTACTCGTAGTGAATTAGTGAAAGCTGAGTACTTACAAATGAGCATTTACGTTTTCAAAAAACTCAGAATTATTACATTTAGAATCTTTGCTACTGTCCCACATCTTGGCACAACAGGCAGTAAGTATGCACGCTGATAATCAAAAAATGCACAAAAACAGAATACAAACAACTTATTCTGTAGATGAAATAAGACAGCCACATTAAGAGCAAAAAGTTAAATAAAAAGCAAAACCAGTAAAGAAACAAAGACAAAAACAAAAGCACACGGGCACAAAGTCTGGGTTACGTGTTCTTTGTCAAGCATACAAAAATGACAAAGACTTTGTTCATGGGCTATCATGTGCACTCAAATGTACAAGTGGTCTTACATGTATGGCCGTTCCTTTACCCAGCAACAAACACATTTCTGACCAAACAAAATCAGCCGAGTTTGCTGCCCCTTGACTAAGTGATTCTGACTTGAAGTTAATGCTAGAGCCTGTGTCACAAAAAAACCCTCTTGCATGTTTCTTTCCTAATAGATTCGCTTAATCTTATCCCTTTCACTCCGGCTGCATCTGGTCAAACACAGCTCTCCCTCATCTGTTCACTCCGGCCGCATGTTTACACATATGGCCAGTACTTTTCCATCACGCTGTAACCTTGAGCTGGCTCACTCTGTAAGAATGAAAATTGGCGGGTAGGTCCAAGAAGGACCAATGAATTATTAACACTGAATTAAGACGCTACCACTGGCATCATTCACAAGACAGTAGAAGGAAATGACTGCATTCCATTCTTGTCATGGCACATATATCCGAGATACTTTAGTTGGCCCACTTTCTGCTGGCTATTAATAGCGCGCCCCTTCCCTTCCACTCCCCACACCCTTTTCACACGTCCCTTTATCACTAGTGCGGGAGCACAAAGACGTGCTACACTGACAGACTTTGGTCGACCCTGCCTGGCTAAAAATAGCATACGCAGGCGACGCCGGCTCGCAACTAAAGGATGGCAGAATGGCTGAGAAAATGCAGCCGTGTTGTCTTTGTGTGAATGAGAAAGATGGCGATATGGCACAAAGAAGTAGAATAGGAGGATTATACAGAGGAGGAATTAGAAGTTATTTTGAGAGAAATGGAGCAGATGGAAAGAGAAAAAGATGGAGAATCAGATGTAGAAATAGATTTCGCTGAAGGAGACGATGAGGACGAGGAAGAAAGCTATAACCACTTCAAAACATACAAAACTTCAACAGGAAAAGAAAAAAAAAGAAAATTAAGTACACATATCAATGCATTCGCACACATGATCTAATGACGTGCCCCTGGCGTTGACCACTCCATCCAATCTATTGCACAAGGGAGATAAAAAACACACCTGAATACAAATTTAAACATATTTAAGGACCAAAAAAATGTATAAAAACGGGCATAAAGTACCTAAAATTGCTTCGTATATCTCAACTCCCAAGAGCCAAAAGTGCACTTAATAAAATGTACCCAATTATCAATCCTAAGAAAAAGTGCATAAGACTTTATCAAACACATACAGGTGAATGGACCAGCAAGGCAGAAAATGATAGGAAAAAATGACAGAAAGCAAAGGAACAAGGCAGATATAAAAAAACAGTGACAGAAAAGAGGAAATTTCTGGCGCGCAAGTGTCATCAGGTGGGAATACTATTCATATTGAAAGAGCCCCCAGCATCCCCATGGGTGGACATGGAGTACCATCCGATGGACATGACAGTCAAATGGTTAGGACACCGGTCTTCCTATCAGGTTTGGGTTCAAACTGGCTTAGATATTGTGTTATTCTGTAGTATCAATACAGTCTGCTATGAGCTAATCCTACAGATATCACCTAGTGGATAAGTAGTGCGGATCTGTTCAATCTCTCAGGTTAATCCTGTGACTCCCACAACCTGTCCACCAGCATCCGGCATTGTCAACCATGCTAGCAAAGCAAAAACTCAACCTTTTGACTCCCTCACCCTATCCACCAACTTTCTAACCTTCCAAGTTAACACAAATGCAGATCTACTAGTGCATGACCCCCTCTGTATGTATACATATGCAATACATCAAACCTGCACATTAAAGAACCTGTAAGTCATATCAGTGTTTGGTGACTTATGGAAACAAGAAAACACCCAGCATACGTTACTGAAAACAGAGTACAATTGCCTTAACACTTATAATCCCATATCCTATCCACCAGTTTCAAAAACTTAATTCTTTAACTCCCAGACTTTGTCCACCACCTTCCTGCAGGAAACTGGTAGATAGGGTGAGGGAGTCAAAGGGTTAAGTTTTTGCTGTCCTCTCATTGATGACAATGCAGGATGCTAGTGGATAGAGTGAGAGAGTCAAAGGGTTAATGGTGAGGTAAAGAAAAACAGCTCTACATGTTAAAGCCTGCTTGTACACTTGAATGCACGAGGAAGCTGCAGTCCATGAACAAAAATTACAAAAATTAAAAATACATAAGAATAAAGAAAGAAAACAAATGAAACCCTTACATGAATGTAAAAATAAAATCATGTGTGAACAAATCACTAAGTCCTTCATATTTGTTCTTTTCAGTATTGCAGGTATGCATGTAAAAATCAGATCAAGTCTGAGCAAATCCACAGTATAATCATGACATACTTCATATTTTGCTTCAACATCAAATGAAACTGAAGAATCATGTATCGTGTCTTCAGTATCATATTATGCAACAAAACAAGTTTGAGCAACCTGATGCTTATCAAATACCCATACATCAAAATGAAAATGACATGTGCGCAATATTACATGTTGATCATGATATCCTACATATTCTTATTTCTTTCAGAAAATAAGCAAAAACCATAGTTTGAATAACAACAATCTAAACAGAAACAGTTTGAACAGTTTAAAACAACCCATAAGGAAACAATCTAATCTATAAAAATCCATAAGGTTACAATCTGAACAATAAAAATCCACACAGCAACAATCTGAACAATAAGAATCCATACAGAAACAGTTTGAACCAAAAAAAAACCAAACTGCAACAGCTAAAGATAAAAATTCGTTCCTCTTAAGCCTTGGTACGTAATACTTTGCAGTTACAAAGTGAAATCAGGTAAGACATGAAACAAGAGACCGATACAAGCCTAAACAAACAGAAAAGACGTCTCCATCAAGTAATAATGCTATTTGTAAGTCCATTTAGGCCATCAAAAAGTACATTACAAGACAGGGATGTCTGTACGCAACTCCCAAACTATTTTACACGCTCAATGGATCAGACATGTCCAGTAAGTTCTACAGTGCCAGCTTCCCAATCAGAAACATCTGAACAATTTACTAACGGACCAACTCCACTTTGCAACATTTTGTGAATATATACAGAAAATCTTGTCTCCACACATGGGTTTCGGTTAGCCGGAAAGCCATGCTGATATTTCAGTTTCCATTTCTCAAGATGACGTCTCCGTGCTCGGAATGAATTCCATATGCACTAACGTCACAGATGCCATGTGATGGAAAAGATCCAGAATGATCATGGCTCAAGCCTTAAGCCTGCACATAAACCCATGAGCTGGCCACGTCCTAGATAGTTCCATAACTCTGGGGTCATAGGGGAGTGAGGTGGCAGAGAGCTCAACTTTGCCCGGGGACAGCACCACAAGGGTGGCGCCCATCCCCTTTCCCTCACTTCCAAGTTCAAATTCACTTTTTTTCTCTTTTAAACCAAGACTTCAAAAAGGCAAGAAAGCTTATTGGTCTTCAAGGGGTGGGATCTGGGAAATCAACCTATCTCTCCAATGTTTTATACCAAGGCAGCCAGGCAATGCCCTGCTCTTCACGATTATATACTGCCGAGGGATCTTTAGCGTGTGCAGCCAGAAGGCACACGGGTCCAAATCATTTTTCGTCCCCTTTCAAAGGACTAGACATTCAGTTTGATTTTCCAGTCAAACTGAGGAGAAAAGTTGAGGCCTCTATGGGGAGCAATCCCTGGAACCTCAAGTTTCATTACTGGCAGGCGAATGTCTGAACCATTCTGCCACTCTTCTCCCTTGACACAAGAGTCAACGGTTGGACTCTCAGGCAAGACAAAGTTTTGGCGGGCTGGCTGGCTGGCTCAGATGATAGAACCATGGATCTAAGATCTGTCAGTCTTGAGTTCAATCCCACCCCATAACATAAAAAAGTCCATGCCATACTCCCCCTCCTGTCTTCTCTTTGCCAGTCTGCACGTGCCTTGTGCCCTGGAGATTTGGTCGTTGTTGGTGACTGCTTTGGTGAATGATAGGAGTGCACACCTTGGTTTGATTCTTGAATCAAGATTTGGCACCTCCTCCTCCTCATCATCATCATCATCGTCGTCGTCGTCATCGATGTCGTCGTCGTCATCATCATCATCATCACTATTATCATCATTATTATCATCATTATCATTATTATAAAAAGTGTCCTGTCTATTGCCTATTTTAACACTCCATTCATTACAGTGGTGTCAGTGTCTGTAAATTGATTAGGTGAATGTCACGAAAGTTTCAGTCAAACCAGTCACTGCGATGTAGTGGTCAGCAAAACAGACTACCAACTGGGAGATAGTGGTTTGACTCCCCATCGACTCCAACTGGCTCCTTCCCAGACTTGAGCAAGCTACGGGCTGAGTGGGAAGACTGAAACCACACAGTAGCGTCTCGTCCATTTCACAGACGAGGGTGAGGGAGTTGCTCAAGTTGTCTGACCAACACTCCAAGTGTTCATATCTCTAGGGTCTGGTTGATGCCAGGATACATTATGATAGAAAGCATAGAGTACAGCTCTGTCACATGGGCTCAGTCCTACATGGGACTCCACAGCATCATGATAATCATCCTCATCATCATCATCATCACTGCATTATAAAAGCAGTGCCAGCTTCTGTGGCCTTAAGATGGTGTACAAAATGGGGGGGAAAAAGGTAAGCGCAAAGATAATCCCACTATGTAAGCGCAAAGGTAATTCCACTATGTGTGATGATCCTAAACAACAAAAAAGGTTCAGTCTAACCTCTCAGTTCACTTAACAGAACATCTTACAAAACATACATAATGCCTCTACCCACAAGATCAATGTCAAGAAATTTCTCATCTTCTTATGGATCAAATCCATTTGACAACTATGACGTAGAG
Organism: Monoplex corrugatus; assembly: GCA_030674185.1. Taxonomy (NCBI): domain Eukaryota; kingdom Metazoa; phylum Mollusca; class Gastropoda; order Littorinimorpha; family Ranellidae; genus Monoplex; species Monoplex corrugatus. Next base: position 39,403,966 of record JAPXFY010000020.1, on the reverse strand, counting down.
AACATCTTATGAAACATACATAATGCCTCTACTCACAAGATCAAAGTCAAGAAATTTCTCATCTTTTTATGGATCAAATCCACTTGACAACTATGACATACAGTACATCTTACAAAACATACATCATGCCTCTACCCACAAGTTCAATGTCAAGAAATTTCTCATCTTTTTGATGGATCAAATCCATTTGACAACTATGACGTACAGTACATCTTACAAAACATACATACAGCCTCTACCCCCAAGATCAATGTCAAGAAATTTCTCATTTTTTTATGGATCAAATCCATTTGACAACTGTGACATACAGCACATCTTACAAAACATACATCATGCCTCTACCCACAAGATCAATGTCAAGAAATTTCTCATCTTTTTATGGATCAAATCCACTTGACAACTATGACGAACAAAACATCTTACAAAACATACATAATGCCTCTACTCACAAGATCAATGTCAAGAAATTTCTCATCTTTTTATGGATCAAATCCATTTGACAACTATGACAAACAGTACATCTTACAAAACATACATACTGCCTCTACCCATGAGTTCAATGTCAAGAAATTTCTCATCTTTTTATGGATCAAATCCATTTGACAACTATGACATAGCTACAAAAACACCATATGGCTAAGGTGACCATCAGAAATGTTTCAATCTAACCCTTTCATTCTCTCATCCTATCCACCAGCTTCCTGTGTGACACATAACTTGTGTCACTGTCACACTGAGAATGAACTCGCCTTTGTCTCAGGATGACATGATCTCAATGATTCAAGAAAAAGAAAGAACTGACTCCTCAACCTTCTGGGAAATTCCCGTGCGAATAGAATCAACTCATGTCTTTCAATTAGAAAAGTCATTACAAACTTAGCACTGTTCATATACAAGCCTGTATCTAGCTATACACTTGCTCAATTTTTCCTTTTTCACAGACTTGTATGCTGTTTATATAAATGCCTCAATTTCCTTGCTGAGTTTTACTAGATTTTGCCAAAACATACAGTTGAAATTTGTTTTATATACAACAGCCCTTCATAAGGGCTAAGGCCTAAATGAATGAAATATTAAAATCATTTACCAGCTTCACAAGTAAACCTCTATTTATCATCATCATTATTATAACTGTTTAAAACCAGCTAACAGCTCAAAGTTTAAGTTCCAGTTTCTCAAGATGACATTCCACACTCGCAATGAATTCCATATGCACTAACATCACAGGTGCCATGTGACAGAGAAGATCCAGAATGATCATGGCACAAGCCTTAAGCCTGTACATAAATCCATGAGCTGACCAGGTCCTGAGATCCTACCTAGGCAGTTCAAACCATACCTGGGTTGTTACTATCTCAAACAAAACATAAACATAAACACATCAATAACCATAAAAAACAAAGAAAACATGGAAAAGAAAATTAAGTACACATATCACTGCGTTCCCTCAAATAATCTCAGGATATGTTCACCACACTGTCCAATTCATCACCAGGAGGATTGAAAAAAACAACCATATTACATATGCATAAATACAACTGAGTACACAAAAACTACATAAAAACAGACCTTTAGTATAAATTTACTATCAAGCAGTTCACATTTCTTTAGAGCTAAAACTGCAAGTAATGTATGTACTCAATTATCAATCCTTATAGAAAGTATGAAATGACATGGAAAATATACAGCTGAATGGATCAGAAAGGAAGAGAACGAGAAAAGAGGTGACAGAAAGCAAAAGAGTGAGACAGAAACAAACAGAATGACAGACATGAGGAAATTTTTAGAATAAAATTTCCAGAAGATGGGGATAATATTTATACAGAAAGGGCCTCTCCTCATGGAGAGAGGAGGGAAGGGGGGGATGGGGTGTGGAGGGGAGGGAAGGGGGGGATTAACCCTTTCAATTCCCTGCCTATCCATCAGCTTCCTGTATGGAGTGATCAAAAGGATCAACTTCTAAAATCACTTACGGACTGATTCTGCAACCGTAGCATACATACAGAACATCTACCATGATAAACTGAAGGTCAGTCAGAAACACTGGCTCCACCCTCCTGCATCCTGATGGGTGGGAGAGGGTGCGGTCAGTCGGCATGGGAACGCCCCTCCCCCGGGCTGGGCTGAGGTCCTGGGCTAGGGTGGGGACTGTGTTGATGTGACGGGCCCTGAAACAGGCAGAGAAAAAGGTAGCCACTCTGTAATTATTCCTTCTGCATAGTGTAACAGTCCACTTTGCATAGCGTAAATAGTCCATTCAGCATGGTGTAAATAGTCCGTTCTGAACAGTGTACAGTCCATTTTACATAGCGCAAAATGTCCATTTTGTATAATGCAAACAGTCCATTTTGCATAGTGTAGACTCTTTGTCTCCTTGTTATTGTTGTTTAAAGCCCAGCCGACTGCGTAAAGACCTATCAGGGCTATAACCACTTCAAAACATATAAAACTTCAACAGGAAAGAAAAAAAAAAAAGAAAATTAGGTACACGTATCAATGCATTCGCGCACATAATCTAAGGACCTGCCCCTGGTGTTGATCACTCCGTCCAATTTATCGCACTGGGGATTTAAAAAACACACCTGAAGACAAATTTAAGCATACCTAAGGACACCAAAACATTCATTAAAACAAGCATAAATTACCTAAAATTGCTTCCACATATCTCACCTCCCTAGAGCCAAAAATGTACTTAATACATGTACACAATTATCAATCCTAAGAAAAAGTATGTAAGACTTTACTGAACACGTACACGTGCATGGACCAACAAGGCAGAAAATGATAGAAAGAAATGACAGAAAGCAAAAGAGGAAGAAAGAAAAAAAGAGAGTGACAGAAAAGAGGAAATTTCTAGCACAGAATTTCCAAAAGGTGGGGATAGTATTTATACTGAAAAGCCCATTATTCCCACAGGGGGTGGATCCCTCTTGAACAAACATCAAACTACTAATCAGTACGATTTGCTAAGTCAGTGTTACTCTGACCATGACCTTTAGCGCAACCAGTTTGCACTGACCATGTGACCAAGCTAATCTCCTTGACCTTGGTTCTGTCGTTTCTATCTTACCCAATGGCCTAGTTCAATTGGTGACATTACTTTCTGATAATGCAGCGATTGTGGTTTTGATTCTACACCAGGCTAGAGTTTTTGTTTACTTTCCAGTGTGGGTTGACTGGCCCAGTTGATACAGCCGTGTACTCAAGATACAATATCTGGGAGTCAATCACTACCCATCACATAACAAGTGGCTTGTTTGCTGGTCTTCTAAATGCTCTGGTCATTCTGGTGGTGTCACCTTAGAATTTCATAGCTCCCTTTCCTCCCCATTTCCATTTGTAGTTACTGTCAACACACACAGTTTTGCAGGCTGGCTTAAGCAGTCTGCCAGGTCATCGCTGGCAGAATGAAGTGGAGCACGTAGTGTACTGTCAGAGTGCAGTAAAAATCTGCTTACCACACACTCAGATCAGCACTGAATTCAAGAGCCTTGGCTAAACAGTGTGACCTAGACCACAAGCCTTATGAAAACCACACTGAGCCTGACCCCGAGCTGACCAGTCACATTTACCTTCACTATGAACCCTGCAGTCATACTGACCTCAGAGTGCCAGACTCTGACTTGACCTTGATCTGCTGGTCACATTAACCTCAACCACGCTAAATAAGAGACCTGCACATTGCTTTGAACCATAACCTTGACCCTAAATCAGTGTGACCTTGACCACGAAGCCTATCTTGTTCATCTGTTCTGTTCAATGCATTTCAGAAAGATAGTTAACAGATTACAGATTTTATTGTTGCTGTGTTTGTCCATTGTCTGTTTGCAACTTAGACTGTAAGGATGATAGAGATGAGCTTTAGTCTGAGCACAGAAAAAAGCAAAAGAGACAAATCCCCACTTCCACCCCTAAATGCTACCTCCAAAACGCATACCCCTACCCCAATTGCAACCTCCACCACACACACATCTCGTCTTACTTTTCGGCCAAAAAGCGTCGCTTTAGTGCAGGAAGAGGAGGATATACAGTTTGGCCAAAAGCACCCCGGGCCAAACGGAAGTAAGAAATGGGGTCATACGTGCTGAATGCCGAGAGCGGCGAGAGCAAGCCTCTGTCCCAGCCGTGACCTTGACCCGGTGACAATGGCCCCTGCCAACAGTACACACAACAAAGGTCAGGAGGGTGTCACAGGTCAAAAGTCAGGCAAGTGCAAAGGTCAAGAGAGGTGACAGGTTACTTTATGTATATCAAGGGCAGTAGAGGATGTCACAGAAAATCTCACATAATACACAAAAATAAGGAAGGGGGAGGGAAAGTAAAAAAAAAAAATTTTTTTTTAGAAAACAGTAAAAAATAAGATACGGACTAATCTAAGATACCAAGAATGATGAAGACGTCAAGGTCTGAAATCAGGTTGAATCGGCACAGAAAGCCTAAATGGTACGTGTCAGGTCAAGGGTCAGGGTCATGAACAAAGAAAAAGATGGGTGAAAGCATCTTCTTCTAACAAGTAACTCACTGACAGCAAACCTTGTCATGAAAGGCAGGGAAGGAGGAAACAGTTCCCAGGAAAAAGTCACAAACCCCAAGACTCAGAGACCATGCTGATGGGAGACAAGCAAGTATAACAAACACACAGGACTGAATTCATGAACAAAAAGCAAGCATATGGATACCAATCATACAAAGATCTTTTTGACCAAGAATGGACAAGTGATCAATTTCCCCATTTTCAAAATTTTATCTGCATTATTGACACACACAAAAATTGTTTCTTTTGACCAGATAAAAGTGTGTCTGTCTGACTATGACAATAATGTGTTCACAAGGTTTTCTTGGCAATTTTTGGATGGATCTATACCAAATTTGGGTCTAATGTATAAACGATTAAGAAGTCATGAATGCAACAGTCTGAAAGTCATAATGCAAAGGGCAAGCTCACAAAGACCACAAAAAAATAAGCATAAAATCTGCACTTATGGAGGAAGGTGCAAGAACAGCACTTTCTCAGAAACACTCACAATAATTACATTCTGTTTTCACCCCTGTAATAGTCTACCATTTTCTTCACTTCACATCAACGTATCTGAAGCTTATTCCTATTCACAATAACGGTAAGAAATACAAATCTAGATTTTATGTATTACTGTATAAAAAGTAAGACTTAGAATGTCTTTCATTGTCTTTTTTCATTTGCATCTAACTAGTCATTTGCAATTGTTAAGATCTGGATTACATCAATGGTTACAATGGCTCATTTGTATCTTTCTTTATTGTAACATATTGTATTGATGCCTTGAATTGTCAATATATGGTGTGTGTGATATCTTAGAATGCTTTCTAAAAGTCAAATTGTACCTCTGTAGTACAGTGCCACTGGGTTTTTTTCTGTGTGTGTGTGTGTGTGTGTGTGTGTGTGTGTGTGTGTGTGTGTGTGTGTGTGTGTGTGTGTGTGTGTGTGTGTGCGCGTGTGTGTGTGTGTGTGTGTGTGTGTGTTTATGCTTGAGAATGTGTGTGTGTGTGTGTGTATGTGTGTGTTCATGCATATATGTATATGTGTCCGCGTGCGCATATGTGTATTGCGGATATGTGTATGAGTTTGCATGCTAGCATTATGCATGCACGTGGACAGATAACCTTTTCATGCATCAACACATGTAGAAAGTTATGCATACAAAATGACTACATATCTGCGCACAAAACTTAAATCATTAGGTCACTGTTAATCAAACCAGATTTTGCTTTTTTCACTTTCTCTTTGGGTTGTTGTTATTGGAGGGTTTTTCCCTTCTTTTTTTCCTTCTTTTATACTGTGTTTTAAACCTACAAAATGACTGCCAGAGACTGTACAGTAAACCTGGATGAGTTAAGGGAGTCAAAGGTTTAAACAATCAATTGGTGTGTTGTATGGATGGGCTGAAGGAAGTCAAAGGATTAAGCAATCAGCATGTTGTACAGTAAAACTGGATGGGTTGTGAGAGTCCAAGGATTAAGAAACCGATTACCATAATGTATAGTAAACCTTGATAGGTTGAGGGAGCCAAACAGTCAAACAATCGGATAAGCATGTCCATTCCTATATGAGATTTCCACTGGTGGTAGTGAGGGGTTCATGACCCGGACAACTGTTTTTCCAGACCTACTAATTCACAGGCAAGCAACATGCAAAGATCACAACAAAAGCAAAGATAAGCCATGAACAAAAAGCTCATTTATTCAACACCCAGCATCAACACATTAATAAAGCAACAACAAATAAAAAATGTGTACTGCTTAACAAAACCAAAAACATAAGAGGCAGCATTCCACAGAAATACACATTTGTGACAAAATGGTGCCTACCACAACCACCATGGGACAGGATAAAGAATGTGTGTGTGTGTGTGTGTGTGTGTGTGTGTGTGTGTGTGTGTGTGTGTGTGTGTGTATGTGTGTGTGTGTGTGTGTGTGTGTGTGTGTGTGTGAGCTATGTGTGTGAGGCTGTTGTGTGTGTGTGTGTTCTGTGTGAGTGTGTGTGTGTGTCTCGTGTGTGTGTGTGTGTGTGTGTGTGTGTGTGTGTGTGTGTGTGTGTGTGTGTGTGTGTGTGTGTGTGTGTGTGTGTGTCTGTGTCTGTGTGTATCTGTGTCTGTGTGAGTGTGTCCGCGTTGTCTGTGTGTGTGTCTGTGAGTCTATGTGCTTGCATACGTGTGTGCACGCATACTGTGTGTGCGTGTGCGTGTGTGTGTGTGTGTGTGTGTGTGTGTAAGTGTGTGTGTAAGTGTGTGTGGTGTGCAAGCAAGAATGAACACAAGTTTGAGTGCATGCATACATGCAAGTACAGGCAATGGGTGAGGTAACTGGAGAACCGCTTAGTTTCATGCAGACTGAAAGCAGCAAAGCAAAACAAACCCAACAACACACATAGAACAGAGATTTAAAAACCAAAGTGGCGTTAGCACAATGGACTACAAACTTGGATGATTCAAACCCCTCTATCAGTCAAACAACAAAAGAATAAATAGATAAATAACTGGAATTTTTTTTTTGGCTCTTTCCAGATTTGAGCATACCATATGCTCATTTTGAAGAACAGCACTGCACAGTCAAATCCCATCCACTTTGTATATATCTTTATACATATATATATATAAAAACACACACACACAAAATCAAAACCCAACAAATCTTATTCATCACAACAAATCTCATCAACCCAAAGGAAAGTGTTATTTTCCTCTTAAGGCCATGACGCACCCCTCCACACAAATCACCATCATCATCATGTGCCTTGCTGCATGATATTGGCGATAATGGCCCTCTATACAAATCTATTTTTTGTCGCTGCAAGTATTTCACCTACCCTTATTGTCCCCACCCATTCTTCAAGATTGTCTAGTTATTCTCTCCCTAGGTCTACTTGGTGCTCTTTTTCCCTCTAGCTTTCTTGTTGTAATTGGGTTCTCAAATTTCTCTAGCCTCAAAATATTCTTGTGCACGAAGTTTAGCATGTGTTTACACACATTGCAGCTGAAAATAAAATGTAAAAGGTCATTAATCAATGATACTGGAGGCAATCTTGACATTTGGTAACATTTATTAATAAGCCCAATGCTATCACCACCACCAAGCATTCCACCAATGTCAAACAAAGAGGCAAAAACTAAATGAGATCACTCTGCAAATAGAAAAAGAGCATGCAAAAACACTGCGTGCTGTAAGCTATTTCAAGAACTCAAATGAAATGAAATGATGGAATGTTTGAGTTATTAACATATCCACCCACCCCTCACATACACACACAAATTGCATTCTCAAGCACTTCACATAAAACAAAATGAAAAATTTGCAATAAGCAATTCAACAAAACAAACTGATTGTGTGAAAAAAAGATGAAACAAGAATGCAATAGTCGACAACAAAAAAGCATCATTTGGGAGGGTGCTTCACATCAAAAAAAAAAGAAAAAGAAATTCTTCTTCATTAAAATAATGAAATGTTTGTTACAAAATATCACATAGAAGAATACAATGCAAAACTGACATGGAATCTGCACATCTTTAAAACAAAAACGGCTGCCATATTTACCATAAATAACACCCGAGGCTTGCTTCTGTCTAGTGAAACTGCACTACAAATGTTGTCAATGTATGTGATGGAATGTGACAGTAAGTCTGATTCTTTAACAACATATCCCTGCATGCTGACAAATCATCTGTAGATGTTGTCAGTGATAACATATTTTTCATTATTGATGATTATGTTTTACATAGATGCATGGATACTTGTTCCTTAAATGTACAGATATTTTGCATGAATTCAAATTTTGTTCTTATGATAAGATTACGCTTACACTTTGCTTTTTTGTCTCGGATTTGTTTGTATTACTTAGTTATAAAATTTTTTTAAGTTTGAAAGAAAAAACGTGTACACACATGACTGAAGCAGCTAATATAACCAACATGTAACATTCAGATTGTTCACACAACAAAAACACATGATACTGACATTAACCAAACATGTCCTCCATCACAAAACAAACTGCTGTTTGCATGTGACAAGTGGGACAGGTTTGATAGTCACGTGGTTAAGACACTGGACTTTACACTGAAAGATCTGGATTCAAACCTGCCTGGGCAACATCTGGTGGATAAAGGGCAGAGGTACAACTGCTAAAACATGAAGTTGCTGCTGTGTATACAAACACAGAGCATCAAATATGCATGTTAAAGACTTGTCAGTACAACCTTAATTAACTATGACAGTAAATGGTTGCTGAATTTAATTAAATGGTAAACATCCCATAATCCATATTAGTGTTTGGTGGCTTACAAAAATACAGAAAGAGCCAGCATGCACACCATCCAAAAAATATGACTATACTAATGACATGTATACATTTATATATATAAATATATATATTATATATATGTATATGTGTGTGTGTGTGTTTGCACATAATCCCAAACTCATACATTCAAGTCCACATGGGAGTTACAGCCCATGAACAACAACTACAACAACAGGCAAGGAAAGTAGAAGAGAAACAATTCAATGCTGATGAATGAAAAGAAACACTCTTCAACATCAATGATACAAGTTAACAAAACAAACAACAGTGTGGTAGACAATTAAGCAACAAAGCACACACTTAAGACGGAGTACACAGACCTAACACCAACATGATGCCTGCAAAGTGTCAGCCAAACTACTAGAACAACATGCATACACAGAAAAAATGTCTGGAATGGGGGAAAATCACAACAAAGCAGCTCAGACAACACACAGGCATTTACTCCCCATCCTGAGATACTCTTTCATACATAATGGAAAGTGACTGGGTGCAGAAATCAGACGTCTGTTATAGAAAGTGGAAAGTGACTGGGTGCAGAAATCAGACGTCTGTTATAGACAGTGGAAAGTGACTGGGTGCAGAAATCAGACGTCTGTTATAGACAGTGGAAAGTGACTGGGTGCAGAAATCAGACGTCTGTTATAGACAGTGGAAAGTGACGGGTGCAGAAATCAGACGTCTGTTATAGACAGTGGAAAGTGACTGGGTGCAGAAATCAGACGACTGTTATAGACAGTGGAAAGTGACTGGGGTGCAGAAATCAGATGACTGTTATAGACAGTGGAAAGTGACTGGGTGCAGAAATAAGATGACTGTTATAGACAGTGGAAAGTGACTGGGTGCAGAAATCAGACGACCGTTACAGACAATGGAAAGTGACTGGGTGCAGAAATCACATGACTGTTATAGACAGTGGAAAGTGACTGGGTGCAGAAATCAGATGACTTATAACAGTTATAGACAGTGAAAAGTGGCTGGGTGCAGAAATCACATGACCGTTATAGACAGAGGAAAGTGACTGGGTGCAGAAATCAGTCTGTTACAGACAATGGAAAGTGACTGGGTGCAGAAATCACATGACTGTTATTGACAGTGGAAAGTGACTGGGTGCAGAAATCACATGACTGTTATTGACAGTGGAAAGTGACTGGGTGCAGAAATCACATGACCGTTATAGACAGTGGAAAGTGACTGGGTGCAGAAATCACACGACTGTTATAGACAATGGAAAGTGACTGGGTGCAGAAAACAAATGACTGTTATTGACAGATTGACTCAGATGACTAGTCCTATAGCAGGGTTCATACAGATTTCCAGACAAAAAATTTAAGGACTTTTTAAGGACTTTTGAAGCACTTTTTTTTAAAATGCCTTCACACGAACGAAAGCTGTAATCAGTAATGACTTGTCACTACTTTTAAAGTCCACAGTAGTTCAGCTTTCATTGCCTGTTTTAGTACGGCTCAGGCTGTTCACTGACATCTGAGTTTGAGCAGAACAGTTGGTTGATGAACTGCAGGATGACGAACTGCTAGAAGTGATGGGGATCGCTCGTTGTACAATTTTTTATAAAAAAATTCAAAAGACGAACTGCAGGATTTGAAGCCTTCATCAGGTTGCAGTGTTCTTTCCCTTTTCCAATGGGTATTTACAGCCGATTCTCCCATTGAACGAATGTCTATGGTCTTCTTACAAATGCGGCAAAAGGCCTTGCATCTGTCTCCACTTGGGTCTGCCTGCAGCCATTCTTTGTATTGTGGTTTTCCAGTCAAACCAGGTTAAACACTTTCCCGGCATGTTGACTTCTCAATTTCAAAATGGTGGAACGTTCTTTCACATATGCGCATGCACCATGAAGGACCGTAACTCTGGTGTTTTGACCTATAGCAGACGACGTATCCGTGAGATCGTCGATCTTAACTCTGACTATTCTTTTTTTTTTTAAATTCAATTTCAACTTTTTTTTTTTTTTTACAAACTCAACATTTTACACAGACTTTATTAAAAATCATAGGCAGTGACAAAACTTAAGGACTTTTCAAAGACCTTACAGCAAAAGCCTGATTTTTAAGGACTTTTAAGGCCTTAAAAAGCATGCCCTCAAAATTAAGGACTTTTAAGGACTGTGCGAACCCTGTATAGACAAATGACAGCAACAGAAAGTGGAAACAAAGAAAACAGATAACCACCCCTGTCCCCACTTACAGAATGGTACAGGTAGAGACAAAATATAGGGTTGAAGCCAGAGATACTGGGCATGCAACTGCGTTCTAAGACACCATGACGCCACACAATATTATGCAAATGTCTAAAAGTTAACCACATCAGAAGAGATTTGCACTCGGCCATTGTGGCCACACCATCACCAGATATGGCCTGACCATGTAGAAGGCAAAAAAAAGAAGAAAAGACAAAATGTAACAGGAAACAGGATAGAACATGGGTCACCGATACGGACAGTAGGTGAACAGAGAGAAATCAGATGAGCACCGCTGATCAAAGGAATGACCAGTAGTGTTGAACAGACACAAAAAAAAGAGACGACCACCCTTCCTGAAAAAGACAGAGGCTTTAAATGATACAGAATCACAAACTGGGTAACAGATGTAATGACTATGTGCTTGATAAAACCAGATGACTATCCAGTAACAAAGAACAATAATAGGAGGGACAAAGGACCATGTACCCTCAAGGATCAGAACATGAGAACTTGAACAAGCAGCTGGGGTCTGAGATAAAAATCAGTGACAGAAGGATTAGAAATGAGAAGTGTTTGAACACACGCATGCAAACACACAACACAACACCACACACACACCACACACACACACACACACACACACACACACACACACACACACACACACAACACATCACAACAGATGACTGCTCTTCAAGGACCAACAACAGCAGCAGTAGCAGAAGGGGCAGACACAAAGCGACGTTCACCACAAGGATCAGAAATCTGTAACAAAGCCTGCACTACCTCCGCTTCCACCTCCGCCTGCCTTTCCTGCTCCTGCCGGTACTGCCGCTGTCGCTCTTCAAACTCACGCAGGCGTCGGTTGTACTCCTCGATCTGTTCTCTCAACAAAGCGTCCTCTGCCTGCCACACAAAATATGAAAAACTCCTTTTTCACAATGTTGGTAAAACTCACACACACATATACGCACTCACAAACAAGCAAGCACACACACTTCAAGCTGACAAAAAGGAAAACAAAAACACCCTACTTTTGCATCAGGTTTCTTCATTGTTAATCTTTTCACTCCACCAACTTTGTGCAGGAAAGGTTAACAAGTTCAGAATCCCATAACTGTTCATTCTAAACACAGCTGATTATAACAAGAGTATGAAAGAAAAACCCAAAAGTAACATAACACTTTATTAACAATGGAAGGATAGAAGAGAAAATCAAAGCCAGGTGTAGGCTTGTCATGTTTTGTGTGTGAGTGTGTGTGTGTGTGTGTGTGTGTGTGTGTGTGTGTGTGTGTGTGTGTGTGTGTGTGTGTGTGTGTGTGTGTGTGTGTGTGCCTGTGATTGAGAGAGACAGAGCGTAGCGTGGATATGGTCGTGAGTGTGTGCAGAAGTGTTGTTTGCCCCTCCAACAATGGCGCCCTCTCTGACCTCAAACAGACTCCGCACCTTCTGGCACCCCCCCCTACTTCCGTCTGTTGTTTTAGAGAAAAGAGCTGGCATCACCTGGGCATCATTAAACAACAATGAAGGAGGAGATCCAATCACAAAGTCATTAAGCAGGCAGGAGAGAGCAGAGAAAGCCAGCTGATGTGAGATATGGCACCCGCACTTCTTGATGTCCGCCCAACCCACCACCTTATGCAAGCAAAAAACAGAAAGCTTTGGGGACATAAAAGGAAAGGGGAAAAAAATCAGACTCAGCTGTTGCCAAACAAAGGACAGTTTTAATTAGCTAAAAGGGATGGTGATAATGAACCTCCAGCCTTTAAGCTGCAACAGCCTGGGACCCCTCACCCCCAGACCTGTGCACACACACACACAAACCTGACAGAACAGAAGAAAAAAAAAAATTGGGGATAGGGGGGGGGGGGGGGGGGGGGGAGAAACAGCTGACTGGGCCCCACTTTCTCCACCACCATTATTGATTTTTTCCCCTTCCTTTGTCTTGATTGGAGCCAGTGTAGCTTGACACTGTGGCTGGTGTTTCTTTCTTGCCACCCCCTCCTTCCCTCACTCCAGCTTTTTTTTGTGGAAATATCAAAGAGGGCAGCTGAGAGGGCAATGAGCAACATGTGCCTGAAATCTGAAGCAGGACAGTGTCTTGGCAACAGCCCCTAACTTCTTTTACCACTTCTTTTCTCATTGTTTGAGGTCAGGAGCCTGTTAACACAGAGGCAGATGCAGGCCAGTCCAGACACTTGGAACCACAGAAAGGGGGTGTGTCTCCCACACCAAGACCTGCCATTGCATCAACCACAATGCCTCCCCTAACGGCTCTTTAAAATGGGGAAAGACAGTTAAGGGTCCCGTTACCACTCTACAAAGTATAACTGTACCCCCAGCCAACACAAAGGTCCTGTTTGGGGCCATTTGCGAACCCACCCCAACACCGAACTAGTTCATTCTGCTTTCTCTGCCCTTGTCTTGGGCCAGGCAGCATTTATCTCCCTTCCCTTACAAGCTCTCTCTCTCTCTCTCTCTCTTTCTCTCTCTCCCTCCCTTTTACAAAAGACTATGAAAAGACAAGTTTCCTTGTTTGTTATACAGTCCTATTTTCTAGGCAACATGTCACTCTTCCCACCCTTCTGTTCATTTCTCACTTGCTTTATCCTCTCATGCAATGTATGGCAGCAGCTTTTCTCATAATCTTGGGAGTTTCTTTTTTTTTTTTAACAAAGATTATTTCTAAAAGATCTCACAATCTGTCTCCCATTCTGCATCAACTGAACTTTTGGTGCTCATTTCCTCATGAAAAAAAAACAGCCCCACCATCTGCACCTATTTTCCCCCCTTAAGTCTTTGTGCTTCCCCCCTTTTACTTCTGACAAATATTTAATTTTTAAGAAGCCTCATAGCTTTTGTTCTGCTTTTCTCAAGGTCTCCACCCACACAACTCTTTCCATTAATTTTGGGTGTGGAAGAAAAATGTGAGCTGAAGATTACTACCCTAGTGTTCAGCCAGAATGTTCCTTCTTGCTTTCTGTGTCTATGAATAAAATCTCTATGGTCTATTTCAAAACCTAAACTGAGTTTGTAACTTCTTTTCACAAGCTTTACCTGTGCCATATTGAGCTTTATAGTCAGTGTAATGGCAGAGTTAGTCTAGATATCAACCACTAAAGAGTATGTCTGTCTCAGAAAGCAGGAGCATGAGGTTACATGTTAAATCTATGTTGGTTAGTCTGTCATGATTATTATTTCGTTACTATTCAGCATGTGCTTTATGATAAGAACTGAGCTTCTGGTGCATGTCATCAATTTGCATTTTCTTTTCTTTTTAATTTACATTCTCTGTAATTCTTTCATTCTTCAATGTTTGTTTTTTGGACAAAGTGGTGATGGTACGACTTTGTTCTGTAGCTCAGGGTTATTTCTTGTACATAATATCGTAAGTACTCTGCTGACATAGTGAAATGCTCATATCTTACAAAAACCATTTTACATGTTTGTCAACTTTACAGAGACATCTAACTTACACAGTCTCAAAACCTTGAAAATTTTGTTAAAAATCAGATAATGATCATCTGTCCATTAATAGATAATATTTTACTGCTGAACCTTTTTTCGTGTTAATTTGCCTGCTCTGTACTCCTGAAACATTTTTTTGTGTTCATTTCTTTGCTCTGTGTATGCATGTTTGAATGTGTGCGTGTATGATATATCTGAATGACATGCCTGAATGATCAGACCTGACTGAATACATCTGTGTGTACATGTAAATAGAACTGTCCTGTGAAACAAAATTATGGGAATTGGGATGCACTCAGCATTTTGTAAACATGTAAGCTTGTGTCACTTAATTAGTTTTATATCACTATTTGCTGTTGTTGTTGTTGTTGCTGCTATCTGTGCTGTTGACAATTATTTCGTTTAATTCTGTATCTCTAATTTTGGAAGACCAAGTCATATTCATCACACACAAGATCTGTCTGCTATATGGCAATCTGAAGTTTTATGTACAAAATAAACAAACAAACAAATAAACCAATACTCACTTCTGCCCTCTCTTGATCGAACTCTAGACAGCCGATGCCATCTAGTCGTATCAAGTCGATCCAGCCCCTCCATATGACACACACCCCGTTCAGAATGAACTGTGACTTCAAGTGCACCTGCAACACATATTGGAGAAATTTCAAATTATCAGTTATCTATTCACAATGAACTGTCTTTTCATGTACATGGACCTGTATACCTAAGTGAAACATTAAGAGGAGTGTTACGTTTACCTGGAATGATCTCAACTGGAGAGAGGGGGAGACAGAGAGAGGGGGAGAGACAGTGTGTGTGTGTGTGTGTGTGTGTGTGTGTGTGTGTGGTGTGTGTATGTGTGTGTGTGTGTGTGTGTGTGTGTGTGTGTGTGTGTGTGTGTGTGTGTGTGTGTGTGTGTGTGTGTCTGTCTGTCTGTCTGTCTGTCTGTCTGTCTGTCTTGTCTTGTCTGTCTGTCTGTGTGCACGTGAAATGTTTGTTAATCTCATAGGGAAAAGAATACTTGTTAAAGTACAGCCCACGTTTCACATGTATGCATCATTGCATGTATTTCTGTTTTGCTAACAGAGTGGATTTTCAACAGAATCTTGCCTGGGATAATGTCACTGTTACCACTGTGCTAAGTACATGCTGCATCTATTTATCATCTTATCCGAAAGACTAGCACCCAGATTACTACCTTCTAATGAAGAGGTGGAAAATTTCAGTCTTATTGTGATTCACATCCCACAACTCTGGTTTCTTTTATTCACAGGCACATGATGCTTTGACCACATCGTTGCTTACTCTGGGTGCACTGGACCTGCAACTTCATTAATGAGTTAATCATTCTTAGTGCTAATGCCCAGCTAACTGTTCAGTCATATCAGGGCTATATCCATCTTTAAAAAACATACACACATCTTAACACATCAGTGACCCAGGGAAAAAAATTAAAAAGCTGGAAAAGAAAATTAGGTACATTTATCACTATCATTCATGCAAATAATCTTGGGATATGTCCCTAGTACTGGCCATTCTGCCAAATTTATCACTGATTGGATTCTTTTCAAAAACCTGATACAACTGCATAAACAGAACTAAGTATGCAAAAACAAACAAAAATTAGCCTGCAATGCCTGAAATTGCCACTAAGTAGATTTCCTCAGAGCTAAAAACATAGTTAACATACATGTACGCAATTATCAATCCTTATACGCAAAAAGCATGCAAAAATTCATGAAAAACATAAAGGTAAATGAATTTACAAGGCAGAAAATGAGAAAGGAAGAGATCACAGAAAGCAAAAGAGCAAGGCAAAAATAAAGAGAGTGGGGGAAAAAAGGGGGGGAAAAAGAGGAAATTTCTAACACAGAATTTTGAGAAGGTGGGGATACTAATTAAACTGAAAGAGCTCCTGGTATTCCCACACGCAAATGTGTTCATCAAAAATGTCTATCCAAAAGAAAATCCAAATTTTAAGCGCTAGACTAGCAACATGCATTCATCAATCCCATAAAGTAGTAACATGTGCACATTATAAATTCTAATATAATGTAACCATACAAAGACATTCCAATTAAAGCATTTTATTTTAATGCACTTAACACTGACATTAACATATTATGTATGCCCAACACTAACTTCAAAGAAAACAACAACAACAAAATGTTCTGAAAAAAAGCATGCAAACAAACACACATAATCATAAAATGATAAAAGCAGTAGTATAACATTAAAATAGCTAGGGAAAAAAGTTTCAGCTTTGTTTCCTTCACTACTGTTTACTGACGTTGGTCGAGGTTTTAGTATTACTTGTTGGTGGTGTCTCCCTTCCCCCCCACCCCACCCCCCTTTTTCAATGAGAAAGAGGAAACTGGGGTGGGGGCGGTGAGATGTGCGTGTCGGGGAGCCTATGACAGGGTCTTCTCATGCAACATCCTATGCAGTAATGCACCCGTTCTGGAACACGGGGTAAGGCTTACATTGTAACAAATAAAATGCAGAACGTACACGTTTTCGATCTGCTATGTATAGAACACCTGGTTCATTATACAAAGTACGACCTCAAATCAACAAATCATTAGGGTTAATTTGCACGTGTCTTGTGCAACGTTCCATTCTTCACCAAAAAGTTATCGCCCCCTCAACCCTCACGGCCTCAGCAGCTTTCGCTTTCACTTTCCAAACCTCTCAACTCTAGATCGTCGATAAAATTGCCGGCACGGAAAGATTTAGGGGACACCTCGGCGGCACTCTTCTCCATTTTGGTCGATGGAAATGGTCCATTTTCGATTGTGGCGGTGAATTTTTCTCACGCAACATGGGTCTTCACTGCCCTTTTCGGCGTCTGATACGCAAACCCCGCGAAGCGGTAAAGGTCAAGGTGAAGACAGTGACCTAGATAATGAGCACGTGGAGTGGAGTTGAAGGAGACAGGTGGTACGGAGGGAGAGACGCGCTGAGGTCCCGCTCGCTGCTTTAATAATGGCTCCAGACACTTTCTGCTTCGAGCCGGGCGAAACAAATTGAACAATGGTGTCACTTCATGAAAAAAGAGTTTGCCGGAGATTCAATGGGTTCGTGATCAAAAACTGGGAAAAGATTCTGAGGGTGTGACAGGCTCCTGAAATTCATTACCTTCTGTTGTGCAATTCGCAAAGAGGAAGAAAGGGAGGGGTGTTTCCGAGTGTGTGTATGTGTGTGTGTATGTGCGAGAGAGACAGATAGACAGAGACAGACAGACAGAGACAAGGAATGTATGTTCATTTATTCATTATTTATCATTTGTTTGTGTGTTCACTTCCTTCATATGGTTCCCCACTGCAGCACTCTTCGGTGCATAAGTTTCTCAACAATCAGACCATCAAGATTTTCAGAATATTCCAGACTTCAAAAATTACAAAAGTAGAAGAAGAAGAGGAGAGAAGAGAGAGAGAGAGAGAGAGAGAGGAGAGTGGGGTGGGTGGGAAAGGGATAAATCAGAGAGACCAGAGAAACAAAAAGAAAACGAACAAACTTTACTGATCTGCTTCAAATATTCATTCATTCGTATTTGATCAGATCAGTAAAGTATATACACAGCTGTGCACACATGTGTGTGTGAGCGTGTGTGTGTGTGTGGTGTGTGTGTGTGTGTGTGTGTGTGTGTGTGTGTGTGTGTGTGTGTGTGTGTGTGTGTGTGTGTGTGCATGTTGTGTGTGTGTGCATGCGCATGTGCTTACATGCATGTTTTAAAGCGAGAATGAAAACATCACCACACTTATCCAATTCAGGGCATTCAATGTACCGGGCCTAGCAGCAAGTAAGAATCAAAAAGCTATGTCTATGACCAAACAAGAAATCTTTATTTGGGTAACTATAATCTTGGACTGATTTGGACTGGGATCTCTGTATGTTTCATTTGTTATTGCTATTGTGGTTGATGGTGGTTGCAGTGGTAGTGCTGGTGGCGGAGGCGGTTGGTTTTCTATTCTTCATCCTCCTCTCTCTCTCTCTCTCTCTCTCTCTCTCTCTCTCTCTCTCTCTCTCTCTCTCTCTCTCTTCTCTATCTATCTCCCCCTCTCCCTCCCACACTCATCTGGTGATTTTGCAGAGGAAGATTATAAGGGGCAGTACCAAGGTTTTCACTGCCACCCTTCCTTCTGAGGTGACCCAAATCAACAAAAAGTAACCTGAAATCTCTGTTCAATGTACTACTAATGCCTAAAAAGCGAGGAATTATGTGGACCTTTTAAAATACAGCTCTGATCCCCTCCCGCCCCTCCCCCTCCCAAATCAAACTCTCTAATTGGCGACAGCAAGGAGACAAGTAAGGTCATATGGATAAAAACTTTATTTCAGGTTTAAGCAAAGACATGATTACATCTACAGAATGTACCAAATGACCTGCGATTTAATCACTCGGAGTACGCCCCTAGATCCAACCAGATTTCTTAGAAATCCTCCTCTACCAAGACCATAATCTGCCCCTGCCATGTGATTGGATTAATCCCATCTACACTTTGACTTTCATCGTTTATATTTTGCACCAAGCTAAGCCCCCACAATGTAAGTTAGTATAAATCAAATAATAAACTTTATTACAATGTTGTCTTTTTCCGATGAATAAACATTATCTTACAGCTGCAGTTTATTTTGGTTTCAGTGAATGTACGAAACACTGAATGCAGGGGGGGGGGGGGGAAGAGGTATAAAAGGACCTTGATGTCGACCAGGATATGTGTGACAAAGAATAAAGTGATGATGATGGTAACGACGATGACGACTGTGATATGAAAAAGAAGACAAAACAGCTCGATCATTCACACCCCTCCTTCACACACCCCCGGCTCTCGCTCTCTCTCTGGACGAAGCGCAGGGAAGTTTTCAGTCCTTTTCTCCTTAGTTTTGTATTTGATCTTTTTTCGTTTCTGATCTTACATTTACGCTTGACAAAGGCCAGTGGGCCGAATTTTTTTGCCTGTCTTGTCTGGTTATATTAAATACACGTTCTGATTCTATTTTCGTATTTTTCTGGTTCCTGTTCGCTTCAACGCGGGCAGTTGCACTTGTTTCTTCTCTCTCTCTCTCTCTCTCTCTCTCTCTCTCTCTCCAAACCAAAAGTCAGCAGCTCGATCGTGACACTTATATTTTATTCTGTATTCCCCACTACAGAACGTTCACTGTGTGAGTTTATTTGATATCAGCGCCTGCAGAATTATACAGTCAGCCTTGACAGTCAAGTGGGTAAGACGTTGGACTTTCAATTGGATGGTCTGGGTCTGACCCTACCTGGATATCTCCTGCTTGGATATGTCCCACCAGGCGGAGGTGCCCAGGTAGTATTGAACTTGATCAGCTCTTCTGACAGGAATTTCGACATCGAACCTACTTGACTGGTACATGTAGCACCTGGTGAGTAGTAACGGTGGATATTTTGTCCAATCTCCCAGGTTAACATGTGTGCAGACCTGTTAGTGCCTAAACCTTCATCATGTGTGTACACACAGAGAACATCAAGTTATGCACGTTAAGGATCCTGAAAGTCATGCCAAAGTCCGGCGGTGGCTTATGACGCCCCAAAAACACTCAGCATGCACATCTACCGAAAATGGGAGTATGCAGCTTGTGCAGCAACATACCGCCTGCCCACTGTGACCAAACAATACAATCTGCATATACAGATTGATTAAAATCGAAACGCTAAAAACATTAAAGAAAGAAAATAAAACAAAGCAAACAAGCAAACAAAATAAGCCCGTGAAACACAAAATTCATCCCCCACAAATCGGAGGACACTAAACAAAAATTAACAAAACGGGGTCAGGGAGTTCCCATTTCAACTGGCCTGTGATGCGGTCAAGGCCGCCAAAGGTGAAAGTGGAAGCGGTCAGTCAGCTGAGAGGAAAGACCGCTTGTGTGAGCCAGATGTGAGGTCCCGCAAATAGTTCGGGTTTATCTGCCGTCAAGTCCAGCTGAGTTTTACTGACACAGTAATATCCTCGATTTCATGGTCATAGTCATAATGAATACCAGATTCTTTCATTTATTTTCCCTTTCGCGGGCTGCAGTTTCCAAGTGCACTCAAATATATGGGTGGGCTTCTACGTGTACGGACGTTTAATCTAAAATATTAATTTTTCCTTATCTTGTCATTAAATGAATACAGGTATTCTCCGTTTTGGAGGCTGTCAGTACTAGGTGTTTTTGTGTTTCCATAATCCATCGAGCAATGGTTTACAGAATCTTTAACACGCGTATTTGATACACGAAGGGGATTCAGACACCAGCAGGTCTTCACTTGATACGTCGACGTATCATGTTTCAGTTTCAGTTTCTCAAGACGACATCTCCGCGCTCGGAACGAATTATATATGCACTAATGTCACAGGTGCCATGTGTATAGTAATCATGGCACAAGCCTCTAGCCAGCACCTAAATCCATGAGCTGGACAGATCCTGAGGCCCTACCAAGTCTATCAGCCTGTCACTGGAATAATCTTGGTACATTCCGACGTATTATGTTGACCTGGGTGATCGAAACTCTCCACCCTCAGCAAGTACCCACACGTGTTCGAACCCTGACGGATCTTCTAACAATGTCTTAATCACGTGACTAGTGCACACGCCACTGGATTCTCATAATCCCAAGTGGACTTAAATGGATTCAAACAAGGCTCGAGAAAAACCTTGGTGTATGCGGTCTCCAGTCCACCCAGCAATACAAGGTGTCCAACACCCTTCTGGGATGGGGAAGGTAAAGCAGCAAAGAAGAGAAGATAGGCAGCGCTTGTACAGTTCATTTCCTCATGAACATGCATGCACACTCAGACGCATACACGACATTCATGTAACGAGAGATCACAGATTCAATCCTGGATCTCCGTAAGACTATATAATCTGTATAGCGCCTTTTTTTTTTTTTTTTTTTTTTAGTTTCATCTTTTTACCTAGATAACGATATCGATCTATGTGATTATTCAAATAAGTCAGATAATACAGCGCGTTCACTACAAGAAAAAGACGAGGCCTTTAACATTTCACTACTCTCTCAACAGCAACTATTACGTAAAATCAAAGCAACTATATTCATTAGTTCATAGATATAATGGCTGTGGTGAAATTGGTTATTTTTAATTCTCTAGTAACATGTGCGTATTACTTTACCTAAAAATGGTGGTGGTGGTGTAGTGTTGTGTGTGTGCTGAGTGCCTGTGTGTGTGTGTGTGTGTGTGTGTGTGTGTGTGTGTGTGTGTGTGTGTGTGTGTGTGTGTGTGTGTGTGTGTCACAATGTTGTATGTGTATGCCTTTGTGTGTTTATGTGGGTATGTTTTGTGTGTACGTGTGTGTTTACTTGGCTTCTTAATTTCCTTCAACAGCATGCATACACATCTCAGACACACTATCTATTTCCCTTTTGTGAGAAAAATAGAGGCAGTCAATTCGACGATCTATTACTTTGTTTGGTGTGTGTGTGTGTGTTGTGTGTGTTGTGTGTGTGGTGGTGTGTGTGTGTGTGTGTGTGTGTGTGTGTGTGTGTGTGTGTGTGTGTGTGTGTGTGTGTGTGTGTGTGTGTGTAGTGTGTGTGTATGTATGGTGTGAGTGTGAGTGTTGTGTGTGTGTGTGGTGTGTGTGTGTGTGTGTGTGTGTGTGTGTGTGTGTGTGTGGAGACAGACAGACAGACGGACAGAGAGAGAGAGAGAGAGAGAGCAAGCGTGTGAGTGCAGACCTGCTTAAACCGTCTTTATGTGTATACGCACACGGAACATCAAATACACACGTTAAAGATCCTGTAAACCATGTCACTGCTAGACGGTTTATGGAAACAAGAAAAACAACCAGCATGCGCACTCACCAAAGATGGAGTATGCAGAATGTGTGGCAACAGAACGCCTGCACAGTGTGGGCACGCAGACGACAAAAAGTTGCTCAAAACGCTTTCAAAAAAAGGATTTTGGCTTGACTGTCCTTCTCGCTTGTTTGTTTGTTGTTAGCCCCCTCATCCCCCTCACCTCCATCCCATTTCACAATGTCTTCTCAATGGATTTAGATATATCATTTCGAAAACATGTGTCAGTCATTTTGACAGATCTATCGGCAATGGAAATGTGCCCTCCACACACACACACACACACACACACACACACACACACACACACACACACACACACACACACACACACACACACACACACACACACACACACACACACACACACACACAGCACACGCACATATACATATACAAGCTATACACAAAAACACATACTAAACAACACACACACAACACACACACACACACACGCTATACACATACGCATTCACATACGCTATACGCGTACACATACTAAACACCTACACGTACGGCCCCGCGCGCGCACCAACCACCCACACACCACACACACACACACACACCACACACACTATGACCCACCGCACGTGGGGAGTGACCCCTCACCACCACCACCACTTCCCCGAAAAATAACTCGGGCCTAGAGAGGTGGGTTTCGTCAGGTGCGTCTGTCCAACACACGCCGCATCACACATAACCATTCATCGAAACCCAGGCTCTGACACACAACCGACAGAGCCAGAGCAATCTGAGGTACAGTTTCTGAGTGCAGCACCCCGACGACTCTTCACGGAGTTAAGGGAGGAGAAGAAGAAGAAGAGTTCATTTAGGTTCAGTGCAATTTGGGTTCAGCTTTCTGAGTAGCTGCTGTCAATCGCCGACAAGAACCTTTGTGCAATTTATATATGGGCCACAGGGAACAGAAGACATGACAGGCATTTGGTTGACACAATGTCTTTGACAATCCTTCTCTCTCTCTCCTCTCTCTCTTTCCTTTTTTTTAACGTGTGTATTTGATGTTCTGTGAGCGTACACACATGAAGAGGGTTCAAGCAGGTCAGCGCGCACACCCCCCCTCTCTCTCTCTCTCTCTCTCTCTCTCATCTCTCCCTCCCTTGCCCCCTCTCTCTCTTCCCTCTCTCTCCCCCTCTTTCTTGCTCTCTCTCTCTCTCTCCCTCCTTTCCCTCACTCACGCTCACTCTGTCTCTGTCTCTTCTTTTCTCTCTTTACACACAACACCTTCACACTGTTTCTGTCTGTCTGACAAGAATCTGGATGACAATCTCTCTCCCTCTCTCCTCTCTCTCCCTCTCTCTCTCTCTACATCACACACACGCATAATCATTTTCTTCTCTTTCTCTCTCCGTCTTTGAAGAAAAACAGCCTCTCTCTCCCCCCCCCCCCTCTTTAACACATCCATATGTACATACTCTCTCCTCTCTCTCTCTCTCTCTCTCTCTCTCTCTCTCTCTCTCTCTCTCTCTCTCTCAGGAGAGACAACCTGCCAGTTTAGCGATGATGAAGTGATTAAACTAAGCGAAGTCAATATTTCATTCTTTTCCCCATTGATTTCCTCTGGTATGTTTTGAAGAAGAAAAAAAAACAATCACACAAACACACACACACACATCCACACACACACACACACACACACACAACACACACCACGCACCACGCACGCACGCACGCACGCCACACACACAACACATATATATATATATATAATATATATATATATATACATACACATATATATCCACACACAACACCAACCACACACCAACACACACACACACACACACACACACACACACACACACACACACACACACACACACACACACACACACGACCAGAAACGCACATACGCAATAAAATAAACGAAAACAGAAACAATAATTAAAAAACCAGATAAGCAAACAAAACAACTACAACAAACTATCTACATACAACAAGAAACAATTCATACACATACAGATGTATGCATGCATACATGCACCGCACACACACACACACACACACCACACACACACACACAACCACACACCACCACACACACACCACGCACACACACACACACACACACACACACACACACCTCATCATCTTTCAGCCATCGAAGTCCGTTGTTGGACTAGACCGCCCCAGCTGATTCTATTCACTTCGTTCCAGCGCTTTTCCTTTCCAGTTCTTGTCAAATTTATCTAGGTCGTCTCTCCATCTATTTTTCTGTCTTCCTCAAATGCAAGTGCTGTTTCTTCGTATCCAGAACGTAGTTTTTGTTATCCAACGATTGTCCATTCTTCAGGTGAGATGTCCTACCCAGTTCCATTTCACTTGGCTGATGGTTTCCAGGATGCCTCGCACTTTTCTTCTTTCTCTAATCCACTGAGCCGTTTTGCGATTTTCCAGGTGATACCAAGCATGATTCTTTCATGTGCTCGCTGCATGGTCCTTTGTTTCAGAGCGAAGTTTTTTGTTAGATTCCACGTTTCTGCACCATTGGTGACTGTCGGCAGAATGCATTGATCGTAGACTTTTCGTTTCAGGACAGCTGGAATTTTGCTATTCTTGAAAACCGAACTTGCTTTTCCAAACGCTTGCCAGCCAAGTGTTGTCCAACGTTTCATTTCTTCCTCTTTGGGGGAGGATTCTGCTGAGATGCGGTTGTTGACTATGGTTTTTGTTTTCTTCAAGTTTACTGTTAGTTCTACTGTTTTGCTGCATTCACCAAGTTCATTCAGCATATTTTGCATTTCCGCAAAGATGATAATGCCAACAGCAAACCTGAGGTGGCTGAGGTATTTACCATCTATTCTCATGCCTTTTTCAGACCACTCAAGATTGCGAAAGACCATTTCGAGGCAAGCTGTAAACAATTTAGGGAAGCTTGTGTCTCCTTGTCTTACTCCTTTCTCTAGGTTGAATGGCTCAGAGTCTTTGTGTAGCCCGATGGACGATTTGGCAAATCTGTAGATATGCCGAAGGACGTTTACCTATACGGGACCAAGGCTTGTCGTCTGACTGCATCAATGACTTTGCAAGTCTGTACAGAGTCGAAAGCTTTGAGGAAATCAACTCAGGAGAGAGAGAGAGACAGACAGACAGACAGACAGACAGACAGACAGACAGACAGACAGACAGAGACTGACAGACAGAAGCAAACAGACAGACAGACAAAGAAAAATAACATACAGACATGCAGAAAAATACACAGCCGGACACATGCTATATACTCACCTTCCCAGGATCTCTATCAAAGTTGACAAACTCTCTGGTGGGGATTCGATCCTCCGGTCTGTCAGACCAGGCGTTCGCTGAAAACTGAAGCTGTAGATTGGTCCCAGTCGCCACAAATGCCTGTGATGAGAGAACAAGAAATAGTTTCCTTTTAGTTATTCGCCGTTCGTTTACAAAATACTATTTATCTACATTTAGTGTTAAGACGAGAAAAGTACGTTACTCCCTGTTAGTTACTCGCCACGCATCAAACAATGTGCTCATATATTTATATTCATATTTATTTCTGCCACAGTGGATTTACCATGTGAAACTCGGGGTGCTCTCCCCTTTGAAAGCGCGTCGCCGTGTGTGTGTGTGTGTGTGTGTGTGTGTGTGTGTGTGTGTGTGTGTGTGTGTGTGTGTGTACACATATATATATATTGGAGGGGGGGGGGGTAGGGAAGGTATGACAGAAAAAGGATGACAACTTGGGTTAAGGGTTATACACCTAACAGACCGAGTGTACCCTGGCTCAACATTCTGTGTGTGTGTGTGTGTGTGTGTGTGTGTGTGTGTGTGTGTGTGTGTGTGTGTGTGTGTGTGTGTGTGTGTATATATTATATATGGGGGGGGGGGAGGTACGACACAGAAAGGATGACAACTTGGGCCAAAGGTTATATACCTAACAGGCTGAGTGTATCCTGGATCAGCATTCTCATTGTGTGTGTGTGTGTGTGTGTGTGTGTGTTCGTTCGTTCTTTAATTTAACGTCTTTTCACTATAAGTGTGTGTGTGTGTGTGTGTGTGTGTGTGTGTGTGTGTGTGTGTGTGTGTGTGTGTGTGTGTGTGTGTGTGTGTGTGTGTGAGAATGTGTGTGAATGTGTGTGTGTGTGTGTGTGTGTGTGTGTTGTGAGTGTGTGTGTGTTGTTTGTGTGTGCGGGCGCGCGACGTATGTTGAGATACAGGATGACAACTTGGGTCAAGGGTCACACGACTAGCAGGTTGAGTGTACCCTACCTCAGCATCCTCTGTGTGTGTGTACACGCACTTTTTTCTAATCCTGTAAAATGCAACGAGCATGCTTTTGACATGGCCTGTTTCCGCTGTGAAATTCTCCTTCTTCGTGTTATTGTTATTGTTGTTATCATCATCATCATCATCATCGTCGTCGTCGTCGTCATCGTTGTTGTTGTTATTGTTGTTGTCATTGTTGTTGTTGTTATTATCATTATTATAATCATTATTATCATCTTCCTTTTCTTCATAATTTCTATTATTATTATTATCGTTATTTCTTCCAATTTCCCTTCTCAACAAACCGATTCTTTATCGATTTCTTTACCTCCCTATTATGCGTGTACACACTCTCTCTCTCACACACAACACACACCACGCACGCACGCACGCACGCACGCACCACGCACGCACGCACGCACGCACGCACGCACACACACACACACACACACACACACACACACACCTGGAAAAGCCATGTTTTCAGAAACTGAAAACTATCATTTATCACACACCCATAAAAAAAATTGTTTCCATTTTCTTCTGCTTCCTTCATTTTCAAAAATAGGAGGAATCTTGATCCCCACTGTACTCCCGGGAAAAAGACAACAACAACAACCAACACCATCAGCAACAGCAGTAAAAAGAACGATATTTGTCACAAGATTCTTTGCACAAAAACGACCCTAAAACATCTAATGCATCAAAATGTTGAAAGATTTCTCTCTTAAGTCCTCCCTGAACCTTCAAACCTGCAACTTTGGGAGAGGAGAAATAGGGAAAAAATGGTGGATGATATTTCCAAATCGGAACTTAAAAGTTTCAACTTAGCGTCATTGTAGCAGATTTGAACAAACAAGTAAATAAATACACAAAAATAGACAGGATTATAAAATATGCACGTATGTGCTTTCAACTTCTTTCTCTGTATAGATAATCCAAATCGATATCGAGATATGCACGCTCTTTTCGAGAGAGAAAACAAATGAAGAACCCCCCTCCATTCCCCTCCCCCCCCCCCCAAAAAAAAAAAAAAAAAAATCAAACGGAGTAATGGCAGTGTGATAGTGATATCTTCAGAAGATTATATCAAAAACATTGTGGAATATAAAAACACAAGATGGTCATACCATCCTAACAATCTCATTTTCCTATAATACAAACGTTTTGAGAGAAAATGCAGAGTCTGTACTTCTCAAGAAAATGAATATGACGTATCAAATAAAATAAAACTTGGCGTTATTGTTATTTTCGTTTAAAGCCCAGATGACTGCACAGAGCCATATCAGGGTCACAACCTGTTTCAAAACATATACAATACTTTCAACACGGAAAAAAGAAAAGAAAATGAAGTACACATAAAAATGCATTCGCGCATATAATCCAAGCAGAAGCCCCTGGCGTTGACCATTCCGTCCACTTTATCACACAGGAGAGTTCTAAAAAAAACATACCTGATTACAAATGTAAACATAATTCAGCACAATAAAACATATCAAAACGGGTCTAAATTACCTAAACCTGCTTCCGCATATCACATTTCCCTAGAGCCAAAAATTCCCTTAATACATGTACTAAATCCAAAGACAAAAAGTACGAAAAACTTTATCGAACACATATAGGTGAATGGACCAACAAGGCAGAAAATGATAGGAAGAAATGACAGAAAGCAAAAGAATACGGCAGAAACAAAGAAAGCGACAGAAAACAGGAAGTATCTAGCACAGAATTTCCAGAAGGTGGGGGTATTACTTATACTGAAAGAGCCCCTGGCATCCTCAAGGGGGGGGGGAAACTAAGGTAAAGCAAAGACAATGACAGCTTGTCACAACAATAAAAACACAATGTAAATATTGTCAGAAGTTCCTGAGAAACTGCTATTCGCACACCTTCCTAACACAAAGGTTTTAAATGACTTTTTTTTTTAATCCGTGTGGCCTTAGCCTCGGCGCCATGACTTCAAACTTAATGTATTCACGACACTCAACGATACACACCTCTGACCTGAATTTGGTAAAGATTCATCGAGAAACAGCTGAGGAGATCTTGACAATACATTTTTTGTAACAGATACCCACATATACACACACGCACGCCTACATACACAGGCGCGCGCGCCACACACACACACACACACACACACACACACACACACACACACACACACACACACACACACAGCCCTCTTCGGTTTATATGAAACAATCTTCTTCCTTTATAATGGAGATTAAGTAGAACAAAAGGAAACACTCTGGCCAACAGGGGAGTTAACCTTCACTTAAAGCAAAAAGGCTGCACGGTATTTCGTATTGATGGAGTGCTGTGTTGATAGAAAATATTCTTTAGCGCAAAGCAGGATATGCTCTATGTTTTGAGCTTAAATAGGTAGGAAAACAAACAAATAAACACACGAACAAATTAAACAACACACACACACACACACACACACACACACACACACACACACACACACACACACACACACACACACACACACACACACACACACACACACACACACACACAAAACGAATATCTTCATTGACAACTTTTGAAGTTTTGTCTCCTCGTATATTTATTCCTCTCACAAAATTTGCATATTTTATCAAGTTTCCTGTCGGCAGTAACAAATAAACAGACGTTCGAAACAAGTTTGATAAAAGGGGTTCTTCACATCTCTTCTCCAGATTACTGATTGGAAGGTTGGGACCAAAACTTCAGCATATACACCTTTCTGAATGGCTGAGGGCACCGTTCAGATATAATTCCTTCAAGGACATTCACGTCACAGGTTGACATGAATCAGTATTTTGTTTGCTGCATTATTACGTTTTTAACATATCGATATCGACGGGTGTGTATGTCTGGCTGTCAAATCTCTCTCACCCATTGTTCTTCCCCCGTCTCTCTCTACCTCCCATTCCAACCTTCATGACCACTCCCAAAATCTTCACGAATCCTCTTTTTCACATTTTCTTGGCTTCATCTGTACAAGGGAAACACGTTCCTTTTCTGTCGCCCGATATTCAAGCCTGCTTTTGTGCGCGACTGTGGACCGGCTGGTTCTTTTGATAGAGCCGTGGACTCAAGATCTGATGTCTCGAGTTCAATATCCAGCCCGCAATTTGAAAAACTTACTTGTTCGCTGCGTCTCCTAATGTTTCCATCGTTCTGGTGGTGTTAGTGTTTCATAGGTCCCTTCTCACCGCCTCCCCATTTCATGACATTGCCAGTGCACATCATTTTTCGCAGGCTCAAAGGTCTCCTAGATATTCGCTGGCAGATCTAGGTGAAGCACACAAGGACTTTTTTTCCCGTCCTAATTTCTACGCCACCACAATGGCCATAGAAGCTGAAACAGTTTTTACAATGCGATGATCATACTGTCGATGAGGATGATAATCATGACGCAATGAAGTTCCATCTAGGATTGAGACTGCGTGACAGGGCTGTACTCTACGCTTACTATTGTAATATTATATATATACAACAGTCATACTTTCTTTCTTTCTTTCGCTTTTTTTTTAAAACCTTTTTTGTTGTTGTTTTGTTTTGTTTTGTTTTTTGTTTTGTATTATTTCTTTCTTTTCTTTTTTCTTTTTCACCCCCCCCCCCCTCCCCCTTTTGCCGATTTTTCCTCAAAGATTTCTGTTTTGTTTCGTTTTGTATTTGGACCAAACAGTTTGTGTTGTCGAGTAAACGGTCGGTTTTAGCTGTCTGTCAATTTAAAGCTCTGCCCCTTTTTGGTCCCCTTCTTTCTGTTTGGTTTAACCCTTGCAAGGGAAACAACTCTTCTTTCCTCGCCTCGAGACGATGAAAATCTATCTGCATTTGTCTTTATCTTAATAAAATGTTTTCAAGTTTCAAGGTCCTCTCTGTCAAATTATCTGCCTATTAACCAGTCTGAACCAAATCTGACTAATATACTTGAATGTACTGGGAAATTTGTCAATAAACAGTCATGGAAAAAATCGATTACCTTGATACAATTGGAAAACTGAATGTTAAACATTCATAGAAATCAGTTAACTTGATGTTACTGGGGAATTTGTCGCTAAACAGTCAAAGAGACTTACTAGTTTCATGCTATTGGAATATTTGCCCCTATGCAGCTATAGAAAAACTGAATGTTAAACATTCACAGAAATCAGTTAACTCGATGTTACTGGGGAATTTGTCGCTAAACAGTCAAAGAGACTTATTAGTTTCATGCTATTGGAAACTTTGCCCCTATGCAGTTATAGAGATCAGCTGACTTTCAATGCCAATACTACGCGTTATCCAAAACAAGTGTGACTGCCCGCGTTCAAACAAACAGGAACAGAAAAATACGAAAATAGAATCAGAACGCGTTTTTAATATAACCAGACAAGACAGGCTCAAATTTTCGGCCAACTGGCCTTTGTCGAGCGTGAATTTAAGATCACAAACGAACAAACACCAAATACAAAAATCAGGAGAAAAAGACTGAAACTTCCCTGCTGCTTTGCCCAACGCGTTAGGTAAACTCTAGAAGCAGACTGTCAGTACGGTTTAACCATTTTGCTTTCTTTAAAGAAAACGAAAAGAGCCTCAACGTAGCAAAGCCCACCTGGTCGATCAGTTTACTACTTCGCCCTCTTCTCCCAGAAACTTTGCCATTTTAGTACTTAAAAGTTTAAAAGGGTTGGGAATCTAAGACTAAAGTTCTGATGCTGAAGCGTGCAACAGCTGTCAATAGTTCGGTTCATATTTGGTTCATATCAGTTATACCCAGCTATTAGAGCCACATCAGGGCTAACACCACGTCAAAAACGACACCCATGTTAAAACAGAAAGAAAACAATTAAAAACCATGCTCACCCTTATCCTTGCAAGTCTAAAATACATTTAAAGAATAGCGTACTCATATGTAAAATCAGATCAGATGAAATCTATTGATCTCTTGTAAAGACTAGAAAACTGCATCCGGAGGGACGTCTCTGAAGAGATTCTTTTTAAGATATCTGCCGTGTAGTGCTTATGTCTCACATTGTACAAGTCCCAGCATTCAAGAAGGAATCTGATGCTAGCTCCACATGACTTGTAAAAAAATAAAATAAACAAACAAATAAAATAAAAAAAGACTGATGCGCTTGGATCAACTAAGGAAGATTTCAGACGTTTATTTTGCTCCTTACGTCCCTGCTAACTTAATGTCCATTATGCCATTGGCGTGCACGGTAGCCACAGACTCTCCACTCCTTTGTGTTCAAGGCCAGCCTCTGTGTGATACCCCAGGTGTATATCAGGTCCTTGGGGTCTCCTATTATTTGTTGTTTTGTGTTGATGAGTCTTCCTCTTCTACGTCTTCCTTCTGGTGTCCGGTGAAGGGCAATCTTAGGATGGTGTGCACAATCGTCTTTTCGTGATGAAGGAGTCTCTTGATTAGACCGGGCAAAACGATATTCCTGTGTTCTAGGTCAGCCTCTGTATGGTACCCCAGGTGAGTTTCGGGTCCTTGGGGTCTCCTATTGTTCGTTGTTATGTGTTGATAAGTCTTCCTCTTTTACGTCTTCTTTATGGTGTCCAGTAAAGGGCAATCTGTGTGACGTTATCCTACTTTCTTCGGGATGATGTGCCCAATCCATCTCAATCGTCTTTTCGTGATGAAGGTGTCTATAGTCTCTTGATTAGACCGGGCGAGATGATGTTCTTGTGTGTTCTAGGCTAGCCTCAGTATGGTACCTCAGGTGAGTTTAAGGTCCTTGGGGTCTCCTATTGTTCGTTGCTATGTGTTGATGGGTCTTCCTTTTTTACGTCTTTCTTCTAGTGTCCAGTGAAGGGCAACCCGGGTGACATTATCCTGCTCTCTTTGGGATGATGTGCTTTGTCCATCTCCATCGTCCTTTCGTGATGAAGGTGTCTCGTGATTAGACCGGGCGAGACGATGTTCCTGTGTGTGGTATCCCAGGTGAGTTTCAGGTCCTCGGGATCTCCTACTGTTACCATGTGTTGATGGGTCTTACTCTTTACGTCTTCCTTGTAGGTGCCCAGTGAAGGGTAATCCGGGTAATGTTAACCTTCTCTCTTCGAGATGATGAGTCCAATCCATCTTCATCGTCTTTTCGTGAAGGTGTCTATAACCTCTTGACTAGACCGGGCGAAATGTTGTTGGTTGGAGATGACATAGGGTCAGAAGATTCGTGTCAATTCTTCGGCGGTTCTTTGTGTGCCTGTTTTTCATTTCCAAATGACGTTTTTCGTGATGAAGGTGTCTCTTGCTTAGAATTGGGCGAGACGATGTTTCTTTGTGTTATAGGCCAGCCTCTGCATGTACCCCAGGTGAGTTTCAACCTCTGGAGTTTCCTATTGTTCGTTGCTATATGTTGATAAGTCTTCCTCTTTTACGTCTTAATTCTGGTGTCCAGTGAAGGGCAATCCGGGTGACGTTAACCTGCTCTCTTAGAGTGGTGTGCCCAATCCATCTCTGTCGCCTTTTCGTGATGAAGGTATCTACATTCTCTTGATTAGACCGAGCGAAATGATATTGGTTGGAGATAGCGTAGGGTCTGAAGACTCGTGTGATTCTTCGGAGATTCTTTTCTTTGTGTGTATACTTTTCATTTCCAAATGACTTTTTTTCGTAATGAGTGAGTCTCTTAATTAGACCGGACGAGACGATGCTTCTGTGTGTTCTACGCCAGCCCCTGTATGGTACCCCAGGTATATTTCAGGTCCTTGGAGTCTCCTATTGTTCGCTACCATGTGTTGATGGGTCTTCCTCTTTATGTCTTCCTTTTGGTGCCCAGTGAAGGGAAATCCAGGTCATGTTAACCTGCTCTCTTAGGATCGTGTGCCCTGTCCATCCCCATCGTCTTTTCGTGATGAAGGTGCCTCCTGATTAGACAGGGCAAGACGATGTTCCTGCGCGTTCTAGGCCAGCATCTGTATGGTACCCCAGATGTATTTCAGGTCCTTGGGGTCTCCTATGGTTTGTTGGTATGTGTTGATAAGTCTTCCTCTTTTATGTCTTCTTTCTGCTGTCCAGTGAAGGGCAATCCGGGTCATGTTATCCTTCTCTCTTCGGGATGATGTGTCCGATCCGCCTCCATCGTCTTTTCGTGGTGAAGTGTCCATATTCCCTTGATCACACCGGGCGAGATGATGTTGGTTGGAGATAACGTAGGGTCTGAAGGCTCGTGTGATTCTTCGTTGATTCTCTGTGTGCCTGCTTTTCATTTCCGCAAAAATGACTTTTGCTTTTCGTTTTTATCGTACCCTATGTAGGCCTACATGTGTTCTCTTGTGTTGCATTTGATCTACTATCTGAAAGATTGCGCGCGCACGCGCGTTTGTGTGTGTGTGTATGTGTGTTTGTGTGTGAGTGTGTGTGTTGTGTGTGTGTTTGTTTGTTTGTGTGTGTGTGTGTGTGTGTGTGTTCGCGTGCGTGTGTGTGTGTTCAAGTTTATATTGCTTATAGCCCAGCCAACTACTAGAACCATATCAGGGCTAACAGCACGTCAAAAACGACAACCAGGTTAAGAAAAAAGACAACAGTCAAAACCTATGCTCACCGTTAACCTTGCAAGTTTAGAATGCAATTGTGTGTGTGTGTGTATGTGTGTGTGTGTGTGTGTGTGTGTGTGTGTGTGTGTGTGTGTGTGTGTGTGTGTGTGTGTGTGTGTGTGTGTGCATGTGCATGTGCGTGTGTGTGTGCGTGTGCGTGTGTGTGTGCGTGAGAGAGAGAGACAAAGCGAGGGACTCTAGAGATCTGATGTTTCGAGTTCAAATCTCGGCCTACAACATAAAAACAGGCTATGTTCATGGCCAACCTTCGGGCTTTGACCCCCACACCTATCCACCAACTGCAAAAACATAACCACTTGATTCCCTCACCTATCCACCATCTTCTTGCAGGAAGGATGAGGGCGTCAAAGGGTTAAATTTTTGCTTTTCCAGTATGGTTGACAATGCAGGATGCTGGTGGACAAGCTGCAGGATTCAAAGGGTTAAGGCAGGCAGCGACCCGGCCAGTTTTTATATAACAGGATAAAAATGAGCTTGAAACATCAGATCTTGAGTTTATGGTTATATCATATAAAAGCCGGACAGCATAAGTGTCTGGAGCTCTTATAATCAAACATCGTTATGAACGTTCTATGTCAATCCCAAAGGAAACCAACCAAAAACGCAAAACAGGAATAAATCGTCGAAACCAATGAACAAAACTGAAAATGTTTATTCTTTTGAACTGAAAACAAAGTACACATCATGTTTGTGACTTCGGATGAAGATACCGCCAGTCCACTGCAAAAGTTAAGTGTCGAGAGAAGTCCAAAAATTGGGGGCC
This sequence comes from Monoplex corrugatus, assembly GCA_030674185.1. Classification (NCBI taxonomy): domain Eukaryota; kingdom Metazoa; phylum Mollusca; class Gastropoda; order Littorinimorpha; family Ranellidae; genus Monoplex; species Monoplex corrugatus. The sequence continues at coordinate 39,369,084 of JAPXFY010000020.1, read as the reverse complement.
CTGAAATCCAGTTCTCTCATCCAACTGCCCTAAAAGGAAAATTAATCGTATGGCTTGACGATATTAAAGGCATCGACTTTTTTCCTTGGTCATCAGCTGCTTATAGCACTGAAAAATACCCTAACAATATCACACACACACACACACACAACACACACACACACACACACACACACACACACACACACACACACACACACACACCATTCGTATAGCTTGACAAATTTAGAAACATCGATTTTCCCCCGGTCCTTACTGTTATCATATCACACACACACACACACACACACACACACACACACACACACACACACACACACACACACACACACACACACACACACACACACACACACACATACACATCTTTTACTTAATGTGGGGCAAAGAACCACTGCAGTGTTTTCAAAGTGAACTGAACATGCCACAAAAAGAAACATTATCCGTACGGCTTGACAATTTCATAAGCGTCGATTTTGTCCCTGCTCCCCAACAGTTTTCACAAGAAAAGACATCTTTCACTAAGTGTGGGAGAAAGAATCATCCGCGGTCTTTCAAACTGACTATGCCACAAAACGGACAATTTTAGAAGTACGCTTTTTCCCCCTGGTCTCCAACTGGTGTCAATTAATAAACACATCACTAAATATAGAAAACCAATCATATTCAGTGTTTCAAAGCGAATGACACAAAAGCAAGACTGCATGTACGGCTTGACAATTTTAGAAGCGTTAGTTTTTTACCCCTGCTCCCCATCTGTTGTCACTGAAAAAAAGACGTCTTTCTCTGTGTGTGGGAGAAAGAATCACTCAAACTATGTCACAAAACGGACAATTTTATAAGTGTGTGTGTGTGTGTGTGTATGTATATATATATACACATGTGTTATATATATATATATATATATATATATATATATATATATATATATTATATATATATATGTATGTATATATTCCCCTGGTCTCCAACTGGTGTCAATTAATAAAGACATTTCACTTAATACAGGAAACGAATCATATGCAGTGTTTCAAACTGAACGACACAAAAAGCAACACTATATGTATAGCCTGACAATTTTAGAAGCACCCATTTTTCCCCCTGCTCTCTAACTGTCGTCACTGGAAAAAAAAGACATCTTTCACTTTATGTGGGGTAAGAATCATCCGCAGTGTTTCAAACTGATCATCACATCTTATGTTTCCCGGGTATTAGCTTTTATGGCTTTTTCTACTCAATGGTGCGTCTCCTCTTTCTTTCTTTTCCAACATTTTCAAACCATTAAAAACAGCTTGATCTCGCCATTTCTGTGAGGGCTGACTGGATCATGTAACACAGCCCTGGACTCAGGATCCAGTGTCTTCGAGTTCGATTTCAGCCTGCAACATTAAAACAGGCCCGTTTGTTGCCCATCTTAATGCTCCGGTCATAATAGGTGGTGTTAACTTGGTGTTCCATCATCATCATCATCAGGTGCCTTGCCGCATGGCGTTGGCGATCATGGACTTCCATCTGTCTCTATCTCTTGTTGCCCCAAGCATCTCTCCCACCCTCCCTGTCTTCAGCCACTCTGCAAGTCCGTCCAATATCTTCTCCCTGGGTCTACCTGGTGCTCTCTTTCCCTCCAGCTCTCCCATTGTGACCAGGTGCTCCAATTCCCCTTTCCTCATAAAATGGCCTCTAAATGTTGGCTGTCTTTTTCTAATCTTCCTTATGAATGATCTACTTGTGTCTGCCTCCATCAAGACTGTCTTGTTTGTTTTCTTTGCTGTCGATGGAACTCGCAACATTATTCTTAGAAACCACATCTCGGCTGCCTCCGTCTTGTTCTGGCTGTTCCATACCAATCGATATAGATAAGTGGTTAGTTGACTGGGATGTCAAGATTCGAGGCCCCTGTCAATCCAAAAATTCAATGACGGATTTTTTTTCCCCTGTCTGGCTCCTACCCAGAGTTGAGTACGCTATGGGCTCGTTGGGAAGACAAACCACACTGTCGAGTCTTATCCACTTTGTCCTGCATCGTCATCGATGATGATGATGATGATGATAATGATAGCAGCAGCAGCAGCAGCAGCAGCAACAGTATTACGATGTGCCCTCCCGCATGGCGTTGGCGATCATGGCCCTCCATACGAATCTACCCTTTGTTGCTGCAAGTACATTTCACACCCTCTCTGTCTTCATCCACTGCGCAAGTCCGTCCAATATTTTCTCCCTTGGTCATACCTGGTGCTCTTTTTCCTTCCTGCTTTCCTGTTGTGAGTAGGTGCTCTAATTTCTTTTGCCTCATGAAATGTCCTATAAATGTTGCTTGTCTTTTCCTAATCTTCCTTATTATTGTTATTTTTGTGTCTGTCTCCTTCAAGACTGTCTCGTTTGTTTTCCATAGAACTCTTTTGACATTCTTCTTAGAAAATCACATTTCAGTAGCCTCAATCTTGTTCTGATTTTGTGTGTTGATTGTCCACACCTCACAACCGTACAACAGTCTCACCTGTCGGCGTCACTGGGTTTGGCGTTGGCCGCTGCAGATTTTGACACCACATCTCCCTTCAGGCCGCTCTGTCTTGACTTTTATGGCAAATTTCTTGAATATTTAGACCACTGATGCTGGTTATGTTCTGGATGTATGAGATTGGAGGTCTGCCTTTCTTCCTTCGTTTTTCCTTTAAAGATGGCATCCCCACGGGGTTCTGTCACCTTCAAATATGGGGGCCAGAGTGAAAGTAGGTCTACCTATATTTCCGGGTAAACAATGTGGAAACAAAATACACAGTAGGGGACATGGCGACTTCCCGACACATAATCACACTTTCATTTTCATTTTCCTATCTTGTGGTCATGTGCACCTAAATGACGGACAGCCGTACTGCAGGACGTTCGAAGAGTATACATATACATTATCAAACAGTGCAGCGTTAACTACAAGGGACAGACATAACTTCCAGACTGCTGTCTGACAATCATACTTTACTTGTTATTGATATTTGTATAAAGTCCAGCCGACTGTGTAAAGCCATATTAGGGCTATAACCATTTCAATACACACACAATACATCAACAGGGAAAAAAGGTAAAGAAAATTAAGTGCATTCGCGCACATAATCCAAGGAGATGCCTCTGGCGTTGTTCACTCTGTCCAAATTATCACACATGGAATTTTAAAAAAACATACCTGAATACACATTTAAACGCACCTAAGGACACTTAAGCACTTACATAAAAAACGGACTTAAATTACATAAAATTGCTTCCGCATATCTCATTTCCACAGAGCCAAAATGTAATATATGTACCCGATTATCAATCCTATGACAAACTATGTAAGACTTTATCGAACACATACAGGTGAATGGACCAGCAAGGCATAAATGATAGGAAGAAATGACAGAAAGCAGAGGAACAAGGCAGAAACAAAGAGAGTGACAGGAAACAGGAAAGTTCTAGCACAGAATTTCCAGAAGGTGGGGATACTATTTATATTGTAAGAGCCCCTGGCATGCCCACGGGGCTCTATCACCTTTAGATATGGAGCCAGAGTGAGGGAAGCTGTCAGCGATTCTTGAGGTGAAAGTAGGTCTACACTATATTTCCGGGTAAACAATGTGAAAACAAAATGCACATTAAGGGGCATGGCGACTTCCCGACACATAATCACACTTTCATTTTCATTTTCCTATCTTGTGGTCATGTGCACCTAAATGACGGACAGCCGTACTGCAGGACGTTCGAAGTGTACACATATACATTATCAAACAATGCAGCGGTAACTACAACGGACAGACATAACTTCCCAACTGGCTGTCTGACAATCATACTTTTCTTGTTATTGCTATTTTGTTTAAAGCCCAGCCGACTGTTTAAACCATATCAGGGCCATAACCATTTTAACACACACACAATACTTCAATAGGGAGAAAAGGAAAAGAAAATATAAAATACACGTATCAGTCCATTCGCGCACATAATCCAAGCAGATGCCCCTGCCGTTGACCACTCCGTCCAATTTATTGCACAGAGGATTTAAAAAAACATATCAGAATACAAATTTAAACGCAACTAAGGACACTAAAGCGTTTATATGGAAAAAAAACGGACCTACATTACCTAAAACTACTTCCCCATATCTCATTTCCACAGAGCAAAAATGTACTTAATATGCACCCGATTATCAACCCTAAGAGAAAGTATGTTAGACTTTATCGAACACATACAGGTGAATGGACCAGCAAGGCAGAAAATGATAGGAAGAAATGACAGAAAGCAGAGGAACAAGGCAGAAACAAAGTGACAGAAAAGAGGAAATTTCTAGCACAGAATTTCCATAAAGTGGTGATATCATTTATACTGAAAGAGCCCTGGCATCACGACGGGGGGTCATACTTGACTGCAGTTTTTACATTTTCTGTCCATTGGTTTCGCGTGTTGCAGGGAGATGAAGCTGTTAGTTTGTAGCCAGACAGGAAGCCTGGTAAAGAGTCATGCTTTAGATGTGGAATGTCTGCCACTCTGTCCAGCGCGATCGTGCTGGTGTTGTAAGTTCGAAATGGTGGCTGATTGATTGGCATCTTGCTCAGATGGCTAAATCACTGATCTGCTGTTGTGTGATGTAACTGGTCAGGTGTTCGTATAATCATCTCTCGGACTCCTTCGCTTCAGCGGGCCTCAGTAGCTTAGTTGGTTTGAGCGTCAGATTGACATGCTAATGGTTGTGGGTTCGAATACCGGGGTGCACTACTTTAAAACTGGCCTTCTCACCGTTCCATCTTAACATAATTGTTGTTTTAGTGGCGTCAGTATAGAATAAGATAAGTCCCCCCCCCCTTCCCCCACTTCCCTGGGATGGTTATCCCCGTCGGCCATAACAGCTGAGGTCGGTGTCGACGTAAAAACTTAACCAAATCAATCAATCAAACCTTCGTTTCTGACCACGTCTTTCGGTCTTGTCTGCTGCTCTTCAAAGGCATCTCATTTCACTGGTTGCGAAGTTTCTCTCCAGAGTTCTATTTAAAAGTCCTGGTTTATTTATGTTATTTTTATTTAAAGCCCAGCCGACTGCGTACAGACATATCAGGGCTAAAATCGTTTCAAAACATGCACAACACTTCAACGGGGGAAGAAAGGGGCGAAAATTTAAGTACACATATCAATGCATTCGCGCACATAATCTAACGACATGCCCCTGGCGTTGATCACTCCGTCTAATTTATCACACAGGCGATTTAAGATAAAACATACTTCAGTACAAGTTTAAACATTTAAACGTAACCAAAGACAATATATTAAACCGGGCCTAAATTAACTAGAATGATAGGAAGAAACAGAAAGCAGAGGGAAAAAAGCAGAAACAAAGACTGACAGAAAAGAGGAAATTTCTAGCACAGGATTTCCAGAAACTGGGGATACTATTTATACTGAAAGACCCCCCGACATCCCCATGGGGGGTGTGGGGGGAGTCCTGGTCTAGCACAGCAAAGTCTGTGTCGGTATAAAGATAGTACTAACAAGCCAGGTTTTTATAGGATCATAGTGATAAGCGTGGGTGTTTGTTTCCACAGGGATAACTGGGTGATTCAGAATAGGTGAAAGTTGGTAACTCTCAGCATTTTGTCTTTTCGGCTCTGGTCCTAAGTTCTCTATCCATTTTCCATCTTGGGTACATAAGCTTCCCAAATACCTCAATTCTGCAGTTTTGCCATATGCACCTAAATGATGTACAGCTGTACTTCAGGCTGTGTGATGAGGACACATGCGCCTAAATGAGGTAAGATGCACTTCGGGCTGTATGACGACTACAAGTAGACTCCACCAAAATCCCGATCTCCATGGTGCAAAAATCACGTGCAGAGAACAAATAGTTTTTATTTCCTTTTCCTGTTTCTGGGTCATTTACTCTTTAGCGAATTCAGAGTTTAGGCTGCTTTTTTAAGCGCTACTGCTTTCCGTTGGAAGGGTCGTAGCGAACTTAGAACTTAGGATGCTTTTTTTCCCCACTGCGATTGCTTTCCTTATCTTTATTCGGAAGGATCATAAAGGATGGTAGTGGTAGAAATAGTTGAATGTTAAAAAGAAAAGATATATGAGCTCTGACAATGTAAAGATAATCACAGTTACATGTGTATTACTCAATTCTTTCAAAAGCACATCAACAGACACGAGTTAATTTAAAATGGCATGACCATATCAAAACAACAAGCTGAATGAAACTACCTTGTTTTAAAAAAAAAAAGGAAGGAGGCGGTGGTTGGTTTGTTGGAGAAAGATCAATGAATTGTTATTCTTGTTACATATCGTTCTCATATAGCGCTATTCTCCAAAACTCATTTGGACTCAGTGTGCATTACATGTAAGTTTCAGTTTCAGTTTCTCAAGATCATGTCTCCGCGCTCGGAACGAATTTCATACGCAATAACGTCACAGGTGCCATGTGTATGGTGATCATGGCACAAGCCTTAATTAAGCCTGCACATAAACCCACGAGCTGGTCAGGTCCTGAGGCCCTACCTAGGCTATGTTTTACCTAGTTTGTTATATTTTATACTGGTATTTTATCAGCCCACCACTGGAATAATCTTGGTTGCATGTAAATGATATGTGTATCTGTGTATCTTACCTTCAAAAAAGGAACATATACGTAAAGTAAATAAATCAATAACTAAAGGTCTGAATCACAACACAACTAGCTATTCTGTACAAACTCGTCTCACATGACAGACCTCCCCCCCCCCCTCCCCGCCCCACAAGACAATGCCCAAATGTTCAGCTGTCTATCAAATAGGCGAGGACAATATTTTCTTAATCATAGACAGGTATGTACGTGAGTAAGGAAGTGAGCAAGTAAGTGAGCAAGTAAGTAATATACATATAATATATAATACACATATACATGTACATGTACAATATACTATATGTATATAATACATATTATATATCATCATCATCAGGTGCCTTGACACATGGCGTTGGCAATCATGGCCTTCCATCTGTTTCTATCCCTTGTTGCCTCAAGCACCTCGTCTACCCTCTTTGTCTTCAGCCACTCTGCAAGTCCGTCCAATATCTTCTCCCTGGGTCTACCTGGTGCTCACTTTCTCTCCAGCTTTCACGTTGTGACCAGGTGTTCCAATTCCCCTTTCCTCATAAACTGGCCTATCCTAATCTTCTTTATCAATGATCGTCTTGTGTCTGCCTCCATCCAGACTGTCTCGTTTCTTTTCTTTGCTATCCATGGAACTCTCAACATTCCTCTTAGAAACCACATCTCGGCTGCCTCAATCTTGTTCTGGCTTTGCTTGTTGACTGTCCACACCTCACAACCGTATAACATTATCGGTTCTGTATAACATTCAAGAACTCTCTTCCTGATGTTAATTGACAGGCATTTGTTGGTAAGAATGCTTTTCGTCTTCTTGAATGCTGTTTTGGCTTGGCCGATTCTGCTGGCTATTTCTGATGTGCATCTGCCGTCTGGTGAAATGATCGTTCCCAGGTATTTAAATTTATCAACCTGTCTCAAGTTTGTGACGCGTGCTGTTATTTTGCATGAGGGGATTTCATGTTTTTTACTGATCACCATGACTTCAGTCTTCCTTCTGTTTAGTTCAAACCTCTTACCTTTGTTTTCTATTTCTAGTATGTTCACAAGGTTTTGTAGGCCCTGTTCATTTTCTGCAATTAGCACTGTGTCATCTGCGTATCGAATGTTGTTTATCATTTTTCCTCCAACCTTTAATCCGGGGTCTTCCTCTAGATTTCTCATGATGTTTTTGCTGTAAAACGAAAACAGATCTGGTGACAAAACACAACCCTGTCTGACTCCTCTTTTGATGTTTTGGAAAGAGCTTATGTCGTTTTCTATTTTCATTGCAGCTGTTTGATCCCAATACATATTTCTGATTATTCGTATCTTTTCCATCAGTATTGAGTCTTTCTAGTTGGTTGATCAATTCTTCATGTCTCACCCGATCAAAAGCCTTGGTATAATCAACAAAGCATAAATAGAAATCCTTATTCATCTCGATTGACCTCTCTATGATAATTCTTAGGATGTATATGGCATTAGTAGTTCCTTTCCCTTCCACAAATCCATACTGTTCTTCTGCTATTTCTCTTTTGATTCTATTCCTTGTCCTCATCATGATTATTCTTAATAGGATTTTTGTTACAAGACTCAAACTGATTGTGCGATGGAGTTCGCATTCTATAGGCCATGTCTTCTTTGGGAGTGCAATGAAAATTGATTTTGACGTATCTTTGTGGATTTTTCCAGTGTCATAAATTTCATTTAGGAGAACTGTTATTTTGTCATACCAAATTCCTCCAGGACTTCGATCATCTCTGTAGTAATGCCGTCTTATCAGGGGGCTTTTCCTAATTTCATCTTTTTCAGTGCTGCTCTAACTTCATCTTTCATTATGGGTGGTCCTTCAACGTTCTTTCTTATAATGTGTTCTTCGTTTCTGTCATCTTCAAAAAGGTCTTTAATGTACTCTCCCCATCTGTCTAATATTTTCTTTTTCCATAATAAGCGTATCATCTTTCAATTTTAAGCAACCGGTTGATGTGCACGTATTTTTCCTGTGGACAATTTCTTCAATTCGTCTGTACATACCCTGAGGAATCGTTTTGTATCGGTCTTCTATTTCTTTGCATTTTGTTTTCAGCCAATCTTCCTTAGCTTCATTGCACCTATTCCCGATTTCTTTGTTTATCTTCCTGCATATCTCCTGGTTTCTCTTTGCCTTCCTCTGTTCCTCCATCAAGCGTACAACTTCTTTTGTCATCCAGTTCTTTTTTACTTTTCTATGTTTTTAGGGATTTTTTCACAAGCTTCATTTATCCAATTTCTCAACTTTGTCCATTGTTCCCCACTGTCACCAACGTCTTCCAGAGCACTGAATTTGTTTTGAACATGTACGTCATTTTTTTTATGTATCACTTCATCTGTCTTTAAGAGTCCAAGATATAGTTTGATGTTGCTTTTGTTCGTTTCGTTTTCCTTAATTTCAGCCTAAACCTTCCCTCTACAGGATTGTGGTCACTGTTGCAGTCTGCG
>JAPXFY010000020.1:39347526-39352526 GCA_030674185.1 Monoplex corrugatus | reverse complement strand
CTGTTGTCGACTTTTCCAGGTACTGGAAGGACGGTGATTCCACTGTAGTTGGAGCATTCGATGAGGCAACCATCCGTGGACAGCTTGAGAGTTAACTCTTTTTCCATTCTGATGGTACATCTTCCTCCCAGGTCTTTCAGAACAGGAGTCGGGAGAAAGAGAGGGAAGGAGGGGGAGAGTGAGAGAGAGAAAGAAACAGAGATAAAGTGTGTGTGTGTGTGTGTGTGTGTGTGTGTGTGTGATGTGAGTGAGTGAGTGAGTGAGTGAGTGAGTGAGTGAGTGAGTGAGTGAGTGTGTGTGTGTGTGTGTGTGTGTGTGTGTTGTGTGTGTGTGTGTGTGTGTGTGTGTGTGTGGGGTGTGTGTGTGTGTGTGTGTGTGTGTGTTGTTGTCTGTCTGTTAGAACGGGACCTATGAAACAATGAACTGACACCACCAGACCGATTTCAACATTAATATAGGCAGCGAACAGGCCAGTTTTCATGATTGAATTCTATACATCATACCTTCAAACCGCGGTTTAAAGAGTACCAACAGAGCCAACTAGCCAACCTTCTTAAAAAGTGAATTATGGTCATTCAAATTTGTGCATTTGCGACCAGTCACCGAGGTGTAGTGGTTAGAGTAACGGACTACCGACTGGAAGGTTGTGGGTTCGAATCCCTATACGTCCTTTCAAAACCACTGTGGGATTTTTCGGCTCCAATGGGCTCCTGCCAAGCGTCGAGCGTGCTATGGGCTCACTGGGAAGACTGGGACCACATAGTCAAGTCTCATCTCATCCCTTTCACGGATGCGACAATGAGGGTGTTGCTCCAATTTCCTGACTAGCACCGCAGGTATCTGTACCTCTCGTGCCTGGTTGACGTCAGGATACATCATGATAGTAAGCGTAAAGCCCAGTCATGCGGTCCCAACTCTAGATGAACCTTCATAGCATCATGGTTATCACACTCATCGTCATCATCATCATGGCATTGTTAAAATTACCCCAGCGTCTGTGGCCATTAAGGTGGCGTAGAAAATGGGACCAAAACAAAAAATGAGCACAAAAGAAAATGTGCAAGTGCCATGATTCTTTAAGAAAACGCGTGTGCTTTGCAACTTTCCACTGTGCTAGATCTGCGGTTTAAATGACGGAAAAATGAATACTTCAACAAAAGAGAAACCTTTCACACAGATACATACATTCTCCGTCCCCCACCCCCACCCTCCACACACACACACAAAACAGATCCAGGAATGTTCATGTAAACTTGTCGATTCGCAACTTCCGATTCAAGTTCAGCATAGAAAAAAAATCAAACCCATAAACAGCAGGGAAGTTTCTTAGCCGAAACAGTCTGTTGACTGTTAAACATCCACACACGCACGCGTACCCAGACACACACACACACACACACACACACACACACACACACACACACACACACACACACACACACACACACATCAGCCTCCTCGGTCGATACGAGAGACGAGTTCGAGCCTGGTTAGTGACATTTAAAACAAGATGGTTAAACCATCATCCTTTGTAATAAAACATGGGTGTGCAGTACACATTTATAGAAGCAAGATTGCATGTTGCTAACTTACCGTTATTGTTATTTTTGTTTAAAGCCCAGCCGACTGCGTAGTGTCATATCAGTGCAATAATCATTTAAAACCATCACAATACTTCAACAAGTTAAAAAAAAAAAAAAGGGGGGGGGGGGAGAAAATTAAGTACACATATCAATGCATTCGCGCACATAATCTAAGGAGATGTCCCTGGCGCTGACCACTCCGTCCAATTTATCATACAGGGGATTTAAAAAAACATACTTGAATACAAATTAAAACATAATTAAGGACACTAAACATATATGAATACCGGCCTAAATAAGTAAATTACCTACATGTTTCATTTCCACAGAGCCAAAAATGCACTTATTACATGCACCCAATTATCAATCCTAAGATAAAGTATATTAGACTTTATCGAACACATAACGGCGAATGGACTAGCAAGGCAGAAAATGATAGGAAGAAATAAAAGAAAGCAAAGGAACAAAGCAGAAGCAAAGAGAGTGACAGAAAAGAGGAAATTTCTAGCACAGAATTTCCAGAAGTGTGGATATTATTTATACTGAAAGAGCCTCCAGCATCCCCCCGGGAGGAAATACCCCATCTGAAAATAAGTGTCTCCCGTTTTTTTCGTAATACAGACGATGACAGCTCATACGCGTGATAAAACACACACACACACACACACACACACACACACACACACACACACACACACACACACACACACACACACACACACACACACACACCACAACACACACCACACACACACACACACACACACACACGTACACACACTTATACACACACACCATATACACACACTTGCACACACACACACAGATGTATACTCACAATATCAGCATGTCCTTCTCGACACTCGGCCTGAAAACGTAACTGCCTCTCGTCAGGGGGTCTGTCACGAAATCCTGTGTACCGTACCTGCACACACACATATATAGCGGGGGTGCAAAAGTAGGTATACAGTATCACACCATTATTATAATGCTTAATTCATTAAAATTATTAGCACATTAAGTTAGTTGGCCCTATTTTCGATATTTTCAGTTTCATTAATATTTTATCGTAACTAATAATATGCATGTACTTTTATCCTAACATTTAATTTTTAATATTTTTTTGCAGGTAAAGCGGCAATTTAATTTAGATCTAAGTGGCAATTTAATTTAACCATGGCTGGTAATTTGACAGACGAGGAGCGCAAATGGATTTTAAAACAATACTGGAAGACAGATGGACTTCTTTTGGGGGGGATATGTAAAGGAAAGGGTTTTCGCACGCATGCCGCGCACTGTTAATGACATGATTCAGTTCGGAACATCTTGCAGGCTTGTCAAGAAATTGATGCTGATAAAGATCTTTGTGCTAGAGTGTGCATGAGTGTCCGCTCTCGATTAGAGGAGTGTGTGAATACCGACGGCAAGCAGTTCGAGTATCTGAGGGATTAAGACTGTGCTTGTAATTACATGTATATGCAATATTCATTTGTCTGTATAATAGTATAATAAATGCAATGAGTATTGTACGTGTTTTCTTTTTTCATAACTGTATACCTACTTTTGCACCCCCCTCTATATATATATATATATAGCGTCCCTCATTTCATACAGAATTCTGTGCAAGCCAGAACAACGAAACATTCAATCATCAGCTATGAAATACCAGCTTAGATGGACAGGACACTCGTTTTCCGTATGGGAGACAGTCGCATTCCAAAGATGCTCCTGTATAAATGACCTAAAGCAAAGATACCGTGACCAGGAAAGACAACTAAATCTGTAAAAGGATACTCTGACGGCCAACGTCATCAGTTGTGGCATCAAGACAACTAACTAAATCTGTAAAAGGATACTCTGACGGCCAACGTCATCAGTTGTGGCATCAAGACAACTAACTGAATCTGTAAAAGGATACTCTGAAGGCCAACGTCATCTGTTGTGGCATCAAGACAACTAAATCTGTAAAAGGATACTCTGACGGCCAACGTCATCAGTTGTGGCATCAAGACAATTAACTGAATCTGTAAAAGGATACTCTGACGGCCAACGTCATCAGTTGTGGTATCAAGACAACTAACTAAATCTGTAAAAGGATACTCTGAGGCCAACGTCATCAGTTGTGGCATCAAGACAACTGGATCTGTAAAAGGATACTCTGAAGGCCAACGTCATCTGTTGTGGCATCAAGACAACTAAATCTGTAAAAAGGATACTCTGACGGCCAACGTCATCAGTTGTGGCATCAAGACAATTAATGAATCTGTAAAAGGATACTCTGACGGCCAACGTCATCAGTTGTGGCATCAAGACAACTAACTAAATCTGTGAAAGGATACTCTGACGGCCAACGTCATCAGTTGTGGCATCAAGACAACTAAATCTGTAAAAGAATACTCTGACGGCCAACGTCATCAGTTGTGGCATCAAGACAACTAACTAAATCTGTAAAAGGATACTCTGACGGCCAACGTCATCAGTTGTGGCATCAAGACAACTAACTAAATATGTGAAAGGATTCTCTGAAGGCCAACGTCATCAGCTGTGTCTGAAGGAGCCCCCGGCATTCCCACGGGAGGAAATAAACCATCTGAGTATGTGTCTCCCGTTTTTTTCTAAAACAGACAATGACTGCCCACACGCGTGACAACACACACACACACACACACACACACACACACACACACACACACACACGCACACATATATGACAGACACACATACACACACATGCTGTGCGAAGCCAACGTCACAGCTGTGTTTTAAGTTGCAGTTTGAAGTCAACGTCATCAGCTGTATCTGAAAGCCAACGTCATCAGCTATGTCTGAAGGCCAACCTTATCAGCTGTGTCTGAAGGCCGACCTTATCAGCCGTGTCTGAGGGCCAACCTTATCAGCTGTGTCTGAATGCCGACCTTATCAGCTGTGTCTGAGGCCAACCTTATCAGCCGTGTCTGAGGGCCAACCTTATCAGCTGTGTCTGAAAGCTGACCTTATCAGCCGTGTCTGAGGGCCAACCTTATCAGCTGTGTCTGAAGGCCAACCTTATCAGCCGTGTCTGAGGGCCAACCTTATCAGCTGTGTCTGAAGCCGACCTTATCAGCCGTGTCTGAGGGCCAACCTTATCAGCTGTGTCTGAAGGCCAACCTTATTGGATGTGTCTGAAAGCCGACCTTATCAGCTGTATCTGAAGGCCGACCTTATCAGCCGCGTCTGAGGGCCAACCTTATTAGCTGTGTCTGAAGGCCGACCTTATCAGCTGTGTCTGAAGGCCAACCTTATCGGCTGTGTCTGAAGGGCAACCTTATCAGCTGTGTCTGAAGGCCAACCTTATCAGCTGTGTCTGAAGGCCACCCTGATCAGCTGTGTCTGAAGGCCAACCTTATCGGCTGCCCTCTGAAGGCCCACCTTATCGGC
>JAPXFY010000020.1:39315026-39342526 GCA_030674185.1 Monoplex corrugatus | reverse complement strand
GCACTTAGGCAGTTACCTTTGCGCTTTTTTTTAAGATCATCACACTTAGGCAGTTACCTTTGCGCTTTTTTTTTTAAGATCATCACACTTAGGCAGTTACCTTTGCGCTTTTTTTTTAAGATCATCACACTTAGGCAGTTACCTTTGCGCTTTTCTTTTTAAGATCATCACACTTAGGCAGTTACCTTTGCGCTTTTTTTTTTAAGATCATCACACTTAGGCAGTTACCTTTGCGCTTTTCTTTTTAAGATCATCACACTTAGGCAGTTACCTTTGCGCTTTTTTTTTAAGATCATCACACTTAGGCAGTTACCTTTGCGCTTTTCTTTTTAAGATCATCACACTTAGGCAGTTACCTTTGCGCTTTTTTTTTTAAGATCATCACACTTAGGCAGTTACCTTTGCGCTTTTCTTTTTAAGAATCATCCACTTAGGCATTTTCCTTTGCGCTTTTTTTTTAAGATCATACACTTAGGCAGTACTTGCGCTTTTTTTTTTAAGATCGTCCACACTTAGCAGTTACCTTTGCGCTTTTTTTTTAGATCATCACACTTAGGCAGTTACCTTTGCGCTTTTTTTTTAAGATCATCACACTTAGGCAGTTACCTTTGCGCTTTTTTTTTTAGATCATCACACTTAGGCATTACCTTTGCGCTTTTTTTTAAGATCATCACACTTAGGCAGTTACCTTTGCGCTTTTTTTTAAAGATCGTCACACTTAGGCAGTTACCTTTGCGCTCTTTTTTTTAAGATCATCACACTTAGGCAGTTACCTTTGCGCTTTTTTTTTAAGATCATCACACTTAGGCAGTTACCTTTGCGCTCTTTTTTTAAGATCATCACACTTAGGCAGTTACCTTTGCGCTCTTTTTTTTAAGATCATCACACTTAGGCAGTTACCTTTGCGCTTTTTTTTTAAGATCATCACACTTAGGCAGTTGCTTTTGCGCTTTTTTTTTTAATAATTTTTTTAGGATCATCGCACTTTGGCAGTTGCCTTTGCGCTCTTTTTTTTTTTCTTTTTTTTTTCCTTTTTTTTTTTTAAGGATCATGGCACATAGGGAGTGGCTTTTCTGCTCTTATTTTAAAGCTCATCGCACTCAGGCAGTTGCCTTTTTTTTCATTTTTTTAAGGATCATCGCACTTTGGCAGTTACCTTTGCACTTTTTTGGTTTTTGTTTTTTTATCATTGCTTCTAGGGAGTGGTTTTTGCGCTCCTTCTTTTAAAAGGCTCATCGCACTTAGGCGGTTGCCTTTTTTTTTTTTTGTTTTTGTTTTGTTTTTGTTTGTTTTGGGTTTTGTTTTTGTGTTTTTTTGTTTTAGTTTTTTGGTCACATTTTCTACGTCACCTTAATGACCACAGAACCTCTGACAGTCTTTACGTTTTTATAATGCTATGATGATAATGGCGATGAGGATGATAATCATAATGCTACGGAGTTCCATCCAGTATTGATACTACGTAACAGGGATATACTGTACGCTTACTAACACTGTATGTTCCACTGTCTGCCAGGCCTGAGAGATACAGATATCTGCGGTGTTGGTCAGGAGATTTGAGCAACGCCCTCACTGACGCATCCGTGAAGGGGATGAGACTCAACTTTGTGGTTCCAGTCTTCACAATGAGTCCATAGCACGCTGAACTCTTTGAGTTGGGGCCGAAAAATCCAATAATGATTTTGAAAAGGCTGACGGGGATTCGCATCCATAACCTTCTGGTCGGTAGTCCATTGCATTAACCACTACACCACGGCGACTGGGCTTGAGCGAATACCTATGTTTGGAGATAGAGAGTCAAGTCTGGCATCAAGTGGACCATGGTAGAATCTAAACTCAGAACATTTGATGAAGATGAGAGTGCGGCATTTTCTGTGGAACTTCTGACAATATTCAAAACCTGTTTTCACATTCCGTGAACTTCTGATAATATTCAAAACCTGTTTTCACTTTCTGTGGAACTTCTGACAATATTCAAACCCCGTTTTCACTTTCTGTGGAATTTCTGACAATATGTATAGACTGTTTTCGCTTTCTCTGGAACTTCTGACAATATTCAAAACCTGTTTTCACTTTCTGTGGAACTTCTGACGATATTTATAACCTGTTTTCACTTTTGTGACAAGATTACCATTATTCTCGCTCCAAAGCAATTTCTGTGTCAAATGAAGCTACATAAAGGTGACAATGACCTTGAGAAGGACAAAAGGTGGATTTTCTATAATGCATTTTGGATGAACAGGGAAATGGGAATGGCTCGACAATCTTGTTCAAAACAGCCGTTGTGGCCACAGGAAGAGAGAGAAAATAGTAGAGGGGAAGAGAGAGAGGGGAGGAGAGAGAGAGAGAGAGAGAGAGAGAGAGAGAGAGAGAGAGAAGATGAAACAGAAAGGCATTAAGTGAGAAATAGACAAGTGACGTGCACACATACGTACACACATCGCACTCATACACACAAACACACAGCGTGCGCGCGCACAACACACACACACCCAAGCAAGCACACATGTGCACACAGGCATCTTCGTCGTCGTCTCTCTCTCTCTCTCTCTCTCTCTCTCTCTCCTCTCTCTTACACACACACACCTCTCTCTCTTCACTCTCTCTGGTCTCTGTCTCTCTCACTCACTCTCTCTGTGTCTCGTCTCTCTCACTCTCTCTCTTCCTCTCTCTATCCCTCTCTCTCACTCTCTCTCTCTCTCTCTGTCCCTCTCTCTCTCTCCCACTCTCTCTCCGTCTTTCTTCGATCTTACACCTACACAACACACTGAGAAAGAAACCACAAATGTCAAACAGCCATGTGTGTGTGTAAGTGTATGTGCGTGTATATATATATATATATATATATATATATATATATATATATATATATGTGTGTGTGTGTGTGTTGTGTTGTGTGTGTGTGTGTGTGTGTGTGTGTGTGGTGTGTGTAGAAAGAATATGTGCCCGCTTGTGTGTGTTTGTGCGTGTGAATGAATTAGTGTGTGAGAGAAGGCCCGCATGTGGTGTTGGCGCACGCGCACGCGTGTGTGTGCATATATGTGTTGTGTTTGATGACAAATGTCAGCGAATGTGCATGTACGTACGTGCAAATGCGTGTGTGTGTCTGTGCGTAATTTCGTATGTGTGTGCATGTGTACATGCCTGTGTATCCTACGAGCGCTTATACATGTAAGTGCGTGCGTGAGTATAAGCGTGTGTTTCTGTGTGTACTTGCGTACGCGTGTGTTTGTGTGCATATGTATGTGTGTGAGTGTGTGTGCGTGCGTGTACTTACTCGTATATTTGCTAGTATCTGTGTACGGCTATAATGTATACGTGTATGCGTGTGTGCAAATGCGTCACGTGTATGTGTGGTGTGTGTGTGGTATGGTATGCGTGCGTGTGTGTGTGTGTGTGTGTGTGTGTGTGTGTGTGTGTGTGTGTGTGTGTGTGTGTGTGTGTGTGTGTGTGTGTGGCGTGTGTGTGTGTGTTTTTTTTCCCCATATCACTTTGACCTTCCTGTAAAGTCTTCCTCAGAAAATCTTATTGACAAATCACACGAAATGTTTCAACCCCAAGATTTCGAAACCATTTCACTTTCATTTTTCAAGGAAATGTCTTTGCAGTCGGGTTACTTTCACTATTTGCAATAACAGTAAAAATGTCATGTGACGGACAGTTCAAGTTCACATCGCTTATAGCCCAGCCGATCAGGGCTAACGTCACATTAAAAACAACTCCAAATTTGGTTACAAGGACAACAGTTGAAAACCAAGCTCATGATTATCCTTTCACAGTCTAAACAGGCGCTTAAACATTGTTCCCATACGCACCATCATATAAGATGAAATCTATTGATGTCTTTGTAAAAACTTGAAAATTCAATCTGGAAGAACATCTCTGAAGAGGTTCTTCGAGGAATCTGCTGTGTAGTGCTTATGTCTTGCATCGTGCAAGTCCAAGCATTCAATAAGAAGAAGAGAGAGGAAAATCCATTGTTCTAATCCAGGCATTCAATAAGAAGGGAGAGGAAAATCCATTGTTCTAGTCCAAGCACTCAATAAAAAGGGAGAGGAAATTCCATTGTTCTAGTCCAAGCATTCAATAAAAGAAAGGAGAGGAAAATCCATTGTTCTAGTCCAAGCACTCAATAAAAAAAAAAAGAGGAAAATCCATAGTTCTGGTCCAAGCATTCAATAAAAGGGAGAGGAAAATCCATTGTTCTAGTCCAAGCATTCAATAAGAAGGGAGAGGAAAATCCATCTTTCTAGTCCAAGCATTCAATAAAAAGAAAGGAGAAGAAAATCTACTGTTCTAGCCAAAGCATTCAATAAAAGAAAGAAGAAAATCTATTGTTCTAGTCCAAGCATTCAATAAAAAAAAAAGGAAAAGAAAATCTGTTGTTCTAGTCCAAGCATTCAATAAGAAGGGAGAGGAAAATCCATCTTTCTAGTCCAAGCATTCAATAAAAAGAAAGGAGAAGAAAATCACTGTTCTAGCCAAAGCATTCAATAAAAGAAAGAAGAAAATCTGTGTTCTAGTCCAAGCATTCAATAAAAAAAGGAAAGAAAATCTACTGTTCTAGTCCAAGCATTCAATAAGAAGGAGAGGAAAATCCATCTTTCTAGTCCAAGCATTCAATAAAAAAAGGAAAAGAAAATCTATGTTCTAGTCCAAGCATTCAATAAGAAGGAGAGGAAAATCCATCTTTCTAGTCCAAGCATTCAATAAAAAGAAAGGAGAAGAAAATCCATTGTTCTAGCCAAGCATTCAATAAAAAAAGGAAAAGAAAATCTACTGTTCTAGTCCAAGCAGTCAATAAAACAAAGGAGAAGAAAATCTACTGTTCTAGTCCAAGCAGTCAATAAAGAAAGGAAAGAAAATCTACTGTTCTAGTCCAAGCATTCAATAAAAGAAAGGAGAAGAAAATCTACTGTTCTAGTTCAAGCATTCAATAAAAGAAAGGAGAAGAAAATCTACTGTTCTAGTTCAAGCATTCAATAAAAGAAAGGAGAAGAAAATCTACTGTTCTAGTCCAAGCATTCAATAAAAAAAAAAAAAGGAAAAGAAAATCTATTGTTCTAGTCCAAGCATTCAATAAAAGAAAGGAGAAGAAAATCTATTGTTCTAGTCCTAGCATTCAATAAAAGGAGAAGAAAATATATTGTTCTAGTCCAAGCATTCAATAAAAGAAAGGAGAAGAAAATCTATTGTTCTAGTCCTAGCATTCAATAAAAGGAGAAGAAAATATATTGTTCTAGTCCTAGCATTCAATAAAAGGAGAAGAAAATATATTGTTCTAGTCCAAGCATTCAATAAAAGGAGAAGAAATTCTATTGTTCTAGTCCTAGCATTCAATAAAAGAAAGGAGAAGAAAATCTATTGTTCTAGTCCAAGCATTCAATAAAAGGAGAAGAAATTCTATTGTTCTAGTCCTAGCATTCAATAAAAGAAAGGAGAAGAAAATCTATTGTTCTAGTCCAAGCATTCAATAAGGAGAAGATATTCTATTGTTCTAGTTCAAGCATTCAATAAAAGAAAGGAGAAGAAAATCTACTGTTCTAGTCCAAGCATTCAATAAGAAGAAAGGAAAGGGAAATACATCGTTCTAGTGCAAGCATTCAATAAAAAGGGAGGAGGAGGGAAATAAAAATAATCACGGCATTTGCTGAAAGCCTGCCCATAAAAATTTAATCCCACGCAAGCGCTGGCAAAGTCTACAGGTTCTACGTAAAATCATGCAAGCCAAAGAGGAGGGGGCGGGCAGGAGAGGATCCGAACCCAAAACATCCACGTTTTGGGCCTGGAGAAATAATTTTTCGAACTGTCAGCAGTGATTCTCACACACACACACACACACACACACACACACACACACACACACACACACACACACACACACACACACACACACACACACTCTCCTCTCTCTCTCTCTCTCTCTCTCTCTCTCCCCGCCTTTGTCTCCCTCTCCCTCGCTATTTACCTGTGCAAAACAGGAATCATTATTTTAATTTATACTATGTTAATGTGTGGTTTCGTTGTTTTATATATCTCCGCTCCTGTGCCCCCTCCCCCCTCAAACTGTGGGTTCAAGGCTTTTATGAATTAATCTGCGTGGGTGCGTGTGTGTGTGTGCGTGAGTGTTGTGTGCATGTGTGTGGTGTTGTATCTGTGTGTGTGATTGTGTGTGTGTGTGTGTGTGTGTGTGTGTGTGTGTGTGTGTGTGTGTGTGTGTGTGTGTATGTGTGTGTATGTGTGTGTGCACGAGTGTTGTGCGCATGTGTGTGTTGTACGTACGTGTGTGTATGTGTGTGTGAGTGTGTGCGAGTAATTGAGTGTGAGAGAGAGAGAGGGAGAGAGAGAGAGAGGGAGAGAGAGAGAGTGTGTGTGTGTGTATGGGGTGTGTGTGTGTGTGTGTGTGTGTGTGTGTGTGTGTGTGTGTGTGTGTGTGTGTGTGTGTGTGTGTGTGTGTGTGTGTTTCCATCACGGCCCAGTCATTCCATACATAACAGCTACGCAAAAGACAAAAGCGATCTATAATCAACTACAAGGAAGCCAAACAATTAACACCCACATAATGCCATCTGTCTCCGTCTCTCTCTTTCCCTCTCACTTTCACACACACACACACACACACACACCACACACACACACACACACACACAACGCACGCACGCACATGCACATGCATATCATCATCATATACATTTACTGTCAGACTAAAATTATACTGACAAAGAAAAGCACACACACATGCGCACACACATACATACATGCTCATGCGCGCACACACACATACTCACGCACGCACACATACACGCGCGCGCGCGCGCGCAGCACGCACGCACGCACGCACACACCCACACCCACACTCACACACACACACACTTAACAGGACACTGTAGTCCAATATGAAATCTATACGTGTAAAACGAAACCAACACAAAACAGATACATAATCTATGATGGAAAGAAAATGCTAATGCACTTTCTAAGAAGATTAACAATCGAATGTACTTTCTATGGAAAACTTAAGTCTTTTAATGTGAGCTAACAGAGGTTCCAAATGTTTTACACATCTGTTATTGGCAGTGTTTTAACCTTTGGCGCTGTGTGTTGGGATAGAAGTTTGACCAAACCTGACAAAGACAGATTTGAGAAAAAGATTAGAAAGCAGGAGGAGTGGTGAGTAAAAGACAACACACTTTACTAGTTTAGCGACATGTACAAGAGGAAAATTACTGACAAACTCAATGAGAATTATGAAAAATGAAACACACCCATTACACGAAACTGTTAATAACAGTTGGTCAGAAGTCTTAGGCTTAGAGCTCCATACACAAGAACAACTCTGTACGTAAATTCTGACAAATGAAAAACACTCATTACATGAAATTGTTAACAACAGACGATTGGTCAGAAGTCTTAGGCTTAGAGCTCCATACTTAAGAACTTTTTACCTAAATTCTGACAAATGAAACACACCCATTACATGGAATTGTTAACAACAGACGGTTGGTCAGAAGTCTGAGGCTTAGAGCTCCATACTTAAGAACTTTTTACCTAAATTCTGACAAATGAAACACACCCATTATACGAAACTATTAGTAAAAGACAGTTGGTCAGAAGTCAGGCTTAGAGCTCCTTACAAAAGCACATCTTGTCACCTGAATTTATTCATTCCCACAGCCATTCGCACATTCAACCCACAATGTTTGATAAGTTTGTGTATGTGTTATTACGAGTCTGCACAAATCAGTTTCCCTCTGGATTAAAATTGTGTTACTGAATTGATTTACTGAATTGAGAGAGAGGGACAGAGACACACACAGAGAGAAAGAGGGAGACAGAGAAGGAAAAAGACTGGAAGAGACAGAGAGGGAGAGAGAGATAAAATGGAAAAAAAGTGCGAATGAAAAAAACTGATGCAGATCTGTAACCAAAAGAGCCAAACAATTGTGACATCCACCCACATCCCTCTCTTTATAAACACACACAGACAGAAACATACAAACAGCGCGCATACACACACGTACACACACATATACACACACACGCACTTAACAGGACACCGTAATCTAATAATCCCATACGTGTAAGAAATTTTTTTTTAAAAAGACAAAGAGAATGAAAGATACATTGTCCAACAGAGAACGAGCAGGCAGGTCACTGAGCGAGTGAGCGTGAGAAACAGAAAGAAAGCGAGCGAGAGAGAGAGAGAAACAGAGAGAGAGACTGCACGAAAGAGAGAAGA
Source organism: Monoplex corrugatus (assembly GCA_030674185.1). Lineage (NCBI taxonomy): Eukaryota > Metazoa > Mollusca > Gastropoda > Littorinimorpha > Ranellidae > Monoplex > Monoplex corrugatus. The sequence goes on along the minus strand of JAPXFY010000020.1, from coordinate 39,334,287 downwards.
GAGAAAATGAAAGAAAGCATGAGAATGAAAATAAGACAGAATGATGGAAAGAGAATGAGAGAAGGAAAAAGAAAACGAAAAACAGCAATAAAGACAAAAGAGACAAGGAACCTAAACAATTATTGACACCCACATTTCTTTTTTTACTCATACACACACACACACACACACACACACACACACACACACACACACACACACACACACACACACACACGTACACAATTTGGCACACACGTACACGTACAGCGCGTGCACTGTAAAAGGACGTAGTAGCCCAATAATCCCATACATGTAAAAATAGAATAAAAATAAAAGGGAGAAAACAAAAGAAAAAAAGAAAACCAGAGAGGAAATGAAAGATACAGAGAAAGTGAGACAGACAGCGAGCACGCAAGCGACTGAGAGAGAGAATGCGAGAGAGAGAGAGAGAGAGAGAGAGAGAGCGAGGAGAGAGAGCGAGAGAGAAAATGAAAGAAATAGTGAGAATGAAAATGAGACTGAATGATGGAAAGAGAATGAGAGAAGGAAAAAGAAAACGAAAGACAGCAATAAAGACAAAAGAGACAAGGAAGCCAAACAATTATGACACCCACATTTCTCTTTTTCACCACCACACACACACACACACACACACCACACACCACACACACACACACACAACACAACACACACACACACACACACACACACACACAACACACCACACACACGTACGTACACACAAGCACACACAAACGCGCACGCACAGTACACCGTAGTCTAATAATTCCATACGAGTTAGGAAATTTCAAAAAAGGGAGGGAAAAAACAAACATAAAGAAAGAAAATGAAAGATACAGAGAGAGTACAACAGAGTGAGCGAGCAAGCGAGAGAGAGAGAGAGAGAGAAAGAGACAGATAGAGACAGAGACAGAGAGACAGAGAGAAAACAAAGACAGAACAACTCTCAACATAGAGCCAACATGCAACTAACGCCAAATCAAACTCCCAGAGCAGTCTAACAGGAACTCCAGATACTTCTATATATCCACTATCAGAGAAGAAGAAAGCCCAAAGAACAAGAAAACGAAAATCACCACGAACAATTTACTGAAGGAAAGAAAGAAAGAGCGATAGAGAGACAGCGAGCGCGATGGAGAGAGAGAGACAGCGAGCGAGTAAGCGACTGAGCGAACGTGTAAGAGATAGACAGACAGAGACAGAGAGACGGAAAGACAGACACAGAGAGAGAGAGAAAAAAAGGAAAACAATTTTCAGAATAACTCTCTCTACACAGAGCCAACGTGTAACTAACGCCAAAATCAAACTCCCAGAGCAGTCTAACAGGGACTCCAGGGACTTTCTACGTATTCACTTATCAGAGAAGAAGAAAGCCCAAGAACAAGAAAATGCAAATCACCAAAAAGAATTTACTGAAAGAGAGCGAGAGAGCACGCGCGAGGGAGAAGAGAGAGAGAGAAAGAGAGAGAGAGAGAAGAGAGAGAGAGACAAACAGACAGACAGACAGGCAGACAGACAGAAGACAGTGAGAGAGAGACAGACAGACAGACAGACAAGAAGAGACAGACAGAAAGAGAGACAGACTGTTACTATTACTGCTGTTTCTAAAAACAGGCATAAATTACCTAAAATTGCTTCCGCATATCTCACCTCCCTAGAGCCAAAAATGCACTTATTACATCTACTCAATTATCAATCCTCAAAAAAAGTACGTAAGACTTTATCGAACACGTACAGGTGAATGGACCAGCAAGGCAGAAAATGATGGGAAGAAAAAACAGAAAGCAAAGGAACAAGGCAGAAACAAAGAGAGTAACACAAAAGAGGAAATTTCTTGCACAGAATTTCCAGATGGTGGGGATACTATTCATACTGAAAGAGCCCCCGGCATCCCCACCGGGGGGGGGGGGGGGGGGGGAGACAGACACAGAAGAGAAAACGAGAAGACTTCAGACGTCAGAATGTGAATGTGCTGACAGTTGCTGCGTGGAAGGTTCTTCTTGCTCGTCTTTCCTGAGTTGTCCAAGCGTCTCCTACTGATGTTCTTAAGATCGCAATCACCCAGGTTCAACTTCTGTGTATGTGTCGGGAAGGCGCATGGTTGGTTGGTGAAGGAAGAAAGCATTCTTTTGATGGGCACTGTTTTGTGAGTCCTGTCGTCTGGTTTTCGTTGTGGCCATTTTCTGCGTCAGATGTTTGTAGGTCGTTGATGATGTTTGTGAGATCTGTATCACAGGGGATACTGGAACTGATGACAATGTCATTTAGTGGTTTATTGGAGGAGTCAGATGGAAGAAGAAATAGGAAGATGGGAAAGGAAGAAAAAATAAGAGCATATGTTTATACGCAAGGGTAATGACATAAGCATATAATGCCTTAATTTACATCCAGTCCTCACTTACATATTGTGTAAAGCAATAAAAGCACCACGACAGAACAAAAATATCGAAATGATTGAGAGAGGAAGAGAGAAAGACGGGAGGGGAAGAGAGAGAGAGGGAGAGAAATTGAGAGGAAAAGAGAGATATTGAAAGAGGAAGAGAGAGAGAGAGAGAGAGAGAAAGGAAGAGAGAGAGATTGAGAGAAAAAGAGAGATTGAGAGAGGAAGAGGGAGAGAGAGAGACTGAGAGAAGAAGAGAAATTGAAAGAAAGGAAGAGAGATTGAGAGAGAGAGAGATTGAGAGAGGAAGAGAGAGAAATTGAAAGAGAGAGAGAGAAAGGAAGAGAGATTGAGAGAGAGAGAGATTGAGAGAGGAAGAGAGCGAGAGATTGAGAGAAGAAGAGAGATTGAAAGAGAAAGAGGGGTGGTGTGTGACAGAGAGAGACAGAGAGATTGAGAGAGGAAGAGAGAGAGAAATTGAGAGAAGAAGAGAGACTAAAGAGAGAAAGAGAGAGAGAGTGACAGAGAGAGACAGAGAAATTGAGAGAGAAGAGAGACTGAGAGTGACAGAGAGAGAGAGAGGGAGGAGACAGAGAGGACAGAGATTGAGAGACAGAGAGGCCGACAGACGGGCGCGATAATCAAGTGAGTAGGACGTCGGTTTTCCCACTGGAAGGTCTGGGTTTTGATCCTCCCTGGGTACCTTCCGCCTGGTGGGGTAAAGCGTGGAGACTTTTCCCCATCTCCCACGTCAGTAAGTGTACAGACAGATTGGTTACTGCCTGACCTCCTTCCAATAGACACGAAGAACATCACATACACACGGTAAAGATCCTGCAAGCCGTGTGTGTATCCGGTGGGATTATGGAAACGTGAAAACACCCACAATTCATGTCCACCGACAACAGAGCATACAGACCGTGCAGCAACATATCGCCTGCACAATGTGGGCAAAACAACGTGCATAAACACACCTGCGTAAAACCGGAACGCTAGAAAAAGAAAACAGAAAACAAAAAGCAAACAAACAAGCAAGCAAGCAAAAAACCGAAAGAGAGAGAGAAGGAGACAGAGAGAGATAGACAGACAGACAGAAGGACAGAAAAAGAGACAGAGAGAGGGGGGGAAAGAGACACAGAGAGAGACAGAGAAAAAGAGAGAGAAAAAGAGACAGAGACTGAGGGACAGAGACAGAGAGAGAAGAGACAGAGACAGAACAGACAGACAGACAGAGCGACAGCGAGAGCGAGAGCGCAAGACAAGATATAGATCTTCAGCTAACCGCAAGACAAGAAAGCCGATTAGGTTTCGCTGCAGCCACCCACAACTGCGCGCACCACGTCATAAGCACGCCTACATGTATACATACATTCGCTCATTCATCGGCGCCACCCGGGGCAAGACACAAAAACAAAAAACAAAAACAAAAAGTAAACAAATAGCTGAAGTGAGAAGAACGAACTGCCACTAAACTAGGCCGACAAAACGGAAATCATTATTACACTATGTCGCTACATCACTCTGTCCCGTCAATAATCAACGAGAGAGTGTATGGAGCTTGTTCAAGAGGGATTCACCGCACTCAGACAATTCCATATGCGCTCCGCCCAAATCTTCCGGCGGTTATCAGACAGACTGACTTATTCGCGTCAGTCATCAACGAGAGAAAGATGCTGGTGGACTGGGTGCGGGAGTCAAAGGTTAAAGCCCAGCCAACTGCGTAGAGCCATATCAGGGTTATAACCGTTTCAAAACAATAATAATTCAACAGGGGAAAAAAGGAAAAGAAAATTAAGTACACACATCAATGCATTCGCGCATATAATCAATCTAAGGAGACGCCTCTGGCGTTGACCACTCCGGTCCAATGTATCACACATAAAGACAAATGTAAACACAACTAAGGACACTTAAACATATAAAAAGGGCCTAAATTACCTAAAATTGCTTCCGGATATCTCATTTGCCTTGAACCAAAAATGCTCTTAATACATGTATCCAATTATCAACCCTAAGAAAAAGTACGTAAGACTTTATCGAATACATACAGGTGAATGGATCAGCAAGGCAAAAAATGACAGGAAGAAATGACAGAAAGCAAGAGAAGAAGAAACAAAGAATGACGCAAAGAGAATGACAGAAAAGAGGACATTTCTGGCACAGAATTTCCGTAAGGTGGGGGTACTATTTATACTGAAAGAGTCCCCGGCATCCCCACAGGGTAGGGCAAAGTCTTTAAATAAAGAGGGCAGAAGGTGGGGTTAAGAAGGAACCCATGATATACTGAGCTGACATTATCAGAATGACTCCAGCAAAACCCATGAAACACCAAGCTGACATCATCAGAACGACTCAAGCAAAACCCATGAAATACCAAGCTAACATCATCAGAATGACTCAAGCAAAACCCATAAAACACCAAGCTCACATCAGAATGACTCAAGTAAAACCCATGAAACACCAAGCTGACATCATCAGACGTGACTCAAGCAAAACCCATGAAACACCAAGCTGACATCATCAGAATGACTCAAAGCAAACAGACAGCTAACAATGCTGTGTGCTGGGACTGAACTCGAGATATCAGATCTTAAATCCATGGCACCATCAAAAGAACCAATCAGCTTGCGTAAAAAAAAAGGGAAGACATCCGTATGTCCACTGCAAGTGTTCATGGACCATGAACCCAAAACGGAAAAAAACACGTTAGTACCAATTTCAAAGCCGTTCACTGCTATGTATCAATGAAACCATATTTGCAACTTATCAGGATCGAGCACCTCCACGTTTTAAGTCCAATTGGGTATGACCCGAGGTTTGGGTCATAAGACCCAAAACGCACAAAACATCTCAGTGAGAATTTTTGTCTGAACTGTTTATAGATCAACTTGTATTAGATGTGCAAGAATACAATCAGTGGTAGTGTCCCATTCTACGAGTTCGGTTAGTTGGTTGGTCGCTTATCTTTTCATTTGTTTTGTTTGTTTGTTTGTTGTTTTTTATTTGGAGGGTGGGGTGGATTTTTGTTTGTTTGTTTCGTTTAGTTGGTTGGTAGATCTATTTCCTTCTTCTTTTCTTCCTTTTTTTTTTTCTTTTCCTCCCCCCCCCCCCCCCCCCCCCTTCGTGGGCTATCAGCTTCCCACATGCACTCAAATATACGAGTGGGCTTGTCTGTCTGTCTGTCTGTCTGTCTGTTTTACCCCACCATCACGGCAGACATACACGGTTTTCCGTAAGCCACCGAACACTGACGTCACTTACAGATTCTTCTGCGTGCTTATACACACGGATACTTGCAGGTCTGCACAATGTTGACCTGGCATATCGGAAAAATCTCCGCCCTTTACCCTTCAGGCCGCACCCCAAGCAGGTTCGAATCTCAAGACATTTCAACTGGAAGACGATAGTCTTAACCACTCGACCACAGCGCATGTCATGTGCAATTTTCAAAGCATATTATGACCTTCCTCTTCCTCTTCTACGTTGGCGGGCTACAACACCCACGTGCCATTCGTTGTGTACCAGTGGGTTTTGACATGTACGGGTCGTAATTTGCACCCGTGGACATGTAGGCCACCATATTACATTGTCGGGATTGTGCAAATTGTGCGTTTTCCTGTTTCCATAACTAATGGAAATTTACGCGGCTTACAGGATCTTTAACCTTTTTGACTCTTGCACCCTGTCAACCAGCATCCTACATTGTCAGCCATGCTAGCGAAGCAAAAACTTAACCCTTTGAATTTGACTCCCTCAACCTGTCCACCAGCTTCCTGCATTGTCAGCCACGCTAGTAAAGCAAAAACAACTCTGACTCCCTTATCCTGTCCACCAGCTTTCTGCAGGAAGCTGGTGGATAGGGTGAGGGTGTGAAAGGGTCAAGTTTTTGCAGTTGGTGGATATCGTGTGGGAGTCAAAGGGTTAATGTAAATATTGGACTGCGTGCATGTGGGTTTGCGTTCTCGTAGGTCTGCGTACATACTGACCTAGGAGACGGGAAAAATTCTCCATCCTTTCTTTATCAACCAGACGGAAAAATCTTCACCCTTTACCAGCTAGGCGTGAAGTCCCCAGGCAGGATAATAATAATAATAATTACAGTATTTATACGGCGCCAAATCTTGATAATTCAAATCAAAGCGCACTCTCGCACCAGGCATACGCCTACAATCGACAAAGACCACCTTACAATATTTAATACACAGACCGAGGGGGAAAAAAAAGTCTGTGTAGAATTCACTGTTGGGAAAAGAGGTTATTGTTGTTTAAAGCCCAGCCGACTGCATAGATCCATATCAGGGCTATAGTCGTTTCAAAATGTACAAAATACTTCAACAGAAAAAAAAAGAAAATTGATACACGTATCAATGCATTCGCGCACATAATTTAAGGAGATGCCCCTGGCGTTGACCACTCCATCCAATTTATCGCACAGGGGATTTAAAAAACATACCTGAACATAAATTGAAACATAAGTAAGGACACTAAAAACATATGGAACAAACTTCCTCTCTCAGTCCATCAGCAATCTACTTTTGTCTCCTTCAAGTCCGCTCTCAAAACTCACCTTTTCTCCTCTGCATAAAATCCTGACCTCACTCAATCCCCTCTGCAGTCTGTCTCCACTCGGAGGGGAATCACATTGCAATATATAATTGTATATAATATGCTCTCTATAATTTTCCATTGTTTTTTTCTTTCTCCCCATTTATAGCCGTGTGTGTGTGTGTGTGTGTGTGTGTGTGTGTGTGTGTGTGTGTGTGTGTGTGTGTGTGTGTGTGTGTGTGCGTGGGTGCGTGTGTGTGTGTGTGCGTGCGTGCGTGCGTGCGTGTGTGTGCGTGCGTGCGTGTGTGTGTGTGTTTCAGCGCTTAGATTTGATTTTATCAAGATTTTGCGCTATATAAATATTGTAATTATTATTATTATTATTATATAAAACCAAGCCTAAATTATCTAAAATTGCTTCTGCATATCTCATTTCCCTAGAGCCAAAAATGCACTCAATACATTCACCCAATTATCAATCCTAGGAGAAAGTACGTAAGACTTTAACGAACACATACAGGTGAATGGACCAGCAAGGCAGAAAATGAAGAAGAAATGACAGAAAGCAAAGGAGGAAGAAGGAAACAAAGAAAGTGACAGAAAAGAGGAAATTTCTAGCACAGAATTTCCAGGAGGGGATACTATTTGTACTGAAAGAGCCCCCAGCATCCCCACGGGGGGTCGCTCGTTGTGTGAAAACTGTAGCAGTGAAATATGTTCGTTAGGCTGGGTTTTGTTTTTGTTTGTTTTTACTTTCTGTCGTCTCTGTAAAGTTCTGATTTTCCTCCGTTAACAGGATTGTTCTCGGTCATGATTTTTATTTTTTGTTTTTAATCTCGTCGTTTGTCGTTTCGTGTTTAGCCTCTAAAGTTTCAAAACGTTTGCCTAACACGATCTGGGTTTTTGTTTTGTTTTTTGTTTGTTGCTTTTTGTTGTTTTTTGTTTGTTTGTTTGTTGTTTGTTTGTTTGTTGTTTTTGTGGCTTTGTTTCAAATTCCACTGTGGCATATGAGATCGTTTTGGATCTTATTTTCATTAAAAGCATATCGACAGAAAGTCGACCTGAAATAACAAGCTGAATTTCTGACTTGGGTGTGTTAACCCTTTGACTTCCATATTTTGTCTACCAGCATCCTACATTGTCACTCATGCTGGCAAAGCAAAAACTAACCCTCTGACTCCCTCACCCTATCCAGCAGCTTCCAAAGGTTAATCAGGAAATAAAGAAAGGGTCCTTGGTAAAATTTTGTAGGGAATAAGACATACATAAGAAAAACTATTGTTATTGTTACTGTTGTTTAAAGCCCAGCCGGCTGTGTACAGCCATATCGGGGCTATAACCGTTTCGAAACATACAAAACTTTAACAGGGAAAAAAAAAGAAGATTAAGTACACCTATTAATGCATTCGCGCACATAATCTAAGGACATGCCCCTGGCGTTGACCACTGTGTCCAATTTATCGCACAGGAGGTTTAAAAACACACCTGAATACAAATGTAACCATACCTAAGGACACCAAAACATATAAGAAAATAGGTCTAGATTACCTAAAATTGCTTCCACATATCTCACCACCCAAGAGCCAAAAATGCACGTAATGCATGTACTCAATTATAAATCCTAAAGAAAAGTATGTAAGACTTTATCGAACACATACAGGTGAATAGACCAGCAAGGCAGAAAATGACATGAAGAAATAACAGAAAGGAAAGGACGAAGAAAGAAAGAGAGTGACGTAAAGAGGAAACTTCTAGCACAGAATTTCCAGAAGGTGGGGATACTACTTATACTGAAAGAGCCCCCGCCATCCCCACGGGGGGGGGGGGGGGTAAAAGAAGAATTGGACGAGTAGAACAGACCTGGAGTAATGGGACATACAGATGAATGGGACAGGGTTGGAAGAATGAGACAGAGAAAAGACAGAGCAGGAGAAATGGGACAGACAGACGTTTTAAAACAGATGGGACGGACACAGCAGGTGCAATAGAACAGAGGTGAAGAGATAACTATGATGGGACAGAAAAGGGGAGATTGAATACTAGAGCGTATGGGAAATCACGAAAAAGATGGTAACAGATGGTGTACAAGCTGGGGAGGAAACAACACCGACAAACAATTTAACAACAATAAAAACAACAACAACAACAACAACAACAACAACAACAACACACACACACACACACACACACACACACACACACACACACACACACACACACACACACACACACGCGCGCGCGCGCGCGCGCGCGCGCGCATACACACAGAAGAAGAGAAAGAACAATTTTGGGCATCTTTTTTTTAAATTGGTGGAGCATACTTTCTTCATGTAATTATTTCATAGACTATTCATTTCTTTAATTCAAATGCCTATCTATCGATTTGGTGTCTCTAATCTTATTTTCTTTGTCATTATTTCATTAACTATTCATTTGTTAATTCAATTTCCTATCTATCGATTTAGTGTAATCTCATCTTATTGTTTCTCCAACCAAACACGACGTATCAAAATTACATTATAATCAGTCCACGCAGGAAATGAATGTCATACTTAAAGAACTGATTAGTGATTCGGTATTTCAGATACAATGTACGGGATGAAACACAGTTTGAAGAGACAGATCATCTAAAATTCAATTCTAAACACGAAATCATTACATGCATTACAAAACTCAGAAAGACGACATTAAAAAATAACTCAAGACTGACGGTATAAAGATTTTTGTAAGAAATGTAAAAAGTCTGTATATGATAAAGAGGCAAAATAAAAACACAGAATAAAATAAAACAAACAGTATTCACCAAAGACAAACGGGTTACTAAAAACGTAAGAATGCAATTCACCAATAAGTTCGACTGATCGATCACATCATTTCACATGCTGAATAATAATAATAATATCTACTGTAACAACAACAAAAACAATGATAATAATAATAATGATAATAATAACAGTAACAATAATAATAATAATGATAACAACAATAATAATAATAATAATAATAATAATAATGATAATTCTTTGTTGGTTATTAAAAAGAAGAAGAAGAAAAAGAATATAACATTTCTTTGCTGGTTACTTTGTCGTCACATTCCACCACCACAACCACCCCAGTTAGCAAAAGACATGTCGCCGAAAACAGAAAACAACAAAAAGACGAAATTTTACGTCCGTCTTGTTTCATCAGTTTAATATGCCATCGTGCTCTCTCTCTCTCTCTCTCTCTCTCTCTCTCTCTCTCTCTCTCTCTCTCTCTCTCTCTCGGTCTCGGTCTCGGTCTCTCTCGGTCTCTCTCTCTCGGTCTCTCTCTCTCTCTCTCTCTCTCTCAGTCTCTGTGTGTGTGTGTGTGTGTGTGTGTGTGTGTGTGTGTGTGTGTGTGTGTGTGTGTGTGTGTGTGTGTGTGTGTGTGTGTGTGTGAGTGTGTGTGTGAGTGTGTGTGCTGATTCCTTAGATTTGCCAACGAAAAGTACAAGTGTTTTGCATTTAATATCGTGTGAAGGGTAAATCAAAGTTGATGAAGAACACAACATAACCACGGTTTTCACAAAGTTTTCTTTCTTTTTTTCCCCTTCAACCATCATTAATGTGTTAACCACAGACAGTGTAAACTTCTAATATGTCTAAGACATCTTCGAACTTTCTCTTAAAAAAAAATTCTGATACTCAACAGTTCTAAAATATGCTGTGCATGTCTACATTTTAAATAACCGATTGTCTAAACTTTCGGTGGCAGAATTTGACTTGTACTCTCTCTCTCTCTCTCTCTCTCTCTCTCTCTCTCTCTCTCTCTCACACACACACACACACACACACACACACACACACACACACACACACACACACACACACACACACACACACACACACTTCGCCAGTCCTAAAACACGTTGTGATGTCCTATATGTTATTCCATAAACTCTATTGTCCAAACTTCAGTGCCAAATTTCACCATACACATTCTGACATTCTTGCCAATATACTAGTTTTCGTTTTCTCTCTACACAACACACACACACACACACACCACACACACACACACACACACACACACACACACACACACCCCACACACCACACACACACGTACACATACACACACATAGGCTATTCTCTCTCTCTCTCTCTCTTACTTTTTAGTGGCAAAATTTCACCCATAAAGTTTTAACAATTTGCAAATATGTAATTATTTTCGGCTGTCACACTCATTTAACACACACACACTCACACACACACACACACACACACACACACACACACACACACACACACACACACACACACACACACACACATACACACACACATCACACACATACACGTCACAACATTTTTAAAAACATCTCTCCATACACATACACACAAAACACACACGTTCTCATTTCTCTCTCTCTCTCTCTCTCTCTCTCTCTCTCTCTCTCTCTCTCTCTCTTACGTTTTGAAGGCAAAATTTCACCCACAAGTGTGAATAATTTGCAAATGTATGATTAGTTTCCGTTCTCTCTCTCTCTCTCTCTCTCTCTCTCTCTCTCTCTCTCTCTCTCTCAGAGAGAGAGAATGGCGAGAGAGAGGAAGGGACAGAGAAACAGACAAAGAAAACATGATAGGTCCCTTTACTTTAGTCTAGTTCAGGGGCCATCAACTTTGTTTCTAAATGACAATTTAAAAATAATATATAGGCCGTGCAACATGTAGGCGTTTATGTATTTCGTTTATGTCATGTATTGATATCGTCTGAGGACTAAGGGTGTGGGTGGGTTTGGGGGTTGCGATGTGTGACAGTTTTAATTTGTCCTGTGTGAGTGTACGTGTACGTGTGTTATGTCTGCCTGTCTGTCCGTGTGTGTGTGTGTGTGTGTGTGTGTGTTTTCTGTGTATATGTCAGTGTGCTGTGTATGTGTGCGTGTGATTGTGTGTGTGTGTGTGTGTGCGCGCGCGCGCGCGCGTATATGCATGTATGTATAAGAGCGTTTGTTTTGTGTGTGTGCATGCGCGCGAGCTTGTGTGTGTGACTAAGGGTGTGTGTGTGTGTGTGTGTGTGTGTGTGTGTGTGTGTGTGTGTGTGTGTGTGTGTGTGTGTATGTGTGTGTGTGTGTGTTTCTGTATGCACGTCATGCAAGTGTTGGGAAGAGGGTGCAAGTGCTCGTGTGCGTCAATGTCACGTGAGGGAGTGTGTGTCCGTGTCTATCTATGTGTATGTGTGCGTGGGAGTGTTTGTGTGTTCGCGTGTGTATATGTGTACACTTGTAGGCATGTATCTGCGTGGACGTTTGGTGCGTATGTTGTTGCCCATTTGAATGTGAGTGTGGGGGAAACTGATAGTGTCGAGAGTTCGTGTGAGAACCTTGTTTCCCCCCCCCCCTCCTTTCTCTCTCCCTCTCTCTTTTTCTGTCCTTCTATCTGATTCTATGAATCTTTGTGCGTGGTGTCCATACAATGCATAACCCGACGAAAACGAAAATTAATATCGATGCATGTATGCTAGCTGTACAAACGTCATTTGTAGTTCGTGGGTGGTTATGTGCGCTTCATTTGAACGAATAACAAAGAAATACTCATTCAAATTAATGTTCAATTCATTTTAAATTTTATCAATTTGATACTTACATCTTTCACCCATTTACTAACACGACATGAACATGTTTTTGTACGAGGGCAAGACATTAATAATTTATTTTGCTGGCCAAAGTTCGCAAAAGGACCCCTCCCGCGCTAAAGTTATTCGATACAAAACTTACTTACAACGTAGACCTGTGTCACGTAAGAAAACAGTGATGAGTTTCAGAAGATCAAAAGTGATTTCAGTCTAAATGCTAATTCAACAAAACTAAACAAGTAATGAACGAGGGATCCGGAAATAAAACAAGATCGAAAGTGTACGTAGGTACCTCACGGGCACTTACCTCGCATTCACGACTTAGTCTCCGAAAAATGTCGTCATTGTCAAACTTGGCTCTTTGATTTGACACAACCCGGGGCATTTTCCAAATGTGCCTGCACTTCTGGAGTTCACGAGTCCAAGTGTTGGGCTCAACTAATAACATAGTCCCGTTCTTTTGGCCTGCCATTAAATTTTGTTGATCTCAACAACCAACGTGACTGCTCTACACTGACGTTCTTTTCTGATTGGTCGGTGACCACCTTTCGTGAGAACTTCCGATAACACCCGAACGACGGTTTATTCCAAATATGGTAATTTACGGGAGCCGAGCATGAAACCTCACATCGATCAGTTTCCTGGGCGGATCACGATGTCCTGGATCCGATTTCAGTTTGACGGAAATCGCCACATTTAGAGTATTCCGTCATTTATGAATAATTTATAACTTCCGAAGGGCGGATGTTTGTTACCACGCGGTGTAAACCGCGTGCTAAAGAGCTACGCACGGAGTTTACTACAAGTTCGAGCATTCAGTCGTCACACGAGCACGACGTGGATGAGAGGCGAAACGCAGACGACTGGCTCGTGGCAAGTTCGTGTGACTGTGTGTGTGTGTGGCTGTTCGCAAGCTCACGACTTTCAAAATGTCAAATGATTATTAAAGAAAAACAGAAAGAAAGAAATTAAACAATGATCAAGTGCAGTCTGTGGTAAATAGAATGGCGCGACCGGCTTAACAGGTGTGGCCTTCTTTTGTCATCATTGCCATTTCCTTGCAACCCACAGTTTAAAAAAAAAAGTCAAATAAATAAATAAAAACGGCAGTGATGGCTTTGAAGTTTCAAGACAAAACTTAGAGCAGGCGAGCGAGAAGAGACAGTAAGAGAAATTTGATCGAATAATGTGCCATCAATACGAAAGAGAAAGCGTATAGCTTCCGTTTCAGATTCCGATAAACTCTCTCTCTCTCTCTCTCTCTCTCTCTCTGTCTCTCTCTCTCTGTCGGGTGTGTGTGTGTGTCTTTCTCGGTCATTCTATCTCTGTCCTCTGTCTGTTTGTCTATCTTGTCTGTCTCTCTCTCTCTCTCTCTTCTCTTCAACAGTTGACACGTGTATTGATAGTCTAAAACTGATTCCCTGTACTACAGGGGTTGTGGTTCGACCCCCAGACTGGCTTCTGGTTTAACCCTTTTGACTCCCCGCATTTTATCCACCAACTGCAAAACTTAACCTTTTGACTCCCTCACCCTATCCACCAGCTTCCAGGTTAAGTTTTATTGCTAACATGATTGACAATGCAGGGTGCAGGAGTCAAAGGGTTAATGTTGCGGGTTGGGACTGAACTCAAGATATCAGATCTGGAGTCCATGGCTCTGTCAAAAAGATCAAGGGGTTTGCCAGATAAATAGTTGGTAGATTTGGGCGGAGCGCATATGGTGTTGTCCGAGTGAGATGAATCATCCTTGAAAAAAACATCAACTCGATAGGGGATATTTAACGTGAATACTGGATACTCCTGTGCGTATACATACAAAAGGGGGGGGGGGGGGGGGGTGTGTGTGTGTAGGCACTAACAAGTTTGCACACATAATATTATTATCATGGGTAGATCGGAAAAACCTCCACCCTTTACCCGGGGGCGGAAAATATCTATTCTTTACCCGTAGGCGGAAGCTGCCCGGGAACGATCGAACCTCAGACCTTCTGATTGGAAGTCTGATGTCTTACCCATTTGACTAAACGTTCGTCGGTTGGAAATCAAATTTAGACATTAGATCTTGAATCCGTGGCTCTGTCAAAAACGAACCAGCCAACGCGCAGACAGACAGAGCTCAGTATTTATCTGTATTTAGGTCAAAAGACAAGAGAATCGAACAATCGACCACGGTTGCCTATGTTGCGACCTCCGTCAAGTTTCGCTGTGTGCAGCGCGCAGAACATTACATCACTCGACTCTTAATTCCAGGAAGTAGGAAAAAAATTGTTGAGGCAAGGCTTTTGCTCTGTCTCTCAGATCGTCATCTCATCATGTCATCATTCATCTTTCAGCAACCCCTTCCCTCAATTTCCTTGGATGGTTACCACCACCACCCACCACCCAACCCCGTCGGCCACATCACCTGAGATGGGCGATGACGTAAAATTCGAAACAAAAAAATTTTGTGTAAAACACTCTCTCTCTCTTCTCTCTCTCTCCTCTCTCCTCTCTCTCTCTCTCTCTCTCTCTCTCTCTCTCTCTCTCTCCAATATTCTGTCCGATCGACAATTGAACACAATTAGTATATAATGCACAATTCGATGTTTTCATCTCGAGTAGGAGTGGTGGTAGAGGGGGAGGGGGACACAGAGAGCATGGAGCACATACAGCTGTGGACACATTGCATTTTAGGACACTTTTAGGTTCTGGGACATCAGGGCATAGGACACATACCATTTAGGACACTTTTAGTTCTGGGACATACAGAGCATAGGACACATACCATTCGGGACACTTATAGGTTCTGGGATATACAGGACATGGGACACGTAGCATCTGGGACACTTATAGATTCTGGGACATACAGGACATGGGATATATAGCTTCTAGGACATTTGTAAGAACTGGGACATACAGGACAGGGGACACATAACATCTAGGACACTCACAGGTACTGGGACATACAGGACATGGGATACGCAGCATCTAGGACACTTATAAGTTTTGGGACAGAGAGGACAAGGAACACATAACATCTAGAGCATTTATCGGCTCTGGAAGACAGGAAATGGGACACAAAGCAGTTAGGGCATTTATAGGTTTGGGACATGGGGCACATAGCATCTAGGACACTAACAGGTTCTGGGACATTTAGGGCATGGGACACCCAGCATCTAGGACACTCACAGGTTTTGGGACATACAGGACATGGGACACATGGTATCAAGGTCACATGCAAGCTCTGGAAAAGACAGCGTCTGAAACAAATACAGGACTTAGGACATGAGACACGTAGCATCTAAGACACCAATAGGTTCTGGGACATATAGGACGTGGTAAACATGATGCCTAGGATACATGCAAGCTCTGGAACACAGAGTGTCTGGGACAAATATAGGACATGAGATACATAACACATTGCTCCTGGTGCATATAGCTCCTGGGACAGACAGTATATGGGACAAAGTGAATCTGGGACGCTAGACCACGGAATTCCCACCCACTCCTCTCCGACCACGACAGGCTCTCTCTCTCTCTCTCTCCCTCTTTCTCTCTCTCTCTCTCCCTCTCTGACGCACACACACACACACATATAATGCACATACACAACACACAAACACATACACACACACACGCACACAAACAAACATATACACGCACAATTCTCTCTCTCTCACACACACACACACACATACACACACACCACAGAGAGAGAGAGAGAGAGAGAGGAGAGAGAGAGAGAGAGAGAGAGAGAGAGAAATAATCATATACAGGTGACATTCAAAGACAAAAAACAAAACAAAAAAAGAATAATTTTTCAACATTTTTCGTATATTTCTGTAGCAGTGAACAGTTTGACACCACGAGTGTGGATATGCCTTTTAGGATGATGTAAGAAATCAACACAAACAGCCAGTCAACGTTCGTAATTAATCGACCTTCTGCATCATTTATCATCCCACATATTTCTTACGACGCTCAGGTGGTGTGTGGTGTGTGTGTGTTGTGTGTGTGTGTGTGTGTGTGTGTGTGTGTGTTGTGTGGTGTGTGTGTGTGTGTGTGTGGTTGTGTGTTGGTGTTGGGGTTTGTGTTGGTGGTTGTGGGTGCGTGCATGTACGTGTGCGTGTGCGTGTACGTGAATAAGTGTGGGTTTGGGCGTGGCTATTTTGCGCGTGTGAAAAGGAGGCATACTATAATTTCACAAACACCACTAAAATTGGGTCCAATGCCCTCCGTTTGAGCGTGGGTGTGTATGTGTGTATGAGACACAGAGAGACAGATAAAGAGTCAGACCGACAGATAAACAGAGACAGAGAGATAGAGAGACAGACAAGAGAGGCAGACAGAGAGACAGAAAAAGAGAGAGAGAGAGAGAGAATGCCTTCCGTTTGAGCGTGTCTGTGTACGTATATATATATATATATATATATATATATATATATATATATTATTATAGTTATTTGTTATATTATATTTTATGTTATTATATGTGTGACAGAGAGATAAACAGAGCACAGAGAGAGAGGTGTGTGTGTGTGTGTGTGAGAGATAGAGAGAGAAAGATAAAGAGAGACAGGCAGACAGACAGATACAGACAATGAGAAAAGACAGACAGACAGACAGGCAGACAGATAGGCACAGACAGACAGAGCCTCTGGATGAATACAATTGCCTGCGTACACAGCAGGTGGGACAAAAATGTATCAAAATTAAGACGAACAATAGAAATTTGCCAACCAGACGCATTAAATACCACCGCAAGCCAGGTGCAAATGTTAAGTATATTCGAGTTTGTATCGTAAGACAACTCTGACAACCTTTTGTCAACACAATTATCAGAGAGGACGAAAGGTTATTTCAGTATATCATTAGGCTTAAGACAGATAGACCCATAGCTATCATGGATTCTTTTATCGTGCAAACAAATTACAGTATAACAATTAAACAAGATTAGAAAATTTAGACGAACCAGTCGCTGTGGTGTAGTGGTTAGCGCAACAGACTACCGACTGGAAGATTGTGGGTTCGAATCCCCATCAGTACTTTCAAAAATCATTGTGGGATTTTTCGGCTCTAACTGGTTCCTACCCAGAGTTGGGCATGCTATGGGCTTATTGGAAGACTGGGACCACACAGTCGAGTCTCATCCACTTCACGGATGCGTCATTGAGGATGTTGATCAAATCTTCTGACCAGCACCGCATGTGTCTGTATCTCTTTGGCCTGGTTGATGCCAGGATATATTATGATAGTAAGCGCAGAGTACAGCCCTGTGAAGGAGTCTCAATCTTAGATGAAACTCCATAGCATCATAATTATCATCCTCATCGACATCATCATCATCGCATTGTAAAAACTGTGCCAGCTTTTGTGGCCATTAAGATGGCGTAGAAAATGGGACCAAAAACAAAAAAACGAAAAGAACACAAACAAAAAACAAAACAAACAAACAACAAAAAAAGCGAGATGTTGTGCAACAAAGGATAAGCTCCGTTTGTTTCCTTTCGTAGTTTTGATACGTTAATTTTGTTATGTCCATGGGCGTGTGTTTGTGTGAGTGTGTGTGTGTTTCCTTTCGTAGTTTTGATATGTTAATTTTGTTATGTCCTGGGGCGTGTACTTGTGTGAGTGTGTGTGTGTGTCGGGGGGGGGGGGGGGTGTTGAGAAGAGTGTACGTGCGTATGAATGCATGTGTGTTTTTTCTGCAAGTGCGTGTGTATGTGTGTTTGTTTGTGAGTGAATGCGGGTGGGTAGAATGTGTGTGTGTGTGCGCGCCTGTGTGTGTGCGCGTGTGTGTATTTATGTGTGCGTGCGTGTGTTTATATATTTGTGTTAATGTGTGTGTGTGTTGTGTGTGCGTGTGCGTGTGCGTGTGCGTGCGCGCGCGCGCGCGCGCGTGTGTGTAGTGTGTGCATCATCATAAAGTTCAAAGCAGGATGTACGGACTGATACCATTTTTCTGCGATACACAATACAATATCATGTATAAAGTTATTTGCTATGCTTCTTATTGTTTGATTCTTTAATTGGAACGCTCTTTTGTCTGTCCACCTCTTCGTTTGGCTTATACGTGTCTGGAGTTCGGCATTTCTTTAAGATGGATTCTTAGCATCCGACAATTCCACATTTGCTCCATTGAATCTGTGGGTACTGACAGACTCCTAGAACACGTACAAAACACTCTGCACTGGCAAGATCTTGGGATGGGCCGGGTGGCGGAAGAGCAGGACTTATGAAACACTGAGCTGACACCACCAGACTGACTGGAGCATTGGGATGAGTAGCAGCAACCAAGCCAGATTTTCTATCTCGAACTGGAATGAACTCGGAATATCAAATCTTGAGTCCATGGAATGTATTAAAAAGTGATCCAGCTCACATGGATGTCAGCATTGCGGGACACGCACAGGATCTGTAAAGGACATTAGGTTTCGGTTCTACACATGCTTTCCGGAGTTTTTTTTTAACCCTTTGATTCCCACACCCTATACATCAACTGCAAAAACTTAACCCTTTGACTCCCTCATCCCATGCACCAGCTTCCTTCAGGAAGCTAAGGGATAGTGTGAGGGAGTCAAAGAGTTAAGTTTAAGATTTTGCCTTGCTAGCATGGCTGAGAATGCAGGATGCTGGTGGACAGGGTGCGAGAATCAAAGGGTTAATACACCATATACGATGCGATGTAAGGTAAATGTCTACTATACTGTCATATAGGTCAGATAAAGATGGTACTCGCCCACTGAGAACCCTTCAGGG
>JAPXFY010000020.1:39150026-39310026 GCA_030674185.1 Monoplex corrugatus | reverse complement strand
GGTGTGTGTATGTGTGTGTGAGTGTGTGTGTGTGTGTGTGTGTGTGTGTTTGTGTGTGTGCGTGCGTGCGCGCGCGTGCGTGCGTGCATGTGTGTGTACTTTTGTTTGTTTGTTTGTGCTTTTTGTTTATTTTGTGACCCAATTTTCAGATGCGTGTATGCAAGTAGTTTTGCCTACACTGTGCAGCCAGTGCGTTGTTGAAACCAGCAAACTCTTGTCTTCGGTGGGCATACATGTTGAGTGTAGTCATGTTTCCACAAGCCAGCCGCTGACATATCTTCCAAGAATTTTAAAGTGCATATTTCATATTTTGCATGCTCATACACATGAAGGGGCTTTACACACTGACAGACCTGATTTGAATTATCAAGATTTGGCACCATATGAATATTGTGTAATTATAGTTATAATTTATTATGGTGACCATCACACAATTATGGTTTTATGATTTTTCTTTGCGTTGTCTTTCATGCACCGCAAAAAGAAGCAAAACTGACAAACCACAAGGAAATTAACCCATTTATGCCCAAATTTTTTTTCTTACCAAACATGTCTCAAAATGTTTGTTTTTATGTCTTATTAACATATCTAACACTCATTTTGACACAAGTTTTGTAAATCTTGATTTTGAGCATAAAATGTTAGCGTCCCTTTTTAGGGACAGCGGGCTCAAGTGGGTAGGGGTTTTTGAACAGCATCACACAGTAAATACAGGCACTTGTTGCTTTTCAGTTCTTGTTTTATTGTTTCAAAATGAACTTAACATACAAAATTAGTTTTTAAAATTCAAATGTTGACAAATTTTCCTCCACCCCCACCCACCCCAGCCTTTTCCAGTGCAAACCCCCCACCCCTTAGTCCCCTTCCCCCGACCCCGCAAATTGGTGCACAATTCTAAAAACCACTTAACTAATCAAAAGACAAATTAACATGTAAAAAACTACAGGGAAATGAATATGTTTGAATCAAAGAAAGATGATTAAGTCTTTATCCTTTGTTCTCACACCTGCATTACCTTGAATGCTTGAAATGACACTAGAGAAAACGCGTGGCATCGCTAGGCAAAGGGAAAAAAAGACCTTCCTGGCCCATTCACTTTGCTGGGAACTCCCATTAGCGTGTATGAAACAAGCTGAAGCACTTGTGTACGCCTACCAGGCACTTCTGGCACCTGCGGTATGTCTTCTTTCCACAGTAGCCACGTCTCAGTTGGGTCTTCCATGGCTGGATGATGTGGTCCACCCTGTCAAAGCGGACCTCAGGGGCACCCGTTTGCTCACTTTCAGGGTGGGTTGTCTCGGACGACCAGCAGAAGATGCTGTGTTGCTCTAAGCAGGTAGACCCTGGCTATGGAGCGCCTGATGGTGAGGAGATCCTTGAGGTCGGTAGTTGATGCTGGTGTGGCTCTGTATAGTTGCCAAGCCTGCTGGACGCCGACATCAACACAGAAAACAAACAGCGGCCACCACCACTTCTTCGAATGGACAGAGATCCTGTATTTGTCGATGTTTTGATCCATCCGATCAACACACCCCCATGGTCTGGTTGTAGTGTCTGACCAAGAATGGCTGCGTTATGTCCACTCACTGTCGTTCAGCTCTAGACCAACGCTTTGCTGTCTGGACTGGTTCAACTCCTACCTTGTTGGACACTGTGTTGACTACGTTGTTGTGGTGCCAGCGCACAACAACCAAACCTGCCTTGGCATCCGTGGCATAGTCAAAGGTTCCTCGCTTGGTCTTCTCCATCTCCTTTACAGGCTTCAGTTGGGCAGTCTTGCAGTCTGTTAGCGTGGATCGTTCCTGTGCAGGCAATGTTTTTCTTGGTGAGGTAGACTACCCGGAGGTTCGTAAACAAGTTGTCAAAGGTAAGGTGGAAGCAACGACCTTCCTCCTGCTGAAGCTCGGCTATCAAATCAACAACCACCGACCCTCCCATGCCAAGACCTGGAACTTTGGTTTGTCGTCCTCTGGCACCTTGGTATGGCTCTGTCTGCAGGAGGTAGTCCATTGGTGTTGTCAGTGACATCTTGTAACCGAAACAAATGGGCTTTCTGCGAATGAATTGTTTAACCCCGTGCCGTCCGTAATATGGAATCATGGACTCATCTATGTTGAGGTTCTGAGTCTCCAGCTTCTTGAAGTAGAGCAAGAATCTTTCGTTCAACATTGTCAGCAGGTGTCGGACTTTGCTCATTTTGTCTGTAGGATCCACCCTGCTGTTTTCACACACATGAAGGTGCCTCATGAGCTCCTCAAAGCGGTTTTTTTGTCATGG
Source organism: Monoplex corrugatus (assembly GCA_030674185.1). Taxonomy (NCBI): domain Eukaryota; kingdom Metazoa; phylum Mollusca; class Gastropoda; order Littorinimorpha; family Ranellidae; genus Monoplex; species Monoplex corrugatus. The sequence goes on along the minus strand of JAPXFY010000020.1, from coordinate 39,307,749 downwards.
CTGCTTTGATGGCTGCATTGCAAACATCATCATCACAACTCCAGAATATCCTCCTCCTGGGAACAGGGCTGTAACCTGAAACAAGAAGTATGGCTAAGAAAACCTTCACCTCTGAAGGAGAGGTGGAGAAGGTGGTGTTCCCCTTTAACCTAGCATACTCTTTTGACATTTCAACAATAAGTCCAGATTTTCTCGCACACTATTCCTCAGAAAAGTTACTGTTGCTCCAGCCATCAGCTGACGTCTGTTCAAGTTTGAAACAGTGCCTCCTCCGTCTTCCTCACCACTGTCCTCGTCTGTATTGAATCCGACCTCCTCAGGTGGATCAATGCCAATTGTTGCTTCTTGAAAGTCAGCATCATCCTCAAGCATGCTAATGATCTCATGAACCGTGCACTGTCTGAAAAAAACAAACAGGAGAACACCCAACTATGAAACAATATCATAATACATTGATGAAGTAAGGGAAAAAAACCCACCCCATTTGAGCCTGCTGTCCCTAAACAGGGACGCATGTTTACAATAGCATAAAATAAACAATAATAATTTTCGGACAAAAACCAAAAATCCGTTTCTGTATCATGCTATAACAAACACTTTCTCTTCATAAAGATGTATAAAAACTTTAAAAATAAGAAAACTGTATGCTTACCTTTGATGTTGACTCACTGCTGCAAGAAAAAGCACCTCATGAGATGCAAATGGCCACCTCCAGCAAGGGCATTCACTGAAAACAACTGCTTCTTTGTGACAATGATTACTTCCATTGTTCGTCTAAAAACAAAAATCTGAACAATAACAGGAAAGTTACCGTGGGGGTGGGTTTTATTCTCCGTCCCTAAAAAGGGACAGCGGGCTTAAATGGGTTAATTGTGCAGTTCATTTTTTCGCTTGACCCTGTATGGGGGGCGTTTCCTCTGTTGTTACGCTTTAGCATGTCCTCATTGGTCGAACTACCTTTGATCTATATTTAGTAAATGTCCGTCCACAATGAGACTGGAAAAATCTGTTTCACAGATAGACGCAATAATCGAGACAAACGCTTCCTAAATCTTCTTTTTTCAAATTACAAGGCTAAACCAAAAAAAGAAAGTGAGAAGTAATCTTCCATGTCATTGTTTTTTTTTACGCATGGTCAATCTGAGTTGATTTGTACGCCAAACAGCCAGGGTGAAGGTCACCAACCGAGATTTGACCATTCATTGCCACGGGCGATAAAAATAGTACCAACAGCTGAGCAACTAGGCTAACTACAAACGAGTTCAGGTTCACTTGTGGCTCACCACTTCGCAGACAGCAAACACCGTTTACTCAGATTTGTGTGAGAACAAAGGAACGGTATTCAAGTTGCAGCCTGTCGCGTCACGCTGTGTAAGTTATCGCTATTCTCTTGTTCTTTGTCTAAAACGCCACCCGCCTCTCTAGTCTGTATTGTTTATGTTCTGCAATGCAACGTTGCAGAAGCAGACGACATTTCCTTTTTTTTTTTTCAAGTTGTAAAATAATTGAGTGGAAAAGTAATGTATTCTAAAAGTAATGAGCTGCAGCTTTGGTGACTTATTTATTATGAAGTATGTATCTAAAATATCAATTAACGAAGATGAGTCGTCTTACTGATAGTATTGGTTTTCTACTTGTTTTAAATTAAAAGATATTCGTGTTTTTATTATCGTCACAATTACGTGTCTCTCCATTCCATGTTTTAGCATACCCTATCTGACGCTACAAAAACAAAACAAAAATGGCGCAGGGTGGACTGTGAGTTTGTAAACACAGAACGTCAACTGTTACGGCAACCGTCTAGGACTCCTGTCCATCTCTAAACACTGCATGATTTGTCCGCAGGCGCTGTAGCCATGCTCGATCTCGAAGTCTCCCCGGAAAGGGCGCTGGGAACCGAGCATTGGGAATTTGTTTTGGGTAAGTACTGACCTGGTTTTGAATTGCTGCGGATACTATTTATGCACATAACGTCACCTGATCAGCTGTGCATTGTCGGTGATTGTGACTGTGGTCAGTCCTCAGCGGTCACGACTAATCAACGGACTGACCATTTCGCTAGCACCATCACCTTTTCGGGTGCAAAGAAATCTAAAAGTTAGTAATTTCTATTCGGCTTTGCTAATTCCGTCGCCAAACAACCGCGCGAATTATTATTCATGAATGACTCAGTTGACTTGTAGCAAAACAAAGAAAAAATCTACCATCAGATCAGATCGATAGCTTCTTTCACGTGATCGTGAGTTTACGGCCTTGGTTCACTATCACCTTGGCAACATTGTTATATAAATCTATTAGTTAATTGAGTTAATTGTATTTATTCCTGCCATTTGTATGGCCTAGTATTTTATTTAATAAACAAAAACAATGTAAAAAGTAGGCCTATACAACAGTTACTGCTGACACTATGAAAGTGTATACTTATAAATTTATTCTCCCAAAAAGGACTTAAACTAAAGGAGTAATATTATGAAGTTAACAGTGAATAAACACACACACACACACACACACACACACTGAACACCGCACTCCACATTCACTCAGCATGCATGAATGTGTATGCACACTATGCGTTTGTGTGTGTGTGTGTGTGTGTGTGTGTGTGTGTGTGTGTGTGTGTGTGTGTTCACAGACACTCTTTGTGTGATACATTTGTAAAGATAAAATTGCTGTTGACTTTGGTATGAAAACTTCACTGATAATGTGACAATAATATGCACACAGAGTAATGATAATAATGATAATGATAATGGTACTACTACTGTTATCAATATTACTGCTGTTGCTTCTATCACTACTATTACTATACAGTGCCTTATCTTCCACGATCCCTAGGCATGAGAGGCAGACACACACAAAGCAAATATTCTTCATGTCAACCCCTACCACAGCTGTGTAGTGTGTATGTGCAAATATGTATATGTTATATGTGTACGCTGTTATCACTTTTTATGTGTATAGTGTGTATGTGCATGCGTGCTGTCTGTGTTTGTTAGGGTGTGTGTGTATGCATTTATGCATGTTAACCTGCTTGTCTGGCTTTGCTGACAGAGCTTAGACTTGTGATCCATTGTTTCCAGTTCAGTCTCAGCCAGCACCATAAATACTGGCTTGTTCACTGCCCATCTTAATCAGTTAATGCTCCAATCATTGTACTAGTGTCTTCTCACTCTTTCATAGGTCCACTTCGTCACCTGTTCATATCTGTGTCGAGACTTTGCCAGTGTGTAATGTTCTGTGCAGTCACAGTCACACAGGGAGTCTGTAGATTACCACTGGTAGTTTTGGGCAGCACGCATGTGGAATTGTCCAAGCATGATGACTCACTCTTGAGTAAACTCAAACTCGATTGCATTTATGTGTGTGTGCAGGAATGCCCTTCTACCACGCAGTGAGCATCCTTCAGCGATTGGATCGCTATATCCAGGGGGTTCAGGTGTGGTACAGCAAAGAGGTCAGTAGCATTTTTCTTCTTCTTTAAACCGTTGTGGTCACTGGAAAGCGGGGAGAGTGCAAAACTGATAGGAAGCAGCATCAATGGGATTCCTTCTTCTCTGTCTTAGGGGTGCAGCAAAAAGCAGTTAACACAAACTGAAATTTGCCCAATCTTTGATGTTTGCTACCCAGCTCATTATCTGTCATCTTGGTGATGACCTCCTTCCAGGGTACCCAGAAAAATGGTCTTAGCCAATGTGTCATGGCAAGTATCAGGATCATTGATCAGTGGTATGACAGGTGTAATGGGCCGTAACTGTTATTAAGAATATCATCAAGACCACATGGTCTAAGCATTAAGCCTTGGTCTTCCATGGAATTTGACAAAAATAGAAACCAATCTGCCATGGAATTTTCACAAAAAAAGGTGTTGCTGCAAAACTAAACTTATGTGCTAGAAATAATTATCCCTTTGTTTTTGTTTGAGAAACTAAACATTTTTACCATATTAGATGAGATGCAGTCAGCTGGGCTTTAATCAAAAATAACACTAACAGTAACAATGTTCGATGCAACAGCACTGAACTCAGTTCAGCCCTCTAGGTCAATAGTATGAACTTAAAGGCTGATATTCCTCACCTTCCTGATCTTCCTCTTCCAAATCCAAGCCATCATCAGACAGCAGTTTATCTTTTGTCTTCATCAAGCATTGTGTCAAACTCTTGATGAACAGCAGCTAAATTACAAGTCAAAGGCATTTTGCGCTGCTTACACACATGCTCAGGCGAGGCGTCACCATTTTGCTTTCTTCACTTACTTGTTCAGTATCATCATCATCATGTGCCCTGCCGCATGGTGTTGACGATCATGGTCCTCCATATACATCTTTGTTGCCTCAAAGACATCCTGCCCCATCTCTGTCCTCAGCCACCCTGCAGGTCCGTCCAATATTTTCTCCCTGGATCTACCTGGTGTTCTCTTTCCCTCCAGCTTTCCTGTTGTAACCAGGTGCTCTAATTCCCATTTCTTCATAAGATGGCCTATAAATGTTGCTTGTCTTTTCCTAATCTGCTTCCATCAAGACTGTTTTGTTTTTCTTTGCTGTCCATGGAACTGTCAACATTCTTCGTAGAAACCACATTTTGGCAACCTCAATCTTGTTCTGGCTTTGGGTGTTGACTGTCCATGCCTCACATGAGTCACAACCGTATAACATTATCAGTTCTATGTAACATTAAAGATGTTAATTGATAGGCATTTGTTGGTAATATTGCTTTCATCTTTTTGAATGCAGGATTGTGGTCACTGTTGCAGTCTGCACCTGGTAGTGTTTTTACTATCAGCAAAGAATTTTAAAATCTTTTAGTGATCAGGACATAGTTAGTTTGATTTTTGGTATTATCTCCTGGACTCATCTATGTCCATTTTCTTCTGTTAGGCTACTCAAACCAGGTGTTTCCTAAGTACTATGAACTCATTCATCTGTGCCTATTCCACAAATTTTTCCCTCCTTTCATTTTGTATACCAAGGCCATGAGGTCCAACTATAACCTCCATCCTCTCTTGTCCCACTTTAGCATTAAAATCTCCCATTATCATTGTAACTTCCTGTGATTTACATTGAGCCTTATTCGGTATAGCCAGTAAAAGTGCTTGAAAAATACACTTCAGTTTGATTAATCAGTTTCCCAGTTATTGTTAGACTCAGCAGAACCGTGACAGGTCTAAAGTACCAATTCTGTGATTTCAGTACAAAGTAGGATCTTTGTCAAGATCAAGATGAGCGACTGACATTCCCGGATGGCGATTGTGGCAGTGATAGGACTAGGAGTGTGAATTGTCTGCCATTCTGGAGAGGCTGACATGGCAGTCTATAAACTTAAAGGTTAATGGATTATGGTAAAAGGGTTGATCTGTTGTGAGCTGGAGTGTTGGTCAACAAAGAGAGTGCGCAGTTATCAGAACGATGTGTGTTTCAGGTTCCCTTGAGGATGGATTTGGTACTGAACCTTTCTCAGGATGGCATTCGTCTGCTATTTGATCCATACAGTCAGAGGTTGAAGGTATGTGGTGACCTTTATGTGTTTTTTCATATATATTATATATATATATATATATATATATATATATATATAAATATATATATTGTGTGGTGTGTGTGTGTGTTTGTATGTGTGTGTGTGTGTGTGGATGTATGTATGTATGTATGTGAGTCTTTATGGATATCTATGCATGTTGATGTTGTGTATGTTGATGTGTTTGTGTATTGATTTGTGTGTGTGTGTTTGTGGGTGATGGGAATCGGTGCGAACATCTTTGTGCATGCACCAGTATGTAAATATATGTATATATTATATATGTATGTATGTTTGTGTGTGCGTATATGTATGACTAACCAATGTGTTTGTGTGCGTGACTTGCATCAGTGTGTGCTTGTTTGTGGATATAATAACGATATTTCTGTGTATAGATAATGCATCATTGACATTCTGTATAAGTGTGTGTGTGTGTGTGTGTATGTGTGTGTGTGTTTCATACATTTATAAATATATGTTAACTGTGAGCATTAAAAAAAAAATTTAATCAGCGTTCTGAAGTGATAGATTACAAAGGTTCTTTGCCATAAGCTTACTGTCATATGATATAGTTCAGGGAATGAACAAGTAGAAAATGTGCGGGAATGAACAAGTATAAAATGTACCATAATACAATTGTAGTAATGTTTCTTTTGGACCATATTAGTCATTTAATAGGAATTATGAGGCCATTAACAACACTAGATTCGTTTTTCAACCTATTTCATCTGGTCTTTCACACTAGAGGCCTTTTTTATTGGTTTGTTGTTTCAAACCAGGAAAACACAAAAGAAATAGAACATGCATTCAATATAACAAAAGACATAGAACATGTATTTACTATAACAAAATAAGATGAATTTGCACCCATCTTATCTTGTTGTAGTAAATACATGTTCTAACTCTGTTTGTGCTTGTCTTGTTATATATATCATTATATGGGTTCAACTTCTATTTTTGTGTTTTTCTGGTTCATATTTGCTGAAACTCTGGCAGTTGCTTTGATTCAAATTTATTTTTTTGTTGCGTTTGGCTGCCCTGCCTTCTGCACTGCTTTTATGTCATTATGCCTACACTGCTCATTTCAGACCCCCCCCCCCCCACCCAAACACACCTCCAAACCCACCAAAACCATTGTCACCATGAGAGTAGAGCATGAATTTCCACAGCATGTTCAAAATGATACAGTGATGAGAATGAGTATGATACAGACGATACTATGCAGTTCATTTTGGATTAGACTGCATAACAAAGCTGTACTCTGTGCTTTCTTTTATATCCTGGCAATAACTATCTCTTTCTCTTTCGCTCTCTCTCTTTCTCTCTCTCCTCTTTCACTCTCTCTTCTCTCTCCATGATACTTCCATAAAGTGGATTAGACACAAGTGTATAGCTTCAGTCTTCTCATCAAATTTGTAGCACACGGGACCCGGGGTAGATGTCGGTCAGGGAATCCCACGCAAAAATTTTTTTCCCCCTGGTCTAATGAAGGTTCAAATCTGCGACCTCTCAGTCAGTAGCCTATTGTGCTTGGCCATGTTAACTTATGAAACATCAGATTTATTTTTCAACCCATTTTATCCAGTCTCTCACACTAGGGACTTTTCAGACAAATTACATACGCCACATTTAATAGGTTAATGCAGTTATACATACAGAGATTACAGTTATTCAATTAGAGGCAGCGATCTGGCATAAATCTTTGAGCTCCTGACTGAATTTATTTTTAAGGTGGAAAGTGGTGTTACATATGGGTGGTGAATTTGTACTGAACGTGAAAGTGGTGTTTGCAGTGAAGTGGAAAATGGAATTAGATTGGTTGAAGAAGGTAATTCTGTGTGTTTTAATTGGATTTGTCTGATTGAAAGGTGTGGATGATGTGATTTGAGATTAACCCCTTTGCTGCTGCTGCTTTTGATTGCAGTGTATGTTGAGAAGTTATCTAGAAAGACTGAAAAATTACACCTGCAGTTCTAATGAGTAGTATCTACAAGACCTAGTCAAATTTCTGTTAAACTCTGTTTTTGTATTTCACTTCCCTCATGAGAGGCAATGGTCTAAATGAATAAATCATATGAAGTCTCTTCTCTCTCTCTTCTATGCATACACACACACACACACACACACACATTCTCTCTCTCTCTATCTGTCTGTCTCTCTCTCTCATAAACATAAGGAGAGGATACATGAAACCAAATATGCGCCAGAATGTGCCCTGCCCCTTTCTTCACACACAACCTTACAGCTTCTCCTCCTCCGCCCTACTGCACACTTACACACATGCGCGCACACACGCACACGCACACACACACACACACACACACACACACACACACACACACACACACACACACACACAACACACACACACACACACACACACACACACACAGACACACACACATGGAGAGCGAGAAGAGACAGAGAGAGACATACATACAGAGAGAGAGAGACAGACAGACACACACACACACACACACGCACACACACACACACCACACACACACACACACAGAGACACACACACATGATGTGTCACACCACTAAGCTTGCCATATTGAGGGAAGAGCTGTCAGGTGAATTAAATTTGGTAACTTATCGGTCAATATACTGCAGTGCTGAACAAAACTCTAACATACATATTATATCAACAACACATTGGCAGTTGTGAAACCATGACATACATCACACATCAGCAGTGTAGCCAAGAGGTTATGTAGGGACATATGGCCAAAATCTTCATTTCTGGTTTAGTTTTCTCAAATCTCTGGGTTCAAAATATTTCTGTAATCACTAATAGTAATACTACAAATTCATCTGATGGAAAGGGAAGTCGGGAATAATCATAGCATATGTGAAGACAGCTGTCATAAGAGACATTTTTGTGTTGTTTTATTATGCTTTATGAGTTGGAGCAGAATATCTAGAGATGATTTCATTTTATATTATGTCTAGAGATGATTTCATTTAATTTATTTTGCCCCTCAAGTTAGAGCAGAATGTGTAAGTACGTTTCTGTGTTCATTTATTATGATTTATGAGGTAGAGTAGAATATGTAAAGTCAGAGGAGAATATCTAAAGACATTTCTTTGTTCATTTAGTATGCTTTACAAGGTACAACAGAATATCTCCAGATGTTCTTATGCCCATTTATTAAGCTTTACATTTCTTGAACAAAGTCAAATTCTGTGTATTGGATAATTATGAAGAGAATATCTTTCTTATTAAACAGGATTAATGTCTATATCTCAGATAATTATGATGGTGTATGTTTGCTGTTTTTGTTTTTGTTTTTATGTCTTTTGTTTATTTGCCACAAAGGATGTAGGTTATATGTGCAAGTAGAATGTAAAAACCCTTTGTGTGAAGGCTGGTGGTTTTGACCTAAAATTTCTGCGTTTTGGTTGGTTTGTTTTAAGCACTCCAATTGTCCTTGGATGTGTGCATGCAGGTTGTTTCCTGCCTTGGGGATGATGGGGGCTCTTTCGTTATAAACAGTATTCTCACCTTCTGGAAATTCTGTGTTAGAAATTTCCTCGTTTCTGTCACTCTCTTTGTTTATTTATTCCTCTTTCTATTTTCTGTCATTTCTTCCTATCGTTTTCTGCCTTGCTGTTCCGTTCACCTGCATGTGTTCAATAAGGTCATATGTACTTTCTCTTAGGATTGATAATTGGGTACATATATAAAGTGCATATTTGGCTCTAGGGAGGTGAGATATGCGGAAGCAATTTTAGGTAATATTAACCTGATCTTATATGTTTTAGTGTCCTGTATGTTTTGAACTGTTTATAACCCTGATATGGCTATAGGCAGTCAGCTGGGCTTTTACCCTTTGACTCCCTCACCTTATCTGCCAGCATCCTGCATTACCAAACATGCTAGCAAAGCAAAACCTTAACCCTTTGACTCCCTCACCATATCCACCAGTTTCCTGCAGGAAGCTGGTAGATAGGGTGAGGGAGTTATAGGGTTAAGTTTTTGCAGTTGTTGGATAGGGTGCGGGAGCAAAAGGATTAAACAACATTAACAATAACAATGCAGGTTGTTTATAACCGGTGCTGTGCAGGTGGTATGTTGCTGGGTGTTTTCATCCTGTTTCCATAAGCCACCAAACACTGACATGACTGAGGAAGTTTGAAATGGATTGACATGTACACAAAGTCACTATCAGGTCTGTGCACATGTTGACCTGGAAGACTGGAAAAAGTTTCACCCTTAACCTACCAGGCAAGAGCTACCCTAGCAGAACTGAACCCAAATTTTCCAGTTGGAAGTTGGATGTCATACCCACTTGACTGTTACGCCTGTATGAGAGTTCCTCTCTACACTCTCTCTTTGTCCTTCTCTCCTTTCTCTTCTCACTTTCTGTCTCTCTCCCTCTCTCTGTCTCATTCTTACATGTTGTGTGAAGTGACATACGCCTGTATGAGAGTTCTTCTCTACCCTCTCTCTTTGTCCTTCTCTCCTCTCTCTCTCTCTCTTTCTTTCTTTCTTATATGTTGGGTGAAGTGAGATTTCCAGTTTTAAAAAGGGGTATACTGTTAAGTGGTATGTTTATGTTTTCAGATCATTGAAGTAAATAACTTGAACAAGGTGAAGTTGACATACTGGTGAGTGAATTCTCTTCATTGTTTAGTTTTGCATAAGATACAATTAGTCCAGCTGTGCATCACTTTTTCATTTAGTTTAGATAATATGTTATTAGATCAGCTGTGCATTACTTTTTCAGTATTGTATGTAGTATTGATATTATCAGTTTCATAGATTGCTGATGGAACTTCTATTGTTACTACATTTTACTTAATAAGTTTTCAGTCATGCACCCCCACTGATCCCCCATGGGGATGCCGGTCGCTCTTTCAGTATGAATAGTATCCCCACCTTCTGGAAATTCTGTGCTAGGCCCGTTTTTATACATGTTTTAGTGTCTAGTCCTGTTTCAGTTTGTATTTGGGTATGTTTTTTAAATCCCTGTGTGATAAATTGGACAGAGCAGTCAGTGCCAGGGGCATCTTCTTAGATTATGTGCACGAATGCATTGATATGTGTACTTTTCCTTTTTAACCTGTTGAAGTATTGTATGTTTTGAAAAGGTTCTAATCCTGATAAATCTCAACACTGTCATTTGGGCTTTAAACAAAAATAACAGTAACAGTAACTCCCCGGTGACAGCCAGTAATATGTAATTGAACAGTCTTGATTGGCAGCACCAGTTAGAACAGCTTTTTTTTTCTTGCTAGTTTTAAATTTTTGTGATACTGGTTTCAGACAATGCAAAGTAAATCAATGTTTTAATTTTCTCTGTTTATAAAGCTATTTTGTCTTCATGTGCAGTGGAATTGTCTTCAGTACACCTGAGAACCCCCCCAACATAGACAAAATCGACCAGTCTTTTGGGGCTACTCATCCAGGAAGTGAGTCAGTTTTTGTTCATATTGATCAGAGAGAGAGAGAGTGAGACAGGGAGAGAGGGAGAGTGTGTGTGTATGTGGTGCGTGTGTGTGTTTCTCTCTGTGTCTGTCTGTCTGTCTCTCTCTCTCAGTGTATGTCTGTCTCTCTCTCTCAGTGTATGTCTGTCTGTGACAGAAATGTGTGTGCTGTTTCTGGATGAGTCTTCACCAGATCTAGTATAAGATGTGGATTCTTGAGGATTTGCAAAATCAGAAGTTCGGAAGTCATGAAACTGAGGTTGAGATCACATGGATGAATGAAGTGCCTAAAATCAACACTGATAAGGGGCTTGAATAAGGCTTTCCATGAATTGCTTACTGACAATGTTTAAATTCTATTTTCAACCTTGTGACAGATGCTATTGTCATCACTTCAAGTGAGGTTTTATTTTATCTGATGCTTCTGCAAGGTCACCGTGACCTTTGAAAGAACAAAATCTAAATTTTCTGTAATTCTGTATTAAAAGAGAGGTTGCTAGAATGGCTGAACCATCTTGTTTTCTCTTCTTTTGTCTTTGTGTTCTTTTCAGTTTTTGTTTGTGTTTTTATTTGATATTCACAACCAGTATCGTAGTTACAGGCGATAATTTGCTGGATTCACAGGTAGTGTCTGGAATTGTACATTATTCTGTGTTACAGGCTGCCTCTCTCTGTTAGTGTTTGCTGTTTGACTGTCTGTTCCCCCCCCCCCCCCCCCCCTCTGTCACATATTGTCCTTGGTCAGATACACTGCCATTTATAAAAGCGCCAAACCATCAGACAGGACATTGGATCATATGAAGATCTGACTGGTTAAATTATCAAAAGAAAACCATGTGGGAATGTCCATTTAACAAGATCCAATGGTTAATGTTAAATCAGTTCTCTAGGGAACTTGAGGGAGGGAGATGGAGGAAAAAGACAAAAAAACAAAACAAAACAAAAAACAATTGGCTGATAACATTGTGGAAACACTCTGGAGCAAGGGTTGAATGAAAGTAGCTTGTATAGTGCTTATTATGGTGGAATATACAGAGAAACTATTTTGCAGAGACCCAGGCTGTGGCACACAACCGACAGAGCTGGAAGACACTGGTGAACAGATCTTTAGTGTGTCGTCCCAATGATTCTTTAGGGAGAGAAGAAGAAGAAACGTGTTTTGTTCTTTCTGCTTGTCAGTGTCAGTCTTGATGTAGAGAAGAAGAAGAAAAGTGTACAGTTCTTTCTGCTTGTCAGTCTTGGTGTAGAGAAGAAGAAGAAAAGTGTACAGTTCTTTTTGCTTGTCAGTCTTGGTGTAGAGAAGAAGAAGAAAAGTGTATTGTTCTTTCTGCTTGTCAGTCTTGGTGTAGAAAAGAAGAAGAAAAGTGTACTGTTCTTTCTGCTTGTCAGTCTTGGTGTAGAAAAGAAGAAGAAAAGTGTATTGTTCTTTCTGCTTGTCAGTCTTGGTGTAGAGAAGAAGAAGAAAAGTGTACTGTTCTTTCTGCTTGTCAGTCTTGGTGTAGAGAAGAAGAAAAGTGTACTGTTCTTTCTGCTTGTCAGTCTTGGTGTTTTTCTCAGTGTCTGTCTGTTGTATTGCTGAGAGAGGCAGCCTGTGATGTGGAATAATGCACAGTTCCAGAAACTACCTAGGTAAAACATAGTTTTGGTAGGGCCTCAGGACCTGGCCAGCTCATGGGTTTATGTGCAGGCTTAAGGCTTGTGCCATGAACACCGTACACATGGCACCTGTGACGTTAGTGCATATGGAATTCATTCTGAGCGTGGGAGACATCATCTTGAGAAACTGAAACTGTATTGTGGTAATTTTTCTACTGGTCAATAGGGCGTTTTTGCTTTTGCCATAGTATAGTGCGTATACTGCTCTTTGTAGTTTTCTTTTTCTGTGACAGGGGGCAGTATTTAGGTGATTAGGATACTGATTTTCCAGTTAGAAGGTCTGTGTTCGAATCTGCGTGGGTACCACCTGGTGGGTAAAGAGTGGAGTTCTTTCCAATCTCCCAGGACAATGTATGTACAGACCTGTTAAACAGTGTCTGAACCCCCCCGTGTGTGTGTACTCCCTGTTGTGGGGATGCTAGGGGCTCATTCAGTATAAATAGTATCCCCACCTTCTGGAAATTCTGTGCTAGAAATTTCCTCTTTTCTGTCACTCTCTTTCTTTCTGCCTTGCTCCTTTGCTTTCTGTCATTTTTTTCCTATCATTTTCTGCCTTGCTGGTCCATTCACCTGCATATGTTCAGTAAAGTCTTATTATATCTTTTCTCTTAGGATTGATAATTGGGTACATATATTGAGTACATTTTTCGCTCTGGGGAAATGAGATATGTGGAAATTTTTTTTGGCAATTTAGGCCCTTTTTTTATATAGGTTTTAGTGTCCTTAATTATGTTTCAATTTGTATTCAGGTTCGTTTTTTAAATCCCTGTGTGATAAATTGGACAGAGTGATCAAATAATATACACTGGGATTTCATTTGGTCCCTTTTTTATCCACTGGACGAGGCGGCAGGGAAGTTTTAGTCTTTTTCTTATTATCTGTTGTTTTGTGTCTGTTTGTGATCGTGCATTCGCGCTTGACAAAGGCCGGTTGGCCAAAAATTTGCGCCTGTCTTGTCTTGTTGTAATGAATACGCATTCTTTTTTTGTTTTCTTGTTCTTCTGGTTCCAGAGTGGTCAAAGCCGGGGCATCTCCTTAGATTATGTGCGCAAATGTGTTATGTGTACTTAATTTTCTGTTCCTTTTTTCTCCTGCTGAAATGCAGTGTTGTGTGTTGAAACAGTTATATCCTGATATGATCTACGAAGTTGGCTGGGCTTTAAACAGCAATAAGAATAAGAATTGTGTGTGTGCTCATTTAAAACATCAAATATGCATTTTAATGAAGTTCAATAGCATATGGTAATATGAAAAAGCACTCAGTATGCACACGCACCCCATCCCCCAAAACAGACTGTCTTAATGGCAGGCCTACTTGTATCATCAAGTGCATATAGGAGATGCAGCTGTTTAGTAACAATATCGATGAAAATACAAAAGATATCCTATATCACTCCCTTTCTTCTCCCGACTTCTTTTTTAATTATTCTGATTAATCATTGCTTGGCATCAACTGATGTACATTTTACCAAACTGAAACTGACACCTACGTTTACTTTGGCTCAGAACAGAATCTAAAACAGAACTTCATATTTGATTTTCTAGACAAGCCAGCTGCACATTTTCATCAACATCGACCTTTACTGGGCTTCAGCAAGCAGTTCTAAAACACTGCTTTTCTTTTTTTTTTGGCATGAAAGACTACCTACCTTCTGCAGTTATTCTTTAGCAAACAAACAAAAAGGCAACAAATAGATTGGAGAAATCAAGTGGGGGGAAAAAATTCAGCAAATGATCTGATTTCCTATGTTGTCAGAACGTGTTTCTTTGTCGGTTGTTGAAACCTGCATTATTGATTGTGTTGTTGTGTTGTGGCGGTACATTGATTTTTGCATTCTTTATTGTACTGTACTTTTTCAGCTTTTCATACGCACTGGCTGGCTTTTTTTTTCTTTTTTAGAAATAACTGTGTGCTCAGTGTCTTGTTCTCAGTCCCATCCAGCAACATAAAGGTTGTTCTTCCCATCTAAGAATTCTTCAGTCTTTCTGGTGGTGTCACTGGTGTTCCGTAGGTTTTATTCACTTCCCTTTCTCAGTACCTTGCAAGTGCACAGGGTTTTGTACAAGCTGAAAGAAATCTGCCAGAAAACTGCTGGCAAATTTGGATGGAGAGCATATGTAATTGTCTGTGATGACGCCTTCTTGATTCCAAAGTCCAGACTAGTGTACTGTACTAAATTATAAATTATACTGCAGTGTACTTCCACATTGTTACATTGACGGGTGTGATAGACAAGCGAGTAAGATATTATACTTCCAGTCAGAAGGTCTGGGTTCAGTACCTCACACTGGTGGAGAAGACTGGAGATTTTTCTGATCTCAGATATGCATGTTTAACCCTTTGACTCCTGCACCCTATCCACCAACTGCAAAAACAACCCTTTAATTCCCTCACCTCTGCAAGAAGCTGGTGGATAGAGTGAGGAAATCAGAGGGTTAAGGTTTTGCTTTGCTAGTGTGGTTGGCAATGCAGGATGCTGATGGACAGGGACAGGTGTCAAAGGGTTAAGATCCTGCAAGTCAAGTCAGTGTCTGATGGCTTATGGAAACATGAGCACATCCATCATGCATGCACACTAACCAGACTGTTGCAGTAACATACAGCTTATACAGTGTGGGCAAAATAACATGCATACACACATACGAGAACACCTTTTTAAAAAATGGTTTCAACCCACTGATGCATGACTGTTGCTGTGGCTAAACCACACACCTGGAAATTCTGCACCAGAAAGTTCCTCTTTTCTGTCACTATCTTTGTTTCTGCTTTGTTCCTTTGCTTTCTGTCATTTCTTCCTATCGATTTCTGCCTTGCTGATCCATTCACCTCTTCAATAAAGTCTTCTGTGCTTTCTCTTAGGGTTGACAGTTGGGTACATATATTAAGTGCATTTTTGACTCTAGGGAAATGAGATATGTGGAAGCAATTTCAGGTAATTTAGGCCCGTTTTTATGTATGTTTTAGTGTCCTTAGTTATGTTTCAATTTGTAATCAGGTTTGTTTTTTAAATCCCCTGTGTGATAAATAGGACGGAGTGGTCAATGCCAAGGGCATCTCCTTAGATTATATGCAGGAATACATTGATATCTGTACTTACTTTTCTTTTCCCTTTTTACATGTTGAAGTATTGTATGTCTTGAAACAAGCTGTAGCCTGATATAGCTCTTCACAGTTGGTTGGGCTTTAAACAAAAATAACAGTAACAGTAAGTTTTGTGCAGGAAGCTGGTGGATAGGGTGAGGGAAAAAGTGTTAAGTGTTTGCTTTGCCAGCATGGTTGGTTATGCAGGATGCTAGTGGATATGGTGAGGGAATCAAGGGGTTAAAGACGACTGTAGTATCCCATAGGAGTCTGACTACTGGGCCAAGAGAGTGATTTTGTCAGCGTGAAATGACACTTCCATGTTGGTCTCATTCATGCACATGTTCCTATAATCAAGGTCCAGACAGTTGTTGGACCCCCCTTGGGATGCAAGGGGCTCTTTCAGTTTAAACAGTATTCCCATCATCATCATCATCATCAAGTGCCCTGCCACATGGCGTTGGCGATCATGGCCTTCCATTTGTTTCTATCCCTTGTTGCCTCAAGCACCTTTTCCACTCTCTTTGTCTTCAGTCACTCTGCAAGTCCATCCAATATCTTCTCCTTGGGTCTGCCTGGTGCTCTTTCCCTCCAGATTTCCTGTTGTGACCAGGTGCTCCAATTCCCCTTTCCTCATAAAATGGCGTGTAAATGTTGCCTGTCTTTTCCTAATCTTCCTTATGAATAATCTTGTGTCTGCCTCCATCAAGACTGTCTCGTTTGTTTTTTTCACTGTCGATGGAACTCTCAACATTCTTCTTAGAAACCACATCTCGGCTGCCTCAATCTTGTACTGGCTTTGCTTGTTGACTGTCCACACCTCACAACCGTTAACATTATCGGTTCTATATAGCATTCAAGAACTCTCTTCCTGATGTTAATTGATAGACATTTGTTGGTAAGAATGCTTTTCATCTTCTTGAATGCTGTTTTGGCTTGGCCAATTCTGCTGGCTATTTCTGATGTGCATCTGCCATCTGGTGAGATGATTGTTCCCAGCTATTTAAACTTATCAACCTGTCTCAAAGTTGTACCATTTGCTGTTATTTTGCATGAGGGGATTTCATGTTTTTTACTGATCATCATTGCTTTCTGTTTCTAGTATATTCACAAGGTTTTGTAGGTCCCTTTCATTTTCTGCAATTAGCACGGTGTCATCTGCATATCGAATGTTGTCGTTTTTCCTCCAACCTTTAATCCAGGGTCTTCCTCTTGGTTTCTCATGATGTTTTCGCTGTAAAGTGAAAACAGATCTGGTGACAAAACACAACCTTGTCTGACTCCTCATTTGATGTTTTGGAAAGAGTTTATATCATTTTTATTCTTGTTGCAGCTGTTTGTTCCCAATGCATATTTCTGATTATTCATAGATCTTTTCCATCAGTATTGAGTCTTTGTAGTTGGTTGATCAATTCTTCATGTCTTACCTGATTGAAAGCCTTGGTATAATCAACAAAGCATAAATAGAAATCCTTACTCATCTCGATTGACCTCTCTATGATAGTTCTTAGGATGTATATGGCATTAATAGTTCCTTTCCCTGCCACAAATTCACACTGTTCTTCTGGTATTTCTCTTTTGATTCTATTCCTTGTCCTCATCATGATTATTCTTAATACCATTTTTGTTACATGACTCATCAAGCTGATTGTGCAATGGAGTTTGCATTCTATAGCCCCTGTCTTCTTTGGGAGTGCAATGAAAATTGACTTTGACGTATCTTTGGAGATTTTTCCAGTGTCATAAATTTCATTAAGGAGGACTGTTATTTTTTCCAATATCAAATTCCTCCAGGGCTTCAATCATCTCTGTAGTAATGTTGTCTGGTCCTGGGGCTTTTCCTGGTTTCATCTTTTTCAGTGCTGTTCTAACTTCATTTTTCATTATGGGTGGTCCTTCAACGTTCTTTCTTATAATTATGTTCTTCGTTTCTGTCATCTTCAAAAAGGTCTGTAATGTACTCTCCCCATCTGTCCAATATTTTGTCTTTTTCCATGATAAGCGTACCATCTTTCGATTTGAAGCAACCAGTTGATGTGCATGTATTTTCCTGTGGACAATTTCTTGAATTTGTCTGTACATACCCAGAGGATCCGTTTTGTGTCAGTCTTCTATTTCTTTGCATTTTGTTTTCAGCCAAGCTTCCATAGCTTCATTGCACCTATTCCTGATTTCTTTGTTTATCTTCCTGTATATCTCCTGTTTCTCTTTGCCTTCCTCCGTTCCTCCATCAAGCCTAGAATTTCCTTTGTCATTGAGTTCTTTTTTGCTTTTCTATCTACTTTAGGGATTTCTTCACAAGCTTCATTTATAGAATTTCTCAACTTTGTCCATTGTTCCTCACTGTCACCAACCTCTTCCAGAGGACTGAATTTGTTTTGAACATGTACATTAAATATTTTACGTATCACTTCATCTGTCTTTAAGAGTCCAAGATTCAGTTTGATGTTGCTTTTGGTCTGTTTCCTTTTCCTTAATTTCAGCTTAAATCTTCCCACTGCAGGATTGTGGTCACTGTTGCAGTCTGTGCCTGGTAGTGTTTTTGCTGATAGTAAAGAATTTCTAAATCTTTTATTAATCAGGATGTAGTCAGTATGATTTTTGGTATTGTCTCCTGGACTCATCCAAGTCCATTTTCTTCTGTTAGGCTGCTCAAACCAGGTGTTTCCTATTATGAACTCAATCATCTGTGCCCATTCTACAAGTTTCCCTCCCCTTTCATTTTGTGTACCAAGGCCGTGAGGTCCAACGATATCCTGCACCCTATCCTGTCCCACTTTAAGCAGTATCCCCACCTTTTTCTGTGCTAGAGAGTTCCTCTTTTCTGTCCATCTCTTTGTTTCTGCCTTGTTCCTTTGCTTTTTGTCATGTCTTTCTGTCATTTTCTGCCTTGGGAATCGATTCACTTGTATGTGTTCTATTAGCATGACTGCGTTCATGTACTAACTGCATTTTTGGCTCTAAGGAAATATGATGGGCAGAAGCAGTTTAGGTAATTCAAGCCAGTTTTTGTATATGTTTCTTTGACAGTAGTTATGTATATGTTTGGATCCAAGTTTGTTTTTATTTAAACCAACTGGTAATAAATTGGGCAGAACGGTCAACACATTATGTACACAAATGCATTGACATATGTACTTGATTTTCTTTTCCTTTGTTTGTTTGTTTTTTTTTTTTTTTAGAGTATCAATGGGGTCTACGTTTTGAGATGATTATAGTCCTGATATGGTAATAATAATGATATTGATAATTCTTGTTGGAGGTTTATCCCACCACTGTGCTGTGTGTATATCATGCTAATTTGTATTAAGTTTTTCTCACTGACCATTTACCATGATGCAGTGGTTAGGCAACAGGCTACTGACTAGAAGGCTGTGGGTGCAAATTCTACTAATCCTGTCATAATCATTGTGGGATTTTTCGGCCCAAATCAGCTCCTACCCAGGGTGAGTGTGCTATGGGCTCATTGGGAAGACTGGAACTACAGAGTCAAGTCTCATCTGCTTCACTGATGCATCATTCAGTGATGCTAAGATGTTCTGACCAACACTGCATGTGTGTGTATTGGTACAGGCCAGATTGACACCAAGATGTATTATGAAAGGAAATGTAGAGTACAGCCCTGCCATGCAGTCTCAATCCAGCATGGAGCTCCATAGTATCATGAGTGTCATCTCCATCATCCCCATCATCGTTATAGCATTTTGAACAGTTGTCCCACATTTTGTGTTCATAGATCATAATGTCACTTATCCCTTTGACTCCCACACCCTGTCCACGAGCACCCTGAATTGTCAACCGCAAAGCAAAAACTACAGGAAGCTGGTGGATAGGATGAAGGAATCAAAGGGTTAAGTTTTTGCAGTTGGTGAATAGTGTGTGGGAGTCAGAGGGTTAAATAGTGCATTATTATGGTGTAGGAAGTTGGACAAATGAAAAAAACAGGGAAAACCCAGTTTTCCTGACTGTACCAGTTCTATTGAGGTTTTCTGTTATCTTGTTGGATCAGCAAAGCATTGTTGTGTTATATGTTATCATATCAGATGGTTTTCGTTGTGTTTTAGTATATTGATTTTGCATTGTATTGTATTTTCATTGTGTTGCAATGTATTGCATGAGATGGGATTTTTTGTTCTCATTTCTGAACTTACATGTGAGTGTATGTTAACCTCAAATTTTAGGTTTGTTTGCTATACATGATTGTAGAAAGAGAGAGAGAGAGGTGTGTGTGTGTGTGTGTGTGTGTGTGTGTGTGTGTGTGTGTGTGTTGTGGTGTGTGGGTGTGTGTACTCACTTTGAATCAGATTATATACTACTTGAATATGAAAAAAAAATGAAAAGTGGATTTTTGTCATTTCTGTTGCAGACTATATTCGTGAAAAACGATTGTACATACTCCACTTCCGAGGGCTGACCTTTGATTTCCCCATTGACTGTAGGTTTGAGGTAAACATCTTGTCTTTATGTTTTTGTCTTCCTTTTCAATAATCGACTTGCTTTCTGCCTACCATGCATTGCTAGCCCTGAAATGGCTCTATGCTGTTGGCTGGGCTTTAAGCAACAATAACATTAAGCATGCATTGCGATGTAAGACAGCAGTTAAGATCCCCTACTCGTGGTTGCTCTAAGCCAGCATCTGCATAGTACACAAGGTGTATATCATGGCCTTGAGTTCTCTTTGTACTGTTTGTCACCCCATGTTCTTGAGTCTTCCTCTTTCCCCCATGGAGATGCTGGGGGCTCTTTCAGTATAAATAGTATCGCCACCGTCTGGTAATTCTGTGCTAGAAATTTCCTTTTCTCTGTCTCTTTCTTTTTGTCTTCCTCCTTTGCTTTCTGTCATTTCTCCCTATCATTTTCTGCTTTGCTGGTCCATTCACCTGTATGTGTTCAATAAAGTCTTGCATACTTATTCTTAGGATTAATAATTGGGTACATGTATTCAGTGCATTTTTTGGCTCTAGGGAGGTGAGATATGCAGAAGCAATTTTAGGTAATTTATACATGTTTTTATATATGTTTTGGTGTCCTTAGGAATGCATAAATTTGTAATCAGGTGTGTTTTTTAAATCCCCAGTGCGATAAATTGGATGTAGTGGTCAACACCAGGGGCATGTCCTTAGATTATGTGTGCGAATGCATTGATATATGTACTTAGTTTTCTTTTCTGTTTTGTTTCCTGTTGAAGTTTTGTATGTTTTGAAGTGGTTTTAGCCCAGATATGGCTCTACAAAGTCGGCTGGGCTTTAAACAACAGTAACAATGACAACTAGTCTTCCTCTTTTGCGTCCTCTTCCTGGTGTCCACTTGAGGGCATTTCATTTAGACTTGAAGATTCCCAGTTTTCACTTAAATCGCACATAATTTGAAAGGTTTGATAAGGAAATGATCTGAGCACACATGTCTGATTGACTACCACTTAATTGTTGGTCAATAATGGTCAGACTGAATACTGAAGGATGAAATCATGATTTCATGACATTCAAATTTAGTTTAACCCTTTGACTCCTGCACACTGTCCATCAGCAGCTTGCATTGTCAGTCATGCTAGCAAAGCAGAAACTTAACCCTTCAACTCCCTCATCCTGCATTTTTTGCTCTAAGGAAGTGTGAACTGCAGGTTTAGGTACTATAGACCAATAGTTTTTGTTTATTCTTTCATGTACTTAGTTATGTTTATTCATTTGTGTTCAGGTTTGTTTCTTTTGATCTCTGATGATGAATTGGTCAGAGGGGTTAATGCCAGAGTCATGTCGTTAGTTTGTGTGAATGCAGTATGTACTTCTCTTTTCCAGGTTTTCTTTTTCCCGGGGTCATCATTGTGTTTAGATGATGTGTATGCTTTGTTTGAATAGCGAAGTTATGGCTGTGAGCAGTCGGCTGGGCTTTTAACATCAATAATAATAATAATAATAATAATTACAATATTTATATAGCGCAAAATCTTGATAAAATCAAATCTAAGCGCTGAATAACAATAGTACTGAATGATAAATATTTGAACAGCCACGCTACGCTCAAGAAATGGGGTCTCTTCAGTTTCCCAACGGTGCCTCTCCAGTAGTAGGACGCCTGTCTATCTACAGCAGCAATACCAATGTTAATAAGTACAGGTGTGTATATCTCTGTGTGTGGTGTGTGTGTGTTGTGTGTGTGTGTGTGGTGTGTGTTGTGTGTTTGATCAATCCTAAGTGAATGTGTGTGTGTGTGTGTGTGTGTGTGTTGTGTGTGTGTGTGTGGGGTGTGTGTGTGTGTGTGTGTGTGTGTGTGTGTGTGTGTGTGTTCGTGTGTGTGTGTGTGTGTTTCGTGTGTGTGTTCGTGTGTGTGTTTGTGTGTGTTTGTGTGTGTGTGTGTGTTCGTGTGTGTGTAGAGCGAAGGGGGATGATAGTAAGGATGTGTGTGTGTGTGCATGTGTTTTGATTTGCGATACTATTACTAGCATTGGCCGCTACATCAGGCTGAGACAGGGCAATCTAGTGGCACTGTGTAGTGCATTCAGTCTGATATGGTACAGTATCTGAAGCCAAAAACTTTGATTTTCAGAGTACCAGATATTCCAGTGTCCAGTTTACGTGGCAGCTGTTTCCTAGAGAGCCTGGAGGTGTTGCGTAGCAGCAAGAACGTCACCAAAGGCATCAAGGTTGCACTCATCACAGAAGGTAAATGTCATAATGGTTAGGAAATGCACAGAGACACATGCATACATGCACATGCGTGCATACGCGCACACACAGGCACAGATACACACAAACACACAGACACACATGTGCACATATGTATGCACACACACACACGCACTCACATACACACACACATGCACGCAATCTCCTCTCTGTCATTAACTCGCTCACTCACATCTACATGTACACACACACACACACACACACACACACACACACACAAACACAAACACAAACACAAACACAAACACAAACACACACACACACACATGAACACTCACACTCTCTCTGTCTGTCTATCTCTGTCTCTCTTACACACTGAAGAGCAATGGTTATCTAGAGGCTGAAAGCATCTGTAATAGGTGCAATATTCCAATGGTTAGGACGCTGGTCATCTAGTTGGAAGGTTTGTGTCTGAACTTGACTAGATGCCACCTGGTGGAGATTTTTCCAATCTTAGTTTTGAGTTTCAACTTGACTATGTGCCACCTGGTGGAGATTTTTTCAATCTTAGTTTGTGTTTGAACTTGACTATATGCCACCTGGTGGAAATTTTTCCAATCTTCCAGGTCAACTTATGTGTTGACTTGACAATGCCTGAAATCCCTTTTATGTGTGTGTGTGCATGCAAACAATGAAGTGCACATTGTGAAAGATCCTGTAAGCTCTGTTGGTGTCTACTGGCTTATAGAAGTGCTAAAACACCTAGTGTGCACACTCCTGAAAATGGAGTATGATTGCTGTAATGGTGGGGTGAAGAAGCCTTCTGGCCTGTGCATGCTAAAAGATCCCACAGCAGTTGAAAATCATGAATAAAAGGGCATCTGTCTGGTACCCTGGCATAGAAATATTGGAGAGAGAGGTTAATTTCCAGGTCCATCCCCTTGAAGCCTACTGAGTCTTCTTGCCTTTCTGAAAGTCCTGGTCCCCCCCCCCCCCCTACTCCCCCCCTCAAAAAAAAAAAAAAAAAGGGAAGTGAGCGACAGCAGAACAGAGTGAGTGAAAGAGAAAGTAACAGTTAGTTAGTGAGTTTGGCCGATCTCCCGATCGAGCCTCTGTGACGTACTCCTTCCACTTGCTCCTGTCCAATAATATAGCTGCCTTGATCTCATCGAAGTTGTGAAGCAATTTCCTCTGGATGTTGCATACAGTGACCGGTTAGGCGAAGCCTACGTGTTCTTATCTTGTCACTAACTTCAGGGAGGTATCCATATAGCTCTTCGTTAGTCATGTGCTGCTTCCAAGAGACATTTAATGCCATCCTCAACATGTGAGTGTACGTCCCATGAACTCTTCTCCGTCTGCTTTGTTATGATCCATGTTTCTGAGTTGTAGAGCAACACAGACTGGACAATGGATATAAAGAGACGAATATTTAGTTCTTTTTTCAAGTTAGAAGTCCATATCATCTTCAGCTTGTGACATGCAGATCAAGCAAGGGCTTTTCGAACAGAGATATCTTTCTGACTGCTCTCCATCCATCTGCCCAGATACTTGAAATTGGTGACTTGCTCGATGTCTCCCCCATTGATAGATTTCATATCGTTTTCACTACTTTCGTTGTACATCATCACTTTCGTTTTCTTAGCATTGCAGTGCAGTCCAACTTTAGCTGCTTCAACTTCAACCTGTTCCAGTAGCCTCTTTGCTTGTGATATTTCATTGGATAGCAGTGCTATGTTGTCAGCAAAGTCGAGAAAGTAACAGGGAAGGGGAAAGAGACGAGAAGTAGGTAACATGTTGGAACTCTGTGTATGTGTGTGACAGAGAGGATGACAGCTTGAGTCATAGGTCATTTGCCTAAAAGGCTTGAGCGTTCCCTAGCTCAGCATCTTGTGTGTGTGTGTGTGTGTGCGTGTCTGTGAGACAGAGGGAAGGATGACTGCTTTGATCAGGGATCACATGCTCTACTCCCCTTCTGTCCCCCCCCCCCCCCCCCCATCCCAGTTTGCATGTGCTTCATGCCCCAGAGTTTTGGTTGTTGGGTGATTGCTTTGGTGAATGATGAGAATGCGCACCATAGTTTGATTTTTGAATTAAGATTTGGTGCCTTACAAATGTCATTATTGTTATTATTGTTATTATTATTAATATGTGTGTGTATTTGTGTGTGTGTATATATGTGTATGTGTGTGTGTGTACAGACAATGACCAGGGGAAACCTCCAGAGAGCAGGAGAAGATCCTGGAAAAAGTGGTCTGCTTTGGTGATCATTGTCAGGTCAGTAACATATCTCCCTTGCGGGAATACAGGAGACTAAATTCAGTCTCCCTTAAGGGGGAAAAACACATGTTGTAACAGTTAAGTTATGTGCTGTTAAAAGAGGGATTTTATTCCACATCCCCTTTTGACGATCATACTTAACATATCCGTTTTCTTTTGTTAAATTTGTTGTTGTTGTTGTGTTTGCGTTCACACACATTTGTAAGCGCATGTATGCGTGCGTTACATGAATGAAGGCTGTTGCTGAAACTGACCGAGGAAGTGCTGGGTTGTAAAATATCCAAGACTTGCCCTGTCAAGTTTGAGTGGAATGTCTGTTGCTGCATTCCAAGGACAAGAAATGGACAATCCTGTCTTCTATGTTGCATCAGTCTCCCCAACCGACCATGCTGGTTACAACATTAGAAATGAAGAGGGGGTGGATAATGTTTTTTTTTCCCCTTTTTTAATTTTGCTTTTGGTATTCCAAGTTTATTTGGATGTGTGTATGCACATTGTTTTGTCCAGACTGTGCAGAGTGTTGCTGTATAGTCTTCCTGCACTTCTGTGGACGTACATGCTGGATGTTTCCACGTTTCCATATGCCACCAGTGATTTGACATGACTTGAGATCTTAAACGTGCATGCTTGATGTTCTGAATGGGTATACACAACAAGGAAGTCTAGCTACTAAGATGTCTGCACATATGTTGATTTGGAAAATTTTAAAAATCTCCACTCTTTATCCATCAGACAGGAGGGCCCGTTCAGGTTCAAGCATTGCTGTGTGTTTGCAGAATGTGATGTCAAGCCTGGGCTCCCCCAACAAAGTGTTTTACAAGTCGGAGGACAAGATGAAGATCCACAGCGCTGACAAACAGTCCATAAGAGCTGATTACTTCTACAACTATTTCACCCTGGGCATAGTAAGTCCTTTTTTTTTAATTTCATTTTAGGATTATCACACTCAAGGAGGAGGGAGGTTACCTTTGTACTCACCTCTTTTTTTTTCTTCCCATTTTCTATGCCACTTTAATGGCCACAAAAGCTGGCATATTTTTTTTCACAATGATGATGTCGATGAGGATGATAATCGTGATGCTATGGAGTTCCATCTAGGATTGAGACTGTGTGACAGGGCTGTACTCTACGCTTACTGTCTTGATATATCCTGACGTCAACCAGACCTGAGATACAAACACCCGTGGTACTGGTCAGAAGATTTGAGCAACACCCTCAGTGATGCACCCGTGAAGTGGATGAGACTCTATTATGTGGTCCCAGTCTTCCCATGAGCCCATATCATGCCCAACTCTGGCTAGGAGCCTGTCAGAGCCAAAAAATCCCACGATGATATATTTCTGAAGGGACTGATAGGGATCCAAAGGGCATGATAATTTCTTGTTGTTTGTTCCTTGAAGATAGAAAAGTTTGTCCCATAATCTTGAGGATGGATGGGAGTGATGTGATAGAGACCTCAAATTCTTTCTGGGCCAGTATTATGAGGACGGTGCCATCCCCCTATCTCAGGCTGGTTTACCTTCCCCAGTCCAGTTCATGAACCCATTCACAGCTGAGTGGACTGTCATGATAGTCTGCCATAGCTATGATGCATGTTGTGTTTTATTTTAACAAAAACTTCCATGGACAGCAAAGAAAACAAACAAGACAGTCTTGAAGGAAGCAGACATGAGAAGATCATTAATGAATAAGATTAGGAAAAGACAAGCAACATTTATAGGACATTTTATGAAGAAAAAAATTAGAGCACCTGGTCACAACATGAAGGCTGGAGGGAAAGAGAACACCAGGTAGACCCGGGGAGAAAATATTGGATGGACTTGCAGGGTGGCTGAGGACAGCGACAAGGGATAAATTTGTATGGAAGGCCATGATCGCCAGCGCCTTGCGGCAGAGCACACAGTGATGATGAAAGCATCTTAAGATCATAGTGATCTTCAGAAATATAAGTGGATTAGTCTTTAATTTTGTTGTTGTTGTTGTTTTACTTTTCTCAGCCCAAATTTTCTGCATTGCCTCACGAACCTCACACTGTTGGTTCACTCCACAAAACACCATCAAACTCAAGTGCAGCCTTTCACACTCCCAGTGGCAGGAGTCATTAGTATTTAGCACAATGAAGCTACTTTAGTGAAGACAGGAGTATATTTTCATCTAGAATACTTTGAACACTGTCTAGTAATCCCTCTGCTGACAATATTTGTTCAGCCATAAAGCAAACTCCATATGAGCGTTTTCCTCAGTGAGAAGGCCACCTCCTGTAACAATTCTGATGCATTTCCAGCACCAAAGATTTTGATGTGAAATTTTTTGTGACAAGGAGTTTATAAAAACCAGTCACCATGAGAGCATGACAAGTCACAGAATTACAATTGGATTTTGATGTGAAGTTACTCGTGACAAGGTGGTTATGAAAACCAGTCACCATGAAAGCAGAGCATGACAAGTCACAGCATTACAATTGGATTTTGATGTGAAGTTACTTGTGACAAGGTGGTTATGAAAACCAGTCACCATGAAAGCAGAGCATGACAAGTCACAGCATTACCATTGGATTTTGATGTGAAATTACTCGTGACAAGGTTATGAAAACCAGTCACCATGAAAGCAGAGCATGACAAGTCACAGCATTACAATTGGATTTTGATGTGAAGTTACTCGTGACAAGGTGGTTATGAAAACCAGTCACCATGAAAGCAGAGCATGACAAGTCACAGCATTACCATTGGATTTTGATGTGAAGTTACTTGTGACAAGGAGGTTATGAAAACCAGTCACCATGAGAGCGTGACAAGTCACAGCATTACAATTGGATTTTGATGTGAAGTTACTTGTGACAAGGTGGTTATGAAAACCAGTCACCATGAGAGCGTGACAAGTCTCAGAATTACAATTGGATTTTTAGCAGCACATAACTTAACCATATTTTTTAAGTGCATTAGCCTTGCTGACGTGGAAAGTCATACTAAATGCAAAGTACTTGTCTGAGAAATTCGTAAAAAGATGTCCACCACCTGGTGCAACTTTCACGCCCATCCCCTATCCTGATACCCGTTTCCAGCCTGAGTGATCTTCCTCCTCTTTGTCTCAATATTTCATAGCCACAAGATTTTACTCGCGCG
This sequence comes from Monoplex corrugatus, assembly GCA_030674185.1. Lineage (NCBI taxonomy): Eukaryota > Metazoa > Mollusca > Gastropoda > Littorinimorpha > Ranellidae > Monoplex > Monoplex corrugatus. Next base: position 39,280,043 of record JAPXFY010000020.1, on the reverse strand, counting down.
TTTCGCACAATCTTTGTGTGCCTGGTTGTATTGCTCAGTTCTCAGCCGCTCCCACGTGGTCCTCCAGACAGAGTGGACTCTTACTCCCAAAATCCTGCATCCCATCTGGCAGCAGTGGTTCAAACCAATGATAGACCTGTTTGCAACCATGTTCAACTTCTGTCTTGTTCTCTTTGTTTTCCCCAGTGCTGAATCTGCAATCATGGGTTGTGGACACCCTCTCAATCAGCTGGGGGACTCCTCTAGCATATGCCTTTCCTTCACTTCCTCTCCTAGGAAAAGTTGTACAAAAAGCAAGTATAGATCGCACAGCCATAATCATCATTTCATCAACTGGTCCCTCAACCATGGTATCCAGATCTGCTCGGTCTGACCCACTTCAACCCAGTTAAACTCGCTATCAGGCCTCCGGACTCTCCTACGACCTCGGTCAGATATTTCGCACCGCAACCCACAATTACTCGATCTTTGCGCTTGGATGTTGTGTGGAACTCGTTGTCAACGCTAGAACTCCTCAAGACATTATCGAGCTAGTGCCCCTCTCCCACAGGGCTGGCATCCAACATGTTTACTCCTACCACTGGAAAAATTGGACTGAATGGTGCTCAGGGAAGGGTATTATTCCCACAAACCACTCCGTCACCAATGTCACAGACTTCCTTGCCTATCTCTCCTCCACTCTGAACCTTTTGGCTCCATCAGTTAAGGCACACTGTTCCGCCATCTCCTTCACCTTACAGATCGGCGGCCCCTCCCTCGAAGAGGCTTACTTTCTTGCAAGATGTCTCCAGAGGCATTTCCTTATGGCAAGCTTGTAAACCTTGCAGAACACCTGCCCAGACTGCCTCCTCGTCCTTAAGTTTCTCATAGGCCCAACATTTTATCCTCTGCAGGATGCCTCTGCCGAGAATCTTTTCAGAAAATAAGACGGTTTGATTTTTTCTCCAGTGCCAGTATGATCTATGAGAATGAGAGTAGGTACCGGCAGCCAAAATTTTAAATTAGAAATTTCCTTTTAAAACCATACAACGTTGAAAGAGCATATCAAGACAAAGAAAACAAAACAAAAATCAAGTGTCTAACTTTACTGGTTGCTGAGAAATGATTTTTTACATATTTAATTTTACGTCGAGAAATGCAAGCATTGATTTTTTCCAAAATTGGAGACTCATAGAACATTTTGTAATGGACATAAAACTGTCAAAAAGCATTTTCAAATCTATGTGTAACAGACAGTTAAAACCACCAGAAATATTACTATCTGTAGGAATGAGAAATGAGTAATAACATGTCAAACATGGCAAAAATCCAAATCTGAGTATCACGGATTTGCTAGAATGTCCATTTTCAACATGCCTCTGTACTAACATAAACCAAGAGATATGCTTCAAACTTATTTTCTGTAGAGTATAATCATATTTCATTGTGTCAATTTTTTCTGAGTTGTTCAATTCATTGGTTCCTGAGAAATAAAGCGCCAAACTTGCTAAAATCGCTTATTTTCATGGCGGAAAAATGGGTTGGTTTAGGGGTAATGTCATTTAAACACTAGTATCACAGAAACTACTTGAGGGATTTTCATGAAATTTTGTGTATTTATTCTCTATGTTCAGAGCAATACATACAAATAAATGTATACTGGCTTACATCAGGGTTTTTTCATCACTGTCCACGATAAAAAATCATAGCAAATGACAGCGTGCACACAAGAAGATATATATTTGTTCCCACTACTGTATTTTAAAATAAAAAAAAATGGCTGTGTAATACTGTTCTACTAGTTTTACTGTCATAGAAATCCACATAAAAAATGATGTTGTTAATAATAAACAAAAACTGTTTTTTACCAAAACATTGTCTCTGTCAAGCATTCATAGTCAGGGGGGAAGGTGGGGGGGGGGGGGGGGGAAGGGACTTGCACATCAGCAGAACTTGGCCTTGTAGGTGGCATACACTCAAGAAGAAAACTGCCCACATTCTTCTTTTCAAGTGCATCTGCAAGCTTGATAGCAAGAAATGATCAGTGATACTCAAAGCTTTCCTCACAGCTGCATGTACTTCAGACTTGATATTCTTCTCAAAAGATGTCATGTCAATAATAACAGTCGAGGTAAAGGCTGTGATCTCTTCCCATGTCTTGTCGCAATCTTCCCTCAAGGCTTAACTCTTTCACCGCCAAGTTTCCCCAGAAACGGCACTCATCAGTGCCAAGTATATTTTAGGCAGCCAGTTTTGCAGCGCAGTATGCATTTTTAAAAGCTTTTATCTCAAAGACAATTAAAGATTTTCACTTACTTTTTTTTGCTGTGTAAAGGGCAGATGTTTTATTTATATATGAATGCTTGCTTATGTTTATGTGCTTGATTGATTATTCCACAGATAATCTTATTATAAAGAAAAACTTTTTTTTCATATGGTTTATTAGTTGTACTACTGACCTTATTTCGTGAGTTGTGTGCCAGATATCATTACAATAAATGAGGAAAAGCAATGGAAAAATTACACACAGAGTCAGCTGATTGCTTATTCTACTCGGAGTGGTAGACAATGCGTGTTGATTTGCAGCCATTTTGGAGAAAACACTTTGGAGAAAACGTGACGTAAATTCCAACAGTTAACAAAGCCACACTTTGGCCTTACTGCTGAAAAACCAGGTCACTGGGTAAAGTTTGAAAATAGCACAGTCGCCTTCATTCACCAGTGGAGCTGACAGAAGCTTTGTACCAGCGTGAAAAGTTATCGTTAAGCATGACCCCTCCAAGTCGCACAAATGCGACCGTGGCGGTCGTACGGGAAGTCGCTTGATTGCGACCACGGCGGGAAAAGAGTTGATAAAGCTGGAGAAGAAGTTTGTTGGTTGTAGGACCTTTGGTCAAGGTCTTCCGCCTGCCTCTCCGCTCAGCCATCAGTACTGACCTCATGAAAGATTTAGATTTTAGGTGTTTTTTTTTTGTTTTTTTTACTCAACCGTTAATTAAAAAGAAGGTTGTGTGTGTGTGTGAGGGGTGTGTGAGAGAGGGGCATTTGCATAATATATGTATTTTATACATAATTAACATGATATGACACACAGGTGCTTGCTGCAAGACTTAACATAAGACACAGGTACTTGCTGCAAGCACCCCCAAAATTTTTTCAATCACAATAATGTGACAGTACGCACTCAACAAATTTAGAAATTCTGTGTGGATATGGGGGTTTAGAGTGGGGTACAGGAGTGGAGGTAGACAAATATTGCCATGCACTCATACATGATACATTTTAGGCATAGGCTTGTAATTTATTATCTTTCAGTCTCTCTCTCTCTCTCTCTCTCCCCCTCCCTCTCTCTCTCTCTCTTTCTTTCACACACACACACACACGCACACACACACTTTCATTTTTAATGTAGTTAGGCTACTAGTTACATTTACAAATACACATACACACTTTATTATCATTCAGACAACAATAAAGATTTAAGCCTTTCATCTCTCCTCTCTCTTGTATGAACATGGTTTTTAATTAACAGATTGATTTAATTAACACTGTTCTTTGTAACTCTGAAGTAGATCAAATAAATACATGTCTGTGTTTCACACACACACACACACACACACACACACACACACACACACACACACACACACACACACACACACACAAGCTGGGAGGGGCAATCTGATACTGATGCCAATGATTTTTCGAAACTGGTAAAAGAATAAAATGCATTTGTAAAGTACTGCACAATGAAAACATTCAACAGTTCTTCTGACTAAATTATGATTTGCACAAACACATTAAGGCTAATAATTTCTGGAGCTTGAAATTTGTCACTGAGACACATGTTTAAATCCTGTAAAATGTAAATCAAGAGTGCTTTTATCATTTCTTCTTCTTCTTCTGCGTTCGCACGTTCACAAGGTCAGTCCAGTTAGGGAGACGAATGTTGTCGTGTCCTCCATGTCCTGTCGGCAGCCATAGAGCTTGGTGCGGAGGGGAGCTGCCGTCGGCCACACTTGTTCCCTCTGCTCTTGGAAGAGGGGGCAGATCTGAAGGATGTGTTCTGGTGTCTGTTCTTCCAGACCACAAGGACAGATAGGTGATGGGGCCAGCTTCATCTTCCTGAACAGGTGGGCATTCAGGCGACAGTGACCTGTTCTGAGCCTGAAGATCGCCACCTGCTGCAGACGGCTAAGGAGATGGTATGGATCCTTTGAGGTTGTTCTGCAGAAGGCTGCCTTCACAAGGGTCTTCTTCTCCCTGAAGCTAAGGCTTTTTTCTGGTTGTCTTCCTTTGGCTCCATCTTTGGCAAGCTGGTCTGCTGCTTCGTTTCCAGGTATCCCACAATGGGCCGGAACCCACTGCAGGACCACACTTCGATGCTTGGCGACATCTTGCAGCTTTTCCATGAGATGTGGAAGTTTGTCCCCTGCAAGTGCTTCCAATACAGACTTTGCATCGGAGAGGAAGACAACTTGGGTGCAGTCGCTCTGAATGTCATGAATTAGAGCCGCTGCCTTCATAAGAGCCTCCACTTCTGCTGCATAGTTGGTGCAGTGTTTGCCAGTGGGTATCCCTGCTGTGATGACGTGTCCGTCAGGAGAGTTGATATGTACGCCCGCTCCTCCATCTGCCACAGCATTGGTTGCCGAGCCATCCGTGTATACGTGAATCCAGGATTCTGCAGGATATTGCTCGTCGATCATGGCGAGTGTCAGAGTGCGTTTGACGCTGTCATCTTGGGACTCTCCTGGGGTAACTTGAGGGACTGAGGTGGTGATTTGGAGCAACTTGTAGTCGTTGTTCCAAGGTTGTGGTAGCAGGTCAGAGGTGTTTAGAGGAAGTGTTGTTGGTGTGTCAGCCAGGTGCACCCTGGCAAGCCGTCTAGTTTCGTGGAGGAAGCTGCTGCGTTTGAGACGGCTCTTGGTTGGTTGGTCCATTCTCTGTCCCATTGGATGGTGTGGCAGAACCTTGATCTTCTCTGCCTGGACCAAGTTTTTCATGTCTCTTCTCTGCACCAGGGGCTGAATGGCAGTAACTTCCTCCATGGCCTGAATTGGTGTGGATCGCATTGATCCTGTGATGAGACGGAGTGCTTGGTTCTGGACTTTGTCCAGGGTCTGCAGATGGGTTTTGGCTGCTGTAGACCAGGCTGTAGAACCGTACTCAAGGTGGGGTCTGACCACTCCCTGGTACGTTTGCTTGAGCACCTTCTCGTTGGCTCCCCAGCTGGTTCCGGCCAGTTTGCGCAGGATGGCGAGCTTTTGTCTTGCTTTTCTTTCAGCTCTTTCGATGTGGGGCTTCCAGGTCTGCCGCTTGTCGAAGGTGACACCAAGGTATGTAACTTCCTCATCTTTCTTCAATGGGGTGTCACCAAGTTTGATGGTGCCAGATTTCTGCTTGGATGACAGGGTGAAGAGTGCCGTGGAGGACTTGTCTTTATTAATCGAGATGTTCCACTCTTCTGCCCATGCTGCCAGTTTGTCTGCTGCTAGCTGCATTCTGTAGGTGGCAGTGGTGGTGAACTCCTCCTTGCACCATATCACCAGGTCATCCGCGTATAGTGCTGCATGGATGCCTTTTGGCAGATCTTTTATGAGGTCATTAATGAAGACCAAGAAGAGTGTGGGGGAGAGAACTCCACCTTGAGGGACTCCATGTCGCAAGAGAACTTTCTTGCCTTTGCGTCCGTTGACTGTGACTCGTGCTCTGCGGTTGTGGAGGTAGGCTCGGATCCACCGTAGCATATTGCCTCCAACTCCACATCTCTGCAGCTTCACCAAGAGGCCATCAGTCCAGACCTTGTCAAAGGCTTTCTGCAGGTCGATCCAGGCAGCAAAGACAACTTTCTGTTCCTGGAACGCGTCTTCAATTTCTTGGGAAAGGAAGGTGGCCTGGTCTTCTGTACTGTGAAAGCATCGGAATCCTGCTTGCTCCGGGACCAGAATGTTCTCAGTCTCGAGATACCAAAGGAGGCGCTGATTGATCATCCTCTCTAGGGTCTTCACCATGCAGCTGGTCAAGCTGATTGGTCTGTAACTGGCAGGCTTCTTCTTGTCCTTTCCTTTCTTATAGATTGGAGTCATGATAGCCTCACGCCATGTTTGTGCCAAGGTGCCGGTTTCCCAGCTGTGATTGAGGACCTCCAGTAGTTTCAAGATGGCTGTGCTGCCAAGGTGCTTCAGCATCTCGTTAGTGATCCCATCCGGTCCCGGAGATTTCTTGGTTTTTAGCTTCCTGAGAGCTGTCTGAAGCTCATGAAGCGTGAAGAGTTGCTTCATGGGTTTCACATTGGTGGTCTGGTGAAGACGTTCTCGCTGTTCTCTTCTTGCTTCTCTTTGTTGGAGGGGTGTGACTGGTATGTTGCTCTCATTTGCGTAGTTGTCTGCAAATCGATTGGCAGCGCGTCTACCAGTCAACAACTCTCCGTTATCTTCCAGTGTGATGTTGTGATGTCTGCTCTCTTCATCGTTGAGTTGTCCCAGGACTCTCCAGAGTTTCTTGCCATCTCTCTCAAGGTTCAGAGCAGCTGTTTTCTCCCTCCAGCTTTGTCGTCTGGCTTGGATTTTTGCCTTGAGAAACCTGGCTTTTGTCTGCTGGAGCCGCAGGTGGTTCTCATCCGATGGGTTATTTTCTGCTTTCTGTCTGGCTTCGGTCATCTCGTCCTGCAGTTCTTGTAGTTGGTTGTTCCAATATGGCTTGTAGTCTTTCCGAGCACCTCGTGGAATGCACTCTTGGGCTGCCTTCAGGATACATGAATTTAATTCGTGGACTGCATTGTTGATGTCTCTTCCTCTGACTTGAAGGTCATTGGTGAGAACATTTGTGTGGTGGCTGAAGAGCTTCCACTTTGCCTTCTTGTAGTTCCAGCGTGGGGCTACAGGGTTCTGTGTTGTGTTCTCGTTGAGAGTGAGGAACACAGGCCTGTGGTCACTTCCTCCAAGCTGGTCTCCCACCTCTCTAATTACACCCTATGGATGTCCTCGGTGCAGAGAGCCAGATCTGGTGTGGATGTGGTTCGCCAACGTCTGGAGTAGAAGGTTGGAGTGTCATGCGGTGAGTTGATGAGGACGAGATGGTGTTCATCCTGCCAGTCTTCCACTTCTTCTCCTCGACGGTCCATGTGGTTATATCCCCAGCTCTGGGAGTGACTGTTAAAATCACCGACTGCAATGAAGCGCGAGTCTGGGACATATATGGTGTCAAGGGAGAGCGGACGATCATTGGGGCAGTAGAAGTTGAGTATGCGCAACTCTGTGTCCTTCAGTTGGGCCCGAATCATCTGGTACTCAGCACCCTCCATGTAGACAGTCTCCTCGCAGGCGTGAATGTTGTTCCTGACGAGTGTCAGGATGCCGCCTTTTCGTCGGTCAGTTCTGTCTGATCTAAAGCTTTGGTAGCCCCTCACTTTGAGTGTTTTCCCACTTTGCAGATGGGTTTCTTGAAGACAACAGATGTTGATGTTTTTCTCATGGAGCAGATGTTCTAGCTCTGTCTTCTTGTTTATGACTCCTTCTGCATTCCAATGCATAACCATGAAGGGTTTCTGCATGGGAGATGTTGAGGTGCTGCCAGTCGCATTCCTCCGCCGTCCCCTGGCATGCCAGGACGGACGAGAGGGACCTCCAGTTGCTGAGGGTGGACTCCGTTGAGGCGCGGAGTCCGACGCTGCTCCACCCTGGGGGGACCTCAGTGGGCGAGCGCCATTCGTGTCACATCTGTCTGACATTGTCCATTGTGCGATGGTGCGTGGCATGGTGATTTGTTAGAGAGCGCCATACAGGCTCCATTTCTCCGTCTTCAGCTCTCTAGGTTTTCTGTAGGGGTTACCCCGCCCTTAGCTCCTGGTCCGTATGTCCTGCCCTGGAAGCACAGGGGGGATTGATTAGCCAGGGGTCCCACCCTGGGGCTAGAGGTTATACTGCGCCTCTTAACCGCAGGATGAACCCACCATAGGACATATAGGGTATTTCAGTGGAGATCAACAGCGCCACCTGCTGTCCCGCCCCGTCCTGGTAGGAACATCGCCAGTTGGTCCGGGACTGCTTATTCGACCAGGCAAGCCTGACTTATATCGCAGCTAACCCCCATATCTGAGGGCCGTTCCTTTATCCGCCACCTATGGACCCGCCGGGTTGGGGATGGTCGCCCCACTGCTGAGTTGGAAGCAGCCTTTCCCGGGCTTTTATCATAAAACCTGAATAAATCAATGACCAAACTACCCAACTGAAAAACTTAGTTGGTTCACGATCAGTCGATGGTTCTGCAAAGCTACTTCCTGTTTTGCGATCATGAGTGACTCCACAGCCCCAGCCTCCCCTTTCCTAAAAGAGTCAGGCTTGGTGGCTGACTCGGTGATGTGAGGGGCACTGAGGCACAGGACATCCTTCCAGGCTCTGTGCCCGACTTCCTTGGAGCTCTGGCTTACGGGAAATTCCTGAGGCCAGAGAAACTCCCTTTCCACAGAGTGGTCCTCACGGTCCATGAGGCCATTCCAGAGTCGCCACTCTCCCTCACACAGGATAACCTCCTCTTAGCGCAAGAGAGGTCTCAGGCCCAGCAGCGGCATATCTCCCTCTCGCAGCGCTGCCTGGCAACTGGGAGGAGACTGCCAGGAGGGGTCTGGAAGTGGATCCAGTGGTGGATTCCTTCTTGGGTGCGGTCTGGTGTCCGCTCTTCAGGACCCAGACTACGAGCCCGCTTCTCTCCGTCAGTCACCTGTCTCTCCCACAATGGTTGCTTCCATTCACTCCATGGTGGAAAGAGCTCAAGCACTCAACCAATGCCCTTCGCCAGATTGTACCTCAATTCAGTCCTGTCAAGGCCAAATGCAGTACTCTTACCATCTTTGGTCACCCGCTCTTCATCTGCCAGAGCTTCCTCGAGAGCTGTGCCACTTAGGTCTGGTTCCCTCTTCGGGACCCACGTGCAGGCCACTATCAAGAGTCAGGACGAAATCAGGAGGGACCTCGCCCTTCACTCTGGTCCCGCTTGCCCCGCGGCAAAGCGCCCCTGCTTCGGCGGCTCCCCCACCTTCCAGGGGCCTCCACAGGAGACATTTTGCGCCTCCTTCAGCCCCAAAGGGGCTAGGGCAAGCACCCCCCCCCCCCCACATGCGATCCTGTGGGCAGTCTGTCCCGACACTTTATTCACCCAAGGGACAGGACGTACCTCCAATTCGTTTCGAGGAACCGATTCTTCCAGTTCAGGGCTTTTCCCCAGGGTTGCTTGGGACCAATCATCAGTGAGCAAATGGCACTCCCGGTCCCGGTTAGCCCAGGGAGTCCATATCACACACCCCCCTCCTCAGCGGACTTGTTCACGGATGCGTCCTAATCCGGGTGGGGGGCCTACGTGGGCCTGCTAACAGCAGCAGGTCAATGGTCACAAGACCTCCTTTCCTGTCACATCAACATTCTGGAACTGGAGGCAGTTTTTTCAAGCCCCCAGAGACTTTCTCCCCTTTCTTAAGGGAAAACATGTTCGCATCGACACGGACAACACTACTATGGCTCGTTACATCAACAAGCAAAGGGGCGCTCGCTCCCACTCCTTGTCTCGGAGAGCGGAACAGCTTCCACTCTGGTGTGTAGAACAGTCCTTTCAGATCTCAGCGATGCATGTCCCGGGAAAGATGAACATACTTGCGGCCTCCGTCCGCAGCTCCCACACGATTCTTTCCTTAGAACAGGCACTGGTCTGTGCAGTTCTGCAGCCAGTGTGGGCAGCATGGTCCAATTCACAAGTGGACCTGTTTGCCACCAGATTCCACCGCCGCCTTCATCTGTAGGTCTTTCCAGTCCCAGATCCTTTGGCTTGGCCCGTGGATGCTCCGTCATCCCACGGTCAGTCCTGTCGGGCTATGCCTTCCCTCCGTTCCCCTAACTGGGAAAGTTCCACGGAAGGTCCGGGCAGACTCTGCCACGATGGTTCTCGTGGCGCCTCGATGGCCTGCCCAAACATGGTTTCCGGAACTGCTGCACCTGTTCCATGTGCCTCCAATAAAACACACTGTCACAGGCCGGTCCTTGCTTCAACCAAGGTCACGCATTCTGCACAGCAACCCGGAGGCTCTAAACCTTCCTGCTTGACTGCTGTGCAGGCCTCAATGTCTCCATTAGGCTTGTCCCCGGCAGTGATCGGCCCTGTGGTGCAAGCACACAGACCGGACACTCAGGGAACGTATAGTGCCCACTGACACAGTTGGCCTTCTGGGAGCTCCTCAACTTTCCAGTCACCCCCGCGCTCGCAGTGGGCCAACTACCACGGCCTTCTTCGTCGGGGAAAACCCTTTTGTCCTCCTCAGTGAAGGGACGCAGGGCAGCCATCTGCAATACCATCAGCCAGTCGGGTAGTCCTTCATTCGCGGACAACCCTGTCCTGCTGGATATTGTCCGTATGGCTTCCCTTCGGGAAGCCTGACTCCCCGCGGCACCCGGCCGAGGATCTCCTTCTCGTCCTCTCCTCCCTGGGACTTTCGCCTTAACGAGCCCATCAGGGAGTGTTCTCCCAACTTCCTCTCATTTCGGACGGCCTTTTCGGACGGCCTTTCTACTCACTCTAGCATTGGGGAGGCACTGTAGCGAAGTGCACGCTCTTGGCGGACTCCCCGGGGATGTTGCTTTTGAACCGGAGGGCTCAATGTCTCTCCGCCTACTCCCGGACTTCTTGGCCAAGAACCAGTCGCCAGGTTCTCCTACTCTATCTCCATTCATCCCCTGACGTCTATCCTTGCTCCGGATGACGAAATCTTCTCGCCAGAAGCAGCACCACCTGTTTCTCGCATACAACGAAAGTTATAAGAAGGCCATTAGCCACGCATCCCCCTCTCGATGGCTGTGAACAGTCATCAAGGATGCGTATGCCAGGCCGGACTCAGATTCGGCTGTTTTCTCCCTGAGGCCCCATGAGATTGGAGCATGGGCCTTGTCACTGGCGTTCACTCTGGGCCAGCCCCCTGAGTGTCCTGGACACCGCGCATTGGCGTTCTCTGGGCACGTTCATTCCATCCTACCGGCGCGATGTATACCGTCTGCGCGACGATGGATCTAGGGGTATCGCTTCCGCTGTGGTGGCTCAACACCCCATCTCTGCTGCACGCCCTGACTTGTCTCATTCCTCCAGGCGTTAACCAGATAAGCCCTCCTTCCGGGTAGTGCTATTCTGTATTAGTGAGCCACGGTATAGTATGTGTAATTAAAAGGAAATTTTCCTTCTAAAATTACGTTTAATCTAACATACTTACCGTGGCTCACGCAGAGTCCCTCCCGCCCTCCCCGCCTTCCTGGTTCCTTCCGTTCACAGTCAGGGTCTTGGTTTCCTCGAAAAGAGGAGGAGCACATGCGCATGCGCAAGACATGGATACTCTCAGAGTTATGGTCCCTTCGGACTTTATTGTTTATGAGGCAGGAATGGCAAATCGCTGCCGCTTATTGCATTAGTGAACCACGGTAAGTATGTTAGATTAAACGTAATTTTAGAAGGAAAATTTCCTATATTGCCAATAATCAGTGAAAATGTACCACAACAATAAATACTCAAACAAAATTATGCATATTTCTGTGCTATCAAGTCTTATAAAATACACAAGTACAATTAGAAAATTATACAGTGCATCGGAACATGAAGGCCCTCTTACATTGGAAGACCTTGCTATGTTCGATCATGTCACCGATTCAAACTTCAAAGTTATAATCCTTTAGTGTCATCAAATTAAAAGAACTAAAGCGCAGATTAATCAAATTATGATCGAAACGGCCAAAACTACTTACCGATATATTCTTCGTACATCAAAATGGCAGATGGCAGCAAATTTGTTCACGGCACAGCAGACAGCAACACCGACGCCATTGTGGTTCATAGTGTGAGGGTTTTTCTCGAATCAACTAATTGGGGTCCTTACTTTAAATCGCCACATCACTGATCGAGCTCATTTGCATAGAAATGTAAAGTGCGAATCTTCAACTTTTCTGGTGATCAAAAACACATATGTCAATTTTAGGTTTTCAGTGATAAATTTTACCGAGAAAATTTGGGTAATTTTCAACACGAAATTTGACTGGTTTATACTGGATACTTCACATTATAACTTAGTCGAAACAAAAGGTTAGCTTCTGCTCTTTCAGATGAACTCAAAACTGGGTTAATGTATGCAGTAGCCATCACACAACAAGGGATTTGCCAAGCGATGCAAAATTCGAGATTGCAGACAGTGCCGCGCGGACTTCACCACGGAAGCGTGACACGGCTACCAGTCGGCAACTTTCAACTTAATTCTCTCCTTTTCAGTCGCAACCACAAGTAAAAGAACCACACCATTTAAAAGCAGTAAGATCATTCTTTATTAATATGTGATTTTTTTTTATTCATTGTGTAAGTAGTGTAGAAAATAGAGCGTGTGGAAAATTGGCTAATTTTGCTGCGTTTGCCAACTTTCCTCCACTGAATGAGCTTGATAATAACGGTGATGTGTATGTGTTTGCGAATGTGTTTGTGTGTTCAAAAGGGGGAAAGGAATATCATTATGAATGTTGTGTGTGTACATAATTTGCAGGATATTTTGTTTGATGCTTTCACGCACCGGGTGAAAAAGTTCATTCTACATACTAACTACCCCGGAGACTACAATTTCAACATGTGAGTCTGTGCGTGTATAAGACTGTGTGTGGATGCATACATGTGTGTGTGTGTGTGTTTGTGTGTGGGGTGTGTATGTGTGTGTGTGTGTGTGTGAAGGTGGTGGACAGGGTGAGGGAGTCAAAGGGTTAATTTTTTGCAGGTGGTGGATGGGGTGTGGGAGTCAAAAGGTTAAATCCCCTGTGTGATAGATTGGATGGGGGCATATCCTTAGATTATATGCATGAATGCATTGATATGTGTACTTAATTTTTTTCCCTTTTGTTCCTGTTGAAATACTGTGTATATATGAAATGGTTATAGCCCTGATATGGTTCTATATAGTCGGCTGGGCTTTAAACAAAAATAACAATAACATTAACAGTAACATTTTCAGCCTTGACTGTCATTTATCCAGAGTTAAGCATGCTGTAGACTTGTTGGGAAGACTGGGACCACACAGTTGAGTCTCATCCATTTCATGAATGCACTGTTGAGAGTGCTTCTCAAATTTTCTGACCACCATAGGCTTCTGTATCTCTCTGGCCTGGATGATGCCAGGATACATCTTGAAAGTAAGCGTAGACTACAGCAGCGTCACGCAGTCTCATTCCGTAATGGAAATCTGTAGCATCATCTCTGTCACCCCATTCTTACCAATATAGCAGTACGAAAAACTGTCCCAGATTCTGAATGTTTATGCCCTGCTGTCATATGGTGACCTCAGTTACAGTGGGTTTGCAGGTGTGTTGTAGAAATGATATGAGCGGTGTGGTGATAGTGAAACAGCAATTGGTAGGGGGGGGGGGGGGGGAACCAGAACAGCAAAACAGCAATTATGAAGCAAAACAGAATAAAAAAAATGTACTTATTATATATTGACAAATTTTCAGGTACTGTCGCTGTGATTTCAAGTTGCCTGTAGTCCTGGACAAACGAAAAAGGAGCTCTCAGGGAGGCCAGAGTGGTAGTTTAGTTATCGATGCTTTCACCATGGTAGTGTGTGTGTGTGTGTGTGTGTGTGTGTGTTGTGTGTTGTGTGTGATGTGTGAGTGTGAGGTCAGTGCTAGTCTTGTGTGTGTTAGTCTTTGTGTGTCAATGTGTGTGTGTGTGTGTGTTAGTCTTTGTGTGTGTGTGTGTGTGTGTGTGTGTATTAGCATATGTGTGTGTATTTGTGTGTGTGTATGTGTTGATTGCGTGCGTGTGTGTGTGTGTGTGTGTGTGTGTGTGTGTGTGTGTGTGTGTGTGTGTGTGTGTGTGTGTGTGTGTGTGTGTGTGTGTGTGTGCTTAGCATATGTATGTATGTGTTTGTGAATGTGTGTGTGTGTTTGTTAACGTGTGTGTGTTGTCACAGTCTTAATTTTAGATGGAATTCCATAGCACCATGGTTTTCATCCCCATCATCATCATCATAGCATTGTAAAAAATGGTCCCAGCTTCCATGATCATTAAGTGTGGTGTAGGGAAATGGGACAGTGGGAAGTTCAGTCCTTAACGTGTTTGTTGTTGTTGGTTTTGCTGTGATCGTCATTGTTATCATCATCGTCATACATCATCATCATCATCATCTTTATGATCATGGTTGTAATTGTGTGACAGTGGAAGGAAGTGCAGTCACTCCTGATCCACCCCCAACAGAAACCAGTGGTGATAAACCCACCCTCCTCACCCAACACCAGCAACCCCTTTGGCCCCACCTTCACCCATGGTGTGGATGACATCATATTTGAAGTGAGTGAAGAAGTCTTACAGAGTAAATTATACTCATATCTTTCCTGTGTCTCACAAAAAAAATGGAGCCAGAATGCATAATTGTACAAGGCAAGACGGGCGCAAATTTCAGGCGAACGGAAAATATGTGCCATTCGTGTTTTTTTAAATATGCATTCTGTTCTATTTTTGTGTGTTTCTGGTTCCTGTTTGCTCGAATGGTGCCAGTCACTTTGATTTAGAAATTTAAGCCAGCAGTCTTCGGCTCTCGGGTACATTTTATACCATTTTGGGGAGATTAGTCTGTATGGTCAAAGAGGGATGTGTGTGTAATAACAATGATAATAATGATAACAATAATAATGCACATAATGATAATAATGGTAATGATGAGGTGATAAGTGATGATGGTGATATATAATACTAGTAGTAGTAGTAGTAGTAGTAGTAACAACAACTAATAATAACAACAAGTGATGATGGTGATATATAATACTAGTAGTAGTAACAACAACTAATAATAACAACAATCATGATGATAATAATGATGATGATGATGATATTAATACTAATAATGTTAATAATACTGGAGTACTGATATCACGCGCGTGCGCACACACACACATGCACACACACACACGCGCACACGCACGCGCGCGCGCGCAAAACACACACACACACACAACACACACACACACACACACACACACACACCACACACACACACACACACACACACACACCACACACACACACCACACACACTTACTTACTTACTTATGTACACATGCAGGCACACACACACATGCATACACGTATGCGCACAGAGAATTATCAAATAGTTGGATTGACAGAGTCCATCCATACTGTGATTCTGTATATTGTTATTAGACACTGTTACGAAAACAATGATCATGATATTGTGTGCTATGGTTTTCAGGTGATGCCAAATGACCACATCGCTTCCGTCACCTTGTACCAGCGCCAACCCCTTTCCACCACCACCCACTCCAGCCCATTCTCTACCATCCCCTCTTGATGTCACGTTACTTCTTATTGTTAGTGGACCACTTCCTTCACCCCATCCTACCCCTTGATATCAGTTTGCAGCAAAAATGTGGTGACATCTTCTCACTGGGCTGAGAAGGCTGTTTGTGTTCTTTGTTCTCTTGTGTTCTTATGAAACACCTGGCCAGTTGGTTGCCTGTGTTTTCAGGACCTGGCCAGAACATAAAGAGTTCATGCTTCATGCATAGGACTTGCGGTATTTACCATGATTATTTGGGATTCTTTACCATCGTATGGCATCGGTGACATCAGCTCATACAGTGCAGAGGATTTATGCACGAGGCTTTCCACATTTATCAGCATTGCTTTGGATCCATTTCTATCACATGGCGTCGGTGGTGTTTAGCATATACAGTGCAAGGCTTACAATGGTTGCTAGGATTGTTTGGGATCCTTTTCCATCAACACTGTATTTGTGGTATTAGTGAATATAGATTGGCATTTGCCAAGAACAATATTTAGACTCGTTTTTTCTTTTACATGGCATATGTGGTGTTTATATTCAGGTTTACGGCATTCGCCATGATGAATTTGTGATTGTTTTCTATCGTGTGGCATATGGTGGTGTTAGCACATGTAGATTAAGATTTGCTGTGATCATTGTGGATCCTTTCCATCCCATGGCATCTGTGGCAATATCATGTAAATGAATTTCAGTCAGACTAATAAGTCAGGTTGAGGACACAAAAGCTGTGACAGTCTTTCCCTTGAATGGGACAACAGTTTAAATTCTGCTCTGTCGACATGACAGCAAATTCTCTCAGATGCATCAGTATTCCATTGGTTATATGGTTGACTTATGCTCACTGCAGTCCCACTGAGATATGGAATTAGGGTGGTGGTGGTGGTGATGAAGCAGTGATGAATGTGCAGCTCAGATTCAGGGTTTTTGTCTGTGACGATGCAGATGTAATAAGTGTGATCCTGTTGAACAGAGGGTATTCACCAGAATCAGCTTTAGTTTTCTTTGGTCAATTAACAGAGGGTTTTCTGATCCTGTAACCATGATGGTCATCTGGGGATAGGGGATTGATGACTAATGAGAGACAGCACACAGCAGCAGACACAGTCATCCTCTTTTATCTTTGGTATGCAACAGAAAGCAGATATGGCATACCAGAGTTGGTCCAGTGCCCACACTGTGTAGTCAGTGTGTTGTTGCACAGTCTGTACGCTCATCTTTGGTGGGCATGCATGCTGGGTGTTTATATGTTTCCGCAAGTCAGCCACTGACATGACTCAACAGGATTTTAACATTCATATTTGATGTTCTGCATACATAGTCACGTGAAAAGGGATTTAAGCACTGGCAGGTCAGCACACATGTTGACCTGGGAGATAGGAAAATATTGATACTTTAAAAACTCATGCAGGGTCAAACACTGACCTTCCACTTTGAACGAATGCTTACCTTCCAGTTGGAAATCTTATGTCTCATCCTCTTGACGACAATGCCTGTTGATCCAGTCTTTGATATTTTCCATCAAGTTCTTTTCACTCTCTACTGGGCAACGAGTACCCTGAAGGGTGGTCTTGGACAAGTGTGTCATGGTGAGTGACATGACCTAACCAGTAAACTAATCACCAGTAAATTGAAAACTGGTAAATTTACCAAGGAACCAGTCATTGTGGCAAAGTGGTCAGCATAATGGACTACTGATTAAGAGGTCACGGGTTCAAACCCACATCAATAAAACAATTACTACAGCATTTTTCAGACTTCTACCCAGAGTTTAACGTGTTATGGGCTGTTTTGGGACCACACAGTTGAGCCTTATCCACTTTAGAGACGTATCATTGAGGATGTTTACTCAAATTTCCTGACTAGCACTGCAGATCGGGCCTGGCTGATACCAGGAAAAATTACATTAACAACCATAGAATACAGCCCTGTCACACAGTTTCTGTCCCAAACAGAATTTCATTATCATCACCTTCATCCTCATTCTCATCATTGTAGAATTTAAAAAAAATCCCCAATTCTTTTTGCTCTTGCCTCACTCTCATGGTAACCTCAGCTTTGGTAGGTTTGTGGGTATGCTGAAGAGTAGAAAGGAGCAGTGATGGGGCATTGATAGGAATGATGCTGGTTTGTAGGTATGCTGAAGAGTGAAAAGGAACGGTGTTGGGGGTATGGAAACAGGAATGGTGCAGAAGATGTGGCAGCTCAAAAAGTTAAACTATCCAAGAGAAAACTGAGGCTGTGTTGAGTATCCTCTGTTCAGTAGACGTGGCAAAATCAGGTACAAGTCTACATTCATGAACAATTGTGATCGTGTTACCAGTCAGACAATTTGATGATACTGTTAATCTGATATGATATGCAGCAGTAAAATGAGTTGTGAGTGTAAATAGTCATTGTAGCATGGTGGGTGGTGGCGTTGTGGTGTTATGGATATGTTCGTTCTTCAGCGCATGTCTCAAGTGATGTTCATTGTGTCTACAATGAAACTGATGAAGTGATCATTACTTTTGTGACCATCATTTGCCAGCCACCCTTTTCTCCCTCAGAGATCGTTTCTCAAATGTTTCATATCAGCTTGAGAGAGGTATCTGTGTATGTGTCTGTGACAAAAAAGTGTGAACAAAATCTTCTCAGGTGTTTTGGATAGATCTTTACCAAATTTGGTTGAAAGCTTTGGGCTCTTGATAAGTTATGAATGTCTAAATTTGCAAGTTAAAGCTCCAAGGTCAAGGTCACACACATGAAAAGAGTAAATTCATTACTACTTTAGGAAGGCATATGAACAGCACTTTCTTAGAAACTTCTGACAGTATTTAAAATCTGTTTTCATTTTGTTGACCGTCCACATTGTCCTTGAAGCACATGAAGTGTTATCTCATCCAAAACATTTCTCCCAAGGTCACAGTGACCCTGAGAAGTGGAAAATCTGGATTTTCTAAAATAAATTTTGTATGAAAAGTTACAGTGACTCGACCATCGTGTTTGCTATCTGTGTGTCTTTTTTGTTATCTGTGAAATAGAAAATGTATTTTTCTGCAGACTTTGGCCAGGAACAACCCCATTTATCATGGGTTCTTTGACAGTAACACAGAACCTCAGTCTACTGTCTCATCTGAAAGACCAGCTAACAAGACTGCCACTCACGTGGGCATGATA
This sequence comes from Monoplex corrugatus, assembly GCA_030674185.1. Taxonomy (NCBI): domain Eukaryota; kingdom Metazoa; phylum Mollusca; class Gastropoda; order Littorinimorpha; family Ranellidae; genus Monoplex; species Monoplex corrugatus. Next base: position 39,261,547 of record JAPXFY010000020.1, on the reverse strand, counting down.
GTCATGTGGTTAGGACTCTGGTTTTTTCCAACTGAAAGGTCTGGGTTTGAACTTGCTTTAGTATCATCAAGTGGGTAAAGGGTGAGGATTTTTGTCTGATCCCTCAGGTCAACATAGTACAGATCTTTTAGTGCCTGAACCTCTTCCTGTCTATAGAAAATTAGATACGTACGTTAAAGATCCTTTAAGCCATGTTAATGTTTCTTCATCCCCTGCATGCATGACAATGGATTTGGCTACAGAATGTTGCCATAGACAACTCTTTTGCTGCTGTGGGATCTTTTAACATGTGCTAATGCTGCACACAGGCCTCAAGTTATCATCTTATCCAAAGGACAACACCCACACCATTACACGATATTTTGTGGAGGGGGGAAGAAAAATCCTTTAATTTCATAATAAACCAAAACAAAAAGCATAGCTGAGCTTTTTTTTTTCTGACTGGAAATGGAATCAGGTTTCTAGAATCCTAGTTGGGTAATTTATCAGGTGGCCACACACTCTACTGGTGAATTTATAGTTTATAGTCAACTTCTGTCTCCAAAACATCTTGTATGAATTTGTACTGGTTTTCCTTTTTTCGTTTTTTCAACATTCATGGGCTGCCATTCCTACATGCACTTGAGTGTACAAGTGGACTTATACAGCCAATTGTTTTTTGTTTCTTTTAACCCCACCAGCAAGGCAGTCATTCTCCCTTTTTGGTGGTATGCATGCTGGGTGATTTTGTATTTCCACAAGCCACCAAAAGCTGACATGACTTGGGATCTTTAGCATGCATATTTGATATTCTAGCTGGCTTTTGTAATGGAGCTGTGGACTTGAGATCTGATATCTTGAGTCCAGTCCCAGTCAGCAGCATAAAAACTTCCTTGTTTGCTGCCCATTTTAATATTTCTGTTATTCTGGAGGTGTCTGCTTAGTGTTTCATATTTCCATCATTCTGGAGATGTCTGCTTAGTACTTCATATTTCCATCATTCTGGAAATGTCTGCTTAGTGTTTCATATTTCCATTCTTCTGAAAATTTTCTGCTTAATATTTCATATTTCCATCATTCTAGAAATGTCTGTGTAGTGTTTCATATTTCCATCATTCTAGAAATGTTTCCTTAGTATTTCATATTTTCATTATTTTAGAAATGTCTGCTTAGTGCTTCATATTTCCATCATTCTGGAAATGTCTGCTTAGTATTTCATATTTCCATCATTCTGGAAATGTCTGCCTAGTATTTCATATTTCCATCATTCTGGAAATGTCTGCTTAGTATTTCATATTTCCATCATTCTGGAAATGTCTGCCTAGTATTTCATATTTCCATCATTCTGGAAATGTCTGCTCAGTATTTCATATTTCCATCATTCTGGAAATGTCTACTTAGTGTTTCATATTTCCATCATTCTAGAAATGTCTGCTTAATGTTTCATATTTCCATCATTCTGGAAATGTCTGCTCAGTTAGTATTTCATTCCATCGTTCTGGAATGTCTACTTAGTGTTTCATATTTCCATCATTCTAGAAATGTCTGCTTAATGTTTCATATTTCCATCATTCTGGAAATGTCTGCTCAGTTAGTATTTCATTTCCATCGTTCTGGAAATGTCTACTTAGTGTTTCATATTTCCATCATTCTAGAAATGTCTGCTTAATGTTTCATATTTCCATCATTCTGGAAATGTCTGCTCAGTATTTCATATTTCCATCATTCCAGAAATGGCTGCTTAGTATTTCAATTTCCATCATTCTGGAAATGTCTACTTAGTGTTTCATATTTCCATCATTCTAGAAATGTCTGCTTAGTATTTCATATTTCCATGATCATTCTGGAAATGTCTGTTTAGTGTTTCATATTTCCATCATTCTAGAAATGTCTGCTTAGTATTTTATAAGGCCTGTTGCCCCCCTCACTTCCCCATTCTTCTCCATTTCAAGACCTTGCCTGCACAAAGGGTTTTGCGCAGGCTCAAGGAGTCTGCTAGATAATAGATGGCAGATAGGGTGGATGCTTAAGTAATTGTCTGAGTGTGACTACTCTTGAATAAAGTCTAAAACTCTCACAGGCATTAGCAAGACTGCGTTTTATGTTGACCTAAAAGAGGGATGGGGGGGGGGGACCTCCACCCTTTACCCACCAGGCGCAACACTCGGGTAGGTTTGAACCCGAATCTTTCAACTGGAAGACCATCATGCTAACCACTTGACCTGTATCCTTACTAATGGTTTTGATGTCGGAAGTCCAGGAAGAACGTTTATGCTGTGAAAATGTATTTTTGTCGTTTATGAGATAGTTCGTATGAAGCTGAACCTTCTTGTGGTAGTGTGATTGTACTGTGGCCTGATAATCTTAAACAAGGCAAGCCCATGCACATTTGGTTTGTGCCATGATGTAAAACCGATTCTGATTGGTTATTGTGCAATTGATCATCCAACCATCTAGACTGTTATACATCTGTTTGCAAGCATTTGTTGGATAGGAGGTAAGGTGGATTAGATTTTGTTGTTGTTCTTGGTTTTTGTAGTTGTGGATTGGCATGCATATGTATGTTTTGTTTCATGGTCGTCAGTTGGGTAAGCAAAATTGTAAGGTGATGTTCATGAGATTGAGTGTAATTGTATGTTGTTGCAATGTAATGTAAGGTAGCATTTTTGCATTTTCATCTAACGAACAGAATGTATTATTACATTGTTTATATGTTGGATAGGGTGAGGGTGTGAAAAGGTTAAATGGCAGGAAGCTTATGGATAGGGCGAAGGAGTGAAGGGGTGAAGATTTTGCTTTTTATCGTGGCTGTAAATGCAGGAAGCTGGTGATAGGATGAGGGAGTGTAAAGTTTAAGATTTTGCTTTGATGATATGGCTAATAATGCAAGAAGCTGGTGGATAGGGTATTGGAAGAGTTAAGTGTTTGCTTTGGTATCATGGCTAACAATGTGGGAAACTGGCAGACAGGGTGAGGGAATGAAAAGGTTAAAACTGTTGCTTTGTTGTTGCGGTTGATAATGCAGGAAGCTAGTGGATAGGGTGAGGGAGTAAAAGAGTTCTTGGTCATGTGTTGAATGGGTAGTATTGTGTTCTGGTCATTTATTGGAAACAATAAATACAGTATGTTGGTACATCGTTTCACTGGACATGGACCCTATCCACCCACCCTGTAGTGTATGCTGAGGGCTGTTTCAATAAGAAAAGTATCCCCATCTTCTGGAAATTTTCTCTTTCCTGTCACTCTTTTTGTTTCTGATTTGTTCCTTTGCCTTCTTTCATCTCTTCCTTCCTTATTTTTTGCCTTGCTGATTCATTCAGTGGAATATTTTCCAAAAAGCCTTGTATTGTTTTTGTCTAAGGATTGATAATTGGGTACATATATAATGATTGCATTTTTAACTCAAGGAAATGGAAGCTGCTTAGTGACAAGTGCTTAGTGACAATTTAAGGCATTACAGGCCAGTTTTTATGTATGTTTTTTTGTACTTGGTTATGTTTATGCATCTTAGTTATGTTTATGGGTTTGTATTCATGTTTGTTTGTTTTTTAATCCCCATGGTATAAAATTGGCGGAGTGGTCAACGCTTAGGGTATACCCCCTTAAGATTATTTGTGTGAATACAGTTATATCCTTAAGATTATTTGTGTGAATACAGTGATATGTGTGCTAGTTGGGATATGTGTCTTTTTTTTTTTTTTAGATGATTATGGACCAGGTCAGCTGGGCTTTAAACACTAATGACAATAACAATATTGATGGGTTATTAAGTATTTTTTAAAATCTGTATCCATTAAGTAGACAGTATGATATTGCTTTGGGACCATGTACTGGCCAATGCGTAAACTTTGGCATTAATGTTTCTGAAATCATTCTGAGCATGAAGATACTGTCTCAAGAAAAATTGCAAATGTATGTTCATTCATTTGTCAAACACGATTGTTTTCCATTCTTTTAATTGTTTTATCAATGTCCATTTGATTGACAGATGTTGTTTGGAGACCACTCATTGGATAAACATTGTCCTATATTATCATCCATTGGTCAACATTGTGTGTGTGTGTGTGTGTGTGTGTGTGTGTGTGTGTGTGTGTGTGTGTGTGTGTGTGTGTGTGTGTGTGTGTGTGTTTTCCCTCATTGGAGTCAAGTCAGGTCATCAAGAGGCATCGTTTCAGCCTTTCATGAAGTCTTCATCAATTCGAGTGGTCAGGTCTGCTGCACAGCGAAACACTCGGTATGATGAAGCCGTCAGGAAATGTCGAAATATAACCAACAGTGCACCTGATTGATTCCCGCTTAGGACTATTACACTATAAAAAGTATGGCGGAGAGGGGGTACCTCTTTGTTCTTGTTTTTTTCATTGTTGTTGTTGTTCAAACATGGTTATGGCCTCCAATGGTCAGTCCGGTGGTTTGGCTGATGAACGTAGTCTTCAAGTTCTCTTTGTTGACCTACAGTTGTTCCCTCCGAGTCATCCTGTTTGGCCTTTACTTGCTTCTGAACAGTGGGCAGAATTGTAGAATGTACTGCAGAGACTGTGGTCCTGTCTTGTAGCACGGGAGTGTGATGGGCATTCATCTTTGAAGCACAGCCCCACTTGACATGTATTGCTGGAGTAGGCAGCTGTGAGGCAGATGATTGTGGTTTGATGCAGCCACTGTAGATAGAGGTTGGGATCATTTCTGTCATGTTCAGTGTGGACGTTTCTCTTTATGATAGGTCTTTATCCCTCTGAAGGAGATGGGGTCTTGTTGTTGTTGCTGTTATAGTCTACTTTCTGCCTTCACCAGAGAGTTTGCAGTGTTTGGTTTTTTTTTAACCCAGGTAGCACATTAGGCGGGAGTGAATTTGGAGTATCAATCTTCTCCCCTCCCTTCCCCCCTCCTGCCATTCAGAAAACATATTTTTCATTACTGACCTGACCTTTGGATACAGCAAATGTTTTGGGGCCAGTTGTTGAGCAAGGCAGTGTTATTTTTGCTATATTGCTATCATCTATTGCACAAACTGTAATGATTTGTGATCAACCATTCGGTAATACTGTGTGATCAACTGTTTGATGAATTTTGTGATGCGCCATGGAATAAACACCATTTTGTGATCTGCCGTTGAATAAACATTTGATGTTTTAAGATTTTTTTCCCTCTGATGAAATATGCTGTACATATTCACAGAACGTTAGTCTTTGTCTCCAGTCATTGGGTAGGTGGGGTGACAGTTTGTGGAATCATCTTCAGTGTTTTGTAAATATATATATTGAAATGTAAGTCGTAGCTTTATGTGTGTGTGTGTATAAAATAATTTGTATGAATTTCCTATGCTTTTCTTTTTTAATATACATTTTTATTGTTATTTTTCCTTTTCTATCCTTTTCTGTAGTGTTTCCATTTTTTTTCTTTTTAAATAGCTTGCTTTGTCTTCCATTTTCTAACTGCTATATTTTTTCTCCTCATGTATGGCAAATACACATACATCTAGAAAGTCATTGATCAGTACTTGCATGTGTACTTAATTTTCTTTTCCTTTATTTCATGTTGAAGTATTGTGCATGTTTTGAAAGAGTCATAGCCCTGACATGGCTCTAGGCAGTAGGTTGGGCTTTAAACATATATACAGAGCCTGGAATTCGTCACGGAAATGAGGATTTCCGCGGAAATCAAAATCGAAAATCGCGCAAAAAAATATTTTTCGCGTTAAAAAAAAATCTGTATGAACACACTGAAACGATCTGTGTATGATGGATCCTGATCTTGTGCCCAATGTTTATTAAATACTCTTGACTGATATTCATTGTGATTTTCAGTGTGTTAGATGCCTTTAAATTTGTCTCCAGAATGCCTCAGAATGCACAGATTTTAGTCTTGATTTAAAAAAATTTCCGGGGGAGCATGCCCCCGGACCCCCCTAGAAGTTTCCTCTTTTTTTTTTCTTAGCAATTCCAAGCTCTGATATAATAATAACAATAACTTGCGTGTTATGTTCCTGTTAAGTATGACTACAGTGCAGGGTAGTGACGCTGTGGGTTCATCTCATGTATTGGTTATAAACATGCATCAAAGGCCACATGTACCAATGGAAAACCAAGGCATAGGAAGCATTAAGAGGCTTAGATTTTCTACACCAATGAAAATGCAAGACAGATGTCTTCAGTTCTGAAATAACAGATTGAAAATTCCTCCAAATTTTCCTTATATAACACAGTTGTATTAGTTGTAATTGAATGTACGGACATCTTCAGTTCTGAAATGATATTTAAATGATGGCAAATCCAAACGACTTTTTTCTTTACATTTTTCATGCTAAAATGAATTTACATGCTGGACATCCTGTCGACTTTCAGCAGTCAGGTTCCATAAATTATGATGCATGTTTTGATCCAAGCATAATCAGTATGGTGCTTTATCAATCCTTTGAATCCCTTACCCTGTCCACCAGCTGCTTGCATTATCATCCATGATAGCAAAGCAGGAAGATGGTGTATAGGGTGAGGGAGTTTTTCAGGATAATAAACAGTTTATGTAAAATCTTTTGTTGAAAGATAACTGATATGGAGGAAAAAGGAACATTATCAGGAGGCTGGAGCAGTTTTTGTTTTGTTTTGTTTGGTTTTGTTCGGTTTGGTTTGGTTTGGTTTTCTTTTTCAAATCTTTTTTTGACCTAGCTTCTGTTCTGTGCATTCATTTGTCATTAATCAATTCATTTCAATTCAACAGCCATTTAGTAGCACATATATAACCATATCTTACAAATGCATAAGCTCAGTACTTGTGGAAGACCATAATTATTAACTGCAAAGTAATCAACCATTTGGTGGAGAAAACGGTGAAAAGACACTCACCGTCCATTTATTGTCAAATCAAGTTACATTGTATTGTTTATGTGTTTCATATTTCTTACCTTTCTTTGTTTCATTTTTTTCTTTCTTTTGTCTTTTTTAAAAATTTATTTAATTTGAAAGTATCACACAGTTCCATATCATTTGGCACTAAGTTTATGTGTTGATTTGCTCATTGACCACAAGACACACGCATTCCTGGCTAGCATTGAGATTATAGGATATGAAGTACGGTTGTGTTCTGGCATTCTGAGATACTTCTTACCTCCTGTTTGCGCTCAATGGAAAGTCTTTCTGATATGTATTGGATTTGCCAGTGATAGGCATTGTGATCGGATGAACAGGGCATCATGCTTTCATCTCCCGCCTCCCCTCTTTTCCGGTCCCCCTTCTTCTTCTGTGTTCATGGGCTGCAAGTCCCATGTATTAACCCTTCGACTCCTGCACCCTGTCCACCAGCATTATGCATTGTCAACGTGGCTAGCAGAGCAAAAACTTAACCTTTTATTCTTTCATACTCCCTCACCCTATCCCCCAGCTTCCTGCAGGAAGCTGTGGATAGGGTGAGGGTGTCAGAGGGTTAAGTTTTTGCAGTTGACGGGAAAACTGGCGGGAAAGAGAACACCAGGGAGACCCAGGGAGAAAATATTGGATGGACTTGCAGGGTGGCTGAGGACAGAGAGAATGGGAGATGTACTTGCAGCGACAAGGGATAGATTCGTATGGAGGGCCATGATCGCCAATGCTGTGTGGCAGGGCACATGATAATGATGATGATGTGTTGGTGGAGAGAGTTCAGGAGTCAAAAGATTAACTGTCCATTATGCCATACACATATACGGAAGCAAAGAAGATTCTGCAACTCTTGTCTGTTCTGGGCCAGCCTCTCTATGATACCTCAGGTGTGTTTCAGGGCCTTGAGGTTTCCTTTTGTTGTTGGTCACCAGGTGATCTTGGGTCTTTAAATCCCAAGCTGTTAATGTATTAGTGGGGTTTTATGTCATTTTTTTTTCTATTTTGATATGGATGTAGGCCGCCGTATTCCATTTTTGGGGAGTGTATGTTAGACATTTTCATGTTTCCATAAGACATTGCACATTCACATGGCTTACACAAGTTACAGGATTCTTAACATGCATAATTGATGTTCTATTTTTTGTGTTTCTGTAAGCTACTGCTCACTCGAATTGCGCACATGATCTTTAACGTGTGTGTTTGATATTGTGTGTGCATATGTATAACTACAATGGAGGTTCAAGCGCCAGTAGGCCTGCATGTTTGTTGATCCATGAAATCGGAAAAATGACTGGCTTTTACCCACCAGGTGTTGCCTGGCAGGGTCGAACTCAGACATTCCAGTGGGAAATCTGAAGTCCGATCCACTTCACTGTCGCGCCTTTCGCCTTTTTGGGTTGTTTTAACCCTTTGACTCCTGCACTCTGTCTACCACCATCCTGCATTGTCAACTATGCTAGCAAAGCAAAAACCAACCCTTCAACTCCCTTACCATATCCACCAGCTTCCTGCAGGATGCTGGTGGCTAGGGTGAGGGAGTCAAAGGGTTAAGTTTTTGCAGTTGGTGGATACTGTGCAGGAGTCAGTGGGTTAAGTGCGCTGAATGGTTGCTGTGTGTGTGTGATCTTGGTGATTTGTCTGAAAAAAGTAGCACCTGTTTCATCACTCTGGGCTTTGTAGAGAGGAGCAGAACAATCCTTGCTCAACCATGACTCAACCCTAACCTTAGGGCTCTCTTGCTTGACTTGGTAAAAGGAATTTGAATTGCACGCTTGCACACATGTGCACAGACACTTTGACACTCATGCATGCATACACACACACTCGCACGAAAACAGACACTTGCACGAAAACACACACACACCTCTCATACTTACACTAACTCTCTCACATACACACATACACACACACACACACACACACACACACACACAACACACAACACAAAACACAACAAACCAACAACCAACACACAACACACACACATCTCATGTCAGTTCCTGTTTGTCAAGCACTTCAACTTTGTGTATTTTTTTCATTTTTGTAATTTCTTGCTTTTAATATGGTGAAAAAATCAACGACAAAAAACACAAAAACACTTGCACGTTTTTGATACTTTATGATTTTGCCTTGTGGTCTCATGAACTTTGGTACATGGAATTCAAAATATGATTGGATGTGATGACAAGATATGGTTGTAAACAAATTAAATTCTATCTTTGGTATAAACTTTATCATCATCATAGTAACTGTAGCTGATGCTGCAAATGAAACAGGAGAATCTTAAATATCTGAAATGTGCCTGTGCATGTTAGTGTATCGATGCAGTGCTCATGTGTTCATATGCTTGTGCTTACATGCATGCTTACACATACTCGTGCAAACATGCACATGTACACACACACACACACTGTTACATACACACATATACAGACAAATGGAAACATGCTTGAACACATGCACACAGACATATGCATACACTCTCTCACAGAAACAGAAACAAAGCTGTATGCTTGCTTTATTGACATTTTTCTTATTTCTGTCTTTTTGTTATATATTGCCATCCATTTCTTTTACTAAAGACTGTATGTGTGTGTTTGTGTCACTTGTGTGTATGTGACTTTGACTCCTGTGTGTGTGTGTTTGTGAGTGTGCATATGCACTTATGTGGCTGTGAGTGTGTGTGTGTGTGTGTGTGTGTGTGTGTGTGTGTGTGTGTGTGTGTGTGTGTGTGTGTGTGTGTGTGTGTGTGTGTGTGTGTGTGTGTGGCTGTTCAGAGTTACATGTCATTATGTGTGTCTGTGTACACATGTGCATGTGTGTATGTGCGTGTGTGTGTATGCACGCATGCATGTGCACAAGCTACTTTCCAACAGTGCCTTGAAGCTTTGTGTTTTGTACTTGGGGGGAGAGGGGTTGATTACACCGCAGACATTTTAAGTGGTGTTTTTCTGTCTCTGGGATACTCAGAAAATGTGGCTCAGTATAGCTCCAGTATTTGACCATTGGTGTCCTTTCAAAATACTGAAGTGCAATGCTGTGGCCTTTCACGCCCTGATCTGATGGTGACCTCAGTATTGGTCATGTCTAGTTCTGCTGCTACCATGCTTGAAATGAATTCATGTTGGGGTCTTCGTTGTCAACCCCAACTAAGTCTGCCACAGAGCTGAGCATGCTAAAGGTTCTTTGGGAAGACTGGGACCACACAGTCAGTCTTTTCCACCTCACAGATGCATCATTGAGGGTGTTGCTCAACTTTCCTGACCAACACTGCAGGTGTCTGTATCTCATGGGTGTTGTTGATACCAGGACCTATTATGAAAGGAAGTATAGAGTACAGCCCTGTTACACAGTCTCATTCCAGAGTGCAGCTCCATAGCATCATGATTATCATACCTATCGTCATATCGTCATGGCATTTTGAAAGGCTGTCCCAGACTCTGTGGAGGTAGAGAAAATGGGATAGAAAAAAAAGAAACAAAGAAAAAAACACAGCTTACCCTTCTTTGACTTGTACTTGTTTGTAATCATTCGGCCATACTGTGATTTGCCTAAATAAAAAAAGTTGTTCTGAAGGGAAGTGTTTTCAACATTATTTTGAAGGGAAATGTTTTCAAATCAAAAACATCATGACTTGTAGAAAAAGAAAAGGGGGATGACTTTTTAGTAATTCACCACTATGATATATTGTATTTTGAAATAATTCTTCAATTATGACTTTTGCCTTGTGTCTCAAACTTTGATGGAAATTAACTCTTTTTTATTCCCCCACTATCTGTGTGCTTATATTTGTGTGTGTGTGTGTGTGTGTCTGTGTGTGTCTGTGTGTGTGTGTGTGTGTGTGTGTGTGTGTGTGTGTGTATGTGTGTGTGTGTGTGTGTGTTATGAATGCAATTCAGAAAGCTGGCAGATGCAGTGAGAGAGTGACAAGATTAAGAAAAGCCTTGCCAGGAAAAACGGATGTTCTTGGAGTTGCATGACAATTTAGTTTAATTCAATCCACTTAAGGGGTCCACTGTGGCATTCCATACATGTTTAGCTTTTTCTCGCTGGATTACAGAGATTAACACAATGGCTTATGCTTACACGGGTCTGCTTCTGGGCTGTGATCGTCGCGAAGCACATAAACTTTGTCTAGTTGTTTTTCTTCCATATCTGTGTGAATATTTTTGTATACATGTAGAGGGATGAATAAGTAAGTGTGTGTGTGTGTGTGTGGCGTGTGCGTGTGCGCTTGAGACAGTAGCATAAACATAAACATAGTTTTTCTTCAATGTAGATTTTCATTAGCTTCCATCCAGTATGCTCGCCTGTGCTTTTTTATCCTTTTTTTTCTGAAATAATCAATGGATACTAATTGTTACGCTCATCCTCTTGCTTGCCTTTGCTTGATTATCTTGATTAATGCTTACTAATTGAATACAGCATACTAATTGTTGTTGTAATCTTTCTATTACCTTATTGTTATTCGTGTTGAATCTTGATCAACTTAATGATACACATATATTGTCTTTTTTAATATAACTTGGTGTTCCTTGTGCTTTATGTTCATTTTGTTCAATACATTTAAGAGAAATTTATTTACACAATTAGTTATATTATGCAATTTTTGTCTATGGAGAATTTGATTTTTATTCCAAGGGATTCTGTTTCGAAACTAAACGTAACAGAAGTGTGTTCAGTTTTGTTCTGTGGATAATGAAAATACCAAAGTTTGTGTGTGTGTGTGTGTGTGTGTGTGTGTGCAAACTTGATAGACATTTAGTATTAAAGTGGATTTTTTGCAATGAATTTGTTTGTATGAGGAAAAAATGCTTGGGAATAGTATTTGACATCTGTTTTGTCCAAGAATTATATAACAATAAAATGTTGTTTTTTTCATGCTTTGGAAAGTTTTGAGTGAGAAACAATTGACCAAGATTAATGATGCTTTATTGCTGTGTATTTGTGTGTGTGAGTATGTGTGTTTCAGTGTGTGTATATTGTGTGTGTGTGTGCGTGTGTGTGCATGCGAGCATGTGTGTTCATGTAATGTTAGGAACCAGAAACACAAAGGAAACGGAATGAGAATGTGTACATAATTAACAAAATGAGACAGGCACAAATTTTCGGCCAGCTGGCTTTTGTCAAGCGCATACAAAAGACGAGAAAGAAACATGCACAAGATTTAGGAGAAAAAAACCGACGACAGAAATTTTTCGTCTGCCTTGTTTTGTTGATTATGTAGGCCTACATTTTCTCATTCTCTTTTCGTCTCTGCTTCTGTTTGCTTGAACGCTGGCACTTACTTTGATAGAAATGCTGGAAGTAAATGTGTGTGACAAGTGTGTCGTAATATGACATGATGTCGTAGTGCACCCGGTTAGCTCAGGTAGTTGAAACTTTGTGCTGATAATGTGGGGGGGGGGTTATGGTTTTGACCCTCAGATGGGCCATTTTTTTCTGTTGGTTCCATAAGGTCAATCAGTAAGAATACCTTGTTGATAACTTAGAGGTGGTGAGTTTGACTCTCATGCGGGTTAAATTAAGGAAAAAAAAAGAATTTCTTTTTGCTTGTTAACTGAATTGGTCACAGCATTTTGCCAATAATATACAGTTTTTGGTTCAATCCTCAGACAGGTGGCTGTTTTTAAGAGTTTTAAAAAATATTTTTAATGAGTATTGAAGTAAGTTTTGGTGGAGCACGTATGGAATTGTCTGAGTGTGATGAATCCGTCTTGAATGACGACCAGACTATAAAATATACTGTGTGTGAATTTGAGTTGAGTATTTAGTATGGTATTATGTTAAATCGAGTTGTAGATTTTGTCATATTAATTTTTTTTCTTCTTGCAAAAAGTTTTCTGCTGAGAGAAGGTGATATGGTATTGTGTTAAACTGGTGAGTTTGTTAATGAATGACAATGACAATAAAGATGATATTTGTAAAGTATTCAGTCTTGATATATAAATCAGCTCAAAGCACATACTCTTGTTGTACACTCATTCACTTGAATGACAAGATGACTTAATGGTACAGAGACAAATCATTTGCGTACAAAGGGGAAGGAGAAGGAGAGGGGGAAAGATGGAGGGGGGTCAATGGGTACTGGGCAGGGGATAATGTTTAGCCTCATGCACAAGTATCATTTCAATAGGCACGCACAATTACTATTTGTATCAGGTGCTATCATAGCTAGCTCAGTTTTCCGTCTTAATTTTGATTGAATGATGTCTCTTGGCTTTATTCTGGTACAGCCAATCAGCGTCCATAATTTTAACCCTTTGACTCCTGCACCCTATCCACCAACTGCAAAAACTTAACCCTTTGACTCCCTCACCCGGGATATGATGAGGAAATGAAAGGGTTAAGGTTTGGCATGGTTGACAATGCAGCATGCTGGTGGACATGGTACGAGAATCAAAAGGGTTTTAAACAGAAAGTTTTAAACCTACTCACAAACTTCATGGCATTTTTATGTGAAGACGTGTTCTCTCTGAGAACATTTCTATGGAGACAAGCCTGCGCTCCTGCATTTTCAAATGAAATGTGATCGGTTATGTCAAAATATCTTCCTTATTTCAAGTCTAACTTAAAGATGATTTTTTTCCCATTACAGTTTTTGTCCAGAGACAGCTCTTTTTGTGGCTGTGGGATCTTTAACTTGCATTTGAATGCAGAACATGCACAGAGCGCCCGATGTACATTGCTCAAGAGTTAAAGATTCACTGCATTTTGACAGTTCCATATGCGCTCCACCCCATCAGTTATCTTGCAAACTGTCATTGCATTTTGACAGTTCCATATGTGCTCCACCCCATCAGTTATCTTGCAGACTGTCATTGCATTTTGACAGTTCCATATGCACTCCACCCCATCAGTTAGCTTGCAGACTCCTTGAGCCAGCACAAAACCCTTTGCGCTCGCAAGGTCTTGAAATGGAAAGGGGAACTGGTGGAACAGGACCTGTTACATGCTAAGTGACACCACCAGAGCATTGATTAACCCTTTGACTCCCGCACCCTATCCACCAACTGCAAAAACCTAACCCTTTGATTCCTTCACCCTGTCCACAGGAAGCTGGTGAATAGGGTGAGGGAATCAAAGGGTTTAGTTTTTGCTTTGCTAGCATGGTTGGCAATACAGGATGCTGGTGGACAGGGTCGGGCATCAAAGGGTTAAGATAACACAGCGAACAGGACAGCTTTTGTGTTGCAGGCTGGGATTGAACTCAGGACATGCTCTGTTACAAAAGAACCAGCCAGCATGCTGAAAGACTAGCAACCAGACCAGTATTCAAAGTCTAAATAGAGAGGGGAAGAAAATGTCCTTTAGGGATTTGAACATGGTGCCTTTTTTTCCCAAGTCTGGCCGAGTACATTTTCAAAGGCTATGTGTGGAGTGTGTGATGTGTGTGTGTGTGTGTGTTGTGTGTGTGTGTGTGTGTGTGTGTGTGTGTGTTGTGTGTGTGTGTGTGTGTACAAGAAAGAATTATATCAAGACATAACATTTTTTATCAGATTATTTATGTTTATGACTGAATAAAAATGAGTCATCAAGTAATGTGGTGTTTTATTGTATATGTAAGCAGTCTCTTCTGTATATTTATTTATTTCCCTTTTTTTTTTCTTTCTTGTTCATATATATGATTCTATATGTACATACAAACCTAGATGCTTAAGTACATTCTTGACGAAAAATTCGGACTTTTTATACCTCAAGTTCAGTACCAGCCATCAACATTAACCCTTTCACTCTCACACCTTGTCCACCAGCATCCTGCATTGTCAACCATGCTAACAAAGCAGAAACTTAATCCATTGACTCCCTCATCCTATCCACCAGCTTTCTACAGATTGCTGGTGGATAGGGTGAAGAAGTTTAGCTAGGGTTAAGCTTTTGCAGTTGGTGGATAGGGTGCAGGAGTCAAAGGGTTAAAAGCTGGTCTGTTCACTGCCATCTTGATGTTTCCATCATTCTGGTAGTTTCAGACGAGTGTTTCATAGGTCCCTCTTTCCCCCTTCGAATTTCAAGACTTTCCCATAGCATTGTGCATAGTCTTATAGAGTCTGCCAGATAATTGCTGCAGATAGAGTTGTTTGAGTGCGATCCCTTTCGAATGAACTGCAGACTCATACTTGCCGACAGATTTGGGTGGAGCACATTATGGAGTTGTCCGAGTGCCATCCCTCTTGAATGAAGTCCAGACTCATAATTGCTGACAGATTCGGGTGGAGCGCATATGGAATTGTCTAAGTGCCATCCCTCTTGAATGAAGTCCAGATTCATAATTACTGACAAATTTGGGTGGAGCGCATATGGAGTTGTCTGAGTGCGATCCCTTTCGAATAAACTGCAGACTCATACTTGCCGACAGATTTGGGTGGAGAACATATGGAGTTGTCTAAGTGCCATCCCTCTTGAATGAAGTCCAGACTCATTATTTCTGACAGATTTGGGTGGAGCGCATATGGAGTTGTCTGAGTGCCATCCCTCTTGAATGAAGTCCAGATTCATAATTGATCGGCAGATTTGGGTGGAGCGCATGTGGAGTTGTCGGAGTGCAATCCCTCTTGAATGAACTGCCGACTCATAACTGCTGACAGATTTGGGTGGAGCACATATGGAATTGTCCGAGTGCCATCCCTCTTGAATGAACTGCAGACTCATAACTGCTGACAGATTTGGGTGGAGCACATATGGAGTTGTCTGAGTGCAGTCCTTCTTGAATGAAGTCCAGTTCAGACTCATAATTACCGACAGATTTGGATGGAGCTATATGGAGTTGTCTGAGTGCCATCTCTCAAGAATGAACTCCAGACTTGTAATTGCTCACATATTTGGGTGGAGCGCATATGGAATTGTCTGAGTGGCATCGCTCTTGAACGATGTCCAGACTCATAATTGCTGACAGACTTGGGTGGAGCGCATATGGAGTTGTCTGAGTGCAATCCCTCTTGAATGAAATCCAGACTCCATTCTATGATGAAAGCATAACACCTTCATAAAGTAGGCCTATGTAAATTGTTACATATCAAATAATTTCTTTTAGAGTTCTTACATGCATAATGATTCAGCAAACCATGGCCATGGTTTCAGTCTGGAGTGTGGTGGTTGTTCAAGAGGGATTCATCACACTGCGACATTCCATATGTGCTGCACCCAGATCTGCCAGCAGTTATCTGGCAGACTCCTTAACCCTTTGCCTCCCTCACCCTGTCCACCAACATCCTACATTGTCAACCATGCTAGCAAAACAAAAACTGAACCCTTTGACTCCCTCACACTATCCACCAGCTTCCTGCGAGAAGCTGGTGGAGAGGATCAAGGAGTCAGAGTTTTAAGTTCTGGGGTTGATAGATAGGGTGCAGGAGTCAAATTGTTAACCCTTTGACTCTGGCACCATGCCCATCATCATCCCATATTGTCAACTATGCTTGCAAAACAAAAACTTACTCTTTGACTCCCTCACCCTATCCACCATCTTCGGAGTCAAAGAGTTAAGTTTTTGCAGTTGGTAGATATAGTGTGGGAGTCAAAGGGTTAAAGAAATAACTGATGAAATTTCATCAGTAGAATCTGAAATATGTCTTTAAGACGATTTCATTACACTTGGGCAGATGATCATGATAGTCACATGGTTGGACACTGGTCTTCCAGTTGGAGGGTCTGGGTTTGAGCCTGTAGGCCTACCATCTGATGGGTAGATGGGAAGATTTTTTTTTTAACGATCTTCCAGGTCAATGTATGTACAGACCTGCTAGTGCCTAAAACCCATTCATGTATATATTACAAGCACACAGAACATCAAACTGACATATGTCATGTCGGTGTTCAGTGGCTTATGGGAAAACAACCAACCAAAAACAAACAGCATATATACCCTGAAAATAAAATGTCTACCTACGTGGTGGGGTAAAAAAAAAAAGGACCACGACCAAACAACATATATTCCTGAAAAAAGAATATGTCTACCTACATGGTGGGGTAAAAAAAAAAGGACCAAACAGCATGTACCCCCTAAAAAGAGAATATGTCTACCAAGGCCTACATGGTTGGGTAAAAAAAAAAAAAAAAGAGGGCCATACACCTAGAAAACCACTCAGATATTTAAATGCATACAAGTTGCAGCTTGCAAACAAAGACAAAAACAAACCAGAAAATGATACTTGGATAT
The DNA here is from genome assembly GCA_030674185.1 of Monoplex corrugatus. Taxonomy (NCBI): domain Eukaryota; kingdom Metazoa; phylum Mollusca; class Gastropoda; order Littorinimorpha; family Ranellidae; genus Monoplex; species Monoplex corrugatus. The sequence continues at coordinate 39,244,561 of JAPXFY010000020.1, read as the reverse complement.
TTCCATATGTGCTTCATTCAAAACCTGTCTGTAATAATTTTGGTAGATTCTCATGCCATCACAGAACTCCTGTGTACAAGAGGTCTTGGAATGCTTAAACCACTCAGACCACAAGACTTTTTATCAAATTTTTGCTGGCCTTCTTGTGCACTGCTCTTTTATCACTTCACTTTTTTTGGCTCTCACTCCATCTCTAAATCAACCAAAACTAAGGTCACCATGACAGCACAGCATGAAGGACCACAGAATTTGGGATAATTTTTTATAATGCTCTGATGATGAGAAAGGGAAGGATAGTAATAATAGTATGGTAGTGAAACTATGCAGTTTCATTTTGGATCGAGACTGCATGACAAGGCTGTACACCACACTTACAGACGCCCGTGATGTTTAAAAGTTCAGAACACCCTCAGTGACGCATCAGCATAGCGTATTAGATATAACTAAATAGTCTCCATCTTCCCAAGATGCTTCAACTTTAGCTAGAAGAAAAATCATACACTGATTTTATTCAACTTGATGGAGGTTGAATCCAATGACACCCCCCCCCCCCTCCACAGAACACAAAGCTGACAGCACCAGTATGGCCAGAGCATTAACCCTTTGACTCCTGCACCCTGTCCACCAGCATCCAGCATTGTCAACCAAGCTAGCAAAGCAAAAACATAACCCTTGGACTTCCTCACCCCATCCACCAGCTTTCTGTGTGTGTGTGTGTGTGTGTGTGTGTTTGTATTTTTCATTTTTGTATTTTCTCCATTTTTTTTCCATTCAGTTCATTTTTAGCATTTGTTTTTTCCATACAGCTATCCATGCATTTTGAGATTGTGCCGTGTCATGAATGCACTACATGTGTGCGTGCGTGCGTGTGTGCGTTGTGTGTGTGTGTGTTGTGTGTGTGTGTGTGTGTGTGTGTGTGTGTGTATGTGGCTGCGTCATGTATGCACTATGTGCGTGTGTGTGCGTGTGCGCGCGCTTGTGTGGTGTGTTTTGGCTATTAGTTGATGAAACATCTTTGCTCTTTATTCAATATTTTTAAGTATATCGGCTGTTCGTGTGTGTTGTGTTTGGTTATTAATGAATTAAACAACCCTGCTTGGTGTTCAGGTATTTGCAAATACTGTATATTGAGTGTTTGTACTCATGATATATTTGTTTATAACTCTGTTTTTGTTTGTTTGTGTTTTATGGTTCAAAGGTATTGAATCAATGTTACTAATTAGACCATGTGGAAAGTTTATTGTGGAGTCCATATCACACCTTTTGAGCCTCTTCATTTCTTTACTCTATCCATCAGCACCTACTAGCCTGTAGGCTGGTTAGTTCTTTTGAAAGAGCTGTGGACTCAAAATCTGGTATCTCCAGTTCAATCCCAGCCCACAACATTAAAAAAACTAGCCTGTTCGCTGCCCATCTTAATGCTTCCATCATTCCTGGGGGTGTCAGCTTAATGTTTGACAAGTTCCATTTCCCCCCTTCATTTCAAGACTTTGCCATGGAGAAGGGTTTTGCACATTGCTCAAGAAGTCTGCCAGAGAATTGCTGGCAGATGTGGGTGGAGCATGTATGTGATTGCCTGAATGTGATGAATCCCTCTCAAACAAACTCCAAAACTCCTTCAGGGAGCTGGTGGATAGGGTAAGGAAGTGTAAATATTGAAATTCTCAAAGAGATCTCAGATATTGCCTAGCGTCTTTTTTTCTACAAATTTTAATACTGAAATGGACGCTTTTCTTTTACCTGTGCTATGCATTATTTACTGGTTCTGTACATTCAGGCTGAAATAGGGCAAATCAGTCATATATAAGAACCAAATTAATTCATGTTATGTTAATCTGATATTCTTGACATATGTTCATGTAGATGTTTTGTTTATTGTGTTGTCTTAAACATTGGAATTATTCCATGATTTTATTATATTAACAACACATGCATCATTCGTTGTGTTTCAGTTGTCTTACAAGTTTATGTCAGTGTCCCATATTAAGATTAAGGCCTACATTAATTTTCGTAAGTATTCCACTGTGATTGATTTATTGAATGATTTTTTTTTATTTGTTTATGTTGTTTTGTCAGTCAATTTTTGCAGATGATAAGTTTGCTACTGAATTTTCACTGAATTCAAATTTGTCTCTTATGGACTACTGGAGACTGAAAATTAAATGTACATGTGCATGATTTAGTTTTGATTTTAAAAGTCTGTCACTGAATTTATTCAGAATGAAAAGTTTCTCTATGACTGACTGAGACTGACAGTTAAGTGTATGACTTAGTTTGATATGGTATGAAATATCATCAGTGAGGTGAATGTACATTCTTGTAGGTTTGTGTAAGGTATTGCAGATTATCGATGATAATAGATATTTACCGTCACTTCAGAAGAAAATATTGTGTGTGTGTGTGTGTGTGTGTGTGTGTGGTGTGGTGTGGTGGTGTTGGTTGGTTGGTTGTGTGTGTGTGTGAGCATTTTGTTTTTGTTTTTCATGATTTGTTCACTTGTTTGTTTTTGTGTGAATGTAAAAAAAGAAAAATGAATGCATGACAGAAGGCAAGTGGTTCTTGTGTGTGTGTGTGTGTGTGTGTGTGTGTGTGTGTGTGTGTGTGTGTGTGTGTGTGTGTGTGTGTGTGTGTGTGTGTATGTATGTATGTGTATGTATGTAATGAATGTGTATGAGTGTGTGTGCATTTAATTTTTAAAAATTTTTCATTTTTTTGTTTTATGGCAGTTCTATAAGCTTGCAAAGCTCTGGTAGCTAAACAAAACATACAAAGGTTCTTTCTGCATTAAGTTTGCTGTACCAGCTTCTTATTCAGTGTATGTAAATGTATGAAGTATTTTCACATTTTGCAGGCTATACAGGTGGGGTGTATTTCCTGGATGTGTCCTCATTTTCTTTAACCGCTCTATTTAGTTAGGGTGCCATGCTAGTGCAGAGACTGGGCTCTATCCCTGGATGGGCCACAGTTTAACCTCAGGCTGGTTGGCTCTGTTGGGCTCTAGAACTGATGTCTTGAGTTCAGTCCCAGCCAACTAGTGCCTTTTTGCTGCCCATCTTGATAAGTCTCTGTTCCCTTGCGAAAAGCTTGTCTTCATTCGACCTGTTTGTGGCCATGATTTCCCATTGTTCTTCATCAGTGTCACATTTCTGGAGGGATTTTTTCAGGGTGTCTTTGTAGCAAAGCTTTGGCCATCCTCTTGGTTGTGAAGGGGGTTGGTGCTAGGTGCTATGCGCATATGTAAGTTACTGTTGTGTGCTCAGAGCCACAGCAATCTCTCTACCTGCCTCCACAAGTCCAGGGCAAACTGGCTGTTCTCATAGGAGATATAGACAGCTGAGCAGTAGATGGCGAGTTGCAGCATATGGCCAAAACCACAAGCAGTGCTCCGTGGCAATGCCCTTTATGCAGTATGTGGCTGCGGGATTTTCTGTCTGGGTATACTCCCATAGCCTTTCCCTACCCAAGGGGTAACCCATGAAGCAGCAGAGACAGGCGCAGGTTGTAGTCTACTGTCATACTGTAGCAGAGACTTGGCTCTGACCTGATATTAGTGCCCTTAGTTATGTCTAAAACTGTAATCAGGTATGCTTTTTTTAAATCCCCTGTGATAAATTGGATGGAGTGATCAACACCAGAGGAATCTCCATAGATTATGTGCATGAATGCATTGATATGTGTACTTAATTTTTTCCTTTTTTTTTTTGCTGTTGAAGTATGTTTTGAAACGGTTATAGCCCTGATATGGTTCTACGCAGTCGGCTGGGCTTTAAATGAAAATAACAAAAACATTGTGGGATCATTCCTGTGTTGTCCCAATTGAGAGGCTGACAGATTGAGTGCCTTGATGTTGAAGTGATAGCTGTATTGAATTGTGCCTGCCCTATAAATGGAGGATGCAAACGATTGGAGTGAGGTTAGTTTTGAGGCTTGGACTCTGTTGAATGTGTGTTAGTGTGTGTTAGTGTGTGTGTGTGTGTGTGTGTGTGTGTGTGTGTGTGTGTGTGTGTGTGTGTGTGTGTGTGTGTGTGTGTGAACTGCTATGAACTCTGCTCATTCAAAAAGCAAAAAAAGTGAAGAATCTGAATGTATCAGATGGATTCGTCAGTCATTTTGGAAGTAAAAACTAAATAAGATGTCTATGTGCGTCATTTCAAAATATATCCACATGTCTCAGAAATGAGGATGAGTGAATCCGACAGAAGTAAGGAGTGTTGTTGTTGTTCTTTTTTCCAGTCTGTGTGTGGAAATATGTGCAAATTGATATGAATGTCTGACATAATAGCAGAAAAAAACAAAAAAACGTTTGAAAACCTAGAACAAAATTGTGAGTAGAGTTTTCATGTTTTCAAGATAAATTTAGTACATGTATGTGCAAGTGTTAATTGGGGGAAAAAAGAAAAGAAAAACAATCTATTTGCTTTAAAAATGAAAGACACATGGAATAGCTGAGTGATTTCATTGGATGTTTTCTGGTTCTGAAAAGTGTGTGCTCATTATGGATGTGAATGAATTGTCCTTTATTCATTAGTTATTTTTGTTATTTATCAACTCTTGATTCCCTCACCCTAGCCACCAGCTTCCATTATTATTAATCATGGGAGTTAAACAAAAACTTAACAGCTCTCCTGATGCTATTGCTAGCTTCAAGTTTCTCCAAGATGAAGGAATTAGGATGGTTAATTTTTTTGCTCCTGGTGGATAGGGTGAGGAAGTGAAAGGGTTGATTTATTTATGAATAATTAAAGAATAATTTTTCTGTTTGTTTGAAAAATGAGAGATGCAAATGGATGAAATGTTTTCTTTTTTTTTTTCTCCCCAACAGTGTAAAAATTTTGCTGTGCCTGTGTGTGGCAGCTGTTCTGAATTCTGTTCATTTCAGAGTGAAAGATGCAATGAATTTGAACGAAATCATACTGGATGTTTTCAGACTATTTTGTAAGAATATAAACTCAGTGTGTGTGTGTGTGTGTGTGTGTGTTGTGCGTGCATGCGTGCGTGCATGTGTGTGTGTGTGTGTGCATGCACACGAGCACACAATTTAGTCCTTATATTTTTGTAGCTGTTACCATTTTATACAAATTGATTCCTGAATTTGCGGTGTGGTTACTGTTTTTTGTTACGAGTAATACAAATATTTGAAGTACAGCAACAATTTCTGCATGAGTGATACCTAAATTGGAACCTTTATGTACAGTATGCATGTATGTGTATGCGCTTGGAGAACAAGTACAATAAAATTCATAACATTCTGATTAGTGTGACACTGGTTGCTGTATGTTTTGTGTGAGTATGTGCATAAGCTCAGCATGCATTTTTACACATGTGGAAAGGGAGTTGATGGGACATAGGACATGCATTAGTCACAGTGAATATACGTAACATGTAAACACGCTCTAGCTTACAGTAAACATGGTAATAATTTTACATAATGGCATGGAGGCAACTGATCTCATTATTGAAAAAGAAAATTATTTTAAAAAATGTCTTGAGTCACCACTGTGCAAAAACACGTGCATTTACGCTAACACTTACAAAACTGAGACTAGGGTTTCCATGAACTGATACTGAAACTTTTCGTTTTTCAGACAACACAATTGTTGATTAATGCAAAATTCTGAACTAGCTTGGTTCACTACAAAAATCTTGATTTCATATACTCTACCTACATGACAAAAACAGTCTTCAAGGAATTTCATGACTGCTAAATAATTCTGTATGGCACTCTGTAGAATTATTCCCATCGTTGTTTTTTGTAAATTACTACATATTTATATACGTACATGCATACACTTTCTCACGCTCACACATGCACATGTTTCCATGAATCAGTATTCAAACATTTTTATTCCTCAGAAGACACAAGTGTTAATTCAAAACACTGGAACTACCATGGTTAACTGCAAAACCCTCACAATTCACGGTCATGTGTACTTTGACTACAAACAAACTTTTAAGGAATTTCACCACATGCAGCAATCACCAATTCAGCCATTACATTTTAATAAAAATCATACAGTTTCAACTACACTTTCACGAATCATACATCTGTATATAACCCTTTTATCAATCTCAAAATCAATGAAAATTAAAAGTTATGTCACATAATATCTCTCTCTCTCTCTCTCTCTCCATCACAGCTTCTCACAATATTTTTTGCATAACTGCAACTTGGAATAATTGAACCAATCCAAAATAAACCAGAATTTGCCATGTCACACTTAGTTCCTCGTGATGTACATATGTGCTCTACTCAAATCTGCTTCTAATGAACTAATGTTTGGAGTTTGTTCAAGAGATATACATCTCTCTGACAATTTCCATATGCGCTTCACCCAAATCTGCCAGCAGCTATCTAAAGAGGTTCTTTAACCCTTTGACTCCTGCACCATATCCACCAACTGCAAAAACTTAACCCTTTGACTCCCTCACCCTATCCATCAGCTTTCTGCAGGAAGCTGGTGGACAGGGTGAGCGAATCAAAGGGTTAAGTTTTTGCTTTGCTAGCATGATTGACAATGCAGGATGCTGGTGGACAGGGTGCAGGAGTTAAAGGGTCAAGCCTATGCACTGGTAAGGTCTTGAAATGGGGCTGGAACAGACTTCTGAAACACTGATACTACCAGAATTATTGCAGCTTTAAGATGGGCAGTGAACAAACCAACTTTTGTGTTGCAGGTGCAGAGGTGGGATTAAACTCGAGACATGAGTCCTCCACTCGTATCAAAAGAACCAGCCACGGATGAGTCCTCAAAAGTAAACCGAAATATGACAGTTTCCACCATGAACAGGATCATAGCTCAGTCTAATTTGGATTAGTGCAGAAAAGCGAATTATGAAAGGCTGTACCAATCACTTCACAAACATAAAATTTTCAGTATTAAACAGGACTTCCAGTATTCTTACTTTTGTCTTCTTATCATTGGCAACAATCTCCATTCCACTTAATTTCACGGCATTATTAACATAATGTCTACTATTAAAGCTTTTTTTTACCCTCTCACTCATCCTTTCAATCTGATTATGGAAAAGCAAGTGCACATACACACACACGTCTGAGGAAAAGTGCATGGAATCCCCGTCCATGTGCACACATATATACACATGTATTCTATAGTTTAAGACCACATTTATTTCAAGGCCACAAAAGCACATTTATAATTCTGTCCATCCTGGCAATAAAAACACAGCAGCAACAACAACAACAGCATCATCCTTTTCAATTCATGTCTTATTTACAATCCACTGAACCCTGACCCAAAGGAGCTCACTTGTCTTCAGGCCCGATTTCCAAAGCAAAAACATAATTCTCTCTTAGTGTCTATTCTCTACAAGCCAGAAATTCAGCTCATAAGCAATAGCAATAATCTCATCAACTGAAAAAACACCGCCTGTGGTAGAGAAAGGCAACAGCGGGGCACACTCACATCTGGAAGGGTGCAACTTAGAAAAAATCAAAAAAAGGGAAAGGGGTCCAGGGGCCGGCAGCACCCCGTATGGGGGGTCTGGAGAGCATAGCCCCCCAGACGCTGAAGCTTTTTCAAAAAACGGATTTTCCGTTTCTGACTCTTTTGAAAATACGGATTCCGTCGTCAAACGGAAAAAGTTGCATCCATGCATCTGAACATTGCAGAATAGATGCTATTCAACATAAGAGGGACCAGTGGAAATGGAACTCAAGGCTGCAGGATCCTTTGCCATGCAGCACGGGTGAAAGAACATATCTACAAGATTGGTCTTGTATCCCACATGATGACCCATACCGAGTGATAAAGGACCAGTATGCCTACTCATCAGTTGGACTGATAGGAGAGTCAATCACGCCCAACACCCTCTTCCATTCTAGTACATTCAAAACACAGAACACATTAAAAAAAAAGTCATTCACCATCTTAGCTCTTCCTAGCAGCCCCTATCCCACACACACACACACACACACACACACACAACAACACACACACACACACACTTTAGCTCCTGGAACAAAAACCTACCAACCAACCACAATTTCTCTTATCACAGAATGCAGATTGATTGTGATACTTTCTTTATTCAACACCACTTTCCCTTCACAATCATAGCTATCTACACCCCAGTGTTAAAAAAAAAGAATATTAATAATTATAAAAAAAAGGTCAAACCATAGTAACAATCTTCCACTTTCAGCACTTTTGTTCTAATTTCTTTTTATTCATGTATATTGATGTATTTATATATACATCATTTTCCCTCACAATCACAGCTATCTACATGCCAATGTAAAAAAAAAGAAAAAAAGAAAAAACAGATGGTCAAGCCATAGTAACAAATCTTCCACTTTCAGCACTTCTGTTCTAATTTCTTTTTATTCGTGTATTTACGTATTTATACACTCAAGTCATCACTTCAAACTAGGTTGATTTGTCATATAATCTCAATAAATATCTGCTATCAACAGTCAAGAAAGCCTTTCTCATACCAGAGTGACTAAGTCTGATTTTAACATGATATATGCAGTCAAATGTGTCTATGTTAAACACAATCTATGAACTCACTTATGTCATGAAAATTAAGCAATCCAAATGCTTAATACATGAATTGTTCATGAACTAAGCCAAAAATCCTCACCTAGTGCATGAAATAGGAACAATGTGAACTGACACTGTCATTCTGCAGTTTGCTTCGTTCATGAATTAAGGAGTTTAATGACACTGCAGTAGCCTGCACTGTAGGCCTACTGTCGTACACCAAGTGGTTACTTTTAATAGGTAGCAAAGCCGAGCAATTGCAAGCACAAAGGGAGTTTCTTTCCACTTCAGGTCGAAAGTGGAAGCCATCTTTGTTTACAAAGCAACACCCAAAATATATTTTACAATGTACGCTTTGTCTTGAAGGCAAAATACATTTTAATGAGTATGGTTTGTCTTTAAGGCAAAATACATTTTACTGCATATGGTTTGTCTTGAAGGCAAAATACATTTTAATGAGTATGGTTTGTCTTGAAGGCAAAATAAATTTTACTGCGTACGGTTTGTCTTGAAGGCAAAATACATTTTAATGCGTACAGTTTGTCTTGAAGGCAGTGTCACCTATTCATATGCCACATGCCAACCAGATTAAATTCAATAATTCTTTTTGTTTTTATAGGATGGAAATATTGGATTTGGGGAGAAGACTGTAGATTGTAAAGCATACAATAACACTTGTGTGTTTGGTCTCAGCAGGCCGACAAATCCTTCAAAATATTACTGTACCACACACACATTTTATGTTCAGAATTAGAAAAGATCATCTTTGTTTTGTTTTTCTTTCATCCATTCCTTACTTATTCAGCTCTTTATTTGTATTATTTCAGCAAAAATAAAATTACAGCATAGCCTTTTTATTCATAATTGTACACACACACACACACACACACATATATATATATATTATATATATTTTATATATATAAAATGTTTATTCTATGAACTTGCTTAGTTCATGAAGAAAGCAAACTGGGGAATGACAGTTTAACTGTCATTTTGCATTTTGCCAATTTCATGTAAAAGGCAAGAACTGTTTTCTTTTGCTTTATCGCTGAACTAATGATGAATTGCTTGATTCATAAATTAAATGTACTTAATTCATGAAATAAGCAATTTAGGGGAAGAGGGGCATTTCCTGAAGTATGTAACTTATTTAAGCATAACATATATATACACACATCTGCATCTGCGCACAAACACACAATACAGTTGAAATGTAAATAAAACTTTGCTATAAAATAAAAAATTAAAGATTAATGCAACAACAAAGAACAATCAATAAAACAAACTGCTTTTCACTTCAGATACAACGCTGGCTCATCATCTTATCAGCAGTAGAGTTAGTTATTACTGTTACTGTTATTGTTTGTTTAAAGCCCAACCAACTGCACAGAGCCATATAAGGGCCATAACCATTTCAAAAAGTATATAGGGCCTACCTCACTGGAAAGAAAAAAACCTGGAAATGAAAATGAAGTAAACATATCAATGCATTCGTGTACATAATCTAAGGATATGCTCTGGCATTGACCACTGCATCCAATTAATCACCAGGGAATTTAAAAAAACAAATCTGAATACAAATATAAACATAACTAAAAATATCTAACACTAAAACGTATACATGAAAATGGGCCTAAATTACCCAAAATTGCTTCTGCACATCTCAATTCCTAAGAGACAAGAACGCACTTAACATATGTAAGAAAGTATATATATGCACTTTACATATGTAAGAAAGTAAGTAAGTAAGGCTTCATGGAAAACATACACATAAACAGATCATCGAGGCAGAAAATAACAGAAAGCAAAAGAACAAGGCAGAAACAAAGAGAGTAAGTGAAAAGAGTAAATTTCTAGTGCAGAATTTCCAGAAGATGGTGATACTATTTGTACTGAAAGAGCCCCTAGCATCCCCACAAGGGCCCCAGCATCCTGAAAGGGGTAGAGCTATTACTGATTTTCTACAAAATGAATGCCCAACATGAAAAAAAAAAAAAGCTCGCTAAAGTAAAATGAAGCATACCAGGCTCATAAATATCTGAAAATCATTCAGACTGTCACAATTAGCAAATGGAGGTTAGAGACAGAAGGAGGTTGGGTGGGTTTGAGATGGTTATACATAAGACAGTACGAACATCATCTCTCATAAAATGGAAGAGGAAAATTTGGCTGTAGGTGGGGCTGTGTGAGATGGGTTCGGAGTTTGCAATTTGCAGTTTGCTCAAGAAAGACATCACATTCAGTCTATTCCATATATGCATCCCACCCAAATCTATCAGTAATCATACAGAAACTCCTCGAGCTTGAGCAAAACCCTATGCACTGGCAAGGTCTTGAAATGGGAAGAGTGGGGGTGAAGGAACACGTGAAGTACTAACCTGACACAACTTGAATGATTGAAGCATTAAAATAGGCAGCAAACAGTCCAGTTTTCATGCTGTGGGCTGGGATATTACTTATTTATTATTTTTATGTTTTTTGCTTTTGTCTTTTTTAGCATTCTGGTTTTCTCGTATGCATGCATGCACATTGTTTCACACTCACTGTACTGACAGCATGCATACTCCTCTTTGGTGCGCATGCATGCTACGCGTTTTCATGTTTTCCTAAGCCATTGATATGACTTGTTCATTTACAAGCACACTTGATATTCTGTATGCATATACATGTATAGAAAGAAGGTTCAGGCACAAGCATCTCTGCACACATGTTGACATGGGGGACTGGAAAAATCTCCATCCTTTACCTACCAGGCTGGAGGTACCCTGGCAGGATCAAACCCAGACCTTCTGACTGGAAGTCTGGCACCGTACCCACTCAATTATTGTCCCCGTCAGGCTGGGACTGAACTCCAGACCTGATCTTGAGTGAGGTCACTGGAATAAGTGACCAGGGTGGTCAGCAAACATGATCTCACAAACTCATTACAAACACTTCAGCAAATTTCCAGCTACACTACCCCACATCAAATTCATGACGGAATAATAACAAACCTCATTTGTACATGCATATAAAAAAAGTAGAAAAAAATATTGTCTGCCTTTTTCAGAAATGTTATCTCCGTGCATGTCAAAATGATTACCAACACATTTTCAGCTAGGCTATCCCACATCAGCTTCACAAAGTAATAACAAATTATCTATGCATATGTAAGATTACCAATGAAAATACTCTCTCATTCCCAAATAATCATTTCAGAGCAAATCAAAATGCTTATTACACAAATTTTCAGCTACACTACCCCACATCAACATTACAAAATAATGGTAATTTTCACCCATACACAGTGGCATGTACACATATACCAAATTTTGCTTCCTTTTCTCAGAATTGTCTTATGGCAAAACAAAAACACTTTTACACACATTTGGGGGGTTTTTCAGCTACATTACCCAACATCAGCTTCTAAAAGTGATGACAATTCTCATCTGCTATGCTTGCATGTAATACCTAGAATCTGTTTTTTGGAACCTTTGGAACCACTGTCTTCGTGCAATTCGAAACACAACCGAACAGCACCATCTTCAGTGCTGAGCAATTTCTCAAAGAAGAAGTGAAAGACAGTGACGAAAGATTAACAGTCAACTTTTTAATGGTATACAAGTTCTACAAAGGTACACAACTGACAGGCTCCTACCTGTTGTTTTAGATTTATATAAATAGCAAATAACTTTCTGCACAATATATATCCCCTGTGGGAAAACTGGGGACTCTTTCATTATACATTATTTAGCACCGCTTCAGTGGTGTTGATCCCACACAACTCATTTCAGCTCCTTAACACACAACCAACCCAAACTTCATTCAGTTGATGTACCAAGTCCCAGGAAGCTCAACCAGATGAGACCCTGCACTGCTGGTGAGTCCCTTTGGTGGAGTTCAACAGTGCTTGTTTTGATTCAACTTACTATGAACACTGTCGATTAAGCCCCCTACTAGCAACAGTAATTCTTCAGACATGGAAGCAGAAAAAGTAAGAGACTGCTGTCAGCCCTTCTATATCAGAATAAATAGTATTCTAACACAGAATTTCCAAAAGGTAAATGTAAGTTAATGTAAATGTAAGGTGTCACACGTTTCTGGTAATAAGTGCAAGAAATTTCCTCTTTTTTATTACTCTGTTTATTTCTGCTTTTTTCTTGTCAGTCTATCCCATCTTCTTTTCAGTGTGTCTGCCTTACTGGTCCATTAACCAGTATTTTTAAAAGTAATCCTTGTGCTTTTTTCCTCCCTCCCTCTCTTTTTCCTTCCCAACTTACTTAAAGTATGCAGACCATGCAGAACATTATTTTACCTGCACAGTACAGGCTAGAACAATAATGCACCCACGCTAAAACAAACACGACTTGGATGGATACACAGACCATCTGAAGCATGAACAGGGTTGAACACAGAAGATGAGACCACTGCCCAAACGTCTAAAAACAACGAAACTTGATCAACATTCTCCTCACCTGTTTGTGTTTAATTTTCATTTACAGAATTCAGAAAACAATCACAATTTCATGAAATGCCTTGGCAAGGATCAACATGCAGTGGTTAGCACAACGGTTTCATGACTGGAAGTCTGTGGTGTGAATCTCATCAGTCCTGTCAAAATCATCGTGGAACTTTTCTGACTCTAACTGGCTCCGACTACAGTTCATCAGTTCATACTGCTTACAGCCCAGCTGACTACTAGAGCCATGTCAGGGCTAACGCTATGTCAAAAAAAAAAAGGACAACCTGTTCCGACCTACAGTTGAGTGTGCTATGGGTTCAGTAGGAAGATTGGGATCACACAGTCCAGTCTCAACCACTCTATCATCAGTATGGATGCATCACTAAAGTGTCGCTCAAATTTTCTAACACTGTAGATGTCTCTTGGGTCTGGTGATGCCAGGATACATTATAAAAGTAAAGGTTGATAGAGTACAGCCCTGTCACACAATCTCAATCCATAATGGAACTTCACACAATCATGATTGTCATCCCCATCATCATGCATCATCATTGTGAAAATCTGTCAGGTTTTATGAACTTGAACTTGAACTGTACGATGTTTGAGGTCTTGTAAAGTCCTGTTCATCGATCCGTGTGGGTTATACGGCTAGTATACCATTATATGGCCAATTAAATCTTATTGTAAATGGGACGGCAAAAAGAAAAAAAAAAAGAATTGAAAAAAAAAATGTATGGCAGAGTTGGGCATCGGTCTACATACTCAGCACACCTACATTTTTTTCATTTTGTTTTTTGTTTTGTTTTGAAATTTATCAAATCCATGAATATCTTGGTCATTTAACAACACTACTCATGATAAGAAACACTGGCAGATACTTTGATTTCAAGTTCTTCAAGGGAGAAAAGTCTTATTACATTTGATAAAAATTTGGCTTCAGGTGAACAATATTCGTTATGGCATCCACACTTCAGATGCCGACACTGGCATACGGTGAGAGTAGTTAAACTCCATTCAAGTTAGCCCAATTGACCCGACATCCCCAGTAAGAGGGAACCGACTGAGAGAGTACCATCTCTGTGAACATGAGAGATTAAGTTTAAGATATTTTCTGAAGCGCCTACTGTGCACTCATTAGACATGGTACAGTATATGCAATTAAAATTCTATTTATCTATATCTGCCATAACTTAATGATGTGTATACTAATGCCCAATTTAATACAACCAACCAGAACAGCAGATAATGTATACATGCATTATGTACCACCACTTGACTTTAAAAGTTTAAAGGAAAAGAACAAAACATACACACAACAACAAAAAAGAACAAACATACACACAACAACAAACTTATGTTGCATAAAAGCACTTCCTTTCAAGCATTATCACTGGGTTGCTGCACTTGTCAAGCACAATGTCAGTTCATCTAGCAATAAATGTCATCGAACTGATCCTTGCAGAATCAACAGACCAACAATCGATAAGTGGGGGGAAATGTCAAAATTGTTGATTCAGTTGGACATCACCACACACAGCCAACAGTCTGACCTTACATGTGACAAACAATTATCCACACCTACATACACTACCTGTATCACCCCCTCACATATTTACCAGCTTGCTGCATTACCAGCTGTGGCAACAAAATCAAAAACTTAACCCTTTCGTTTCACTCCCTCACCCTTACCAAGAAAGCATGTATGTTAACATTTGTATGGGTTGATAGCCTTCTCAATTAAAAAAAATGTCAGTGTCATTTTCCTCATCTTAACCAGTAACAAACTGGTGATTTAAGGAAAGGAAGTGAAAGGGTTAAATTTCACAGCTAGTTGACAGGAGGTGGGGGCGAGACGGTTAACTGACACTACAATGACAGACATCACTTATCAGCAAGCAATAAAACTACAAAACCACACGATTATATTGATGGCACAATATCACCACCTGTTACCTGCTTGTCTGGAAGGCTGGATCTCTATTACTATACATCACTACACACACTGTAATAACTGGCAGTACTTTAATCTTCCTCTTGTACAGCTGTAAAAACTGTAGACATTCGTAGCAAAAGTGTACCATCTCAGCAGCCTGTACTCACAATAATTACTTTCCAAAATCCCCTTCAACATTTCATTCCTTTATACATTCCCCTTTCCCAACTCCTTTTTACCTTTGCCAGATATTCAGTTCCTTTCCATTCCCCCTCTCCTACCCCCAACGTTTTACCTTCAATATATTTCCCATTCTCCCCAATGCCATCCCTCTACTTTTTATTTTCATTAGATTTTCTTTTCCCAATCTTCCTCCCCCTCTTACCTTTACTAGATTTTCATCTTTTAAAAACTTTTTTTCCATTCCCCATGCTTTTTGTCATATCTAGCTTTAATTCTGTTCCATTTTCCCCCTGCTTTTACAATTCTTCAGATTTTCAGCTATTCACCCAACTGTCTTCTATCTCTAGTGTCTTTCAATTCTCTTTCATTCTTGGTTTTCTTTTTTAACCTTCTGTACCTTTTCATAAATCTCCATTCTCCCCTCTTCCTTTTCAAGCCTTTCATTTCCCATCCAAATATTTCCCTGTTATCTATATTCTCCAGTTTTCTATCAATTTTTCACCCCTTTTAGTCTTCTCTTGCTGTTTATTCTCTTTCCATTTTTTTTTCCAGCTTTCAACTTTCTATGTTTTTTCATTTCTTTTTCATTTTCTCTCTGACTTTTTATTTATTTTTTGTTAGACATATTTCTATCTTTTCTTTATTTTCCCATTTTTTCCTCTGCTCTTCATCTCCTAGGTTTTCAATTCTTTTCCATCCCCTCCCCCACCTCACCAAATCCCCAATAATCAATTTACTTTACCTGTTTGGTTCCTTCCTGCCCCCCCCCCCCCCCCTCAAATTATCAAATATTCTGAAGTTCTGCTTTTCACCTTCAACTTTCTCATGTCTTAAAATTTTTCATACATTAGGGTTAGCTATTTATTTCTTTTTGGGTCTTTCCGATTTCCTCTTCCCACGGGCAGCCTTCAGTTTTTCTAGTCGCTCTCGACGTAGATTGGGGTCAGCCAGCTGTTGTTTACCGTCCTTGTAGAGTTTTCTTAAGGAATCTTCCTGCGATTTGGGTGCCATGTAGCCTTTAGTGCGAAGACGGCGAATGACAAGATTGGTACCTGCTAGTGTGACGGTGTAGCGTGCAGGTGTGGCCAACTTATACATAAGGTAGGCAAGGGCAAAGTCACCCAGGCCGCCAGCACGGAACGGTTTAATGATTGTCTCACTCAATCCCCACTGTTCCAGGTATGGTACGATGTCTATTCCCCTGCAACAAACATTTTTTCTTCTTTTGAAAGCCATTTATATTTTTCATTCCACATTCAAATTCTCATCACTAAAGAGGGTCTACCTTATGAAAGGAAAACAATGAAATCACAGTCTAAAAATATAAAACTTAATGAAACAAAACAAGATGGCTGAACCATTGTGATGATTTCCCTTTTTATATAAAAATGATCATGAACAAACAGCTGATTCTGAATATCAGTCATGTGATCTTGAAGAAACTTCAGATGTTGTAGGAAATTTGGCTACTGAAATTTGTTTTTAACAAACACAAATCAATACATTCTTGTACTCATACATAATGATAAAAAGCGGGAAGAATAGCTCTTGTAAAATACCCATGAACTCAAGGTCTGATGTCCTGATGGTATCTCAAAGAAATGGTTCTATCAAATGTGGATGGGCACTAATGATGGAAGACCAGTTGCACTGAGACTTGGTTTTCAAACCTGGAAGGGAATTTTTTTCAACTCCCAAGAATCTGTAGTGGTGGACATTGTGTCTGAATAATCTACTCTTACTGTTAGATACCATGTTGAAAGTGTTTTTTGCTCTAAGTTAAGCAGCATCTGAATGTGAGTACCAGCAAAACACTACTTCTACATGACAATGCATACACAATTTACATATGCCCGTAGATAAAGCCAAGGTCATTGTAATCTATCCACAAGACCAACCCAATCAAGTTCTCGCTCACCTACCCTATAGTCCTGATCTAGCCCCATGGGTCTTCTAGCTGCTTCCCCTTCTGAAGCAGAACCTGGCTGGCAAAAAGTTTTCAAGAACCCAGGACTAGGGAAAAAGCAGCAAAATCGGAAAAAGCAGCAAAATCATATGTGCTACCATGTATATCTCCATCAGCCTATCAAAACGCATTTGACTCTTGGCTGTGAAGGCTGAACCTCTGTATGGAGAGAAAAGGACAGTGCTTTGAAGGACTGGAAATTCTGGACTTCCAAATTTTGTGTGTGCCAAGTAACAAGACTTAGATCAGTTCCCATACATATTATGTCAATGTGTGTGTGTGTATGTGTGTGTGTGTGTGTGTGTGTGTGTGTGTGTGTGTGTGTGTGCGCGCACACATGAGACAGACAGACAAAGAGAGAGAGAGAGAGAGAGAGAGAGAGAGAGAGAGAGAATGAGATTCAGCACTCAAACAACTAATTAGCTCATGGGCTACCACTACAGACTTCAAACTGGACTCACCCCCTGGCGGCAGCGTAGAAGCAGCTATACCACACAATGGACGTTGCCACATGGACACCCACCAGGATTTTACCATGCTCCTTGTAAGCACGCTTGAAACGCTGGAAAATGCTCAACTTTTCCTCGCCTGTATTTGCAGCCACATTCACCGCCTCTGGATTGGTTTCCTCTTTGGGCGGGTTAGACTTGTTATCCTGGCTTGTGGAATAGTTTGAGACATGCACCAGCGACAATCCAGGTTGACAGCATGTGAGAGTGCTGAGGCGTGTGAGGGTGGGGCTGTTGAGAACGTCATGAGGAAGACATCTTGTGGAGGAGCTTATATGGGTGTCTGCTGTTTGCGCATGTCGGTGGTGATCTCTGTGCACCATGTGCAGGCAGCCTGTCAAAAAGAAAGATATAACACTGTTGATCATTATAGTCTAATTGTATTAAAGGTTTAGAGTTTATTCAAGAAAAAGTAATCAAACTCAGACAATTCCATATGCACTTCACCCAATCTATTATCTGGCAGACTCCTTGAGCCTGCACAAAACTGTATATACTGGCAAACTCTTGAAGTGGAATATGTGGACCTTTGAAACACTGACACCACACGCAACAGGTCAGTTTTTATGTTGCAGGCTGGGATAAGGCTTGAGACATTAAATCTTGAATCCACAGCTCTCTAGATTACAAGAGCCAGCCAGCCCACCGAATTGTGTTTGAAAGTGAGTGAGTGAGTGTGTGTGTGTGTGTGTGTGTGTGTGTGTGTGTGTGTGTGTGTGTGTGTGTGTGTGTGTGTGTGTATTAAAAGTATGCATGTTATTACTAGTAAGACTGTGTGCATTGTGTTTTTTAATTCTTTCCTCATTTTTCTATGAAACTGTTGCCAATTGGTTGACAAGAACAAATTTCGTCTACTTGTCCCGTGGGCAAGTCAGGAAAAAAGTTATTATCTTACCCTGCACACAAACACACACACCATTAAATATGAATATCACAAGCATCATTTATTTGATGAAATTCTGGAGTTTGTTAAAGAGGGATTTACCACACTCAGACAACTTTATATGCACTCTATCCAAATCTGCCTGTGCAAAACACTATACATTTGCAAACTTGAAAACACTGGCACAACCAAAATAACTGGAGCATTTTGATGGACTACAAACAAGCCAAATCTTATGCTGCAGAGTGGAACTGAATTTGAGGCATCTGATCATGAGTCCACAGCTCTGTCAAAACAGCCTTGCCAAGCCCATGCAAAAAAATCCTGTGCCCTGCTTGAGGGTCAAACACATGACCCCTGCATCATCAGAACAGCACTCAGACCAACTGAACTAACATAGTAACAGGGCACTACTAACCAACTGAAATGACTGGGAACTGAAGTGTAATAAGGTATATATATCTGTATCATATGAAGCAAAAGAGGCAGATCTATGTTTCTTTAAATGTTTATCGGGTTTATCTATCTGTATTAGTTGTGAAGATTATACATGTTGTAATTGAATTGACGTATCTTAAACCTTTATGTAATTGAATTGACGTATCTTAACTTTTACATGCAGTCATTGGCTACAACACTAGCACTACCCCTAATCCTTACCCTTTTAAATGCTTTGCATTCACCTCAATAGCTCAGTTGATTGAGCATCAGAATCATGTCATCAATGAAATCTTACGACGAGAAATCCTTCAAATCGAGGCTCAAATCTCCTCTGACGGCGCGTAGATAACAGCGCCACCACCCATCACTGCAATACTCCTCAAAGGAGGTTTAGCGATTACAGAACAGAACCAGAACAGAACAGAACCAGGTCTCTTACCTTGGGAAACATACGCTAGGTGACAATCACAATTGGATGCAAGAGTTTACATTTGCCAAATTGAACTTTGTGTATTTAGGCATTAACAACACACATACTCAAACACACGTGGGTACGCCGTCTACGAATACACACAAACGTGATACTTTCATCACCGATTTATCATCGAGACGGTCACGGTCGACACATGCCGCATGTCAGACATGCTCTCTCACACCGATAATGACATGTATACATGTGTAAGCTCACACATACAATGACACGTCCACTTTGGCAGACAAACGTGCTCACAGAGGAAAACTGAAACTGTCACCTCAACAATGGTATAAATATATACAACGGACTAAAACAACAAATCGTGCAAAACTGAACCATGAACGTAATACCTGAAGCAAATTTCGTCATGTCGTCTGCTGGCCAACTGACTCGAGAACGGGGTACCAGACCATTCAATAGGCGATAGGATATACATACTGGTGAACGAAACATTGTCGACGATATTAAACAATCTGACAACTTCTGGAGAAAAATTGCAATAAATTTCATAAATTACGAAGCGAGAACAAAACAGTATCAGAATGTCGTCTGCAGGTGCGACTTGGAGCTGCCATGTTCTGCCAACATACGACTGTCGGTAATTGACCTCACCAAGGTCAGCTTGTTATTTGTGTCATATGCCTACAACAGAATAACAGAAATATTTGAAACGATTGAGTGTAGGTCTATCGCTGTATTGAATAAAAGAATTCATCAAAAGCAAGTGCTTTCTGTTTTATTTGAATTTCACAACAACCAAAAAGGGATTGTTTTTCCTGTCACATGACATTATTTTTTTTCGCCGGTAGAAAAGCGTGGTTCAAGTTAAGTTTGAGGCGTTCTGCTTCCACTCCATCAGTCCCCTTCCTTCATTTGTAAGTAAAGAAGTATAGTGGAGTGGCTTCATTTTAAAATTATGCATTTTGATGATACAGACATGAAACTGGTAGTCTTTGAACTGATGTCATAAACAAAATTTGTGTGCATCCACTCCAGACTCATTCTGATTCTCTGAAGACGACTAATTTTACTCTCAAGCTGTTCAGCGAATCCAGAATAACGCAGCCCTGAGCTCTACTTGTCCAACAGGAGAGCAAACGGAGCAATGCTAAAGCACTCTTGCAAAATCTACACTGGCTTTCATTCAAAGCAAGAATTTAGTGTATAATTGCCACACTCTGCTTTCATTGTCAGAGTTCTAATACACTTTTACGTGCTAATAAAAGTAATATATATATTATATAGCTATAGTAGCCTATAATATAGGCCTAATAAATTATAATCAGAGCTTTTCAAACCCTAAAAGCCTTTCAAAGCACTCATGTCTCAGGGAGTTTCTGTTCTAAGCATACCTCGGTTTGCAGAAAGAGATCTTATCTATTTTTGACTTAGCAACATGGAATCCATCCCAGTGTCTTTAAAGACAAACTCACTGTTGTCTGCTTAATTTAAATAAAAAAAAAGCTCCAGAACATCTCTTTCAGATGTAACTCCAAAATTCACAAATTAACTTTGTGTGCCTGTTCAAGATCCAGTGGTATTGCAATTTGTGTCATGAGTATACATGTGTGTATGTTTATGTGTGTGCGCAGCATGTGTGTGTGTGTTTGCATGTTTGCATTTTATCTGTTATAAGACTGTACATGTGTATGTATTTTCTTGTTTGTCATTAAAAAAACTTGAAAACATATTTGTTGTTTTAATGAAGTATATTTATACTGTATAGATGTACTGGTAGGCCTATATCCTGTATGTTTGTACTGTATTTTAACTCTATCCACCTGAACATACGCATATGCGTACCCCATGTGCACAACACTTCAGCCCGAACCTGCGCATACGCGTACCTAAGCTTTGGGAATTTTTGGGAGACAGGGTCAAGGTTGGATGCGAAACTAAACATGCTGGCTCCCTTGTATAACATATCAAGAGTATGTGTGTACCCTTCCCGAGTGCTGGCGACCTTTGTTCGTTGGTTGAGGCGAGGTCAAAGCGAGTGACTTGGTGCTCAAGTTCACTGTGTGGTCGCATGGGGTCAACATGGCTTTGAGTCAAACACCAGCTAGCTGTGCACGGCAAAAAAATGCAGGACTCTAAACCTTGGTATACACACTAATCAATCATAAATACACAAAATAAAAGAATTTTGCAGTGTATCAAACAAATATTGTGATTTTTTTGTTCTTTGAGTATTATATCCCTTTGCATGATTTTTTCAAAAAATAAAAATTTTGAAAAAATTGAATAATTTCATTATTTCAGTAACGAACACTTTCAAACTTGCACACAAGTCAGTTTATTCTAATGACAACATCTCCACAAAATTTCATTCCTCTATCTTGACAAGTTTTTTTTTATTATAAATTTATTAGTAACATATACAATTTGGCCAGGGGGGAGAGGTTGTGAGAATGAGCACTCGGCCAGGGTGGAGTGAGTTAATGTATGGACATGACAGTGTTTATACTGCATTGATCTGTTCTGATGTATGTATCTGACACTAGTGACAGTGTTCTGCATTAACCTTTAGACTGCCTCAGATGTCTATAGCACAGCATGTTTTCACTCATGCTGTAATCAACTGTCTGTCATGTTACTACCTTTTTATTTTTATTTTTTAGAAAGACCAGGAGTCAACCTGGTTGATGACTAAATAAGAAATCCCACCATTGTCTAACTTCAGAAATTAAAGTCTAAAACATCATGTCAGATACAATAGTAACTTTACAACATCCTCAGATGACAAGTCTCCCACAACATCGCAGAAGACAGGTCTTGGCAGACGATATGAACTGCATATTGTCACATAGTGTGAAACCAAAAATGCAGAAAATAGAACCTAACCTTGATGGATAGTAGTTTTATATACAGTGCACTCCATATTGTATGATTGTAATGTATGGAGGGCCATGTTCGCCAATGCCATGTGGCATGGTTCATGATGATGATCATACAGTCACATGGCCCATTATCTGGGAATTATATTCTGGACAATTTAACACTTGTGATCATACTGGTTATGGCATCATTTTGTTGCGGTGGCTATTAGTTCATCAACTATGGTCTGACTGGAATCAGTCACCCAAGGCAGTTACAAGACATGGTTACTGAAGATAGCCTCCCGTTATGATCGTAGTATATTATAGTCATATTTGCATAACGACTGTACTGAGTGTGTTAATGAAACATTCTGGATGTGCTGGAGGCAAGCAATAGAAAAAGAAGACAGGCCAGAGAGCAGAGAGTTAACTATAATCAATATAAAACAAGAAAAGTCACTTGTTGCAGCGAAATATTTTCTTATTTTCTGTATTCCATTATTGTTCTTTAGATTTGATTCAGAATGTCTTGTTTGTTCTGTTCTAGCATATTTCATAACACTGTAAGTGTATTGTGTGATTTTTCCTCCCAGAACTGGATTATTATTACTTTGGTGCTGAATCTTGAGTCCAAGAAACAGGAAACATGACAACTGCGGAGGTAAGTCATTTGTTGTGATTGAATGGAATTTTCTGCATTTTCTTTTTTATTCTTTATGTAGAGATGTAGAGGTAAAGCATGGGGAGAAAGGGGTGGTGTATAAAGACATGGATAAGCTATACTGGCAGGTCTTTATTTCCAGCTCTGTTAAGTCTCATATGGTCAACATATGACTCCAGAAACACCCACAACTTTCCAGTTTCAAAACAAAATCCAAGCTCATCAGATTCATACATGTATGGTATGTATTCATTCCCTTCCTCACATGCTATTATTGCTGGATGGAGACTGACCAAGACCTTAGAGCACAGAATTACCACCTGCAAGATGAGTTGCTCGAGAAGAGCAGTCAGCAAGGCCAGACAAAGTATATTCTGAAACGGTAGAGAAATGCTGAAAGCAACCATCATATTCATCAGCAGACAATTAACCCTTTGACTCTCACACCCTATCCATTAACTGCTGAAAATTAGCCCTTTGACTTCCTCACCCTTTTACAAAAATTATGTGTGATCCTGCTTTATAAGAAAAATTGTATTAGTCTGAACTAACAGTCATCCTTTTAGATTAGTATTTAAGAAGAAAAAAAGAAACAAAGAGCTGAAAGAAAATGACTTACAAACAGCAGAAAAGAAAAGAAACTCACATGCACACATTCACACACACACATGCACATGCAGAAACGC
The DNA here is from genome assembly GCA_030674185.1 of Monoplex corrugatus. Lineage (NCBI taxonomy): Eukaryota > Metazoa > Mollusca > Gastropoda > Littorinimorpha > Ranellidae > Monoplex > Monoplex corrugatus. The sequence goes on along the minus strand of JAPXFY010000020.1, from coordinate 39,221,057 downwards.
CTGCACATACATGCATGGATGCTCCCGTGCACTTAAGCGCGTGCACACACACACACACACACACACACACACACACACACACACACACACACACACACACACACACACACACACACACACACACACACACACACACACATACTCACACACACGCGCGCAGGCAGAGAGAGAGAAAGAGAGAGAGATGCGCTTGCCAGGACACAGTCAGATCTATCCTAACCATAATGATAATGACGTCATGATCCTTCATTGTTTTATGACCGTCGTACTCATACTCATAGACAAAACTCTGCATTTTGATGGATAAAGTGTGTGTCACTGTGTGTATGCGTGTGTGTGTGTGTGTGTTTCTGTCAGGGTGACCTGACACAGACAGTGGCCAATCACTACAACAAGCTTCAGGAGACAGGGTTGGAGGTACGCAAAGAGAGTCGTATCTTTTTCCTTCGCAACTTTAACAACTGGGTCAAGAGTGTTCTTATTGGTAAGTCATTTAGTACCATGTCTTTTGTCATTCGTGATTTCAAAAAGTCACGCCTCCCCCCTTTTTAAAAAAAAGGGAGTATGACTTCGACAGAGTTGAGGAAAAAAAAAGGCCATGGATATATAAAAGCCCATTCATATCTGTGCAAATGCATGTCTATGTTGCTGCCCACTCATACAGAGAAATGGTCCAAAATGTTTATGTGTCGCATCTTTTGGGGATAACTGTTTCCACTGTCAAATGTATTGTTTTATTTGTGTATAATTTCTGACAGGAAAAAAGTGTCAGAGTGAAATTTTCGAGCTGAAAGTCTTTGATTCAGATCTTTTGAAATTGGATTCAAAATACATTATAGTAATAATGTGTGAGTGTGTGTGTGTGTGAGTGTGTGTGTGTGTGTGTGTGTGTGTGTGTGTGTGTGTGTGTGTGTGTGTGTGTGTGTGTGTGTGTGTGTGTGTGCTGTTTTATTTTTGCTTTCTGTGTATTTATTTGCATAAATTCTGTTATTTTCATGGCATTGAGAGATTTGCAACCAGGCTCTCTGAACTTAAACAGATTTTGCTGAGTCTTTGTGTGCATCATTGCATATATGTGTTTGCAGATTTTGCTGAGTCTTTGTGTGCATCATTGCATATATGTGTTTGCATGCATCTGCATGCTGCTGTGTAAATTTCGTGTATAAACTATGTGTGTGCAGGTCTGTGTGTGTGGTGTCTGTGTGCGTGTGTGTCTGTGTGTGCGTGTGTGTGCACACATAGTACCTACCTATTTCTGTGTGAATTTCTTGTGTTATATGTATGCAGGAGACACATTGCAGAAGCTGAGAGAGGAGAAGGAACGCGGGGCTCCTCTTTCCGTATTAGATTTGTGTTCGGGGAAGGGAGGTGACCTCCTCAAATGGAAGAAGGGAAACATTGACCATCTGGTGTGCGTTGGTAAGCCACTTGTCTGTTTTTCTCAACATCAAGTCCCTTTTGTTGTGTAGGAGGTCTGTTTGCCTAGTGCAGTGTTTTTCTTCTGCATTTTATAATGAAAAACAAAACAACAATGTATAGACACCCTCCAACACCTTTCTGTCTCCTCCTTCCCTCAACCCCCCCCCCCCAAAAAAAAAAAGACCCAAACACACATACACAAACAGCGAGGGAAAAAAAACAACCTGAGTGTAGATTGTGAGTTGGTATTTGAGTGAAAATATAGAATTGGTACCCCAAAGGTTGCAGAGCAGTCAAAAATAAAGATAGAGGTATAGTTTTACTTTTGCCATATTTTGAAAGCTAAAGCAATGTAGTTTAAGGGAACATAAATTAAAAAGCTGGGTCTCATTTGGTTTTTTAGTAATTTGCATAATAAATCGAAAATATATCTTGGCGTTGCGTGCATCACAGTTTGATACCACATGGCTCAAAGTTCTAAAATATACAAAAATACAAAATAATTGCTGCATCTTGTGGTTGTTGGACAACAAAGGAACCAAACAAGATAGAAAACACAAATGTAACATTTCATATTGTACAGATATAAGCACTTGAAAAGTGTGACACCGTGAGGTACGCGACACCACTGTGAAAACATTTAAGATTGATCTCAGTTTGCACTATTTTGTAAGAGTCTGTGCATTATCATTATTTTCATGATCAACAGCTATTGTGTGCATAAGAACCAGATATATTAAATTAATTTCTAGGCAAAAATCAAAAGTATCATCATGATAATCATGTTTTGTGTCACATTTTCACATGTGACACCGCTGACATTACATGTGACACCGTGAGGTACATGACATATCTTCAGGCAACGATCAAGTCTAAAACTGGCTTTTCCACTTAGATTTTTAAGACCTTTTATCTTTTGTGTTGGTACATGTTATCTAACAACACTGGGCATATTTCATCATGCTAAAATTCTTAAAACAGAGACGATGCCGTTACGTTCATCAACGATCAAATGTGACACACTGTGCCACACACAATCCGATGAGACAAATAAGCCAGTGTTGGGATTTATCGACCCATTTCACTAAAATTACGCTTTACCACACATTTAAACTCATATATACACATCAAAAAGAGATTAAAAAAAGGCATCGTGCACTCATCGCGAACACAGTGAAGGGCTGGAAAAGTCTTGAAGCAAGTTGAAGGGTTGACCTGATTTCGCGCGGGGAATTCTCGTTCCGTTCTTACAAGGACACGATGTGTGACACCACACAGATTTTTGTGCTTCTGCTATTTTTAGCAGTACATACTTTTGCACAAACGTCATCACTTGATGTATACATATGATTAGTCGTTTTAGACGGTCGCTCGACTGGCCAGGCAGCGTTCGTCTGCTACAATCGGACTTCGAAGTCGTGGCGTTCCGTGCATCATAAGTGTGACGCCATTCACAAAAAAAACTCTAGAAATTTAATAGTTTGCTTTATTTCTGTTAAATGGTATCGGTTGTAAGGTAATTCATATCTATTTCAAGATGAAAAGCTGAACTTGTGCTTGAGATGAATGGCACTGTGTGTAGCGAACAGGCACTGCACACACCATAGCGTGACTCCGCTTGTGAATACGGAATGGTCATTTTCAGGAGTCTATAAATTACACAACACGCTTTTCAAAATTAATCGCGTTGTCACAGTTTAATTGACGTTTTAGTGATGATTTAAAACAATCACCACGCAATAAATTGAAACAGTGTGTGTGTTTGACTGCAACATTCGAAGCACATGTTCAGCTGCAACTTTTCAGCGGCCATATTTGTTTGTTTTTCGCACTTAAAGTGCACTTTTCTTAAAAATGAAAATTATTGTGGTGCCATTGCTGCTACCACAGCTTCTCCATTGTTAACTTAGTACATTAGTAGCCTTTATGCTACCTGGGAGTTAATTTCTAAGCTGTAATAGAGGAAAATGTTCACTACCCCTTTGGGGTACCAATTCTATATTTTCACTCATTTACCATTTTTTGTTTGAAGATATTCAAACAAACAAGATTGAATGTGAGAGAATGAGAGTCCCCTATGGCAGATGCAAATTTATGCTTTGTAATGATTTTGCACAAACACACAAAAGTATATATGTCCATTCTGTGCTTGGTGACTGATGTAATAAAGAACTTCCATTTTTAAACAGGTGTAAGTTGTTTTGTTCATTCTTTCATTTAACATCTTTTCACTCTGTGTGATATTCGAACTAAAAAAAAAAGAAGCCAAATGGTGTGCTGGTATGTTGGACAAGTGTAGGCTTACAGGTATGCCAACTGTTAACAGGATATCTGTGTTTGTCCCAGAGTCTTTTATTTCAGCAAGGCGTTACTGAAATACGGATACGAATAGCATACTCAGCTAAACACAAACATGGGTAAAAAGATGATATGAAGACAACGAAGAAGAGAGCGAAGGAGTATGAAAGGAGTAGAATGGAGACAGGGGGGCGTGGAGGGTGAGGGAGAGTTTTGTAACTTCATCCCCATAGTTTACTGAGAGCTTTTCTTCCAGTCACCTTCACTCTTGCATAAAATAGTTAACCAGAGTACTCCGGCATTGGCCAAAAACTCTTCGTGCCCTTTGTGACAGCTCAAGAGTGACTAGGTTGCAATGGCAGACTGCGGTGTAAAGCAAAAACAAAGATTCTGACAGGAAAAGTGCACCGCCATATGATGCAGAGAAAAAGAAGACTGTGCGATGATAACAAACTTTCAGGATGGAGTATTCAGAAAAGCAGCCTTTTCTCCAATCTGGACAGTATTTAGAAAAGCGGCCTTTTCTCCAGTCTGGACGGTATTTAGAAAAGTGGCCTTTTCTCCAATTTGGACAGTGTTTAGAAAAGTGGCCTTTTCTCCAATCTGGGCAGTTTTGTTATTGTTGTGTTTGGGTTAGTCCATGGTATTGTGATTTTAATTTTGTTATCAGCTGTATCCCTGAAAATTACAGTCTGTTCCTGATTGTCGGTGCGATTGTTCCGTACATGCTTGTCTATGCTTAGGGAGGTTCAGACATCAGTATTTTTGTAATGTACTGCCTTTCATGACACATCAATTGTTGGTTACCCAGACATTGCTGCTACCTCTGTGGAACAGTGTGAGTCTCGTTACCGAGACATGGGTCAGAGAGGTCGAGGTCGTGGAGGTTTTGGTGACAAAATGTTTGACGCCGAATTCCTGGTAGCTGATTGTACGAAGGTAAGCTTTTAAACTCCCTTTAAAACAAAAAGGGAGTTCAGTTCACTTAGCTAGAGAAGGCAGTGTTTCAGTGTGTGCATGTCTGTCTATGTGACTATTATTTAAATGTGTTAGCAAGATTTTCTCAGATAATCAGGGATGAAAAATTCTCCTCTTTTTCCGCCGTTTCAGCCGATTTTTTGCTGATCTCCGCCCAAAAAAAAAATCTCTGCAAAAAAAAAAAAAAAAAAAAAACGATCAATAACTGAAAGGCCGGCAGCCTCAGACGAACCTCTAGTTCTCAAACGAACCGCTATTCACACAACGAAGTATTCTCAAACGGTACAGGTTCTATCCTTCTCAAGACCTTATTCTGTACTTGATACTTGAATTATTGTACATTTTGTTGCTCTTGATGTCAAACAATGTGAAGAAACGAAAGAGAAAAAAAGTCACTTTTAGCCCATACTTTTTGCATTTATTTCTTCAAAATGCTTCAGCTTCAGGGGGCTCTGCCCCTGACCCCCACCACTGGGGGCCTACGGGCGCGCCCCCCAGACCCCCGCCCATTTCTCCTCTTTTTTTTACCTCCTGTTTTTATCCCTGATAATTATAGATGGATCTTTACCAGATTGGTCAAAGGTAGGCCTATATGCTGCTGTGTCATGGCATCAAGGTAAAGGTCACACAGGCCAAAATAATGCTTTGAAATAGCATTTGGTTGTTAAAGTGTGTATACAGCGCTTTGTCAAGAACGTGTCCAATGATTTCAATTCTCTGGTTTTTCCTTTGTGACAGTCAGCTATTGTCGTTGCTTCTTATCAGATTTTTTTCTGTCTTGATGCTTCATCAAGGTCACAGAGGTATAGAAGTACAGACTCTTGTTGCCTTGTGAGCAGTGAAAATCTCAAACAAGAAGCCTTTTAATGTGTGACCAATTTGATTTTTAACAGTTGCTGTATGCAGATAGGCACTCTCAACTATTGTCATGGAACTGGCCAAGCCATATAAATAAACCCCATTTTGTCAAGGGTTATAACATCATTTGTGTGAACAGATATATTACAGATTAAAAGTGAATATGATTACTTTGATAGCTTTAGTAATACCTTGCGTCAGACACAGAAATAACGAAATTTGGATGGCTTTGGTATACAGACAGGCAGACGGGCACACTGTCCTCCCTAATTAATATGAAGTAATTGTCCTCTTTTTTTGAAAGGGAGATTTTGAGAAAAAAAAAAGGTAAAAAAATTAAGAGACTGGATGTGCTTGCATGGTTTAAATATAAGGACAGGATGGTCGAGCCATCTTGAAATTCTTCCAAGGTCACTTGTATTAATATGGCTTTACCATTTTGTTTCTTTATGTTTAAACCAGCCAAACACATCTGTTCTCTCACTTTTGTACCTTTCTTAATCTCATTTTTTAAAAGAGGAGGATTATTTTATATCTTCCAGAAAGGGAAGTATGTATGTGTGTGTCTGTCACAAAAATGTGTGGGGCAATGATTAGCACAATGAACTATCAACAGGAAGGTTATGGGCTCGAATCTCCATCAATCCAGTCAATTACATTGAGGGATTTTTCTGACCTAACCAGCTCTGACCCAAAGTTGTGTGTGCTGTAGGCCTAGTATGAAGACTGAGTCCACACAGTCGAGTCTCATTTACAGTGTTGATATGTCATTGAGGTGTTTGTATCTCTTGGGCGTGGTTGATGCCAGGATACATTATGATAGTAAACATTGAGTACAGGCTTGTCGTACATTCTTAATCCTAGATAGAACTCCACTGCATCATGGTTATCAGTGTCATTATCATCATACCATTGTAAAATTTGTCCCAGCATCTTTCGCCATTAAGATGGTGTAGAATATGGGACTGAAAAAGAAAAGGTCAGTGCAAAGGAAACTGCCAAAGTGATGTTCCCTAAAACAAACAAAACAAAAACAAATTAACCTTTGACTGTTGGCAGGCTCGACTGAAGGACATGTATAAAGACCCCAACACACAGTTTGATCTGGTCAGCTGTCAGTTCTCATTCCACTACAGTTTTGAGAGCTATCCACAAGCCCTCACCATGATCCGTAATGCCGCCGAATGCCTGCGTCCTGGGGGCTACTTCATCGGCACCACGCCCAATGCCTATGAGCTTGTGTGAGTATTTTGTATGTGTTCCTAGCCCTCCCACCCTCGCCTTTTTCTTTTCTTTCTTAATACCTAGGAAATACTTCATATTGCTTGGAGGCAGGAAAATTGTTCCTTGTCATCTGGAGAGAGTTTATGCGCATGCATAGCCTTTTCATTGTTTTTCTGCTTTGATTAAGAGACTTATTTGGATCACCTTGATGGAGGCTGTGTATGTGTGTATAACCAAAATACTAGTTATGTGTAGAAGTTGTATTATTTGCATTTTTGCTGAAATATGCTAGAGTGCTCCTACACTGGCCTCTTTTTTTTTTTTTTCAAAAATCAGTATTGGCAGTACATGAAGTGTGTCTCAGTGCTTTGTTCTATATGTTTAGTAAGCACTTGTAATTGGTTTCCAGAATTTTTTTTCAAAATTTCTTTAACAATGAAGCTGTAGATATATACTTTCATATCACAGACACAAGGTATAAGAATCCTCAGACATCTCTTTTGGCAACATCATCAATGAATCTTGTGAATTTTGTCACAGACACAGGTTGAAAGAGTTCACAGAGAGCTGTTTAGGCAATGACATCATGATAAAGCAATTGTCTGCTCATTTTTAAAGTTCACCTTAGGACATATCTCGGGAAACGTCTACAAAACTGCAGAAATTAATAATGTTTATGACTTTATTAAAGTCAAGTTATATTGTAACTAATCTGCATGTGTGTCTATGTAAGACTTGTATGTATCAACTGATGGAGTCAATATATTTTTCTTCCGTATAAAATCATATGTTATTCTCTGTGGACGGATGGTACTCTTACTGATTTCAGTTTTCATATTATCTGTTGTTGATGAACTATCTGTGCTGCTGCATTGTAAGTATCCGGTACATTTTTTTTGATATACAGATTATTGTTTTTATACTATGATTCTTAAATATTGTATTGGTGTGGTTCTAGATATCTATTTTCATTTCAGATTTATCGGCGTCAGTTTTTTCTTGATTGAAAGTTTAACATAAAGTTTAACATTCATATGTTCTGTTCCTGTAAAGTTAAATGAGCATGATTATGACATGGACCATTTGCATTATTTGAATGAAATTATTAACATACATTAAAGAAATAGACTTCCTTTTTTATCATTATGTAAACTGTAGTGAAGGATCTGTTACTGTTTAAGGTGCAGCAAGAATACGTTGACATGGACTGTTTTGTGTGATACAAGTATAATTATTATCATTGATGAATTATGTCATCTTTTTTGCTCATGCCACAGGCACAGGTTTAGTGAGTTTACAGAAAAATCTTTCAGCAATTAACATTGTTGATGAATTGTTTTAGCTGTCTGAGTGAAATCAATCTGGAACACATCCTAATTCGAGACTACTGATATATGAATGTTGTTAGTGGATATTTAGAACTGGGATCAACAAAATCCTGTGTTTTGAGAGTGGAGTTTGCCAAAGAGAGATTCATCGTTCTTGGACAGTTCCATGTGTGTTTCACCTAAATTTGCCAGTGATCATCTGGCAGTCACTTTGAACCTGCATGAAATCCACAGCGCTTGCAAGATTTTGAAATGGAGAGGGGATGGTACTCATAAAACACTGCTACCACCAGAATAGGTGGCAGAGTATGAAGGGCAAGGCTTTACCCAGCTTTTTGTGTTGAGTTGTGGAATGAACTTGAGACAAGAGAACTTGTGTCCACCGCTCAGTCAAAAGAGCCAGGCAGCCCACTTAAACAATTATATCAATATATGTTTAAAAACAATGTGTATAGTGTGTGTGTTGATGACAAGCAACTGTAACTAAATTTTGTGAAAGATATTAATTTTTTCATGTGTTGTGAAAGATATTACTTCTTTCATGTCTGTGATCATCAGTTTTGTGTGGTTGATTCTGTGATTGTATGTATTGAAGATAATAGATTAAAAAAGAAACCAAAACAGATATTTTATCAAAGTGTTAAAAAAAAATGCTTTTAAGTAATATTTGAACATTGGAATCAGTTGTTTTTTTTCTTTATTTTATTGCAGGCGCAGGTTAAAGGAAAGTCCAGACAACTCTTTTGGCAATGCCGTGTACCGTGTGACCTTTGAGGAGACAGAGGAGAGTAAGCTGCCCCTGTTTGGAGCACGCTACAACTTTCATCTGGAGGGTGTTGTGGACTGTCCTGAGTTTCTCGTCTACTTCCCTCTGCTGGAAAAGTCAGTACACTGCTTTGTATCTCACATTTTGTTCAGTCTGTATCAAAGTGACTGCCAGCATCCAAGCAGATGGAAAATAAAATGAGAATGCCTATTGAAAAATCAAGACAGGCACAAATTTTCAGCCAGCTAACTTTTGTCAAGCTTATGCTGTAAAGACAACAAAGGAAAAATTCTGTAGACAGTGGATTAGGTAACACCCCTGATACATGGACTCAGTTTATTAAGTTACCTAATTCTGTTGTTTTTGTCCTATTCTTTTTGTTATCTACATCTCTTCTTTTTATCCTACTACTTTTATTAAGTTATCTAATTCTGTTGTTTTTGTCCTACTCCTTTTGTTATCTAATTCTGTTTTTTTTTTTTTCCTACTCCTTTTGTTATCTACTTCTGTTGATTTTGTCCTACTCCTTTTGTTAAGTTAACTAATTCTGTTGATTTTGTTCTACTCCTTTTGTTAAGTTATCTAATTCTGTTGTTTTTGTCCTACTCCTTTTGTTAAGTTATCTAATTCTGTTGTTTTTGTCCTACTCCTTTTGTTAAGTTATCTAATTCTGTTGTTTTTGTCCTACTCCTTTTGTTAAGTTAACTAATTCTGTTGTTTTTGTCCTACTCCTTTTGTTAAGTTATCTAATTCTGTTGTTTTTGTCCTACTCCTTTTGTTAAGTTATCTAATTCTGTTGTTTTTGTCCTACTCCTTTTGTTAAGTTATCTAATTCTGTTGTTTTTGTCCTACTCCTTTTGTTAAGTTATCTAATTCTGTTGTTTTTGCCCTACTCCTTTTGTTAAGTTATCTAATTCTGTTGATTTTGTCCTACTCCTTTTGTTAAGTTATCTAATTCTGTTGTTTTTGTCCTACTCCTTTTGTTAAGTTAACTAATTCTGTTGTTTTTGTCCTACCCCTTTTGTTAAGTTATCTAATTCTGTTGTTTTTGTCCTACCCCTTTTGTTAAGTTATCTAATTCTGTTGATTTTGTCCTACTCCTTTTGTTAAGTTATCTAATTCTGTTGATTTTGTCCTACTCCTTTTGTTAAGTTAACTAATTCTGTTGTTTTTGTCCTACTCCTTTTGTTAAGTTAACTAATTCTGTTGTTTTTGTCCTACTCCTTTTGTTAAGTTATCTAATTCTGTTGTTTTTGTCCTACTCCTTTTGTTAAGTTATCTAATTCTGTTGTTTTTGTCCTACTCCTTTTGTTAAGTTATCTAATTCTGTTGTTTTTGTCCTACTCCTTTTGTTAAGTTATCTAATTCTGTTGTTTTTGTCCTACTCCTTTTAAGTTATGTAATTCTGTTGTTTTTGTCCTACTCCTTTTGTTAAGTTAACTAATTCTGTTGTTTTTGTCCTACTCCTTTTGTTAAGTTATCTAATTCTGTTGTTTTTGTCCTACTCCTTCTGTTATCTAATTCTGTTGATTTTGTCCTACTCCTTTTGATATCTAATTCCGTCGTTTTTGTCGTACTCTTTTTGCTGTCTTATTCTGTTGTTTTTTTATCTTACTCCTTTTGTTGTGTAATTCTGTTGTTTTTGTCTTACTCCTTTTATTATCTAATTCTGTTGTTTTTGTCCTACTCCTTTTGTTGTGTAATTCTGTTGTTTTTGTCTTACTCCTTTTGTTATCTAATTCTGTTGGTTTTTGTCTTACTCCTTTTGTTATCTAATTCTGTTGTTTTTGTCTTATTCCTTTTGTTATCTAATTCTGTTGTTTTTGTCTTATTCCTTTTGTTATCTAATTCTGTTGTTTTTATATTACTCCTTTTGTTACCTAATTCTGTTGATTTTATCTTACTCCTTTTGTTATCTAATTCTGTTGATTTTATCTTACTCCTTTTCAAGGCTTTTGTTACCTAATTCTGTTGATTTTATCTTACTCCTTTTGTTATCTAATTCTGTTGTTTTTGTCCTACTGCTTTTGTTGTCTAATTCTGTTGTTTTTGTCCTAAATTTAGTGAGTTATTTCTTTGGGTTTTTTTTGTATACTAGATATCTGTTGGCAAGTTTGGGTAGAACACACATGACATTGTCTGAGTGCAGTGAATCCCTTTTGAATATACTCCAAATTGTTTTGAGTGAATTGTTTTCTTTGTAAACTGAAAGAATTGTACAACTCAGGGGCTTGAGTTCAGTTTTGTTCTTGTTTAGCTTTTGTCTATATCACAAACCATGTTACTTTACTGCTTTTCTTCAGTATGTAGATAATGATTATGAAACAGTTTCATAACATTCATTATGAGATGTGTTTGCTATCAACAGGATGGCCAAGGACTTTGGAATGCGGCTGGTGAAGAAGACGCGATTTGACGACTTCTTCCGTCAGAACTGTGACAACAAAGAACACAAATCCCTGCTTGGTAGAATGCAAGCGTTAGAGGTAAGGCATGACTTACAGCAAATTCCAGTTCATGGCATGATATAAATTTGTAGCTGTTTGTAAATTCATGTAGTGCTTCTGTGCCTCACTCAGAGTGAGACAGGTTATTTTTGCCTCAAGCTCCCATTCTTATCTGAAAAGAGACAGTAATGGGTGTCAGAACTTGTGAAATTGATTACAAGGGAAATAAAGTGGAAGCACTTCTTATTTACTTTGATGCAACTGATCTCCATTTGTGCACAGTTCGAGTGACTTAGTTCATGCAAGACTGAAAATGTTAGTCTGCTGCCTACTTGAAACAAATTTAATTCTTAAGGTGTGGCTAGTAAGGGATCTGTCTTCCTATTCTAGAACTGCATTCATTTGAGGTCTTCATTTGTGTGGTGTTCTTTTAAGGTAAAGAGGGGAATGTGGATTTGTTGACGGTTATTAACCAGTAAATAGGGTTTACACATAGGCTTGTGGCATTTGTCATCATTGACATTATTTTGAATTCTCGCCATATGATGTTTGTGGCGTTTCACATATGGAATTGTTCACACAGTGTGATGTCTTATGTAAGCAAACAAACTGAATGCATAAAGTGATTAAAAATTGGAGTCATACATTGCTTGTACACAAAACATGATGGTTGCAGCTTCATACATTGCTTGTACACAAAACATGGTTGCAGCCCTACCCGGCAGACGAAGGCAAGGGGTTGGTAGGTCATCCTGACAGTGACTATACTCACACCACTCAACATCAGTCACAACAGGCACAAGCGCATGGCCATGGGGGCAGACAGCCCAGCAAAATCGTAAGTCTGGTTTGAGTGTAGAGATGAGGGTACACACATGCTTGTGTGCATGCGTATATGACCTTCCACCACAGAATGAGTCCATTGTTACTTCACAGTGTTTGCCGCTTGCAGCTGAAATAGGTAGGCGTATCAGGGCTTGATATGGGATTTTGATTTAGACTGATTCTGTAACTTGTCCTGCACATGCTATTACCTGTAAATTCCTTGTATTGTGATTTTTTATTTGTTAAGATGTTTATAGAACGAACACCTTCCCAACAGTTTGCAGGCATTTTGAAGAGGGAAAAGCTGATAAAAATTTGCCCATTTTCAACAACAAGTTACCCCTTCAGTTTCTGCAGTAGACCTATTGAACTGCACATAGTGTGATTGACAACTCGAAATTTCATGAAGATTGGGTTTTGTTTGCTGGGAAAAGTTATTGTTGAAACTAATGTTTAGTTTTCCTTGCTCTCTCTTTCAAAATGGCAGATCAGAAGGGTACCATCTTTCAAGCCAGTATGTTAGAAAGTAAACATCTGATTAAAAAACAATTTTTACCATTAGAAAGAGTATAGAAAGTAGGCTCTGTAATAAATGTAAAAAAAATGCCCATTTGGTGATAAGTGACTTATTTTGTGATGGAAGGTCATAAACATGAGCATATGTGTGTGTGTGTGTGTGTGTGTGTGTGTGTGTGTGTGTATGCATGTGCACATGTGTGTATGTGCGTGTGCATGTGTATAGCTGTCTGTGGGATTGGAGGAGGCGGGGGGAGTGTATGTTGTGTATGATTTAATTTGGGAGTGTATGTTGTGTATGATTTTATTTGTTTATCGCTTGATTTGATTTAATTTGTTGATCACTTTATTTTCTTTTTATACTTTTGTTTGTGCTTCCTCAATAGCCAACAGTGATAAAAAGGAATCATTTATTGATTGTGTTTGTGCATGTGTGTGTGTGCTCCGGTGTGAGTGCCCATGTGTGCGCCTGTGTGAGAATTTTCTTTTCCTATCTTTTGGCAGAATTGTAATATTTTTAACATTTTCTTTATATGTCACGAAAGGAGTTTGTTACTGCATTACACACATGGCATTGGTCTAATCATGAGACCTATGTCAGGTGGAATGGGTGGTTTTTAAAAGAACTGTGGTGTCAACCAGTCACTGTGGTGTAGTGGTTAGCGCAACGGACTACCGACTGGAAGGTTGTGGGTTCGAATCCCTATCATTTCCTTCCAAAATCATTTTGGGATTTTTGGGCTCTAACCAGCTCCTACCCAGAGTTGGGTGTGCTATGGGCTCACTGGGAAGACTGGGACCACACAGTTGAGTCTCATCCTCTCCATGGATGCGTCATTGAGGGTGTTGCTCAAATCTTCTGACCAGCATCGCAGATGTCTGTATCTCTTGGGCCTGGTTGACATCAGTATATATCATGATAGTAAGCGTACAGTACAGCCCTGTCATGCAGTTTCAATCCTAGATGGAACTCCGCAGCGTCATGATTATCATCCTCATCAACATCGTCATTGTAAAAAACTGTGCCAGCTTGCGTGACCATTAAGATGGTGTAGAAAATGGGATGAAAAAAAGATGAGCACAAAGGTAACATCCCTGAGTGCAATGATCCTGCAGGAAGCTGGTGGATATGGTGAGGGAGTGAAAGGGTTAAATGTTTGCAGCTGGCAGATAGGGTGTGGGAATGAGAGGTTTAAATCTCACTTGTGTATAATTTGAGTGCTTGTGGGAGTTGCAGCCCATGAACACAACCAGCTACATATGATGCCATTTTTGTCAGTAGATAGGTATTTAATGTTTTCCAAGGCGTCTCATATTATTCCAGGGATGACTAGGGGAGCAGTAAGCGTTGTGCCTAAATTGCAGTGTAAAGTGATCATTTTTATAGCAAGGGGACACGTAAAGTACAAGGAGAAAGTAAACCTTGTTCCTGAAGGACAGTGAAGACGATGGTTTTCCTGTGAGGGGAAGTTGTTAAGTACAATGGGGAAAATGTAACCAAAAAACCCTCCATAATGTTTTTGGAATTTAAACTATATGCTTGCATTGTAGAAAAGTTGTACGTACTCTGGATGAAATCCAGACCTTTCTTGTTTTCTCACCACTTAGATGTTGTGCCCATCATTTGCATCACATTATACCATGGCTTTTATTGGACCAGTTTCTCATCTCATGTGTGGTCATTTCTCTTTTTCGTAATAGATAGACCTGACTGGTCTTGTGACCGAGACAGAAAGCCTGTGTGAAGCCAACGATTCAGACTTTGCAGGCAAATTATAGTGATCGTGTTCTTTGTTTGATATCCATGTGCATGTTTGTTTGACTTTTAACTGTTAAGATTTTCGTATTGTGCATGACTTAGAAAGAAATATTTTCTCTCTGCTACAGGGTACCCTTTCCAAGGCAGAATGGGATGCAACAAGTAAGTGTGTGCATATTATTATTAAAAATCATTTCTGTATAGTGCTATTCTCTGAACTCATTTAGACTTACTACACATTACACATAATCAGATTTTTAGTGGAGAGCATGGAGAACTCAAGCTTTTAGTTGAGTTGACCAGAGGCCACTGTGTTGTTGCACAGTCTGAATCTTTGGTGGGCGTGCATGCTGGGTGTTTTCATGTTTCTATAGGCCACCGGACGCTGACATTTTCTGCAGGATCGTTGATATGCACATTTGATATTCTGTATATGAAGAGTTTAAGATATTGGGCAACGGCAGGTGGGCAAGTGTTGACTTAGGAAATTTGAAAAATTTCTACCGTTTATCCACCAAGCAAAGTATCCAGGCAGGATTGAGAGTAGGATCTTCTGATCGGAAGTCCAATGTCTACCCACTTGGTTATACAGCCCATTACAGTATGTTTGCGTGCATTCGTGTGGTGTGTGTGCATTGCGTGTGTGCATGTGTGTGTGTAAAACTTTTCCTGTGACCCGAGTTGTCAGAGCATGAAGACTTTTTTTTGGAGAAAAAAAAATTCCAAAAAGGGTTAGGGGAGCAATAAGTTGTGTTCCTAAATCACACTCTAAGATGGCCATTTTCCTGGGAGGGGAAGGTGTGAAGAACAAACAGAAAAGAAATGTATGCAGGACACCCTCTATCGTACGCTTTTAGAACGTAAAACCATTTGCTTGTATGGAAAAGTATCATACAGGTGACATTTTGCCTATTCCTGACATCTTTCAGTTGAGTGAAGATTTGGGGAATGTTGAAAATGTCACTTTTCTGGCATGGAAGATACCAGAAAAAGATTGAAATGTCACATGTTCATCATTCAGCAAACTCTGGAAGGGGGACTGTATCATTGTTAGTTTGTTTGTTTGTTTGTCATTGTTTTTTTTTCCCAAAGTGTTTTTTCTGATATTTATGTATAAGTCCTTTTGCCCACACCATGCAGTTGTTACGCACAGTCTGCATATTCTGTCTTTGGTGGTCATGCATGCTGTATGTTTTCATGTTTCCATAAGCCAGTGGACCCTGACATGGCCTGTCAGATATGTAGCATGCATACTGGATGTTCTGCATGGGTGTATTACACTTGAAGGGGATTTCAGGCATGTAGCAGGTCTATGTTTACCTGGGAGATTGGAAAAGTCTGCATTCGTTCCAGGCAGGGTCAGACCCAGACTTTTCAGTAGAAAGTCAGAAATCCTAACCATTTATGTATCGCAATCTTAACCATTCGTGTACTGCTCTTGTCCATCATTCAGTATATAAAACAACAGAGATGAATATTGGTCAACTTTCTCAATTACTTGTGTGTGTGGGTAGGGGATGGGCAGGGGTAGAGCTGTTGGTGACAATTGTTGTTGGGACGCTGTAGCTAAAATCAAAAATGGAGATTTTGTGTGTGATTTCAGCTGTCTACCTGGTCTTCGTCTTTCAAAAGATGGGATGACGAGTACTGCTGCCTTCACATTGTTCATAGAATTCTGGTGTTAGTGAAGTGTGTGTTTGTGTGCGTGTGCATGTGCGTGTGTGTTAATTCATATGCGTGCTAACAAGATTGAGATGACAAAGAGTGTAAGTGTTATTGCAAGGTCACTTACAAAGTGAGAGTGTGTGTGGTGGTGGTCATTGGTTTAACCCTTTTGCATTTGCACTGCTAGATGTAAAGCTAGCTCCTAGTATTCGCATTCGAATGTAGCACAGCGTCAGTACAAAGTCTTTCAGTAGTGAATGGAAAGTTCCTTGCATCCCAGAATGCTCATACTATTTTTAGAACATTCAACGCGAGACTGACCAAGATTCTAACCACATGCGCGATAAGACAGCAAGGCCAGTAGTGATGGAAATTCCCCACACATGTGCTGGAAAAGGTCGGGTGATCTCAACCGCTACGAATGGATCGACACATTCTTCCGCAGGGCGGTTACCGGCTTTGTGAACAGCTAAGGGTTAATGTCTATTCACTTAAGTGATTTTAGACAAATAAAACAAGAAAAATAATAAATAAAACATAATAATTGATAACAATGATAATGATGATAAATAAATAAATAAATAAATAAAACAAAATAAATAAATAAATGTAAGAAAAAAGAAAAAAAAGGGAGATATGTTGGGAAGGGGAGTAGAAACAAGAAGGGTAAATGCAGGTGTTTATGTGTAGTCAATCTTGGTTTAAAAAGAAAAGAAAAAAAGAAAAAAGAAGGAAAAACCCCCGAAGTTCCATGTTTAAATTCATATTACTTATAGCCCACTTGAGTATCAAAAACATATTCGGGCTAAAACCATGTGAAAAACAAGTAGTAAGCATGGACAAGGCAAATGTCGGAGGGAAGCATAAACATAACAATTGAAGTAACATACTACAACAAATATTACAATAAACTAGCTAACTGTAACTATGAACAGGAAGATGAACGAATTATAAATATTGAACTATTGGACTTTTAGATAGGCTAACAAAAAATTTGTATGTTAATAATGATGATTCAAATGTCGGAAATTGTGTGTGTAGAAAGTACCGGAATGTGTGTGTATATTCATATGTGTGCATACAAAATTGAGATGACAAAGAGTGTAAGTGCTATTGCAAGGTCACTTACAAAGTAAGAGTGTGTGTGTATGTGTGTATGTGTGTGCATGTTGAATGGCTCAAACGGTATGTATTGAAATGAATGTGTTATGTGTTTGTGTGTGTGTGTTTGTATGTTGAACGGCTCAAACAGTAAGTATTGAAATGAATGTGTGTGTGTGTGTGCGCGCGCATGTTGAATGGCTCAAACAAAATGTATTGAGGTTACACTCTTGTGTGTGTATGTGAGTGTGTTTTTAAATGATACATAGGCCTACAGTGTGTGCAAGTATTTTGAAATGACACATTTTTAATGACACACAGTGCATATGTGTGTGTGTGTGCACATGTATGTTTTGAAATCACTTGCGCAGGGCATGTATGCATGTGTTGAAAAGACACAGTGTGTGTGTGTTTTGAAAATGACTGATAGTGTGTATGCACTTTTTGAAATGATGTTGCTATTTGTTATTATCAGGGCTGTTAGAGTTCAGCGATTTCGCGGAAATCCGCGAATACAGTGATCCCATTTCAGGGAAAGTCAAAGTGCTTCCGCGAAAGAAAAAAAAAGCAAAAAAAAAAAAAAAAACAGAACCGCGATCGACGGCAGAGCAGAGCAGACGAAAGGATGGTCTTAGTTCAAGGGAAACAACTCCTACCGAAGTTGGCCACGAGTTATCCTTAACCAAGTGCTATATATGTCATGTGGTTTCAGAAAGTTACTCTAAACACAAATTGATCCATTGATTTGTTAATTTTTTGTGAACTAAAAATTACCCAGTTTGCTGCCAGGATAGGCCCTTGATTGGCTTCAAAATGTCATATTTTCAATTTTCTGCACCCCCCACCGGGGCATTGCCCCTGGACCCCACCAGGGCCTGGGCGGCCCTGGACCCCGGCCAATTTTCAGGGAAAAACAGATTTTACCACTAACAGCCCTGTATTATGTGTGTGTGTGTGTGTGTGCCCATTGATTGTGTTTGTTATCATTATTGATAAAGCAGCTGATTTTGTTGTAAATGTGATTTTCTGATGTTGGACTGACCCAGGTGTTTTCTGTTTGTTTTTCTCAAAGCTTTACGTGTCTCATTTATGTTGTTTTACTGGCCTCATTAGTGTAAATGGTTAAAGTGGCAGGATTGTCATTTATGTTGTTTCACTGGCCTCATTAGTGTAAATGGTTAAAGTAGCAGGCTGATAATCCAGGGGTCTTCAGTTCGACCCTCAGGTGGGGCCACAAATGCTGTCATGGACTCAGGATCTGATATCTCAATTCAATCCCAGACCACACTGCCCATTCTTATGCTCCAATAATTCTTAATTTCATTTCTTTGCCAGAATATAGATGATTGAATGGGTGGAGCGCATATGGATTTGTCTTGAGTGCTATGATTTTCTCTTGAACGAATTCCACTCATGTGTTGATGATGAAAATGGGTGTTGTGTGTGCACACAGTCATTTACACTTTCTTCTAAAACTACACTTTCACTTTCCTCTGAACCACATTTCCATAGACAAGTTGGCTGCAGTATAGATGTTCACACACACAAGAGTTCAAGTATTTCAGACAGAGATTTCTTTTGCTGTTTTTATGTATGTCTTGGGAAGGACTAGAACGCAACCATGCCTTGTGCAGAGAGTCGCATCGTAAATTCCTACCAATGGTCATGGTGCAATGCTTAGTGCAACAGATAGCAACTGGTGGGTTGTGTGTTTGAATCCTATCGGTTGTGTAAAAGTAAAGTTTTTTTCCCCAACTATTGATATGTGTACTTAATTTTCTTTCCCAGTTTTCTTTTTTTATAATCTTTTATGAGGTATGGGGTATTTTTTGAGATGGTTATAGCCCTGATATGGCTCTATGCAGTTGGCTGGGCTTTAAGCAACACTAACATTAACTCACAGTCTCTATTCAAAACAGGAATCCATAGCATCATCACTATCATCCCCCTTCTCCTCATACAATTGTGAAAAATTATCCCCAAATCTGTAGCCTTTCATTGCTGTACTGTCATAGTGACTTCGGTTTTGGTGAGTTTGGAGATGTGTTGGAGAGTGGAAATGAGCAGCATGGGTGTAATGACAGATGTGGTGCAGAAGATGGGGAAGCTACAAAAAAAGGAAAAGAAAACTAAATACATAAATGAATAAAATACTAATAATGCTAATGATATCTATTTGACCCTTTGAAATTATGTGCAGTTGTGGTTTTGAAATTGAAGAATGTCCGGAAGAATGTCTGAAATAATGTGAAGAATGCCTGAAATAGTGTCCTTCTGTATGAAAAATAGAGTGCTCCTCAGTACCCAAGATTATGATAATTATGTGATGAATGTGTGAAATGGTGTATAATGATTGTGTGAAGAATAAATGAAGTGTTTGTGTTAACATTATATCAAAAACATATGAAGTGATGTATAATTGAAATGGTGTATAATGATTGTGTGAAGAATGTGTGAAGTGTTTGTGTAACATTGTATCAAGGACATGTGAAGTGACGTATAATGATTGCTTATATGAAAATCATTCATACGAAAAAAAAGTTATAGTCCCTTGTGTATGAAGAACAAATAAAATAATGATTATTTGTGTGAAAAAAAAAGATGGGAATGGAATGGTGTCCATTTTAAAAGAGAATGTGTGAAGTAACGACCTTGTGTGAAGAAGTTTCAAGTAATGATAAAATTTGCTTGAAAAGTGCATGAAATGATGGATGTGTGTTTGGAATAATGATCATTCGTGTGAAAAATTCGTGAAATAAAGGGTATGGTATGAAATTCCTACAGTGTTTCTAAGAAAATGTGAGAAACATGCACTCTTTCGGATCAACTCATTGCACCACAACTTTGACCCTGTGACTCCTGTACCCTGTCCACCAACTGCAAAAACTGGACCTTTTGATTCCCTCACCCTATCCATCGGCTTCCTTCAGGATAGGGTGAGGGAGCTTGGCTTGCATGGTTAACAATGCAGGATGCTGGTGGGCAGGGTGCAAGAGTCAAAGGGTTAATAGCTAGAAGTCATCACAACATACTGGCATCACAGTCACAACTGCAAAGGGGGCATTAGTCAAACTGGTAGATGTCAAGCTTGCAAGTGGATGTTCCCAGATTCCAAAAAGGACTTGCAACCTGGATTGCTAAATTTTAGGTTTTCAATATGTTAAAATTGAGTGTTTCTGTGAAAACATATGTATCATGAAACAGTTTTGACATTCAGAATAGCCCCAGGAGATTTGGGCCTGACCATAATTTTGTTTTCTTTTTCTTTTTGATGGCCAAACTAATGACGCCTTTCAAAGGCCTTGATCTATTCAACAAAATGTGCGTAAGATTTTGTTTGTATTCTGGAATTCAAAGATAGTTGTATCTCCAATTTACTTTGATCTTGTCAATGAGGTCACCACTGAACTTTCTCGATTCGTTAGGGCGTGTGTGATGAAATGGATCCAAACGATCTTGACCTTGTTGCTGTTATCATCATAAGTTGGTTTTTCTTTTTTTGGGGGGAGGGGTGGTTTCAAAGGTCACAATGCTTGCAAATGGCCTTGGTGTTGGTGATGTGGTCACCACAGGTTTCTCATTGTTTTTAGTCATAAAACTGTTATATTTCCAAACTAACGTGGTCATCCACAGATTTATCTCATTTCCTGGAGATCAAAGGTTATAATGACTAAATGGCTTTGCTCCAATACATTTTTCTGTTCATTTGTTGTTGTTGTTGGTCATTCAGATACAACTGATTTACAAATGAACATACCTTAAATCTGATCATGAATCTGACCAAAGGATAGCAGCAAAAGTGAAAAGATGACAACAGAAATCTAAGCAAAGGAACAACAGAAATTTGATCAAAGGATGGCAGTAAGATCAAGAGATGATGAAAATATGCTCAAAGGATGATAGCAAAAATCAAAATATGACAGCAGAAATTTGATCAAAGAATAACAGCAGGTCAACATATGACAACACAAGTCTGATCAAAGGATAACAGTAAAAGATGAAAACCAGAAACTGGACCAAAGGATAGCACCAAAACTCAAGTCATGATAACAAATCTGATAAAAGGATAAAATAAGTCAAAAGATAAAAACATCTAATTAAAGGATTGATTTGAAAGTCAAAAGAGGACAACAAAATCTTGACCTAAGGATAGTGTAAACAAATTACGACACACTTCTAATCAAAGGATCACAGTAAAAGCCAAAAACAACAGAAATCATACCAAAGGACAGTATCAGAAATGAAACGATGGCAACATAGATCTCATCAAAGGATAGTAAAAGTAAAACAACAACAACAACAAAATGCCCAGAAATCTTATTGAAGGATGGCAGCAACAAGTAAAAAAAATGACAACAGAAATCTCATCAAAGGATAGCATCACAGCCAAAAGATGACAAATCTGATCGAGGGATAACATGACAATAGAAATCGGATCAAAGAATAACAGCAAAGGTCAAAAGACGGAACATAAATGTGATCAAAGGATATGACAACAGAACTCGGATTTAAGAAAAAAAACCAAAAAAAAGAAAAGTCAAAAGATGACAAATCTGATCAAAGGACATAACAGAAATCTGATCAAAAAAGGTTGAGAGCAGGAGTCAAAGGATGATAACAGAAATCCAATCAGAGGACAACAGCACAATTAAAAAGAAGACAACAGAAGAAATCCAATCAAAAGATGGCAGCAATGTAAAAAAAACTGATGACAGAAGTCCGATCAAATGATTATAGAAAAATTCAAAAGGCAACAACACATATAATATCAAATGATGGCATTAGGAGTCGAGTCCGATCAAATGATAATAGAAAAATTCAAAAGGCAACAACACATATAATATCAAATGATGGCATTAGGAGTCGAAAGAGGAGGACTTCAATCTGACAGCAAAAAATAGCAGCAAAAGTCAGAAGATGACAAAAGAAATCTGATCAAAGAATGCAAAAATCAAAACAGTCTGACAGAAACAGTGTCAAAGATAAATGCAAAAATACAAAATTTCTCTTGACATGAATGTGAATGAGGTGAACTTTCTTTCCTTTTTGAAATTCAAAACAAGTGTGACTGCCCGCGTTCAAGCAAACAGGAACCAGAAAAAAACATGAAAGAAGAATATGAACGCGTATTTAATACAACAAAACAAGACAGGCGCAAATTTTCGGCCAACTGGCCTTTGTCAAGCGTAAGATTACAAACAAACAAACATTAGATACAAAAAATTTGAGAAAAAGTCTTCTCAAATTTTTTGTATCTAGTGTTTGTTTTGTTTGTAATCTTATGCTTGACAAAGGCCAGTTGGCCGAAAATTTGCGCCTGTCATGTTTTGTTGTATTAAATACGCGTTCATATTCTTCTTTCGTGTTTTTTTCTGTTTCCTTTTTGAATTAATAAATTTCATCCTCTGATCATTCGGTTACAATCATCACATATTTATGAGATAATGAAGTAATTCACAGAAATGTTAACAGCATGATTGAAAAGTCATAATATTGTAGATGTTTTTTTGTTTGTTTGTTTGTTTAACAATCAAAGGATGGAATTTATTAACTTAACAAGAATTTTTAAAAAACATACTTTGTATGTTGATTACTCGTGCGTTTTTAGGAGCTCTCTTTAGAAATTTCTCTGGGGTTTCAAGTATTATTAAGACAGGGGAATTAACTCTTAAAAACTATCAGCTTCATATGCAACCTTACTTTCGGTATTATCACCGCACATGGCTTCGATGGCTTTGTTTAACCCCCTCCCGTCCTCGACTCCCCGAACGGAACACGTAAAATTTCGGCAACTCGCAGAAACCATATTGCCACTGTATATCATCCATCCTTTTCTTCCCCTGGACGCAGATATCTTTTTTTTCTGTCTGAATTTGTACACACATAGGCAACAGGATCATTTTTAGCATGGCTGTGATGATGATATGATGATGAGGGATGATGATTGGGATGATAATCATGATGCTATGGAGTTTTAGTCTGGATTGAGATTGGTTGACAGGAATGTATTCTCTGCTTACTTTCATACAATCATAGTATATTCTGGCATCAACCAAGACCAAGAGATACAGAGATCTGCCATGCTGGTCAGAACTTTCCCCGTAATCATTCCAGTGGGAGTATGCAGACTGTGCCGCAACATATTGTCTCTACAGAGTGGACAAAACTACGTGCATACACACATCCGAAAAAATCGGAACGTTTGAAGCAAACAAAAACACACACACACCACACCCGCATGATAAGCGCCTTCAGGAAGACGATTTCTTTTCTCCGCGGTTCGTGTGAGAACACGACTGCTGCTCTTCTCGCGGTAAGTATTATTTGGAAGTCAAAATGGCGCTTACTTTGACTGAAGAAGTGGTTCGGAACCGTGTCAATTTGACACACGATAACTTAGGTAAGAATTAATATTGTATCTTTTGTTTTGATGATCGTTTGCTGCAAGGTGTATTCGTGCTGTTCGAAGCATGTAGGCCTACCTGATCGTGAACGCAACAGAATGTAAGATATAACGTTTATTAGCATGCATGCAGAAGAAACTTCTGCTGCCTAACTCGAAACTGGGCGTGCCAAAACTTGTCAGTAGATTTAATGTCTGCTATATTTGCCGGTTTCGTAAAACGTTTAACGTTAATAGAAAAAAAACACAGATTTTAGTTCATTCTTTGTAATAAAACGGATACCTGAATGGTACCCCAGAACGTGATAAATGGGCTTGCTTTGACATAAAACGGCGGAGCGTCCTTGGTTACAACTGTCGGCTGATCGAGTGCAGGGTCTGTAACCAGTAAATTTATAACAGCACTGTATACTAATACTGTGCAGACGTAATGCTTTGGAAAGTCTA
Organism: Monoplex corrugatus; assembly: GCA_030674185.1. Lineage (NCBI taxonomy): Eukaryota > Metazoa > Mollusca > Gastropoda > Littorinimorpha > Ranellidae > Monoplex > Monoplex corrugatus. The sequence continues at coordinate 39,197,023 of JAPXFY010000020.1, read as the reverse complement.
TAATTCGTCAACTGCTTTCCCCTACTTCCATCACTGACTGTATGGGTGGGGTCCAAAAAGGAGAGTTTTGTCCTGCAGGAAATAATAATAATTTTTTAACGCTTCAGAATGTGTGCTACTTGATTTCATCTTTTTAAAGAAGAAGAAGAAGAAGAAAGGAAGGCAGGGAAAAAAAAAGGAAGAAAAAGCGCTAAACCATATTGCTGCCACTAGTTTCAGAAATCATGAATGCACCAAAAAAATTATATAATTATAGTACAATTTAATGAATAACATTAATAACAATAATTGAACTTTGCCATATGCTCCATGATTTAACAGAGTAGGCCCTAATTAAGTATTTCTTTCTCAGATCATTAAAACCAGTAACTTTTGGTCCCACTGCAAATTGTTAGTCACATCAAGGACAGACAGAGGGGAAAGAATTTTCATGAGATGAAGAACCTGAAATTTTGATAAATAGATTAAACCGTTCAGTGTCAGCATTGTTGTTTTGCATGTGTTTGCTATTTACCAGGTGATCTTTGACTGTGTAGTTAAACTAATAATTAAAACAAAAATCTAGTATGCAAACTGTTTTATGAATGCCTGCAGGCTGATAATTAACACATGCAAAAACAAACAAACAAAAACAAAACAAAACAAAATAAAAACAAACAAACAAAAAGAAGAAATAGAAAAGAAACTACTTTATGAATGCCTGCAGGCTAATAATTAACAACAACAACAATGACATATCCAATGTGCAAACTATTTTATAAATGCCTGCATATTTTTGTTTTCTTAAAGGAAAATGAACAGGCTACCTATTTATGAATATGATAGTTTACAGTTGACAAGTTGGATCACGAAGAATAAGTAAAATTGACATTTAAATTTTACATGATTTCTTTGTATACGGTATGGATTAGTACCATAAGAAAGAAAATATCAGAAGAAAATGTATGAAAAAGTACTGGAAATGTAATTCCTTCCCTCGTGTGCATATAGAATACTTAAAACTATAATATAATCCACACACACACACATACTTACTCACACACAAACACACACACACACACACCACACACACACAACACACACACACACACACACACACACACCACACAAGCACACACACACACTCACACTCACACTCACACTCACACATTCAAAGGCACTGTCATGTCCACCACTTTATTTTCCTGTCCCCCAAGTTTTTAGAGAGAAACAATGGCACAGTGCAGTACAATGTGCAAACTGGAATTCCACAACTTGAAAATGGAGATAGAAAATTTTCCAATGTGACATGGATGTACCAGTATGCCTTAGGTAAAATATGTTACACATCATTGGGACATATCGGTACAGCCTTGACCCTGAAGAGGTTAACTCTTTGAAGACGCACCCTAAAATGGCTGCTGAAACTCTCGAGATGCACAGTTTTTGGTACTTTTTAGAAAATTATGGAGCATATCCAAGGACAATAAACCTATCCTGTTATATATGTTTTAAAAGGTCAATGGTTAAATTCTGCTGTCAGTATAATCTCCCTTATTATAGTATACATGTAGTCTTGGTGAAAAAAACCATAACATCTTTGCAGCTATAGCTGCGGAGCGTCACAGTCGAGACATGGAGCTCCGCAGCTATAGCTGCGGAGCGTCGCCATTAACTAATCACAGAAGTGTACCATGATTGAAGGGAAGCAACCCATGTGCAATATTCATAATCAGAGTTGTTTCCCTTAAATCATGTAGCCACATAAACATCTGTTGACATGACTGTCTTATCTATCGACAACAGGCTAATCTTGAGTTGGTGTCAGAAGTCGACTGCAGGCAAGTCTTGGGTTGGTGTCAGAAGTCAACTGCATGCTAATGTTAACTTTGTAGAAGTGATGTCAGAAGTCCTTTAAAGCAAGTGAATTGTGTCTGAAGGATGCTTAACCATCTTCTCATTCAGTCTTGCAGGCTTCTTTTCTGATTTGGTCCCCAGTGCCACTGTGCAGTCTTCTAAATTTCAGTTGTGAACTGTCGAACTCTTATTTTGTATGATGTTTTGTTTCTCTGTTTGCTTATTCAAGAAGCAAGAATAGGATTGTGTACATAATTATACTTCTGAACTTAACTTGCTTTGCCTCTGTTTTTGATCTGCTTCTCCATTGCCATTGGTGTTGCAGAGGATGTTAAATCTTTGTCTTTACCTGGAACCTACCATGAGAAAATCATCTCCCTTGGCAGTGCCCTGCGCAAGTTCTCCAGGCTTAAGTGCCTGGATTTATCCAGGAATGCTCTGGAGACTGTGGAGGTGAGTAGGTCTGATTGGTGTCCATTAGAGAGATTTATTGTCATGATTGCATAATGTAATATATATATATATATATATAGATGTTTAAATTTTCTTGTCTTTTCGCTATGCAGGCTTGAGCCCCTGAGGTTGGAAAATGCAATTTGCTAATTCACATTAAACTGTCATAATTCAGTATACATACATGCACATTATGAATAGTTCTGTTGTTTACACAGCATGCACACATATGCATTAAGGTTCTAGAGATTGAGAAAGTGCTGTTTAGATGACTGTTTTATATATGTATACTTAGGACTATGACAAGCAGAAAAGCTGAACATTTTTGTTGTTTGTTAGACATGAGTTTATCTTACTAATGCTGATGAGAATGTAAGTAATATATATGTATATATGTATATCTATATCTATCTATCTGTTTATCTCTCTCTCTTTCTCTCTCTCTCTCTCTCTCTCATACATATATATATATATATATATATATATATATATATATATATATATATATATATATATATATGTATATATATGCATATATATATGTATGTATATATGTGTTCTGATGCCATGCATTCAAGTTTACAAGAACTATCACCTGCCAAGGAGAATGAATTGACATGTTAGGGGAAACCTCAGTATCATGCTCAGAGGTACTTAGTGCAAGAATCATTTGTATGAGTAATATATCATAGGTATAGTATTGCACATATTTCATTAGCTTTTTGTTTTTGTTTTGAAATGAGAAAAGCAATGGTCATGTGTCATTTGGTGTTCCCTCATTAAGATATGTGAGCACTTTTGTTGACTGTCTGTGTCCTAATACCATATTATTTCCATATTATTTGTGTGTGTGTGTGTGTGTGTGTGTGTGTGTGTGTGTGTGTGTGTGTGTGTGTGTGTGTGTGTGTGTGTGTGTGGTGTGTGTGTGTGTGTGTGTGTGTGTGTGTGTGTGTGTGTGTGTGTGTGTGTGTGTGTGTTTTAATTCTCAGTATTCTCTGATTCTGCATCATGTTTGATTTTCAGGGTATTGAGAACCTGGAGCTTCTGGAAAAATTGAACCTGTATCCTTGCCATTATTGTTATGAATTTTACTGCTGAAGGGATGGTCTATATAGAATATGTCAAGCTTTTGAGCTTCTTTTTCTTCTTTTTTTTTTTTTTTTTTAATGAATAGAACATGGTTTGCATTGATCAGAATAATGCTATGTATGTTTGTGTGTGTGTGTGTGTGTGTGTGTGTGTGTGTGTGTGTGTGTGTGTGTGTGTGTGTGTGTGTGTGTGTGTGTGTGTGTGTGTGTGTGTGTCCAAATTCGATCCATTTATAGCATAATGTGTAGACTGTGTTGAAATCAGCATTTCATATTTCAGTGAAAGAGACAGGCAAAGAGACAGAGGAGAGAGAAGAGAAAGAGAGAAGAAAAAAAAAAAAGAAGCAAGAGTTTGTGCATAGTGACAAGAGATAAACTTTTAAGAGAAATAAGAAAAGAGAGAGAGGGTGCAGATAGAAAGATTGAGAAGGTGAGTCATTGTGGTAATCACATGGAATTGATGATGATAACTCTTGGGTTGGAAATTCAAATCCCCATCAGGTGAGTGCAGAAGACAAGTGGTTAAGACATAAGACTTCCAATTGGAGTGTTAAGAGTTTAGTCCTGCCTGGGCATGGCATGGAGGTTAAAGAGTGGAGATTTGTCCGATCTCCCGGGTCAACATACATACTGAACCTTTGTCATGTGTATTGTATGCGTGCATTATAAAAATGAAAACATCCAGCATGCATACTCATCAACAATGAAGTATGCAGACAACATTACATCTCTGCAGTGTGGGCCAAAGCATGTGTATACATGCATCCAAGACAGAGAAAGCAACACTGCACAGAATATGAACAATAAACCCCCATAAATTCACATCATTGTGAATCAATTGGCTTCTTTCCAGAACTGACATGCTGGGAGTTTTTAGGAAGACTGGAAGCATACATTCGAGTCTCATTCATTTTCTGCATGTGTCACTGAGGGTGTTGCTGAGATTTTCTGACCAACACTGCAGGTCTGTATCTCTTGGTCCTGGCTGATATCAGGACATATTATGAAGAGAAGTGTGGAATACAGCCTGGTTTCGCAGTCTCAGTCCAAATGGAACTCCATCATATTGTCATGGCCATCCCTAATCTCATATATCACCTTAGCAGAACAAAAAAAAATTGCCTCAGATTCTGTGACTCTTCATGGCCTGAAAATGAAGCTGGAAAAAAAAATAATACAGAAAAAAAGGGGGAAAATGGAAAAGAGAGGGAAGGGCAAAGAAAATTGAGAAGAAAGAGAAGTGAGAAAGAATGAATAAGATATTGCTGCTGAAAGGACAGTAAGAAAGCACTGAAAGAAAATAAAACTACAGTGAAACACAAACATACTTTTTGTAGTATGTGCATTATATGCAAGCAGTATAACTGTTCAGCTACTGTTGTACCATAGGTCATGTGTGTGAAAATGTGAGAGCTTTTGTGAGTAATCCTTGTGCATGTTGAAGAGTGTAAATGTGTAAACATGTTGATAGTGGGATGGAGTGGAAAGATATAAAACTTTGTATGAATTTGATATACATAAAACTTTGTATGAATTTGATCTAGTGCTTAAAAAAAAGAAGCCCATTGTTCTGCACAGTGCTGTACAGAAAACCAACCCTCATACACCTTAACATGATACCAGGTATTACAACAACATCAGCAGCTTGGAAGAACTGCAGAGACTGAAGCACACACCCAATCTGAAGGAAATAGACCTGAGACTGAACCCTGTCACCCGCTCCGAACCTGACTACCGCCTGTTTCTCATCCACATGTTGCCTAACTTACAGAAACTAGGTTAGTAGTGCGGGAGAAACCGGATGTGGGAATCATCATCTGTTCCATGACATTGTGTGGGCTGGTGTGTTCTTTTGATAGAGCCGTGGACTCAAAATCTCATATCTCAAGTTCAATCCCTGCTTGCAGTATTAAAAACTGACATGTTCACTGCCCATCTTATATCTCTCCATCATTCTGGTGGTGTCAGTTTGTGTTTTATAGGTCCCTCACCATCCACCCACCTCCCACTTCCCATTCAAGACTTCGCCAGCACGTTGGGTTTTGAGCAGGCTTAACCCTTTGACTCCCGCACCCTGTCCACCAGCACCCTGCATTACCAACCATGCAAGCAAGCAAAGCAAAAACTTAACTCTTTAACTCCCTCACCCTGTCCCCCAGCCTCCTACAGGAAACTGGTGGATAGGTGAGGAAGTCAAAGGGTTAAGTTTTTGCAGTTGGTGGATATGGTGCAGTAGTCAAAAGGTTAAGGAGTCTGCCTGACAATTGCTGGCAGATTTGGGTGGAGTACATGTGGAATTGCATAAATGCGATGCAACCTAGAAAATAGTGCTGAAAGAAAGGTATTATTTGTTTAGCAGCAAGTGAAGGATACTTTACATGTGTGTGTGTGTGCATTTTGCTTGCCCTTCTTTCTGTCTTTCTTTCAACCTTTGCTTGGTAGTTAAACACATTATTAAACTACTGCAGTTTAATCCATTGCTCCATTCAGATGACCGTGGGGTACGTGATCGTGAACGTCAGGCAGCCCTCATCCATTTCAGCTCTAGTCAAGCCGCCGAAATGACCCACCATCCACCCAAGAAAGAGCCACCCCAGAAAACGCCCCATCCTCGAGTGGAGCTGACCAACAAACTGGGTAAACCTACAGGTAAGAATCAAGACAGGTGTAATCACACTGATACTAGTAGGAGTGATTACAGAAACAACAACAACAATCATCATCATCATCATGTACCCTGCCGCATGATGTTGGCGATCATGGCCCTCCATATGAATCTATCTGTAAGCACTTCTACCGCCCTCTCTGTCTTCATCTACTGTGCAAGTCCGTCCAGTATTTTCTCCCTGGGTCTATGTGGTGTTCTTTTTCTCTCCAGCTTTCCTGTTGTGGTCAGGTGTTCTAATTCTCTTGCCTCATAAAATGTCCTATAAATGTTGCTTGTCTTCTCCTAATCTTCTTTATTAATGTTCGTTTTGTGTCTGCCTCCTTCAAGACTGTCTCATTTGTTTTCTTTGCTGTCTGTGAAACTCTTAACTCACTCGGGACGGAGAGTTTTTCCCCTTGCGTTTCCCCAGGGACGGCCCATTTTGAAGGGTTAGGGAAAAAATCACAAAACATACAAAACATAAAGGAACAATATGAAACTTTCAGATCTGAATATTTACATGCTGGGTTAGTTCATGCCAAAATATTGAAGTTTTTCCTTGAATATTTCTTCTTCATGTGCCATGTTGAAAATACCCCAAATTTTGTGGTCAGGATCACCAAACAGTCACACACTCTGATCAGCTCCATGAACACACAGTCAAAGGTGAGAAGGTCAGGAGAAGTGCTCATTCTGCTTGCCACTCAGTTCTCTTATGCCTTCTGTTATGACAATGGAATTTAGAAAGTCTTCTATCACAAACTGATTCAAGAAATCAAGGGGGGCGTGGCACTGAACTGGGACATGCAGGCCACAAGAACCAGAGAACAGAGGCAAAGTGGGAGAAAAACTAAAATTTTCGTGCCAGTCATGCATGGGAAAGTGAATGAAAACTCCAATAGACTTTGAAGACTTTGAGGTCATTCAGAAACATGATGGCAGAGGACTAGCTGTGGTCATCAAAAAGAACCTGAAAGACAAAGTGTCGATATTAGATCTAGAATGATGATGTACAAATTCATGTGAACTGCTAGGTATACGCCTTCAAACTCCAAACGAAAAACAGAACATCATACTCATCAGTGCTTATGTGCACCCAGGATCCTGTACCCCAAAAACAATGTGGAACTTCCTAGAAGAAATTGAAGATGAACTAGGAGACGTTATGGTGGTATGTGGCGATCTCAATGCAAGATCTGCAGTATGGGATCAGAACGGAACTAACGCCCAGGGACATGTTCTGCTGTGCGATATCCAGTTCAGCCCACTCACAACAACATCACCAACCCATATGGGTGCAAGACAAGGAGACACAGACAGCACCATTGATATAGCACTCATCTGTCCTAAATTAACACCACTAATGAGTGCAGAGACACTGAACACATATGGCAGCGACCACCTTCCAGTGGTTTTCAGTATAAGGAAACATATATCACCTAGAAACTCTGTATGTCAACCAAGAAACCCGTTTCAATATGACAGTATATAATCTGATATTGTTTCTAAACTGAGAACTATGAAAGCAGAACGGAAAACAGGAAACAACCAAACATCTAGAAAACAACCTCCCTGGTGGAACAATGACACAGAGACTGCCTGGAAAGAAAAACAAGCTGCTGTAAAAACCTGGCAAAATCACAGAAGAAGACATTAGAAGAATGGACAAGTATAAAAGAAATATGGATGAAAAAACAGAACGGTTCAAAACCATAGCCCAGGAAGCAAAAAGCAATAAACGGACACAATTCTGTGAAAGACTAAGTGCTGATACAACACAGTCACAATTCTGGCAGTTCTATCAGCAAATGGAAGGGAAAACCACAAACACCACTATACCAGATATCACCAACACAGATGGAACCATATTAAGAACAAACAAAGAGAAAGGACAAGCCCTACTAAAGCATTTCATACAACAAAGTGATCAGAAAAATCTTGAAGAGAAAACAAAATTCATTGTGGACCTTAACAAAAAAACTAGCACAGACTGGACTAGATGATGGAATAACTGAACAGTATATAGAATAATTTCACTGTGGTGCAGGTCTGAGTAGTATGTTATTATTCAAAATTGTTTTTGTACAGTGCTGCTCTCCACACTCATTCAGAATCCATATGCAATATAAATATGAGCGTATTCAGACTTTTTAGAGGACTATGTAGAACTCAACCTTCCACTGTGTTGTTTCACAGTCTGAATCTTTGGTGGGTATGTATGCTGGGTGTGTTCATGTTTTCACAATCCAGCCACTGACATGATGTACATGATCATTAACATCCATATTTGATATCTGCATGTGTATACAACTGAAGGAGAGTTAGGCACTGGCAGACCTACACACATGTTGATACAGGAGATTGGGAAAATCTGCCCCCTTTTTCCACCAGGCAAGGGTATTTACGCAGATTGAACCCAAGACTTTTGTTTGGCTGCCTGATGTTCACCCACTTGACTACCACACCTGTCAAATATCTGTATGTTGTCCTCTTGTTAAACATTTGATAATTTCACAAGCACAAGGGAATGCTGTAATATAAAGGGCCCATTGCACTTTATTTTTGAACAGCTATAGACGATGATGATGTGGCCATGATGGATTTGGTGGTGCTCAAAGATGGCGACCTTGGTCGACGGCGACCTCTGACTGGCTCAGCTGCTAGGGAACCGGCCATGGAAGAATATTCTTTGGAAAGTCAGTCACAGTGTGTTGTGTGTGTGTGTGTGTGTGTGTGTGTGTGTGTGTGTGTGTGTGTGTGTGTGTGTGTGTGTGTGTGTGTGTGCGTGTGCGTTCTGTGTGTGTATGTGTGTGTGTGTGTTTGTGTGTGTGTATATGTATGTGTGTGTTTGTGTGTGTGTATATGTATGTGTGTGTGTGTGTTTGTATGTGTGTGTGTTTGTATGTGTGTGTGTGAGTGTGTGTGTGTATGTATGTGTGTGAGTGTGTGTGTTTGTGTGTGTATGTGTGTTTGTGTGTGTATGTGTGTGTGTGTGTGAGTGTGTGTGTGTGTGTGTGTATGTGTGTGTGTGTGTGTGTGTGTGTGTGTGTGTGTGTGTGTGTGTGTGTGTGTGTGTGTGTATTGAAAACATAATCTGTTCACTTTGTCGTAGAATTCTCAGATTTATGGACTCATCAATCAAAGGTAAATGAAACATACATATGATATTATCACTTGTAGTAGCAATAAAAGATAATTGAGTAATTGTACACATTAGACATTAATGATTGATTTGATTCTGTGTAATCTGTTTTAATTTTGAAAATAACATGGTTCATTTTATTGCATTAGACATTAATGATTGATTTGATTCTATGTTGTCGGTTTTAATTTCGAAAATTACTTGGCTCGTTTTATGTATTAATGTATTAAAGTTGTGTGTGTGTGTGTGTGTGTGTGTGTGTGTGTGTGTGTGTGTGTGTTTTGTGTTTGTGTGTGTGTGTGTGTGTTGTAGTGTTGAAGAGTCTCAGTTCAAAAGATGATTTGGCTGCAAGCAGTGGGACAGCTGAATTACCGCCTCCTGGCAAAGTAAGTGTGTGTCTGTTTGTAATTTTACAAGTATTTTCATTCCCCCCCCCCCCCCCACACCCCTGTGGGATTGCCAGGGGCTCTTTCATTATAAATAGTATCACCACCTTCTGGAAATTATGTGCTAGAAATGCCCTCTTTTCTGTCACTCTCCTTGTTCCTTTGCTTTCTGTCATTTCTTCCTGGCAGTTTCTGCCTTGCATTGTGTATTTATTTTACCTGTATGTGTTGACAAAGTTGAGAAATTTGATAAATGAAGCTTGTGAAGAAATCCCTAAAGTAGATAGAAAAGCAAAAAAGAACTGGATGACAAAAGAAATTCTTGGCTTGATGGAGAGACGGAGGAAGGCAAAGAGAAACGAGGAGATATACAGGAAGATAAACAAAGAAATTAGAAATAGGTGCAATGAAGCTATTGAAGCTTGGCTGAAAATAAAATGCAAAGAAATAGAAGACCAACACAAAACGGATCCTCTGGGTATGTACAGAAGAAATCCAAAACAAGTGTGACTGCCCGTGTTCAAGCAAACAGGAACCAGAAAAAACATGAAAGAAGAATAATAGCACAGAATGTCTTGTTGTATTAAATACGCATTCTTATTCTTCGTTTGTGTTTTTTCTGGTTCCTATGTGCAGAAGTATTGTAGAAATTGTCCACTCGTATGTACACATGAACTGGTTGTTTAAAATCGAAAGATGGTACACTTGTCATGGAAAAAGACAAAATATTAGACAGATGGGGAGAGTACATTAAAGACCTTTTTGAAGATGACAGAAACGAAGAACACATTATAAGAAAGAACGTTGAAAGACCACCCACAATGAAAGATGAAGTTAGAGCAGCACTGCATTTGCTCTTAGGATTGATAATTGGGATACATGTATTAAGTGCATTTTTGCTATAGGGAAATGAGATATGAGGAAGCAAGTTTTATTTCAGGCCTGTTTTTGAATATGTTTGAATGTCCTTAGTGTGTGTGTGTGTGTGTGTGTGTGTGTGTGTGTGTGTGTGTGTGTGTGTGTGTGTGTTGTGTGTTGTGTGTTGTGTGAGCTCATGAGATAACTGCAATTGATGCTACAGAAAACGGGTCACTGACTATGAAAAATGGGAAATTAACTTATAGGGAAAATGGGAAATTACTGACATGTTAATGGACAGTTCGGCAAATGATTGCAGAACGCCCAGCCAGCTTACCACCGCCAAGGAACGAGAACGACCCGATGAATGCCCATAAGGACGGTATCCCAACATTCCTAGTCTGCCCGCCCAAGATGTACAGCATAGAAAGAGGTTTGTCTTGCTGTTGGGTACATTTGCTACTATTGTGGAGGAGGTGGGGGGGGGGGAGGGGTGATGAAAGAGTATGATATCTAAGTTACAGAGTTTTTGGTTGGTTCTGTTTCTTTGTAATTGTTTCTTTGTTGTTAGAATGATTTTGATTTTTATTGCACTTGATTACTTATTGATTTACTTGCTTCCCATCTTTTTTTGTTTGCTTGCTGGCTTGTTCAAATCTTTACTCATGTGTTTATTTCAAGTATTTTGTTGTTGTTCAAATGTTTTTCTAATTGCTGACAGAAAGATCAATGTGTGGTGTGTGTGTGTGTGTGTATGTTTGTGTGTGTGTGTATGTGTGTGTGTTTGTGTGCATGCATGCATACATATTTCACAGGCATGACCCCAATCTGCAATATCAGGATGAAGTGGATGCTTACTCCAAGTACAAGAGCCGTGGCTATTTCACCCCGCATCCTGCTAAAGGTTTGTCACAATAATGTGGACATATTGTAGGGCAGTTTTGATCATTGGGACAAAATCATTTGCTGTTTTTGAAGTCCTGGTTATTTTTCAGGTGAATTGCTATTTTCAATGTAAGGTTTCTCTTTCTGATCCCATAGAGATTTACTGATGGACAGTTTTCAGATATATTGAGAGTTATCTTCTCCAGCTCAAGGATATGAAGATATCTCACCGCCATGCGAATGCCAGGGGCTCTTACTTTATAAAAAAATATCCCCACCTGGAAATTTTGTGCTAGAAATTTCCTTTTGTCTGTACCTCTCTTTGTTTCTCTCTTGCTCCTCATCATTCTGTTGTCTCTTCCTATCGCAAGTGTTTTCTGAAAGGCCTTCCATATTTTCTCTTATGATTGGTAATTGGGCACATGTATAAATTGCATTTTTGGCTCCAAGGAAATGTGATGTGCAGAAGCAGTTTTAGGTAATATAGGCCTGTTTTTTTGTATGTGTTAGTGTATGTAGTTATGTGTATGTATTTGTGTTCAGGTTTTTTTTAAGCCTCTAGTTATAAATTGGATGAAGTGGTCATTGTCAGGGGCATATCCTTAGATTATGTGTGCAAATGCATTGATATGTGTATCTAAGTTTCTTTTCCATGTTTATAGTAGTATTGAGGTAATTATAGTCCTTATATTGATCTGTGCTGTCCGCTGTGCTTTAAACAATAATGATAAAAAGGGAAGATATGTGATCTTTTATTTTCGTCTCCAGAGTTGTTGAATTTGTTTCTTTGTTGTCTTTTGTGTACGCTTGACAAAATTCAGAAAATGTGCACCTGTTTTGTTTTGTCAGTTATATATCTGTTCTTAGTCTATTTTCATGTTTCTGGCATTTGAATATTTGGAGACCTGAACTTCATTCATTTCATACCTAAATGACATTAACACAGCATTAAATACAGATTAACCTGTGCTTTGTGTATAATAAGTATAAACCCAACCAGCAAACAAATCCAAAAATCTTTTTTATCTTAGAAAAGAGATTTATGCAAAATTCTTTCATCGTAGAAGAGAGATTATTAGCATGGTTGAGCAAGACATGTTTTTTAAAATTTTTGTTTATAGCATTTCAAGTTTCTTGGATGTGTGTATGCACATTGCTTTTGCCACATTGTGTAGGCGTTATGTTACTGCACAGTCTGCATGCTTAATCTTTGGTGGACGTAGACGCTGGGTGTTTTCATGTTTGCATAAGCCACCAAACAAGGATATGACTTACACGATCTTGAACAAGCATATTTGATGTTCTGCTTATGTATACATATAAAGAGGGATTAGACACTGGCAGATCTGCACACATGTTGACCTGGGAGATCAGAAACACGTCCACCTTTTGTTGTGGTTTTTTTTTGCGTACATTGACAACCGTTCTGACGTTCGGTTAGTGCCCTGTGCAAAAACACAAAAGTTAACTCTGACGTGGTTTCTATAAAAGAGATTGCAAGGGTTATTTCCCTTCTGGTCACTGTCTTGCATACAGCTGTGGATCAAACCTAGACCTTCCAATCGAAAGTCTGATGTTTACCAGTTTGACTGCCACACCTGTCAGTGGTTTTGTCAGATTATTGCATGCTGTCTCAATGGTTTCAGAAGATGAAGAGAAAATAGGAGACCAGGTGGCTTCAGAAAAGGGAGCTTATCCTTCTACCTTCAATCAGGGTCGTGTGGGGGAGATGGAGAGGGAGGAGAGAGGTCAGCGACAGGAAGAGGAACGAAGGAGAGATCCTGTCGATGATAGGGGAGACTCTGCATCTCGACCTCGACATCGCACGCACAGTGCACCCAACGCTGAGGTGAGCATGTTGCCTGTCTTCGGTTGTGATGAAGTGCTTGTGATGATGATGATATGTTCCTGAGTTCTGGTGCATTGTTAAATGTGGTTTCAGAACATTCTGGAATTGTGAGTTGGAAAAATGACTTGGAAGATCTTTCAGTATTGACATCCATAGTAACTTTCTAAGTTAAAAGAAACAAATAGAACAAAACACTTCAATGTTACTGAAATCTGCCATCTCAATGCTCTCATCCACTAGACTATGCACCCAGTGAAAGAAGGACATTGATTAACCTTTTCACAACACTGCCTCACTACAGCTACTATTCCCTGTGCACACTAGAGGAGGAAGCAGAAATGCCATGAGGACACCCTATTTTGGTCATTTTTATTTAATTTTCCTGAGTAGGTTGTAAAAGGTAGCTTATTGTTGTTCAACAACTTTTGAAGATCATTCTTTCATCTCCCTGGTGAAGTAAAAACAATTTCTGTAAAGATTCATTTATTTAGTGTTTTGTGCTTTTGAAAATGTCAGCATAAGTGTCAAAATCAAAATCCCAAACATCCACAAGAGATTCATACAAAGTGTTATTTTTAGCATATGATGGCCAAACACTGTAGGAAAAAGACATAAAAGACAATATTTCAGCATTTTAGAACATAATGGAACATAATAGTGTAGGGTCGGCGATGTCTTGAAAGACGAAAGGCTGCAAACTGCATGTTTTGGCAGCTGAGAAAACAGGTACTTGCGGAAATTTCTGAAGATTTTTCACCCAGGTGGTGCATCATCATCGCCACTGTCGTCACTGGCAGTGTCAACCTCAGTGTCTGCTTCACATTGATCAGGACAGACTTATTTCTAGCTAAAAATCTGGCTCCAAGATTGAATGATTTATTGCCTGACTACCCGAGTGAAAGATGTCACTGTCAGTGGAAGACGCAGAAAAAAAGATGAAAGAAAAAAGACTACCAGTGACTGCGTAGCAGACCAGAACCCTCAAGGAGTGCTCTGTCAGTATTTAGGTCTTTCGGTGGCAAGGTCCAATGCTTCTAAACTGGATAGTGCATTTCGTTCTGTGTATAACTCATCAGATCTGATCTGCATCTGGGATAGCAAGAGGGGAGTGGTGTCCACACATATGTAGAACAGGTCACCCAAACCTGAAATAGCAGAACTCCATAAAGTTTAGTGACATCCATGAAAAACTAGTCTGACACATACGTGACAGGAAGCATCAATAGTTGTTTCATACTAGCAGCCACTGTGGACAGTAAGCATTGATCATGGTTTCGCCAGTTAAAGGTACAAAACTTTATCTAATTTTCCCTGCTCTAAGCTGTTATGTTTCTGTTAATGTTTGGTTGACGTTTTAGATGCTGTCAAAACAATTTTTAGCAGATTTTAAAACAAAACAAAACAAAAATGGCAAGAAGATCTAGGTTTCATTCCTTCTCTGGTACCTCCCACTTTGTGGATAAAGGGTGGAGAGCTTTCCAGTCTCCCAGATCAGCATGTGTGCAGATCTGTTTGTGCCTAAAACCCCTTTGAGAACATCAGGTATGCATGTTAAAGGTCTTGTAAGTTATGCCTATGTCACTGTGTGGTGGCTTATGGAAACATGAAAATACCCAGCATGTACATCCACCAAAGATGGAGTATGCAGACCGTGCAGCAACATGCCTTCTACTCATGTGGGTAAACCAAAGTGCATACACGCATCTGAGAAAAAATTGAAGGTTGAAAAAAACAACACCCACCCCTCCAAAAAACAACAAAAAAACCCAAATGCTTGAAACATTATAATCTTTGATTGTTTTGAGTGATAGATATATGAGCATTTCAAACAGTCCAGCAAAATTCCAGAAACATGAAAATAGAGAATTCATATTGAATTGATGAAACAAGACAGTGCAAATTTTCAGCTAGTTGACCTTTAGAAATATGCAGTCTGAATCCAACTGACTGCCAGCGTTCGAGCAAATAGAAACCAAAAACGCATAAGAACAGAATGAGAATGTGTACTTGATTAACGAAACAAAACAGGTCCAAACTTACTTCCAGCTGACTTTTGCCAAGCATAAAAAAAAAGACAGTAGAAAAAAATGTATTAGATTTATGTAAAAAAATCAACTGATCAAATAACAATCCTGATATTTCGTTGAGATGGAGAAGGATAACTGATCATTGTCAGGACCCATTGTGCATGTCGGATAAAGATTGATGTAGAAGGTGACATCAGAGTTATCTCCTCCAGCTCAGTGAAATATCAAGGAAGTTATTTGATCAGTTCTCTTTGTCCTATATCTAGTAACTTTGTTTCTTTGTTATCCTTGTTGTTTGACAAAGACCAGTTCATTGAAAATTTGCATGTGTAGTAATAGTTTTACTTATTAAAATACATGTCCCCATTTTATTTTCACATGTTTCTAGTTTCTGTTTATATGAATGTTGGCAGTCACTTTCATTCAGATTGCATAATGCCAAGATTAGCCTGAATATCATATACACGAATGTGCATCTAGAACAAGAAATCAGTGATATGTGTTTTTTCCAAACAGTCATTTGCTACATATTTTTTCCTATTTTGATGGATATTGTGGCAAAACCAGTAGTAGGTCTACAAGTGTGTGGATATGTCCTGCAGTTTGTCATCTCCCCACCTTACCATTAACATTTTTAAAGCAACGTTGGGAGCTTCATATACTAATTGTCGAGATTATAGTAAGGAGAAAAGAGCTGGAAACCATGTGAGATGGCGGATGGGCAGGCTGCCCAATACAGAGATGAAGGTCCAGGGCTCTTGCTTTCTCTCTTGGTACAGTGGCTGGGTTGTATCTAGTTAGTGTACGTTGTAAGGCTACTTCCTGGGGTTTGTCATTTTCTCACCTTACCTGGATCAGAACGGGTCATGCAGCATATGGACAGCCCCCCCCCCCCCCCCTTAGCTTAATGAAATGGCTATTATGTGGTGTTGGGAGTTTGGGAGATGCTTGTCTAGAGAATGGTGAGGCATGGTTAACTTTGACAATATATGTCAAAACCAGTAATAGGTATACAAGCTGTCAATGTGGTGTGAAGTGGTTAGTCATCAGATTACTGACTGGGAAATTGCATATTCTGTCAAAAAAAGTAAATGTGGGATTTGTGGCCTTGATTGGCTTCTTCCCAGCTTGAGTGTGTTGTGGCATTGGGAAGACTGGGACCATACAGTTGAGTTTCATGCATTTCATGGACATGTCACTGAGGGTGTTGCTCAAATTTCTTGACTAACACAAATAGGAAAAATATTTTTTTGTGAAACCTACCTCTTTTTAAACTGAAATCGAACAGTATGGCTCCAGCTATTTTTACATAAAGGTAAAAAGAATTTGTTGGAGACACAGTTGAGAGATACAATATTTTCTGCAGAAATATTAAATCAACATTACTAATAAATTAGCTTTTAGAAAGGTTCTTTGTAATGAAAAAATTAATGTTTAGAGTAATATAAGTAAAAATATCAGTTACATTGAATAGAGAGTTTATTGTATTGAGCATTTCCTGAACAATAATGGATCTTTCATGACTCGCAAAGAATTTAGTAGACAATGTTATAAATGTAATTTTCCTGTTCTTAATGGATAAGAAATGTCTATAGAAAATTACCTTATACGGCAAATGCTGCCAGGTATACAACATTCCATACCGAAATAATTCAGGTTATATTTGAAAAAAATTGTACATGTTCAAATCTTGTCTTAAATGGTTAGAAAAATTGGGAATGAACAGTCCATGGAAAAAGGTATATGTGATGATTCATGAAACACAAGAATGGAAATAATTCAGTCATACATCATGAAACATAGTCGGGAGGGAAGTCCTAAGCAGCACAAGTCAAATTTTATTTAAACCGGAAGTTTTTCAAGGTCACAATGACCTTTAGAAGTACAAAATCTTTTAAACTTCTTTTATTTTGACTTTCATGTTCAACCCTGAAGTGTCTCTTTTGTTTCCACAACCCTGAAGTGTCTCTTCTGTTTCTTTTCAGATGTTTCCCACAGAGAGAGGCCTGCCAGAACCCGGTCGTGGCTTCCACCAATCCTTACGTCCCTCCTCCAACCGCTATGATGCTGGTTTGATCCAGACGCGATTGGATGACCAACCCTCGCACAAACACCTACTGTTCCGTGTCCTTGACCTGGTCGACCGCTACTGGAATGGCTCCAAATCTTTACACCAGCATGCAAAGTTTTTGGGTAAGTAAATTTGCAGATTTCAAAGAAAAGAGCTGTCTTTGCTAGGGTGTGCAACAGAGTTTTGGGGTAAGACAGATGTCTTCATGAACAATTTGGGGATAAGAATTTTCTTAATTGCATATATATGCACATTGTTTCATTGACACTGTGCAGGCGATTTGTTGCAGCATAATCTGTACTCTGTCTTCATGTGCTATGTATTTTCTTACAAGACTTGTCTTGTTGTATTAAGTATGCATTCTTATTCTTTTTTCGTGTTTTTTCTGGTTCCTGTTTGTTTGAATGCAGGCAGTCATACTTGTTTTGGATTATGTATTTTCAACCTCCAGGACCCTCTCCATGTAACAAACCTAAATGCAGGACATGTCCTTTCGTGTGCTCAGCCACCATGGTCAGAGGCTCCAAATTGCACATGAAAATTACAAAACATTGTAACTGTCAAACCAATAACATTATCTATTTGATCAGCTGCTCTAAATGTTTTCAACTGTACATTGGTGAAACTGGACGTACCCTTGATACATGTTTCAAGGAACACTTGGCTGATATCGATTATCAAAGAGATAAAACTATCACAAATCATTTCAACCAGTCGGACCACTCATTCAGCAACATCCAAGTGGAAGGTCTGTGTCTTCTATACAATAACAGCACCATAGACAGGTGAACAGAGAATCCCATCTTATAGATAAACTTGGAACACGCAAGCCACATGGCCTCAATGACAAACCATAAAGATTTCCCCAACAGAATTCAGTATCATGCCACTTCATGTACTTTTATATGGACATGGCTCTCTGTACATGTACTTTAACCATGGTGTGTACATGTGTGCGTATGTATTCGCTCGAATGTGTAGGTATTACATTTCTTGTCCCTCATGTATAATTTATGTTTATACTGCTTGTATGATTTTATGCATACAATCGTCTTCTTTTAATGTGCCCTTGAGTCTATGTGTCTATGTATGTTTTACCTCGATGATGATATACTGAAGTAGACCATATTATCACCATTTGCGACTGCACATACGCCTTTTTTATTTTTATTTTTATTTTAGTTTTTTTATTTTAAATTCAATCCGTTTGAATTCTCCTTTCACGAGACAGGCCCAGCTGCGTCTGACTTAGGGTTTTTTCTCCGGGGACTCCAGTTTTCCCTTCAGCCCCATGGCAGTTGGTTTAGGATGTTTTTCTTCCTGTTCCAAGGTCAGACCGGATTCGTTGCACTAGGCACGATCCATTTACATCAGCCATACCTCTTGATGCATGTCAAATGGCAGATGTGATGCCTCTAGTGTGTCGGCTAGTGACTGCGTGCTTGTTACCTCTCACTTTCAGTCTGCACCGCCAATGATCGCCAATGCCATGTGGCAAGGCACTTGATGATGATGATGATACCTCTTGATTAAATATTTTCCCATTCAGTCAAACATATGCCTATTTCTCGTATGCATTTTTTAATATTGGTATCCTTTACATTCCAAACACTACTCTTCACTAGTGTGTCATAGTTCTCATTTCTGCTCTGACAGCATATTTACTCAAAAACATGTTGTGATGTCATTTTAGTCAGTTTATTTCTTTTCTCATGCTGGACCAAGCAGCAGGGAAGTTTCAGTCTTTTTCTCCTTATTTTTGTATCTGGTGTTTGTTTGTAGTCTTACACTTGACAAAGGCCAATTGGCCGAAAATTTGCGTCTGTCTTGTCTTGTATTAAATCCGCGTTCTTATTCTTCTTTCGTGTATTTTCTGGTTTATGTATTTTCATGTTTCCATAAGCCACTGATAGAACTTACAGGATCTTTAATGTGCTTACTTGATGTTTTATATGTGTATACATATGAATGGGATTTAGGCACTAACAAGTTTGCATGCATGTTGACCTGGGAGATTGCAAATATCAGCATTCTTTACCTACCAGGTGGGAGATAACCAGGCTAGTTGTAGTTGGATCAGATCTGATATCTTGAGTTCAATCCTAGCCGGCAACATTAAAAACTAGACTGTTTGCTGCCCATTGTAATGTTTACATTGTTCTGGTGGTGTCAGCTTTGTGTTTAATAGGTCCGTTCTCCCCTTTTCCCATTTCAAGACCTTGCCAGTGCGGTAGGATTTTCTGCAGGCCAGGAAATATGTCAGATAATTGCTGTCAGATTTGGGTGGAGCACTTATGGAGTTTTCCGAGCATGGTGAATTCCTCATGAAATAACTCCAATAACTTGTGGCGAAAAGATGAACGTGAGTATATTAATAGTTACTGTCCAAAAAAAGGGAAAGCGATTTTGTCTCCCTTGCACAGTTACATCCAGACAAAAACAAAGCCAGAATGAGCTGCCAGAAGCCTTTGAGGAAAACATACACACACACGCGCGCGCGCGCGACGCACACGCAGCACGCACGCAGCACGCACGCACACACACACATGAAAAAAGAAAAAACAAAGACTGCCCCTGGCTGGGCAGCAGACCAGAAGACCCTCACGGAGTGCTCTGTCAGGATTTAGGTCCTAAAACAGGCAGGTCCAGTGTTTTTCATTCTGTGTAGAACTTGTCAGACCTGCTTCCTGGGATAGCAAGCAGGGAGGAACATCTACACATATGTGCAGTGAGTCACCCAACAAATGGTAACAGAACTGCACAAAGTGTAGAGACATCCATGAATCACTAGTCTTCCGTGACAGGAAGCATCAACAGTTGTTTCACACTAGCAGCCTCTGTAGACAGTAAACTGTAATCATGGTTAAGTACACAACTGGCTCTAATTCTTACTGCACCCAGCTGGGAGTTATCTCCCATTTTGCTTCTCTTGCCGTTTGGTTGATGTTTTGCATGCTGTCAGAACATCTTTTTAGCCGATCTGAAAACAGATAAATGGGAAGAAATTATGGCTTCATGCATGAGGAAATCATGCAACTGCTTGACCTTAATGATAACAATCCTGACAATGGTGAAATGAAGATTCTGACTCTGAGGAAGAAAGTAATTCAGAAGAGGAGAAAACATACATGATACAGAGATTGGTATGATAAGTCATTGAATAATTGTATCGATTATGAAAAAACAAATTACCCAAGAAAACAAAGAATCACTTATACTACAAAAATATTTTCAATATACAGATCTTATTTTGACAGATTCAAATTCCATAATCATGTCACCATAAATGTGTAAAATTTCTTGTAATTTTATCAGTAATGAGAGATGCTATTTAACAAAAAATGACAAGTACCCATTCCGCCCAAGTTTTTTGAAGGCAGACCTCAGGCCAGCATAGCAACAGCCCTAAGACAAGCTCAGTCACAAAAGATTTTTCAGTGTTTGTTTTGTCTCTCATGTCTCCCCCATGACTAAGACCGTCCTTGAAGGTGGCTGGAAGGAGGCCATCACCAAGGTCAACAGAGGAAGAGCTGGGTGACAAAAATTAAAACTGCATCTACTTCAGTACGTATAATGTGCTTCCCGTCTAATATCACTTATAGTGAAAAGAGTTAAATCAAGCAACGAACGTATAATGTGCTTGTGCTTGTTGTTGCACTCTGGAGACAGAGATGGAGGATCCAGTCTGCTGCTGTCTCATCAAGTTTCCACCAGTGATCACGCTCATCATCATCATCAAGTGCCCTGCCGCATGGCATTGGTGATCATGGCCCTCCATATATATCTATCCCTTGTTGCCACAAGCACATCTTCCACCCTCTTTGCCCTCAGCCACCCTGCAAGTCCATCCAATATCTTCTCCCTGGGTCTACCTGGTGCTCTCTTTCCCTCCAGTTTTCCTGTTATGACCAGGTGCTCTAATTCCCCTTTCCTCATGAAATGGCCTATAAATGTTGCCTGTCTTTTCCTGATCTTCCTTATCAATGATCTTCTTGTGTCTGCCTCCATCAAGACTGTCTCGTTTGTTTTCGTTGCTGTCCATGGAACTCTCAACATTCTTCTTAGAAACCACATCTTGACTGCCTCAGTCTTGTTCTGGCTTTGCTTGTTGACAGTGATCACACTGGTTGTTATTTTTTTTCTTTTTCATTGGTTCCCCATCTTCTGCACCACTCCTCTGCCACTATCCCTACATTGCTTATTTTCCACAGACATCTAAGATATGGACTGCGCACGCCTGTCTGCGAGTGGCCCCATCGCGCCACCATCTGACGAGGACCGGTCTGCTCGTTCTCGGCAGCTGGGCGTAATGCAATTTAGTAATGACTGGCGTGTTTATTTGACTGAAAAATGTGTTTCACTGTTACAAAAATATCGGGAACAACTACCAGTACTGTTTAGCAGAAGGTTTTAGCTAAGGGACAGAGTCTTTTTAGTTGGTGTAGCTTTACACTTGATGCTTTGACTGATAATGGAATAAAGTGACCCCCTTGACCAGGAAATTTCAATGCCATGTGTTAGGTCTGCAATATCTTCCTTGATAAACTATCTGCTAGGTACCAGGCGTGGGAATTCATGAGTTATTATAAACTTTACCATCTAAATTGACTGCTCTCTCTCTCTCCCTCACACACACACACACATGCACACACACACACTCACTCACTCTCTCTCTCTTTCTTTCTCGCTCGCTCTGTGTGTGTGTGTGTGTGAGAGAGAGAGAGAGTGAGAGAGAGAGGTTTCAAAGGTTCCTTTAGACTTCAGTACAGCACAGTACAGTTACCACTGGGACATGAGCATGCGTCTGGCATTGTTCTTGTCGTAGTGATGCGTATAAGTGTTGAAAGTTCTTATTTGAAAATAGTATGCTCGCAAAGATCACATTTTGAGCTTTCTGGTAATATCAAATACTTTGCCATATGAGGTACGGAAATGTCTGGAACCTTTTGTGTGGCATGGGGCTGTTCAAACAGAAAAAGAAAAGGGAAATCGTTTCATAGGTAAGTGTGTGTGTGCATTCGCGCACCGCGCGCATGTGTGTGTGTGTGTGTATATATGTGTGTGATGTGTATGCGCGTGCGTGTGTGTGGTGTGTGTGTGTGTGTGTGTGTGTGTGTGTGTGTGTGTGTGTGTGTGTGTGTGTGTGTGTGTGTGTGTGTGTGTGTGAGAGAGAGAGAGAGAGAGAGAGAGCTTTATATAAAACATGAAGGAAATGCTATCACTGCTGTCATCATTAATTTTGTTGTTAATACAAAGGCAATGTTCACGAAATACAAATACTAACACGGAAGAGGGGGACAGAGACTTGGAAAATTTATCATTTAGTGAGAGAGAGAAAGAGAGAGAGATTTGCAGTACTTAGCATTATGACCTTATGACGACTGTGAATATGGGTATGATGATAGACTAAAAAAGCTCTCTGTGTTGTTACACCACATAAATGATGACAAACCAGTAAACTAAATATGCCCATGTGCATATCACCTCTCTCTCTCTCTCTCTCTCTCTCTCTCTCTCTCTCTCTCTCTCCTCTCTCTCTCTCTCTCTCTCTCTCTCTCTCTCTCTCTCTCTCTCTCTCTCTCTCATGTGAATATTTGTCGTTTATGGAAAACATCACAGAAAGACAAAGTGCAATTCTTGTTGTGTTGTCCAGCTTTAAGAAATTTCAGTGTAAACTACTGCAGTGAAAAAGATCTTCAGTCAAAATGTTACATTAATCCATACAGTTTTTACAGTGTCAGATTGAATTTACTCATGTCGTAGAGTATGGCGTCTACTGTCTGTAATATTGCCACATACACCTAAATAGGACTGATCAGAATACATATAAATGTGTTACATGTTTAATGTTGATGCTTGCTGCGGTCAGTTTCTTTGATCTGATTTGTTATGATTGTCAGAGTATTTCGTTTATGGGTCAGGACGCTTTCCCCACTTTTCTTCGTTCATTTACATTTGCTGTTAAGCCCATGTTCCACCTTAAGCAAGAGACTTTGATCTTTTTCAGAATAAATATCATAATACGTGAATGGTGAATCTCTGTGTTTGTCAGTGTATGTGTGTGTGTGTGTGCGCGCATGCATGTGTGTGCGCGCGTGCATGTGTGTGTATGCCTGTGCGTGTGGTGTGTGTGTGTGTATGCGGAATAGAGAGTCAAACTTTATACACACACACACAAACACACACACACACACACACAAACGCACTCGCGCGCACACACAAACACACACATGCACACACACTCACCACACGCACTCTAATAATGGGTCAACGGAGATTTCTTTAAAAATAATATTTAAACAGTACAATTTGGCTTTCCCCTCTGTCCGTCACTCATTTACACAGAGTAAACAACAGACAGCTGAGCGCTGGTACTAGTGGTAGGTCCCCAAAATGGCGGCCACTTGCAGCTAGCGGTGGGACCATTTCGCCTCAACGCTCGCAGACAGGCGCATGCAGTCTATATCTTAGATGTCTGTGTTATTTTCAGCTACCAATCATTCCTCCTTACCCCCCTCCCCCCCTGTGGAGATGCCGGGGGCTCTTTCAGTATAAATAGTATCCCCACCTTCTGGAAATTCTGTGCTGGACATTTCCTCTGTTCTGTCGCTCTCTTTGTTTCTGCCTTCTTCTTTTGCTGGCTGTCATTTCTTCCTATCATTTTCTGTCTTGCTGATTCATTAACCTTTATTTTTTCGATAAAGTCTTACTTACTTTCTCTTAGATTGATGATTGAGTACATGTATTAAGCGCATTTTTGGCTCTAGGGAGGTGAGATATGTGGATGCAGTTGTAGGTAATTTATGCCCGTTTTTATAGATGTTTTTGCATCCTTAGGTATGCTTAAATTTGTATTCAGGTGCGTTTTTTAAATCCCCTGAGCGAAAATTGGACGGAGTGGTCAACGCCAGGGGCATG
The DNA here is from genome assembly GCA_030674185.1 of Monoplex corrugatus. Classification (NCBI taxonomy): domain Eukaryota; kingdom Metazoa; phylum Mollusca; class Gastropoda; order Littorinimorpha; family Ranellidae; genus Monoplex; species Monoplex corrugatus. Next base: position 39,172,863 of record JAPXFY010000020.1, on the reverse strand, counting down.
TCCTTAGATTATGTGCGCGAATGCGTTGATATGTGTACTTAATTTTTTCTTTTTTTTGTTTGTTGTCGTTGTTATTGAAGTTTTGTATGTTTTGAATCAGTTTTAGCCCTGATATGGCTCTATGCAGTTGGCTGGGTTTTAAACAACAATAATGATAACAATAACAATTCCTCCATACCAACCTGAGGCCACCATAAGAGTGGGAGATGAGGGCCACATAATCTGGGATGACTTTTCACAGTGCTATGATGATGGCAGTGGGGGTGATGTTGATGATGATGATGATGAAAGAAGTCCATTTTTGATTAGGACAACATGATTGGGCTGTACTGTACTCTTGCTTTCATAAGACACCCTGGTTTCAACCAGGTCCAAGTGATACAGACACCTACAGTACTGGTAAGGATATTTCAACAGTATCCTCATTGATGGATCATAAAGTGGATGAAACTTGCATCTGGTTCTTTTATTTCTTGTTCCTTGTTATATTGTTGACTGAAGTTTTTATTGCATAACATTTTCTTTAAAGTACAGAGTGCTTAGTAGCTTGCTTCTCGGGATTTTACACAAACTAAATCATCTTAATTATTATCCGTGTCTTTTTTTTTTGGTACTCTGTGACATACAGTGTGTGTCTATCTCATTGAGACAGTGTGGCACACAGTGATGCAGAGGGCTTAGGACTGCACATGCCATGTAGCTCTGTTACATGTAACATATGTGTAGAAAGAGAGTTGGTCTCCATCAAACAAGGCTGTGCTGGATGGTGAAATCATGTAGTGTCTGGTCTCCCTACCCATGGCTCTGCCTAAGTCTAAATAGATTAGGAGTTTGTTCAGACAGTTCCACATATGCTCTACCCAAATTGCCAGCAGTTGTTCGGCAGACTCCTTAATCCCATCCTCATTGGTTTTATTAATATGCGGGCTAGTTGGTAGAGCCATGGACTGAAGATCTGATATCTTGAGTTCAATCCCAGCCCACAACAGTAAAAACTGGCCTGTTCGCTGCCCATCTTAATGTTTCCACCATTCTAGTGGTGTCAGCTTAGTGTTTCATAGGTCCCTTCTCCTCTTTCCCTGTTTCAAGACCTTGCCAGCGCGTAGGGTTTTGTGCAGGCTGAGGAAATTTGTCAGATAATTGCTGGCAGATTTGGGTGGAGTGCATATGGAGTTGTCCGAGCATGGTGAATCCCTCTTGAAATAATTCAAAATAACTCCTTAAGACTGCACAAAACCCTTGGTGCTGGTAGGGTCTAGAAATGAAGAGGAGAAGGGAACCCTTGAAACAATGATGCCACCAGAACGATTAGAGCTTTAAGATAGGCAATGAAAAAGCCAACTTCTATGCTTTGGGTGGGATTCAACTCAACAGATGAGATCTTGAGTTTTCATCATGGGGATGCTGGGGGCTGTTTCAGTACAAATGATATCCCCACCTTTCAGAAATTCTGTGCTAGAATTTTTCTCATTTCAGTCACCCTCTTTGTTTCTGCCTTGCTCCTTTGCTTTCTGTCATCTGTTTCTTTCTCATTTCTGCTTTTCAGGTCCATTCACCAGGACATTTTCCAGAGCGCCTTGGTTACTTTCTGTCTATTACAATTGGTAATTTGGTATGTGTATTTTAATTGTAGTTTTAGCTCTAAGGAAGCATGAATTGCTTACTGACAGTTTTAAGTAGCACAGTTTATATGTTTGTTTTTATGTACTTATTATGTTTATACATTTGTATTAAGGTTTGCCTTTTTTAATCCCCCTGGAGATAAATTGGGCAGAATGGCCAACACCAGGGGCTTGTCCTTAGATTATTGCTTGAATGCAGTGATATGTGTACTTAATTTTCTGTTCCCCCTTTTTTTCCAGGATCAGCGATGTTTTTAGATGTGTGTGCTTTGTTTGAGATGGTTATAGCCCTGATACAGTTGTGAGCAGTCGGCTGGGCTTTAAACAAGAGTGATGAGGATGAGGATGATGATGATGATGATGATGATGACGACGATAACAGTGATGCTGCTGCTGACAATAACAACTATAAAAACAACAACAACAACAACAATAAAAACGACAACAACAACAACAAAGACAACAACAACAACAATAATAAGAAGAAGACGATGACGAGCACAGTAATAACGATAATGATGATGATGATGATACGATAATAATGATGATGGTGAAAATGGTAATTATAATAATAATAATAGTCCACGTATGTGCATGGAGAAAGTAAAAGATGTACTGCCGCATGTATGACAGGAATGGCGCTGGATGTGGTGCAGGAGTTCTCCAGAGAAGGCCCCCTGGTGGGCATGCAGCAGGATGTCATGGGCCTTAAGGAACGTGTGCAGCGCCTGCAGGAAGAGAACTCTAGTCTGCGAGAACACCATTCTCGACGAAATGAGGGCGACATCACGTCAGCCAGCGAGGCTCAGCTCAAAGCCACCTTGAAACAGGCTCGTAGCGATGTGGTGAGTGCTTGCTGGTGGTGTTGTCATAAGTGTTCTTGATACAGTTTTGAAGTTTTGATATGAAAACACACTCGCATATACACAAGCATATACTCGCTTGTAGCGAAAACTCACAAATATATGTGCAAACAACACACGCTTTTTGTGAAAACATGCACGTGCACACAAAACACTTATATACAATGCTCACACACAACATACATGCGTGCACACACACACACATCACATGCACATGCTCATATGTACACACACACATGCACATATGTACACACACAAACACACACAAAGAAACACATGCACACCACACACACACACACACAGACATCACATGTACATGCTCACATCTACACACACAGATTACATGCACATACACACACACACAAACACAAACAAACACACATTCACACTCACACAAACACATGCACACGCATACACACACACTTCCAGCCCCCCAAAAAAAGACAGACACACAAACATCACACACTTGCATTGAAACCACACACACGCACGCATGCACGCACAATGCTTGCTCGCTCACACACACACACACACACACACACACACACACACACACATGCGCACGCACGCACGCACACACACGCACGCACACGCACACCACATCCTTGTAACATGAACGCACAGGCACACACAACCAAAACCATGAGACACAGGCATTTTCTGCCCCACAGGATCACTTACGTGAAGAACTACAACACTACGTGAAGGAGAATGCACGTTTACAGAGAAAGCTTGAACAGCAGCAAGAATCGGCCGCCTCCTGTAATGTCAGTGGTGCAGCCTCCAGTTCCAACCCTCTCCATCTTGGTTAGCCATCCTTAATTGATCTGTGTCTTTTTCTTTCTTTTTTTCATGTATCGACACCTCACTTGTTGATTTATATGTTGTTGTTTTTTTGTCATCATTATAGCCCTGATATGGCTCTATGCAGCCGGCTGGGCTTTGAACAAAAATATCAATAACAATCGTATCAACTCTAATAGGGGTGTGTGTTTCTGTCTGTCTGTCTGTCTGTCGGTGTGTCTTTGACAGAAATGTGTTTTGCAAGAACAAGATTTTCTCTGTTGTTTCTGTATGGATCTACACCAAGTTAGATTCAAAGGTATGGATGTTTGAGGAGTTGTGAATAGGAAAGTTTGGAAGTCATGATACCATGGTCAAGGTCAAGGTCAAGGTCACAGGAATTCAAAAAGGTGCCTCAAATGAATGTTTTTTAAGGAAGGTGTGTGAACAGCACTTTGTCAGGAACTTGCCAATATGTCGATCAGGTTTCCACTGTTGTGACTGTCTGTCATTGTCCTTGTTCAAGTCAATTCATCTGGTGCTTTTTTTCAAGTTTGCAGAGACCTTGAAGAAGTACAAAATCTTGACTTTCTGTAATAATTGCTAGAAGGTGTAATTGTCTTTAAACACATTTTTAACCAGGAATTAGTATGTCATACTAGGCTTAGAATTTGCGAAAATTGCAAGGAATAAATGGTGTGTTGTGAGCATACATTGTGATTTTGGTCTATATATGTAACTTTCTTTGTCTATGTTTATGGGTCAGTCTTATTTTGTATGTTGGGATTTATGTGTGAAGATTCAGAGAATGAGTGTGGTCAAGCAGGATGTATCTGATGGGAGGGGAAAGGGATACATGATCCAGGGCTTGAAATCATATGTATTTGGTGGATTTCTGCCTTTTCACATTATTTTTCTGCATTTAAATCTTTTTAACTCATTATTGTAGGTAAACTGATATTTTTGATAGGTTTAGAAAACACAGTGGCATTGACATGTCAATAATTCGATGTTGCCTTTTGTGATGCCATTGTAGATGACCTCCATCGTCAGAACGAGGCTCTGAGTCGAGAGATCGAAGGACTGCGAAGTCGCTTGAAACAGTATGCACAGATGCAGGAGCTGGCTTCAATGCTGCAGGAAAGTCACAAGTAAGTTTTTAAAGATATTTTTCTTACTCTTTTTGTGAGGCACAAATGGGAAACATACAGATTAATAGTGTACAAAATTATGCAACATAAATCAACATATTAAAGAAATTCATTAGAAACAATGTATAAAATACATTCAGTAAACAGGAACAACACACTCAGAAATTTCATAGGAACACTGTGCAAACATGTAATTGTCACTTCATTCCTTCATACAAATAGATATAAATATTTGATCTCTTGTCATATTTTCAGGTAGTGTTTCATAACGATACTTTTTTTTGGTATAGTGTAAATGTTTCGTATGGAAATCACTCTTGAAAGAATAATTCACTGGACAACTTTCAGAAATATGCACATTTTTGGTTATGATGAATTTGTATTTTAAATCATTCAAAAAATATTGTATACGTATTTAATGTTATGTACCCTACATCAGACTTTGTCTACGTTTGTGTTTGACTATTCCAAATAAAACAAATTTTATGTTCAGTAATTCACAAGTAAATTATTTAAGGGTTGGTTTTCAGAGTGGCCACAATTTCTCTGTGATAAATCTATGTGAGTAATGTCTGTTTATCTAAGGAGTGAACTTTATAAGTAATATCTATTAGGGATAAAACTATCCCCAATCACTTCAACCAATCAGACCACTCAATCAATGACATCCGAGTGAAAGGTGTGTGGCTTCTACACAATAACAGCACCATAGACAGGTAAGACAGAGAATCCCACCTCATAAATAAACTTGGAACACGCAAACCATATGGTCTTAATGACAAACCATAAGTAATCCACTGCGCAACAGAATTCAGACATGCCGTTTCATGTCTCTTCCTGTTCCCACACCTACCAGATTCTTGGCACCGGGCACAATCTACTCCCTTATCTCTTGGCTCTTGCCCTGTGCCTTCTTCAGAACAGGGCTATACCGATATAGCATGGCCACTTCTCAAAATTGCAGAACTCATCTCACTTCCCTTTTGACATCATAGTTGCCTCCCCTCTCCCCATTTCTTACTACTGCTCATAACGACATGGGCATTCCATTTCTTACCCACCAGCAGGGAAGTTTTTAGTCCCGTTTTTATTATCCATTGTTTGGTGTCTGTGATCTGTCTGTGACCGTTTTTATTATCCATTGTTTGGTGTCTGTGATCTGTCTGTGACCGTGCGTTCGCGCTTGACAAAGGCTAGTTGGCCGAAAATTTGCGCTTGTTTTGTTTTGTCTCGTTGGATACGCGCTTACATTGGTTTTCTTGTTCTTCTGGTTAATATCTATTTGTCTAAGTCTGTTTGCTTGAATGCAGGCAGTCACACTTGTTTTAGATTTTGTCTAAGGAGAGTTCATTTCTTTATTGTCAGTGATTGAAGTGGACTGGCTGTCTGTGTTCAGAGTATGGTGGATTTGAAATCTGATGTCATGAGTTTGTCCCAGCCATCAGCATAAAAACTGGTCTGTTTGCTGCCCACATTAATGGTTTAATCATTCAGTTCAGTGTTTCCAATGTCCAATTCTGGTTTCTTCCCCTACCCCACCTCTCCATTTCAAGACCTTGCTGGCACATAGGGTTTTGTGCAGGCTCAAGGAGTCTGTCAGATAAGTACCGTAAGGTAATATATAACCGTCCTAGTGTGGTGAATCTCTCTTGAACATACTCAAATGACAAATTCCATTCTCTGGTAATGTCTGTGCCTCATAGTCTCCATTGTCCTGTATAGGAAACTAGGATGTGTCTTGCTGACTTGGAGAATAGGTCTTGGAGATCAACTGCCTGAGGAACCCGCTTTATACATGTTTCTGTTAAACGTAAAGCCAACAAGTATATGTGAAACAAGATCAGCACTTTTATGGGTCCACAGGCATTGCTTTGGGCATCTGTGATACACAGCAAGTTTAATTGATTTGGTCATGTCATCCCCTGTGACACATTATCCCAAACCATCCTTGATGATACCATGAACAGAGGCCATTGCCAAGGTCGACAGAAGATGAGAGCTGGGTGGCAAATATTAAATAATAGACCAGCCTCACGATACCTTACTTGCTTGATTCTGTACTTCAGAGACAGAGATGGAAATCCTGTCTGCTGCTGCATCCTATCAGTCTCCCCAGTGACTTCAGTGGTTATGCGTTTAGATGTTGATGATGATGGTGAACTTGTCTGTTTAATTTTGGAGAATTGTCAGTTTTGAAATGGCTTGTGATAGACTTGACTGCAATACATGAAAAAAATAGATGTATGTAAATGGTCATGTGGTCAGGTCCCTGGTGCAAACTAATGACCACCTGCTGAAGGAGATGGAGGAAGAGCGACGCCGACATCGCCATGAAGTGGAGCAGATGCACTGGAGTTACGACCAGCTGAAGAAGACTGTCTCTTATCTCCCCTCAACCATCAAAGGCGACTCTACTCTCAATGCCAACAACACCATGTCGGTGTCGGCACCTCCTTACCGAGACAGTGCACATTGAGGAAAATCGGCACATGACTGGAATGTTGGGAAAGCAAAAGTTATTGAATACCGTCCATACTCATACATATCTTTGTATGCAGTAATTGCAAAGATATGGGTGTAAAGGGTTCTCAAGTCTTTGATGATGTATTCATTATGCATTTATTGTTGTTTATTCCAGACTTGATGCGATACATAGTTTAGATTGATATTGTAGCAGAGATATTGGTGTAAAAAAAACAACTGATGATGGAGCAAATTTATTTATCTGGTACTTGATGTTGTCTTCTGTTGTTGAGCATGACCACATCTCATGTGGTCAGTCCAATGGTCTTGATGAAGTATGGGATCTTCAGAGGGTCCTGTTTGTTATTCCAGAGCTGTTCTTCCGTGTTAAGGATTTGTTATACCTGGTGTTGTGCAGTCTGCCAGCTCTATCTTTGTTGGGTTTCCCAGTTATGTAGGCAGGCAGTAATATTTCTTTTATGGGGATGTGTGTTGCTGGGTATTATCATATTTCTGGAATTTAAAGAACACTGACATGTTTGACAGGATGTTTGGCATGTATATATGGACTAAGGGGGTTCAGTCACTATTACATCTGCATATATGTTGACTAGGGAGATTGGAAAATTCTATACCCTTTACCCAACATGTGCTACCCAGGCAGGATCAGACTCAGACCTTCCTGCTGGAAGTACGATGTCCCAGTCACTTGGGTGTTGTTACCTGTCAGTCTAAATCTAAATTGATTTATTAGAAGTTCTGTTGTTTGTGGACACTGACTGTGGCAGTCACAGCACCACAAGAAGCTGTGTATATAGTGTATGGCTGTATATCCTGTATCTGTGTTGTATACCCACAGAATAAGCAATTTAAAAGACAGAAACAGATAAGAAGAAAGCTTCAGTGATGGATTTTGTCAACTGTAACAACAGTCGGTAGTTTCAGTGATGACTGCTGTACAGAGTTGCAACAGTTGTTGACAATTAATGTTGTCAGAGAACTGCCCCCCCCCCTTCCCTCTCCCTGTTCAGTGGTTGATAGTATTGTTGAAGAGATGCCTTTCATTCCCTCTCCCTGTCCCAAATGACCAGCCATGAAGAAGGGTTACTAACTTACTTATGTATTGTCCATTAAGCCATTGCCATATAAGGCAGCAACAAAGGTTCTCCACTTCTGTTTGTTCTGGGCCAGCCTCTGTTTAGTACCCCAGGTGTGTTTCAGGGCCTTTGTGGTCTCCTGTTCTCATTGTTGACCTTCCTGTTTAATGTCTTCCTTCTGGTGTCCACCAAAGGGCAGTCCGCGTGATGTTATCCTCATCTCATAGGGTGATGTGCCAAATCCATGTCCATCATCGTTTTATGATGGTAATGCCCACATTCTGTTGATTGCATTGGGCAAGTAGTTGTTAGTTGGAGATGTGTTGGGCCAGAAGATTTACATGATTGTTGGAGGTTCTTTGTGTGGAAGGCTGGTAGTCTGGTAAGGTGGCTGTCTGTCATCCTCCAGCATTCTGAACCCTAAAGTAAGGTGGAAAAGACACAGCTCTGTACACTTATTTTGTGCCGTACTGTGGGGATGTCCACACATTGTTCAACATTCTGCAGGTGTTCTAGAGTAAGAGTGGGGGTAGATAAAATGTTTGGTTGCTATTGGTTTCAGGTTAACAACAGGTTAACTCATGTCCGTGTTGAAAGAAAAACTTGGTGTTATTTTAAGCAGCATTACTTTTATTGTTGATGTTCTTCATAGTGGCATTAGATTCTGTGATATGCAGACACTTTGCTGTACTGTACTCACCCCATCTTGGCCTCCTGTCCATTTTATTCCCCTATTACGAAATATTGCAAAGTGTTCTCCTTGACACGGGACTGTGACCTACATTTCTGTTTGTGTTCCCACTTTTTGTGTTTCTATAGGTGTCCTAAGAACCAAGAATATTCTCATCCCTTTTTCGGGGCCTTGTTGGCGAATGTAGAATTTTGCATGGGCTTGGGCCGTGACTGGTGGGCTGCTGGCAGATTTGGGTGGAGAATGGATGGAGGTGTCTGGGTAAAGTGAAGCCTTCTTGAACAAGCTCTTTCTGATAGCTTGTCTCCCAGCTGTGTATCTGTTGACCTCAAGGCTTCCAAGACCTTTTCCTAGCATCAGGTTTTGTGTAGCATCAAGGAGTCTTTCACTGCATGATTGATTGATTAGTGTAAAGAAACTGAGTGTCTCTCTCAACAAATCATTTGACTGAGTAGTGTATAGCTACTGAGTGTCTCCCTCAACAAATCATTTGAGTAGTGTAAAGCTGCTGAGTGCTCCCTCAACAAATTGTTTGACTGACTAGTGTATAGCTGCTGAGTGTCCCTCAACAAATCATTTGATTGAATAGTGTAAAGCTGCTGAGTGTCTCCCTCAACAAATCATTTAATTGAGTAGTGTAAAGCTGCTGAGTGTCTCCCTCAAGAAATCATTTGATTGAGTAATGTAAAGCTGCTGAGTGTCCTCCTCAACAAATCATTTGATTGAGTAGTGTAAAGCTGCTGAGTGTCCTCCTCAACAAATCATTTGATTGATTAGTTAAAGCTGCTGAGTGTCTCCCTCAAGAAATCATTTGATTGAGTAATGTAAAGCTGCTGAGTGTCCTCAACAAATCATTTGATTGATTAGTGTAAAGCTGCTGAGCGTCTCCCTCAACAAATCATTTGATTGAGTAGTGTAAAGCTGCTGAGTGTCCTCAACAAATCATTTGATTGAGTAGTGCAAAGCTGCTGAGTGTCCTCCTCAACAAATCATTTGTAAAGCTGCTGAGTGTCTCCTGAACAAATCATTTGAGTGAGTATTGTAAAGCTGCTGAGTGTCTCCCTCAACAGATCATTTGATTGAGTAGTGTAAAGCTGCTGAGTGTCTCCCTCAACAGATCATTTGATTGAGTAGTGTAAAGCTGCTGAGTGTCTCCCTCAACAAATAATTTGATTGAGTAGTGTAAAGCTGCTGAGTGTCTCCCTCAACAAATCATTTCAAACGTTATCTCTGCCCAACCTTTGTTGTGTGCTGTGAGAACCTGTGCTCCAAGCCAAGCAGCACTAAATGTTGCACTCAGATACGCTTTAATGATCTTTGTTACTGTGTTTAGCTACATCTTCTGATTATTTCCGAAATAATGAAAATGGTGTTAACCTTTTGACTCCTGCACCATGTCCACCAACTGTAAAAACTTAACCCTTTGACTCCCTCACCCTATCCACCAACTTCCTGCAGGTGAGGGAGTCAGAGTTGAGTTTTTTTGGCTTTGCTAGCATAGTTGACAGTGCAGGATGCTGGTGGACATGGTGAGGGAGTCAAAGGGTTAAATGCTGTTTGAATGGTCATTAGGTTTGATGCGCCATGCATGTTGGATGAGGATGGAGTGGGAGCTCAAGCTTTAACATTATTAAATCATAGTTAAAGGGCCGCAACTTTTGCCTCAAATTGCACGATATTGACCGAGGCATGAAAAATCACCAAAAAACAACAAACAAAAAAACTACACAGACACGGAACAGATGCCACTGGAAAATATAAGAAATTAACATTTTCAGCAATTTAATTTGAGATGAATATTCCTTGACAGAGTAAAAGAAAAACATTCCTTGACAGCATTTTGTGTTTTAAATAATCTGAAAGGTATGTGTAGGCCAAAAATAAAAATTTCCTGGCAGCTTTAATTTACCTCCATAATATGCTCCAGCCTTCTGCACAGGATCATTACCATGTGCATTTAGTTTTCTGCTCCACTGGGAATACTCTTTACAGAAAAGCACAAAAATGGCCCCAATCCACACTACAGTGTGAAACATTTTGCCTGTGAGTCACTCTGTTGAGAGGCATGTAGTTTGAGGAGCTTCTTTGCAGTGGGTAAATTCAAATGCGTAGATCCCTATGTATACACAGAGGTGCTAACTGTGAAACAATAACGGTCGAAGGGAAAGAACTGCTATTAAACGGAAGGTCCCCGGAACAAGATTAATTAATTCCCTTCGATTGATATCTGCACACACCAAATCTGCGAAAGCATTACTTGCAGCGACAGGGTATAGATTCGTGGGGAGGGCCATGATCGCCATGTGGCAGGGCACATGATGATAATGATGCTGATAGCATAATATCTGACTTGCGGAGTTGAGATGTGATGGTAGTGTGTGTGATGGTTGGGTGTGATGGTTTATGGTGTGCATTGCCATGTACAGGTCAGTGGAGTCATAATTGGTGTCCATCCTTATGCATGTTGTGACTGGTAGGTATCATTGTGATAGTAGACTATGTGTATGAATAGAGGACAGTATGTGTTTCTACAACATGTGTATGTAAGCAATAACAAATCTAAATCAAAATGACTTCCAGCAGTCAAGCAAATATGAACAAAACATCAGGAAAGTCTTGCTGTCGCTTTTTTCTCTAAATTTAGTGTAGTCATTCTTTGTTGTCTTTTGCATGCACTTGACAAAGGTCAGTTGGCCGAAAACCTGTGTCTGTCTTGTTTTGTGATTAAATGCACATCCTCATCTGTTTTCATGTTTCTGGTTCTTAGGTGATAAGAGTCAAACAGTGTATTGTATATGTTACTAGAAAATGTGTATGTAAATAACAAAACAGAACAGTACATAGTATACGTTAGAAGGAAATGTGTACATAAGTAATACGAGAAAAACAGTGCGTAGCATATGTTAGAAGAAAATTTATTTGTATGTAAGTTAGAAGACTGAGACAGTGCATAGTATATGTTTGTAGTCAGTACATAGTAAAAGTGCATATTATTGTGTTTTTAGAAAAAGTATACGTATGTAACAAGTGTAATCAGCGCATAGTAGAGTGCATAGTTTATGTTATTAGAACAAGTGTGTGTAACAAGAGTAATCAGTGCATACTACATGTTTCTATAAAATGTGTCAGTAATAACAGTAAGTCAATACACACAGCAAGGCTGACCCAGTAATAGTGCACTCTTTTGTGGTTATCTCACAATGCTGTGTACTGATGAAGGGCTTGGCCTCTGTGTGTGTGTTTGTGTGTGTGTGTGACTTTTCGGCCCGGTGTGATATGGTTTGTGTACTGTGTGAAAGACTGCTAACACCCAGACAAGTAGTTAAGCTTTGAGGCAGTGTACATCCAACTACATAATATGCCCGACACATGAACTTGTGGAACAGACTGCCTTTCTATGCTGAAACAGTGCACTGTGCACAGCAAAGACTTGAACAGCTCACCAATTTAACCCTTTGACTCCCACACCCTATCTACTAACTGCAAAAACTTAAACCTTTGGTTCCCTCACCCTGCCCTCCAGCTTCCTGCCCTTTAACTCCCTCACCCTACCCGCCAGCTTCCTGCATGAAGCTGGTGGATAGGGTGAGTGAATCAAAGGGTTAAGTTTTTGCTTTGCCAGTATGGTTGGCAATGCAGGATGCTGATGGACAGGGTGTGGGAGTTGAAGAGTTAACATGTTCACCACTAAGCCAGATCAACATCACAGCATCATCTTCACTGTACATAAAGTTTGTTATTGCTTATTATGCCATTGACATGTAGGGCAGCAATGAAGGGTCTCCAATCCTGTCTGTTCTGTGCCAGCCTCTGTATTGTACTCCAAGTGTGTTTCAGGTCTGTTTATGTTGTTCATCACCTGGTGTTCTCCCCCTGTGGGGATGCCGGGGGCTCTTTCTGTATAAATAGTATCCCCACCATCAGGAAATTCTGTGCTAGAAATTTCCTCTTTTCTGTCACTCTGCCTTGTTCCTTTGCTTTCTGTCATTTCTTACAATCATTTTCTGTCTTGCTGGTCCATTTGCCTGTGTGTGTTCGCTAAAGTCTTATGTACTTTTTCTTAGGATTGATAATTGGGCGCATGTGTAAAGTGCATTTTTGGCTCTAGAGAGGTGAGATATGCGGAAGCAATTTTAGGTAATTTATACCAGTTTTTAGATGTGTTTGGGTGTCCTTAGGTATGCTTAAATTTGTATTCAGGTGTGTTTTTCCAATCACCTGTGTGATAAATGGGACAGAGTGGTCAACACCTGGGGCATGTCCTTAGATTATGTGCGCGAATGGATTGATATGTGTATTAAATTTTCTTTTTGTTTTCCCTGTTGAAGTTTTGTATGTTTTGAAACGGTTACAGCCCTGATATGGCTCTACGCAGTCAGGCGGGCTTTAAACAACAATAACAGTAACAGTAACCAGATGTTTCTTGGGTCTTCCTTTTTTACATTTTCCTTCTAGTGTCCAGTGAAGGCAATGCGAGTGATGTTATCCTGCTCTCTTCAGACGATATGCCCAATCCCTCACCATCGTCTTTTCATGTTATGATGACACCCTTACAGTCTTGACCGCATTGGGCAAGTAGTCTTGTTGGTGGCATTTAGTGTTGGACTGGAAAATTTGTGATTGTTTGGAAGTTGTTTGTGTGGAAGGTTGATAGTTTGGTCAGGTCGCTTTCTGTCATCCTCCGCCTTTGCAAACTGTAAGTTTGGAGTCTGTTCAAGGTGGATTTCTCGCACTTGTACAGTTCCATATGTGCTCCACCAGAATCTGCCAGTGTTCATCTTGCAGACTTCTCAGAGCCTGCGCAAACTCTTACTTGCTGGTAAAATCTTGAATTAAAAAGTGACCTCCCTGAGGGTTCAACCCACAACCCTTGCGTTATGTCTTTGACTCCCGCACCCTATCCACCAGCTGCAGAAACTCAACCCTTTGACGCCTGTACCCTATCCACCAACTGCAAACACTTAACCCTTTGACGCCTGTACCCTATCCACCAACTGCAAACACTTAACCCTTTGACTCCTGTACACTATCCACCAACTGCAAAAACTTAGCCTGTTGACTCCCTCACCCTACTGCAGGAAGCTGGTGGATAGGGTGAGGGAATGAAAGGGTTAAGATTTTGCTTTTGTAGCATGGTTGACATATCGGAGTCAAAAGGTTAAGATATGGCAGTCTAACAACTCAGCTGTTGAGACAGGAAAAATGTTACATGCATTGACCGGGAAATGAACCTAGGTGACCTGCAAGGCAGGCAAGTATTCGACCACTGTACCACCGTTGCTATGCTATCTGAGCTGTAAAAAAGTGAACATCCCATACAGGGTCTGTTTGGGAAGACACACTCTTATAAGAATTAAAATCTGACTTCTGGAGACCCATAGCAGTTCATACCATAGTGATACTTAAAGACATTTGTATGGATATACAGCGATGTATGTGTTATCCCAAAATGTGTATTGACGTAATGCAATAAAACCTGACTTCTGCAGAGTTGGATTCATTCGCTTCAGCGTGACACTAGTATACGTATGTATTATTGTAGCATGGAACATGTTACTACATATGTGGAACTACATAGGGGAGGGAGATGGGAGAGGATTGCATGTCCCTCCACATTTTTTAAGTTCCCTGTACTGGTCTGGCATTGACAGGATTCCCTTCCCATGCAGTGTCTGTGGAAGCAAGTGTACCAAGATAGGTCTTCTACCCTACATGAGGACTTGTACCAATGACTGAAGACTATCATGCCTACTCATTTGTATGATCGACAAGAGAGTTCATCATCGTTATCATGTGTTACTAGGAAATGTGTATGGATGGTGTACTGAATACCTGTATATAAAGAAATGTAGGTGTTTGAGTGTAGTGCTGAATGTGGTATTTGGGAATGCCTGTTGATGTAGAAGCTGCAATGAAAACCACAGTCTGATTGGAGACAGTGATGTAGTCGTTTGTACTTTTTGTTTAGTCTTCATCATTCTTATACAGGTCTCGTCTCTTGGTGTTTTTGAAACTTTCTGTTTACCTCTGATTGTAAAATGACTGTAAACGGAATAGTGTGTGTTGGTATGTGTGGTCTGGGAGATGGTGTGTGTGTGTTGTGTGTGTGTGTGTGTGTGTGTGTGGTCTGGGAGATGGTGTGTGTGTGCATGTGCGTGTGTATGTGTGTGTATGTGTATGTATGTCTGTGTGTACGTGTGTGTATGTATGTGTGTATGTATGTCTGTGTCTATATGTATGTATGTATATATGTATGTGTGTATGTATGTGTGTGTATGTGTATGTATGTGTCTATATGTATGTGTGTATGTGTATGTCTGTGTGTGTATGTATGTGTGTATCTATGTGTGTGTATGTCTGTGTGTGTATGTGTATATATATATGTGTGTGTGTATGTACGTGTATGTGTGTATTTGTGTGTGTATGTGTATGTTGTGTGTGTGTATGTATGTATGTGTGTGTGTGTGTGTGTATGTGTGTGTGTGTGTATGTGTTAGAGAGCCAGCAAACTAATATTTAACTGCCTCATTTGTGTAAGTTTCTTTTGTTTTATTGATGTAAATAGATTAGCAGATATGTAAGTTGGTCTGTGAGCTAGTATCTGTACCATTTAAATATACAAAAATAAAGGTTTATTTCAGTTCATTCATTTCATTTAATCTTCACTCAGCCATCACATCTGCATAAAACTTGCACTGACTGCAGTTTACTCAGCAAGTTGTTTGACTTTGTGTATAATCATGTAATATAATCAAGATGGGTACATTGATGTACTCAGCAAGTGGCACATGTTTGTGTCTAGTGATACTACTTCTAAAGAATCATGCTTCTGTGTGTGTGTGTATACAAGGTCATGTGACATATATTGTGATCGTTCATTCCCTTATTGTGTAGAATGTAAGTGAAGAAGTCATGAATGAAATAAACCATGTCTGCTAAAGGCTACACTTGCTGTACTGGTGTGTGTGAGGTGCTTTATCTCGTTTGGTACTGAAGTACGGGGAAAGCGAGCATGTTATTTGTTGCTTTTGTTTAAAGCCCAGCTGACTGCTTAGAGCCACATCAGGGCTATAACAGTTTCAAGACACACGCAATACTTCAACAGGAAATAAAAGAAAACAAAATTAAGTACAAATATCAATGCATTCATGCAAATAATCTAAGGAAATGCCCCTGGTGTTGACAACTCTGTCCAATTTATTACACAGGGGATTTAAAAAACAAAACTGAATACAAATGTAAACGTAACTAAGGACAATAAAACATGTATAAAAACGGGTCTAAATCACCTAAAATGGTTTCCACATGTCATGTTTCCATACAGCCAAAAATGTACTTTATACATGTACCCAATTATCAATACTAAGAGAAAGTATTAAGAATTTATCGAACACATACAGCTGAATAGACCAGCAAGGCAGAAAATAACAGGAAGAAATGACAGAAAGCAAAGGAACAAGGCAGAAACAAAGAGAGTGACAGAAAAGAGGAAATTTTTAGAAGTGGGGATACTATTCATACTGAAAAAGCCCCCAACATCCCCACAGGGGAGGAGGGGGGGGGGGGAGGGAAAGGGAGAAAAAAAAGAGCATGCTAATGACTATAAGTACATTATATCTGGATCAGCTAGCTGACCATTTTACCATTCATGAGCAATTGTACAAGGAACATAGTTGCAAATTTAAACCTCGCTGTTAAACAAATGTGGTGTTTAGTTCTTGCAAATATAAACCTCAGTGTTAAATTGATGTGCAGTTTGTTTATTCATGCAAAATTAAGATGATTTATACAGCTCCATACTTTGTACTGCCAAAGAAATGAATAGGATTATTTATTGTGTAGATGGTGGTTATGGTGATATTTGGTACTGTGTACAACTGCAGGAACCAGTTTTCTTATAATTTTTCTTTGTCGTTTTCATCTTTTGTGGCTTGACTTGCTGTTGTGTAGTATATCACACACACACACACACACACACACACACACATACACATACAACACACACACACACACACATACATGCACACACACAATACTTTGTACACACACAAACACACACATACACACACCCTACAAACACACACACCATGAAACATCCTTTCAAACCATAGCAAATTTAGCTTTATTCAAACATCATAATACACAATAAAACATTTCTATCTATGACAATCTGGATAAAAGCCATGACTTTTAAAACATACAGCACAGATACAATAGCCATGAAAACAAACTGCACAAACAGAAAAGCCATGACATTAAAAACAAACTGCATAAATTAAAAAAAAAATCCACACTTAACCCTTTCACTCCCTCACATTATCCCCCAGCTTCCTGCAGGATTAGGTTTAGGAGTGTAAGGGTTAATGCAGCTAGATGACAAGGACCAAAATGGCCCTCTCAGTTGTGGATCACTTTGAACGTTGCACATATACTGGCAATTAGTGGATTTTTTTCTCTCAGGAAACTGGGGTGCCTACCACTGAGACAGGTTTTCACCTAGAGTCTGATCCTTAAAATCGAGGATGACTGATAACCATCTAAGCAGCAGCAGTTGGAAGCCAGTGCTTGAGCTGGTTTATAGTGAAAGTGTTGCACAGTGACACAATCGCTCTTTAAGTCTTGGAACCTGGACTTCCAGTGGTATGGACACCATCACAGACTGAGTACTGCAGAGATTCCAGTCATCATTCCAGACATACCAAGTTGTACAGTGTACCCACAATCCCTGTGTTTTTTTATTGCTTCACAAGTATTGTGGTGTACAAACAAAATACTATATGAAATCAGAAAATTTTGTCAAAAATACCTTTATGTTGACCTTTCTGAACAGCAGTGGCAAGTTGGTGTTATGAATTTGCTAATAACATATTCGAATATTGTCCAATTCTCCCTCTGTCCAAAAGGAGAAATCTGTAATCTTTAATGGATGCATAAAAAACATCAATTAACTGTTTAAAACAAAATAACAAACACAAAAAACATCACTAAACTGTGTTAGGATAACAAACAAAAAATCAACAAAAGTAGTTTTTTCTCTTTACAACAACTTTTGGTCTGCCACTACGGTATGAAAGGAATGTTACCATGGTGTGACTCAAATGTTGGTTGACATGTATGTCATTTGGGTACGAACCCCACCTATTTGACTTAATCCTGATAATAGGCATTTATCAGTAGGCAGCAATGCCTGAATGAGCAAATTTTCTTTTTTTTTTCTCTCTTTTAGTTTACACCCTGGTTTCCTAGCAAATGGATTTCATGTCAGAAATCTCTGTTTTTTGCATGAGTGTACTTGAACAATCAAGCATGCACACACACACACACACACACACACACACACACACACACACACACACACACACACACACACACACACACACACACACAGCGGACACACACCACACCACACACTCATTCTCCATGTATAACTGATGAACTTTACATAATACATCAGTAAAACCATAAACATGTACACAGGCACTGACATATCTGAACACAAAAACACAAAACATGAAAAGTCTGCTGTGACAAGATATAAACGAAAATATGCATCAGTTCCGTGCACAACATGCATTTCCTTTTTTCTTTTTTACACAATGTATGTAGTTCATTCAATCAGGTTTGAACACAACAACATTAAATAAAATACCAAATTCAAGCAATGAAAAAAAAACAAAAAAACAACCATATCACAAAACTCTTACAGACAGACTTGTACCATAAATCAGGCCGTAGATTCAACAGGTGTAGTGGGTAAGTGGGTACGCCATCAGACTTCCAATTACAAGGTCTGGGTTCGATCCTGCCAAGGTACTTCCTACCTGGTTGGTAAAGGGTCAAAGTTTTTCTGATCTCCCAGGTCAACACATACAGACCAGTTAACACCTACACTCCCTTGATGTATATTCGTATGCAGAACATCAAACATGTATGTCAAAGACCTGCAAATTGGATCAGAGACCAGCGGCTTATGGAAACATGAAAACACAGCAACATATGGCCTGTACAGTGTGGGTAAAACAAAGTGTATAAACACATTCAAGAAAAATCAGAACACTTAGACAATTATAATAGAAAACTGTAGTGCTGAAATTTATGTTCTATTATTTTTTGTTTGTTTATGTTGTGCTTATTGTAAAAATAATTTCTAAAAATGATGAAAACAAAAGAGATAAAAGATGTAGCACTGATGAAGGTTCCAGCCCTTCTGTTTATCCTTTTTATATCACCAGGAAAGAAAAGGCAGGAAAGAAGATCTAGTTAAAGTCTAGTTACAGTAACACCTGAAGACAATGACAGAATAGATGGAAAAAGACCAAGATAAAAGACAAAATCTGACGCAGCCAGCTTGCAAATCACATTACAATGGGCAAGTGCTCACCACAGCATCTAGTATCACTACGTAGTCATCAAAGTACAACAGTTTAACACTTCTCTCTAGAACTGCATCAGAAAATTTCCTGGGGAAAGATACAAGTGAATAGACAGGTAGACAAGAAAGGACATAACAGACACAATGAAGAAAAAAGAGAAAAACAAACTGCAGATAAAAACATGACAGTCAAGCCATTCTAACAAACTCCCTTTTTACACAAAATTAAGCAATTTATAAAAATAAATAAATAAAATCCACAAGATCACATTGACCTTGAAGAAGCTCAGGCTGAAAGAAAACCTGATTCTTTTTAAGGCCCTGACCAACATGCCCTGACTTCCAACCTATGAATTCTTAACTCTTCATTCAAAGATCCCAAATTTGATAAAGATCTATCCTGAAACAGATGAGAAAATCTTGCTAACAGTGAAATATTTTTTCCACAGACAAGCCTATCTCCCTTTTTACGGATTCTTTTTTTTAAGCATATGACGTCTACAAAATGGCCTGTTACTTGCAGGGTTAATGATTAAAAAATAATTCACAAAAACAACCCAAAACTTTCAAAACAAAATCTCACCTACAAAGTCTAGCATGCTGGCTCTTTGCAAAATCACACATAAGATAAATATAACTTGCAAACAAACCTGCATTCACTTCAGATGCATTCTTTCTCACTCACTGTACGAACGGCATATTTTCTTCCACACATCAATAAAAATCAACTTGAACACTGAAAACGAGGAGCCTGTCCTCAACATGGCTTTAATACTGCAAACTGAAAAACAAAACAAAAAATCAGACGAACAAATATCATTTGACGTGCCAATCTTTGCGTATCATCTCTGTGCTGAGACAGAAGAGAGCATTACTTGTCACATGATGACTGTGGCTTGAATCAAAAATGCTTCATAAAACAGACCACCAACCCTGCTTAAGGCTGTACACCCATAGACTGTACATCCATAGGAGACAGTCGCTCAATTCTCTTCGAGTGTAGTCTCATGGCACTACAATAGTTTCATAAGCTCTCCACCCAAATCTGCCAGTAATTATCTGGCAGATTCCGTAACCCTTTGACTCCCCAATCTGTTCACCCGTACCCAGCATTGCCAACTTTACAAGAAAAGCGAAAACTTAACCCCTTGACTCCCTCACCCTATATACCAGCTTCCTGCAAGAAGCAGGTGGATAGGGTGAGGGCGTCAAAGGGTTATTTTTTTGCAGTTAGTGGGTATGGTGCAGGAGGGGTATGGTGCGGGAGTCAAAGGGTTAGTTTTTTGCAGTTGGTGGGTATGGTGCAGGAGTGGTACGGTGCGGGAGTCAAAGGGTTAAATCAAACCTGCACAAAATCCTATATCGCTGGCAAGATCTTGCCATAGGGAGCAGGGCATAACAGAACCTTTTCTGAAACACTAGGCTGACACCACCACAATGATCATAGCATTAAGATGGGCAGCGAACAGGCCATTTTCTATGCTAGAGGCCAGAATTGAACTTGAGACACCCGATCTTAGAGTTTAAGGTTCTACCAACAGAGCCAGCAAAGCTTCAATTCTTGTAGTCCTCCAGGAATGAAGGGGGCAGAACACACATCTCTGACAAAATATGAAACTTTTCCACAAAACAAATGGAACAACATAATTCCAAAAAGGCAACAATGCATTCTTAAGAAATGTCACTGAAGACTTTCCAAATGTCTACCAAGAAATTCATTTCCCCAAAACTTCACACGTGGTACAAAACAGGGCACGTAACATGGTTAACAATCATCAATATAATACGTAACTTTCTGAAGGAAATAATGGATAACATAAGTGTTCAATACTGGATAACGTAAGTATTCCTTGTTAGTTTCTGGATATACCATGCAGAACAGTTTCAGCAATTGTAGGAACATTTTCAATTAGTGTAAGTTTACATATGTTAAATAATTTGTTGTTGTTGCCCTATGTCACATGCGGCACATTCAACACATCATCAAAACCAAGTTCATTCAGTCGAAGTCTAAATGCCAGAAGTCCGTATTCAAAATGTCATTTTTTAAAATTATTATTTCTTTTTAGGATCATTGCACTCAGGGAGATTACCTTTGTGCTCACCATTTTCTTTCTATGCCACCTGAATGGCCATAGAAACTGACAGTTTTTACAATGCGATGATGATTATGTCGATGAGGATGATAATCATGATGCTATGGAGTTCCATCCAGGACTGAGACAGTGTAACAGGGCTGTACTCTATGCTTACTATCATAATATATCCTAGCATCAACCAGGCCTGAGATATACAGACATCTGCGATGCTGGTCCAAAGATTTGAGTAACACTCTCAACGACGCATCCATGAAGTGGATGAGACTCGACTGTGTGGTACCAGTCTTCCCAATGAGCCCACAACATGCCCAATTGTGGGTGGGAGCCTGGTAGAGCTGAAAAATCCCACAACGATTTTTGAAGGGACTGATGGGGATTTGAACCCATAACCTTCCAGTCGGTAGTCCATTGCTCTAACCACTACACCATGACAACTGGTCTGTATTCAAAATGTCTAGCCAATGTAATACTGTCATGTAGAGCTCTATCAAAGTGACCACCAGCTGTGCAGAGTCTCCTCTGGTGAGTGGCACTATGATGGCTTGACAACACTGACTGCCCTGGGCTTCCTGGCACTGGGACTTTGACTGAATGAACTTGGGGTTGGTGGCATGTAGAACAGCTGGAATTAGTAGTGTGCGATCATTGTCACTGAAATGATACAAGTGGGAGACAAAAAACCAAAAAGCAAACAAACAAAAACTATCAAGCAGCTATTAAATCCTGAACTTTTACATTTGCATGTCACATGCTCAGATGACTTGACTGAGATGACTTAAGGACCATCCCGGTCATGCCAGAGGTCAAAACTGGAAAAGAACTCCAAGAGGGAAGATTAGCCTACTCTGCCCATGGTAAACCTCACCCACAAATAGCGGACATGCTGAGCTGTGCAACAGTGTCCATCAAATTCGATGCCTTACTTATGAGTTTTTATGTTTAACATGTTAAGTAAGTCTCAAAATGCCAACTCTGTAAAATGTCAAATGTAAAAAAAAAAAAAAAAAAAAAATCCCCCACCCAACCAACCAACTAACCACCCAAACAAACAAACGAAAGAAAACGATGGTAGCTTATCAACAGTGTTGAAAGCCCAACTGACCCCTCAGAGCCATACCAGGGTTATAACCATCTCTAACAAAACATACACATCTCAACACGCCAATGACCTTGGAAAAAATAAAACCTGGAAAAGAAAATTAAATACACATATCATTGCACTCACACAAATAATCTACAGATATGCCTCCTGGCACTGGCCATTTTGCTGAATTTATCACCAAGGGATTACAAAAAAACCCACCCCAAAACCTGAATACAAATCCATTAACATAACTAAGTACACAGAAACATACATAAAGATTAGGCCACAGTGTCCAATACTGACAACAATAAGTTCACATTTCCTTAGAACTAAAAACGAAAGTACTACATGTACCCAATTACCAATCCTAATAAACAGAAAGCGAGTAAGGCTTTATGGAAAACAAAGAGAAATGAACCAGCATGGCAGAACACGAGACAAAGAGATGACAGAAAGCAAAAGAACAAGGCAGAAACAAAAAGAACGACAGAATAAAGGACATTTCTAGCACAGAATTCCCAGAAGATGAAGATACCATTCATAGTGGGGAAAAAAAAAAAAAAGAAAAAAGAAAAACCTTCATCCCCACAGAAGGTATTCAGCCACAGATGG
>JAPXFY010000020.1:39115026-39145026 GCA_030674185.1 Monoplex corrugatus | reverse complement strand
CTGATGACACTAGGCTTCAGAATATTCTTGTATCGCTTAAGAGTTCTTCCACAATTACAGTGTCCTTGCTTCAGCTCTCTGAACATGAGCATCTTTGGAATGCTGCTATCTTCTATAAGATGTGTCCTGTTTGATGAAGCTGGCATTTCATGGGTAGAGAATCGATGCTTGGCAAGCCACTCTTCATCAGAACATGAAGGTTGTGCATTTGATCTCACCACACGATGTTGAGATCTTCAGCAGACATCATTGGTGGAAATATTCCAGTTGTAGAATGTACTGCTGGTAGAAGTCCAGGTCTCGCAGCAGTACAGCAGTCTACTATTTTGTACACACAATCTTCATGGTGAGCCTGATGCAATGTCTTGCAACAACCTCTTGGTCAGTCATCCAAATGCAGAGTGTCACCTGTGCATCAAGAGATCCACTGCTGCTCACAAGACTGTGAGCATGGACTATACCATGCAGATCCACTGCCGCTTACAAGACTGTGAGCATGGACTATACCATGCAGATCCACTGCCGCTTACAAGACTGTGAGCACGGACTATACCATGCAGATCCACTGCCGCTTACAAGACTGTGAGCATGGACTATACCATGCAGATCCACTGCCGCTTACAAGACCGTGAGCATGGACTATACCATGCAGATCCACTGCCACTTACAAGACTGTGAGCATGGACTATACCATGCAGATCCACTGCCGCTTACAAGACTTTGTGAGCATGAACTATACCCAAGCAGATATATTAACAGAGAGAAGAAAACAATCATTTACACTGTTTTCTATATCAGAAATATGTATGAAACAACCATGTAGATCACCAGTACATACTCAATTCACAATACACAGTCTTAAAACACTACACATGTGTGCTTGTATGTATGTGCAGATTTATTGCAGATCACAAGACTGTAGATATGAACTGCCCATCAGTCCAAAATAACTGTCCCTGTTTTTTCCACTTTTTTTAAAGCCTCAACAGCCTTCATTTGGTAAGAAAATGTGCAGTGTTTCAAGACTGTGTATGTGAATGGAGTATATACTGGTGATCTACATGGTCATTTCACATATATTTCTGATACAGAAAACAGCGTAAATGATTTTCTTCTCTCTATTATCTTTTCGAGACTCTGTATGATGGCTTGTCATTATCGGTAATGGAAAGAACTGAATCACACCATGTTTCTCTTTCTTTTCCTTTGTAAAGAGGATATGATATCAATGATACAAATATGGATCATAAAGAAGGCATTGCGTTAAGTATAAACAGAAACAAGAGTATGCTAAAAACTTCGCTTGCTCAATAAATTTGGAGATCGATGACGTTATCCTTTTGTTCATGCTCAAAAGTAAGTGACTACAGACTTTGCAAGATAACTCTGTGAAAATTCAAATCCTCGAAGAATCAGACATGTGTCTTTACAATCAAATCTATCAATAACAAACCTTACAAATTGCCAACTAAGTCATTAACCAGACACTCACCATTAACAAGGCTCTGTAGACACCAGGAGTACCAACTGAAATACACACACAAACACAACATAACTGGTGTGATTTAACACCAACTCCTATTTTTCAACACAACATATTAACTGACAATGGGAGAGAGAGGGAGGGACAGAAAGAAATACAGAAAGGAATACTGACATTACGACGTACTTTATCTATGAAGACCTCCGACCTATACACAAAAATACATGAACTCATTCTTGAGAGACAGAATTAAAAAGGGAAAGAAACAAAGAAACAAGAGAGAGGGAAAACAAATAACCATAAATGATTTCCCCCCAATTAATTTTGTATCAAATACACTGATTCACTCAAATGTGTTACAGTACAATAAAGTTAATTTAAAGTCTACTACTAAACAAAAAAGGGGATAGGAATGTGTGTGTGTTTGTGTGTATATGTGTGTGTGTGTGTGTGTGCATGCGTGTGCTGGTGTGGTGTGGTGGTGTGGTGTGTGTGGTGTGTGGTGGTTTTGTGTGTGTATGTGTTGTGTGTGTGTGTGTGTGTGTGTGTGTGTGTGTGTGTGTGTGTGTGTGTGTGTGTGTGTGTGTGTGTGTGTGTGTGTGTGTGTGTGTGTGTGTGTGTGTGTGTGTGCATGCACATGTGTATTGTTGTGTGTCTGAATGTTTTACTCATTTCTGTAAACCTGAACTCTCCAAACTCTTAACCCCACACACATTTCAAGTCATTCTTGTGCGCAAGCAGAGACCGCATGGGATGACCCTGGCTGGATGACTTTTTGTGTGAATGGAGACAAAGGTACAGACTGTTTCCAATGGGCGTGATAATCAATTGGGTAAGACATCGGACTGCCAATCTGAAGGTCTGGGTTCGATCCTGCCTAGTGGGGAAAAGGTGAAGAAGAATCTGTTGTACCATTGTTATAGTTGTCTAAAGCCCAGCCGACTGCATAGAGCCACATCAGGGCTATAAGCTGTTTCAAAACATACACAATAATTCAACAGGAAAAAAGAAAAGAAAATTAAGTACACACATCAATGCATCCGTGCACATAATCTAAGGAGATGCTCCTGGCATTGACCACTCCGTCCAATTTATCGCACATAAAAAACAAACCTGAATATGAATTTAAACAGAAATAAGGACTAAAACATATATAAAAAAAACACAAGTCTAAATTACCTAAAATTGCTTTCGCATATCTCATTTCCCTAGAGCCAAAAATGCACCTAACATGTGTACCCAGTTATCAACCCTAAGAGAAAATACGTAAGACTTTAACAAACGCATACAGGTGAATGGACCAGCAAGGCAGGAAATAACAGGAAAAAATGTCAGAAAGCAAAGGAACAAGGTAGAAACAAAAGAGTGACAGAAAAGAGGACATTTCTAACACAGAATTTCCAGAGGGTAGGGATACTATTTATACTGAAAGAGCCCCCGGCATCCCCACAGGGGGCCGCTGTACCAGGTCAACATATACTGCCTGATTCCTCTTCATGTGTATACCCATGCAGAACATCAAATCAGCTTGTTACAGATCCTGCAAGTCTTGTCTTAGTCCAGACTTATGGAAACATGAAAACACCCAGAAAGCATGCCCACCAAAGATGGAACAGGCAAACTGTGCAGCAACATGCTGTCTATACAAGGTGGGCAAAGCAATATGCATATAAGCATCCAACATCAATCAGAATGCCTAAATAACTCTCAACACCCAAAGGACACTTCACAATAATAACGATGATAATGATGATGATGATGATGATGATAACATAAAACAACAACAACACTACTACTACTACTACCAATAATGACAAAATGTACTACTACTGCTACTACTACAACTAACAACAACATCAATAATAATAACGATAAGAAAATAATGAAAATGATACAATATAACAATAACGACAAAACTAAACAATACTATTACTAATACTGATGATGATGATGATGATACTACTATTACTACTACTGACAGTCATCATCAGCATGATCATCACCACCACATCAATATCAATCCTGACAGACCTTTTGTGTGGAACGTAGACCAAAGAGTAGATGGCTCCCCCTAACACCAGGGGGTACAACACAAAGGACAGGTACCTCATGGCCTGAAACAACATCAAACATCTGACTGTCATTACTGTCCTCTAAAGATAATTTCTATTAAAGGAAAATCTGATCTACCTGAAAATAAAAATTCAAACAAGCATAAGCCATTTCACAAAAAAAACAACAGTATCTTTCCATCACAGATGAATTGAAACAAACATCTTGCAAAGATACCTTTCTGTTAAAGGCATACCCTCTGATCACCCTGTCTAGATATAAAAATTCAAACATGCTTACATTGCTCCACAAAACATACTGTATCTTTCCAATATACATGAATCCAAACAAACATTCTGAAATCCATAACAGGCAAGCACTAGACCAACCATAGCAGCATGATATCAGACCTGTCTATCTTAACTTTGAGGTTTATGTACTCTTGCCTCAATTACTGTGTACTCCTCATCAAAACTGTTATCCTAAACAGACATGTCCCACACCGCAATTCAGCTGTTTCAGATATGTGCGTTATTCCCAGTTTCAAAGAAACCTGACATGACAAGAACTTTGCAAATCGTTGTGGATCCAGAACATTTTCACGTAAATAAGATCAAGCATCTTGACTAGCAAAAAGCCAGACAGACATCTTTTCTCTCCGGAGGCGAGCCATGTTTTTTTCTCTGTTTGTCTTGTTGTTGTTTTTTCTGTGGTCACACTGATTTTTTTTCGTTTCTTTTTAGTGTACTGGTGACGAAACAGTGTACAAAATATGCCAAAACTGGAAGGGTAGGCTAGTCTGTGGTATACATTCATATTCAGGAATCAATTCTGGAACAAAGCAAAAGGCATAATTTAAATTGTCCAGTTGACAATGAGACAGCAAGAACGAACCACCATGTATAATTTATTATAATATTCAATAATGATGATAATAATAATAATACTAACAATAATAATCAATATTTACATGACGCCAAAGCATGATAATTCAAATGAAAGCATGCTCACACACCACACATACGCATTCGATCAACAGAGACAACATATAATATACAAAAAAGACCTACACAAACTGAGGAAGGATGGAGTTGTGGAATTCATCGTTGGGAAAAGAGATGTATCCATCAAAACTGACCCATTCATCACAACTACAAGCTGAAGCAACTACACTCAAACCAATCCAACCTAATGTACATGCATGCCCCCCCCCCCACACACATGCTGACACACACACACACACACACACACACACACACACACACACTACAACACAGCTCCACTCAAGCCCTTCTTAGCTTTATACACACAACACAACACAACACAACACCAGCACAACACAACACAACACAAAGCAACGCAACCCAACCCAATACAACACAAACACAATGCCAGGATACTTTATGACAGTAAGTATAGAAGCCAGCTGTACACAACCCAACCCAGCTGAACATGACTCAATCCAAACCTACTACATAACAAACCTTAGCACAGCCCAGTACAGTGTGACCAATGTAAACCAAACACAACAATTTTCAACACAACACCACCCAACTCACCTGACTATCAAACGCTTCTGTTTCTTTTTCCTTAGCTGTCGCCTCTCCAAACTGCACGGGATAAAAAGACACAATTTCAGTCAGATAATTAATGTTTTTAACTTAATACTGTTATCCCCTCTTTTGTGTTGTCTTTCTTTTCTCCCCCTTCCTCTTCCCTCCCCCCCCCCCCCCCCCAACACCCACAATTAGGAGGTAACAAGAATTATGGTGAATGACAGGTCTCCTCTGGTATGTGGCCCCAAAGTGAACTACCTGGCACTGAGACTTCAACTGAATGACCTTGGGGTTTTGGTTGTGTGTGAATAAGCCTGAATGAATGGCATGAGATCAAGTTCACAGAAACCACACAAAAGCCAGGACAGAAGAAAAATATGAAAAGTATAAAAGGCTTTATGAAAAACGTACAGGTAAATTGACCAGCAAGGCAAAAAAAAAAAAAAAAAAAAATGATACAAAGAAACGACAGAAAACAAAGGAGCAAGGCAGAAACAAAGAGAGTGACAGGAAAGAGGAAATTTCTAGCACAAAATTTCCAGAAGGCGGGGATACTTTTTACGCTGAAAGAGCCCCCTGCATCCCCACAGGGTGGGGAGACCCCAGAGGTACATACAAAACTCCATCACAGATGAGTATGGTGCAAGACTGCAGTCATCTCTCGGACTCTCCCTCTCCTGTAGAGACAACAGGTGAGTAGGCACACTGGTTCTTTATCTGGTTTGGGTCTGTCTTCATGTGGAATACACAACCAATCCTGGTGGCACATATTTAAACAGCAATTGTTCTACGCAATTCAACAAGATTTTGTCCTGCCCGCACTGCTGTCACTAGTTTACTCTGTTGCAGGCAATATCTTCCCAGTTGGTGGTGTTGATGTCACAGTTGATGAGGTTGGCCTTCAGAGTATCTGTGCTCCACTTTACTTGTTTTCCTTGGTCACAGTATCATTGTTTCAGCTCTCCATGTAGCAGCATTTTTTGGACGCTTTTGTTTTCATATGGAAAATGTATCCTGCTCAACAAAGCTGGCATCTGATGAGAAGAAACAAGGTGGGTACATCCACACAAAATGTAGACCTGATACATTTGACAGCAAATGTCACAATGGCAAATTCCACTGATAAACATCAAATATAGTTACATATGTATGTAACAATGTACAAATATGTACTTGGTATGAAATTCTAAGATAAATTTTACATCAGACAGCTATGACAACAAGTACAGGCTTATCAAAGGGCAACACACACTAAAATGGATGTGCATTGAGGCAAAAGGTGATGGACACACTGTATACAGAATCAGAGAACAAGCCATTCCAAGACAAGGACAATGCACGCAGCCAGGTGATATATAAGCTGTGTGCACTGAACTCACCTCAAACTTGAACCACAGCCAGCCCACTCGCTTCACCTTCAGTTTGTACACTTTAGTCACTTTCCACATCTGTGACCAACAAATAAACAATAAAAAACATATTCAAGCATGTTTTGATTAAAATATGTGACCTATCACAAAAAAAATCAGCACTATCTTGATCTTTGAATATTTTGAGATAAACACATTTCTGATATCTGCAATCTTTTCTGATCATTTGATATATAACTGAATGTCAGAAAGGTGAAAAATGTGGAAACTGTGGCTATTTGACACGACACACCCCTCTCTCACACATGGTGCTTTAAAAAAAAACAGCCCCTAAAGATTTCATACACTCTAGCGTCACATTTTCCTTATCTACCCAAAGTCCATTTGGCCATAAGGCTACTTTCAGGTGAATCACATAGCATGGGAAAGCCAAGACAAAGTCCTTTTCCTGCACTGTGCAATGTGTCAGGCTCTGCAAGAATTACACTGTGTGTTTATTTGGCACCCGTCAGAAACTTTCTCAGCTGCCTCCTCTTTCTCTCCCATTATGTAACACATCAGTCCCAATTTCTGATTCAGCTAAAAATCTTGGTGTCTGCATTGACTCTACCCTCTCCATGAACAACTTTGTTTCTCAAACTGCCAGATCTTGCTACTATCATCTCCATCGTATAAGCCTGATCAGGAAGTATCTCTCTGTCGAAACAACTGCAAAACTCGTTCTCTCCTTCATAATGTCTCGCATTGACTATTGCAATTCACTCCTGTCTGGTCTTCCTGCCTCCACCATTCACATCCTACAGCGCATTCAAAACAATGCTGTACGCCTTGTACTCAAAAAGAAAAAAGCTGACCACATATCTCCTCTCCTGGCACAACTTCACTGGCTCCCTGTATCAAAGCGCATACAGTACAAACTAGACACCATGTGCTACAAAAGCCTCAATAACGCAGCCCCCGATTACCTGTCAAGCCTACTTGAGATCTATCTTCCCTCACGTACCCTCCGCTCTGCCTCCGATCCTCTGACTTTTCGCTTTCCACGCACTAAGCTCAATACCTATGGTCCATGAGCCTTCTCTGTTTCTGGTCCACTCTCCTGGAACAAACTTCCTCTCTCAGTCCGTCAGCAACCTACTTTTGTCTCCTTCAAGTCCGCTCTCAAAACTCACCTTTTCTCCTCTGCATAAAATCCTAACCTCACTCAACCCCCCTCTGAAGCCTGTCTCCGCTCGGAGGGGAATCACTTTGTTTTAATATATAATTGTATATGATATGCTCTCTATAATTTTCCATTGCTTTTATTCTTGCTTTTATTGCTTTTATTCTTTCTCCCCATTTATAGTCATGCGTGTTGTGTGTGTGTGTGGTGTGTGTGTGTGTGTGTGTGTGTGAGTGTGTGTGTGTGTGCGTGTGTGTGCGTGCGTGCGTGTGTGTCTGTTTCAGCGCTTAGATTTGATTTTGTCGAGATTTTGCGCTATATAAATATTGTAATTATTATTATATTATTACACAATATGATTTTTTTAAACAGTGATCAAACTTGACTGTGAGCATGTAGATTAAATAAGAGCTTGATTTTAAACAATTCAATGGTACTTTTAAACTAAATTTGAACATTTAATTGAAAGTCTGGTGTCTGAGGAGTGTGTTTCTTCAAAAAAATATAATCACCAGACTGACTGCATAAATGAACTTCCATGTGGATAATAAAGTACTATTGATTTGAACTGAACTAATTGATCTTCACTACCAAATTTTGTCTCTACTGCTGTTCTGCCTCAGTGAGTTTGCATTGATTTCATGCTGGTGATTCACATGTTATGAAGTGGACAACGTATCAGAAAAAATGCACAGTTGAAAAAAAAAGGCATGCAGCATGCAGTCAACTCATAAAGTATGTTTTAGTTTCCACTGAACGAACTGCACAAA
Source organism: Monoplex corrugatus (assembly GCA_030674185.1). NCBI lineage: Eukaryota > Metazoa > Mollusca > Gastropoda > Littorinimorpha > Ranellidae > Monoplex > Monoplex corrugatus. The sequence continues at coordinate 39,136,633 of JAPXFY010000020.1, read as the reverse complement.
CTGAAACCACAGGTTAATAGAGACAAATGATACATATCAAAAGAAGAAACATTACATACTGAACAAGATGATCAGGCCATTTTAACAATGCTCCTTTTAATACAAAAATTATAACTAACAAAATCCAGATTGTGTATTTTTCAAGATCACTGTGACCTTGATGAAGTTTCAGTTGAAATCAAACTTGATGTGCATCAGACAATTTTAGTCATCATGATGCAAAATCATGAAGGTGAAAACAGATTTTGAATATTGTCAGAAGTTCCTAAGAAAATGCTACTCACACACCTTTCCCCAAAACTGTTGATTTTAGGCTTTGTTTTGGTCTGTATTACTTTGAAGATTTACCTTCCAAACTTACACTCTTGAGACTCCTCTACAGTCTACAGCTTTAACTACAATTTAGTACAGATCAATCCATAAAGAGCTGAGAATGCCTTCTTTACTATTTTTGTCAAAGACAGACAGGCACACACACATGTACACCTCTCCTGTGCAAATGAAACCATCTCCCTTTCTTGTTTCAAGGAAAGACAAAAATCAGGAATTCACAAAAAAACAACAACAAAAAACCCAAAACAATGCATATGACCTTTATCAGTCTACTTATGCTAACTACTTTTCATCAACATACTAACAGTAAACATGAGCTGTACTAGGATACTGATTGTTGAACACTTTCACAAAATGACCTTTTCTTGGAATACTGTTTGCATGTGATCTCATAAACTTTGTCAATGTACAAAAATATACACATACAAAAATCAGTAGCCTGAATGCTGCACTTACCTCAATAAGTGTGCTGATACTGGCTGGAATGGTGACTAGGAGACTGGTGTTTTCATCCAGCAGATACAAGAAGATGATGATAGTCTGAATGCAGCGCCACACCACTGAAACAGTGAACAATAGCTTGGGGTATTTCAACTGAAAAAATCACTTTTATGGTCAATACTGGCAATACTAATATGCTACGTCAATGGACTTGTTTATTGGTTTTCTTTTGAGTGGTGAGTTTTGAGTATTTTTCTTTGATATATACATGCATGTTGCTTTGCCCACACCGTAGGGCAGTACGTTGATGTATAGTCTTTATACTCTATACTCAAGTCTTCAGTGGGCATGTATGCTAATTATTAGGTTCCTGACCTCTTTCAGGGCGAGAAGGACAAAGCAGTGAAGGAGAGGAGATGGGCAACACCCTAAAATGTTAAAGAACTGTTATAGCAAAGTGGTGATGCAGTTGAGATGGGCTCAATGCACACATCCATGCATGCACATGCATGCATGCACACACATACACACACACACACACACACGCACGCACACACACACACACCACACACACACACACCACACACACACACACACATACACACAAAATACTGACCTCCCCTTGAAGACAACCCTACCATGGTGTCTCGTTGCTTCCAGTACTGAATTTCATTCTTAAAGGCCAGGAAGTCAAACAGCAGCTGTCACACACAGAAGGAATTCCGTTTATTTCACATCGTGTTACATTGTATTCTGTCACCCTGATGGTCTATTGTATCTTTCTCCCTATCTCCTCACAATTGTTTTCTTCACAGCAGAGTCTGCTTCATCAGGTTCTGTTTCGTTTGTTTGTGTACCAGGCCTGCAGGCGTCTTCTAACAAAGCATGATCCCATGCATGCCTCCTTCATCCATTTGTATCTCTGTGTGTTTTTGTGTGTGTGTGTGTGTCGTTAGGTGATTTGTGTTGATCGCATGCATATGTCTGGTACATGGGTGCACCTTGGTTTGAATTATCAAGATTTGTCGCTATATAAATACTGTAATCATTGTTATTAATATGCAATATAACGCAAATGTCTAGACGATCTTCTACATCAGAGGTCTCTTTCAGGCCGGAGCAGTGCTGGCTCCTATGCCTCAGTAGGAACCATTTTCAAAAAAACTACAACTCCTCTGACCACCAGCACCATGGCAGCTGCCAGGAGGGGGAAACAAAGACCACAGCCACTGCCAGATATGACATGACCATGACAGACTGTGAACAAAGGAAGACGAAGTTTGTGTTGTTACAGATCAGTCAGTTAAATCTGTTCAGTAAAAGTTATTTTTTTGTCAAACACTTTTTGAAAATTCATTTCAAACATGTAACACAGACAAATTCAAAATGAAACAGCAAAGCATAACATAGTCATAGAAAGTCCAATTCAAACAAAATGTCAATGTGCTAAACTATGAGTATATACACATTTTATGATGCATAATTAATGAACCAAAAATAAATAGCAGATAAAAGAAATTTGCCATCATATGCAGGTAGATTGTAAGACTTGAGACTCGCTGTCATATTTCATTATCTACAATGTGTTATGAACTGAGAAAACAACAGCAAGATTCTGTTGTTATTAATGATAAGTATGACAGCCATTTCATTTTAAAGGTGTGTAAGTTCCATGTCAGTTATGCATTGTATTTTTGTTGTGCCAAGATATCTTTTAAAAGAAGTTATGTTTGGTAAAGTCTTTTCAAATTTGCATTTCTAACTGTACATTCTTCAAAAAAGGATGATCAAACTAAATACCAATCTGTGTGGATAATTTTGTCTATTCCAACTAAGTTTTCAGTCAATCTGACAATCGTGCAAGTGATACATTCTCAGTTCATAAATTCTTTATCTTTCATTTAATATGTAAACAACTCCCAAATATCAGCAGGTCTTTTTCTTTGCTTATTTGTTCTTATACTGCAAGGGCCATAACCCTATTTCCCCTCTCTTGGAGCTGAGGGCATGTATCTGAATCTGTTACTGTATCGGGTCATAATGTCTGAACTGTGTTGTACTATCATCATCATCAACCATTTATTGTCAGCATAATGTGACTGTCGCAAGCTGGCTGGTTCTTCTAACAGAGCCAAGGACTCAAGATCTGATATCTTTCGTTCAGTTCCCAACATTCAACACTAAAAGCTGGCCTGTTCACTGCCCATGTTAATGTTTCCATCATTCTGGGTGGTGTCAGCTTATTGATTCATACCTCCCTTCCCCACCCCCCTCCCTTTCCACATTATCAGCATATAGGATTTGCACAGGCTCTGGCAGTCTGCCAGATAAATGCTGGGTGGAGCACACATGAAACTGTCAAAGTGCGATGAATCCCTCTTGAACAAACTCTAATGTTATTGTTAAACTTACACTTTTAAACAACAACAAAAAACAAAATCAGACTCACATTATAAAAAATAACAAAATCAGAAATTATAAAATAAGTATTATCATTAAGAATAAAATTCAAATTAAAAAATGTTAACAAAGTGTATTATCATTATGAATAGAATTTAAATTAAAAAAAAGTTAACAAAGTGTATTATCATTATGAATAAAATTCAAATAAAAAAAAATTAAGAAAGTTTATTATCATTATGAATATAATTCAAATAAAAAATGTAACAAAGTGTATTATCATTATGAATAAAATTCAAATAAAAAAGTTAACAAAGTGCATTATCATTATGAAGAAACTTCAAATAAAAAAGTTAACATCTGAATGAAAATTAAATCAATCACAATCAATCAGAAGGGGGGAAAATCTTAACACAAGGATTCAATTTTGAAACTTCAAATGAAAGTCTCACACAAACACACACACACACACACACACACACACACATACACACACACACACACACACACACACACACACACACACACACACACCTCATCTCCTCCTCCTCCTCTCTCTCTCTCTCTCTCTCTCTCTCACGTGAAATGCAGCAACAGCAAATGTCAGCAACAAGAAGTAGAAGTTGGTGTCAGCAAAGATGCCTTTGATTTCATCTGTGTCTTTCTCTGTAAAACCTGCAATGGCACCATATAACAAGTTGTAACTGAATCACACTGTGCCGTAAACAGGTGTGCATCACTTCTATGATGTAGCGAGGCTGTCACATCACTGTTTATGTTAAGTTGTCATCATGTTTTTAAGAACACCAAGTTCAGTTATGGGAAACAATTGTACCCAAACAATGAAAGTTCAGACTTTCTGCAGCTGCTTCCCTTACAATGATGTACGTGAATGAGATTTCAAATGACAGAATGAAAATTAACATTTGTCTTTACACACTGTACACTACAAACAAGTGGCTGAAATGATTTTTCAGGACGTTCTGACGAAGAAGATGAGGCGAGAACATTTCTAGATGGTTTTTACTTTCACAGAGTGGATTGCTAGGAAAACTGAATGCTGCAAAGGTGAGATAAGTGTTTGACTGTGTGGCCAGAACATCCTTTTTTTTTTTTGCTTGGAGTATACTATTTTGGATATAGCATCATGTGTCAATTTGCAAGGCAACACCAACGCATGCTGATTAATGAAGTGCATATATTTCTTATAAAATTGGTATGTACTTCATATAAAATAGGTTCACATCATCCCTTATATGATTCTGATCTATTTAATGATTGTGTAAAAGACTGTTACAAAATTATGTACTGTACATACAATAATGACAATAATGTTGTTTATAATGCACTCTATTTTAAAGGCCACAGAGCTGACACAATGCAGAAAAAACATGAGACAATCATTCAAAGCAAGTTCATACACACACACACATACATTTATGCATGCATATTAACATACTCAGATACACACACATGCACATGCAACTATACATACATAAATAAGTGTTTATATATCTCTCTATATTTCAAGTATCATGGTGGCCAATTTTATATTGTCTACCTGTGTAATGGGATGAGCGTGTCAGCAGCGATTGATCTGGATTTTAATCTCTCCTTCTCTCCCCCCACTCAAATTTCTTGCCAGATTTGCATACTCTCTCTCTCTCTCTCTCTCTCTCTCTCTCTCTCCTGTCTCACCGAGTCCCTCCAGCATTTTGAAAGACTGCAGGAAACTTGTCCACAGGCGAAGTTTGCCCACAGAGATAGGACTGTAGGTGATGGACAGGGGCATTGTCTTGCTGCTCATGTTGATGGGCTGACAACATATAAACACTCATACACAGATAATTACTATTTAAAGACACAGACAGAAAGAGAGAGAGAGAGAGAGAGAGAGAGAGAGAGAGAGAGAGAGAGAGAGAGAGAGAGAGAGAGAGAGAGAGAAAGGACAGAGAGCGGGAGAAAGGGGGAAAAAGAATGAGAGGGGGAAGGGAGGGAGGAGAGAGGGAGAGGAGAGAGAGAGAGAGAAGAGAGAGAGGAGAGAGAGAGGGCGATAGAGAGAGACAGACATGCAGACAACCCGTGACTTATGTTCAAACTTCGTCTTTAATCATATCATGCAAACAAAAAAGTTTCTTTCATGATAATTCACTTATGTTACTAAGGTTACTTATGGTAATTTACTGATATTACAATGGTAACTTGCTATATGTTGCTATGGTTCTTAATACATATTTTTATTTAATGTTTTGTCAGAGACTGTTTTTACTTGATTTAAAGATTTTAATAATGTTCTATTTTTATACAGTGCAATGAACATGTTATTGATATGGACTGTAATTTTTTCATTATAAAGTGACACGCTTCTCCTAAATCTTTGGCTATGAACAAAATTAGTATTATCTTATTTTCTATGAACAAAATTAGTACTATTTTTATTTTCCAACTTCTAGCATACATTCTATTTGTAAGCTTGATATATCTGCATACACACACACACACACACACTTTTTCTCTCACCTTAACCCTTTGACTCCTGCACCTTGTCCACTAGCATCCTGCATTGTCAACCATGCTAGCAAAGCAAAAACTTAACCCTTTGACACACACACACAAACACACACACACACACACACTCACTCTCTCTCACCCTAAGATCTTTCAGTCGGAAGCTCAGTTCATCCAGGAACAGGACAGGGTAGTAGTATTTTCCATCCTGAGTTATTCTGAAAAAAAAATCTAGGATAAAATGTGACCCATTCTTACAATGGTGGACATCAGTCAATTATGGACAATATCAGCTTATTGGTTTCATTGGAAAGGACGCAAAATTTTGCTTCCACTAATATGAAATCCAAAACAAGTGTGACTGCCCGCATTCAAGCAAACGGGAACCAGAAAAACGAAAACAAAAGATCAGAACGTGTATATAATACAAGTGGTTGTAATAAATGTGTTCTGATTTTTTTTCGTGTTTTTTTCTGGTTCCAGTAATATATCAAAGAAGCCTCTCTGACAAAGACTGTTCCAGACCAGATAATTAATTCCGTACTGTTCCTCTTATACAGGCTAGAGCTCATGCTAGCACTCCCTATTTGATCATATAACTAATACATACAAAAACTAGCAGAGGGAGTGGAGTTTTGCATGTATGGCCTTCTTCATCTTGCCTTAAAAGCAGTCATTCTTCATCTTGGGGATGCTAAGGAAAGAATCTGGAAGAAACACAGGTGAATGATCTGGAAGGCAGAAGCAAGAAAGAGTCTTGTGCAAAAATGTCAGCATGGCAGGAAAAGGAATCCCTAACTAAGTAAAACTAATAAAAGCAAACTAGATAGCTCCTGTGGTTCTGAACAGGTGGGAACCTTAATTTCTGTACCTTCAGTACCCCAATGTGGGGTTAACTCTGTTGAGTTAAATTTTTTTTTTTTTTTTTAGCTGTCTTTTTATTGTTGGTCCTTATCACTGCAAAACAAGACAGCCCTGATTTCCCTCTTTTAGGGCTGAAGACCTACTACCTGCATTAATTCTATCTGATAAACAATAAGAAAGGAACACGTTACCAGATATAGTACAACTTATAGCTATCCCCTGCTCCCTTTTCTATGCCATCTTAATGGCCACGGATGCTGGGGCGGGTCTTTTAATGATACGATGACAATCACGACAATGAGGATGATAATCATGATACTGTAAAGTTCCATTTAAGATTGAGGCTACGTGACAGGGCTGTGCTCTATGCTTACAATCTTAATACACTGTGTTATCAACCAGGCTTGAGTGATACAGATACTAGCAGTGTTGGTCAGAAGATTTCAGTAACACCCTCAATGACGCATCCGTGAAGTGGATGGGACTCAACTGTATGATCCCATCCTTCCCAACAAGCCCAAAGCATGCTCAACTCTAGGTAGAAGCCAGCTGGGGCAAAAAAGCCCCAGGGATTTTGACACTACTGATGAGGATTCAAACCCACAACCTTCCAGTCCGTACCCTGTTGCACTAACTGATGCATCATGACAACTGGTATGAACTACAGCTTAGCGATGCTTACAAGACATGAGGTGTCAAAAGTTGCACAAATAATAAAAACTTCACTGGTTTCTCTCTGTGTGTGTGTGTGCGTGTGCGTGTTTTTTACAATTATGATGATGATGTTAATGATGATTACCAATATTATGACATTTTTAACAAGGCATGTGAAAGTTGACAGAAATTACCTGAGGAAGCGATAGATCTCTCCAGGAATGGCTCGTCGGTCCAGAGTGATCTCATCAGACATGACGCTGATTGTCAGTTTCGATCGCCAGTGTGTGTGGGGCTTGTCCGATACTGGCTTGCTGCTCTGTCACACGACACATTCTTGGTCATGGGATGAACCACTGTCACATTACTGTGTCATATGACACATGATGATGTCACATGACACATTCTTGGTCACATAGTGTACGTACTGTCATACTGTTTTTATTGTTTTTGTTGTTTAAAGCCCAGCCGACTGTGTAGAGCCCTATCAGGACTATAACTGTTTCAAAGAACATACAAAAACCTAAACAGGGGGGGGGGAAGAAAAAGAAAGAAAATTAAGTACATGTATCAATACTGTCATATGATTTTATCACATGACATAGCATGACACAATCTTGGTTCCAAGACACACACACACTATCGCACCATTCTGTCACACTATTATTGTTTGTTTGTTTTTTAAGCCCAGCTGACTGCACAGAGCCATATCTGGGCTATAACCGTTTCAAAACATACACTATACTTCAACAGGGAAAAATGGGAAAAGAAAATTAAGTACATAATTATATCAATACATTCACACACACAATCTAAGGAGATGCCCCTGGCGTTGATCACCCTGTCCAAATTATCACACAGGGGATTTAAAAACATACCTGATTTTTTACAAATTTAAATATAACTAGAGACACTAAAACATATATAAAAATGGGCCTGAATTACCTAAAATTGCTTCCACAAATCACATTTCCCTAGAGCCAAAAATGCACTTAATGTGTACCCAATTATCAATCCTAAGAGAAAGTATGCAAGACTTTATCAAACACATACAGGTGATCGGGCCAGCAAGGCAGAAAATGATAAAAAGAAATGACAGAAAGCAATAGAACAAGGCAGAAACAAAGAGAGTGACAGAAAAGAGGATACAAGCATAAGAGATTTTCATCTATGTACCTATCTCTGCAAACAGCTCTAAACCTTGCCCAACTTCTCCATTCTGCTTGTATGCTATTCATTGACAAGTTCCTCAATACAGATGTACCAGTTGGTTGCCGTACATTTTCTATATATTGTCCATACAACTGGAGCGAGCTTCCCCCATGTCTTCATTAAGTACAAACTTTGTTTCCCTAAAGTCTTACTTGAAAACACACCTTTTTTTTTTTTTATCCAGCAGTTATTTCTCCCCAGACAGTATCCCATTCATACTATCCTAGTCTTCTTTTGTTCTTCTCCTTCCAGTATGCATGTGCTTTGCCTGTGTATCTAGTGCCTGTTTTTTTCACTGAGATTGAATGTTTTGAATGAATGACTGATAGTGTGCACTTTGATTTGATTATATATTAACCTTTTGACTCCCGCACCCTATCCACCAACAGCAAAAACTTAACCCTTTGACTCCCTCACCCTATCCACCAGCTTCCTGTGGGTATCTCGTGGACAGGGTGAGGGAGTCAAAGGGTTAATTTTCTGCCTTGCTAGCATGGTTGACAATGCAGGATGCTGGTGGACAGGGCATGGGAGTTAAAGGGTTAAGACTTTCTGCCCTATGAATATCATAATTATCAATTATAATTATTATAACGATAATTATTGTTGTTTTTATATCATCATCACAATCAACATCACTATAATCATTACCAATGTCATCATTATTGTTACTGTTATGGTACAATCAAAAACTCTGTTATCTGTCTTTATATGATAGCACTGTCAACACTATTAAGACAGTACAGCCAAGAGTGAAGAGCTACAGAAATATGCATGTATCACAAGGACAAACTTAAACTTTAAACTGCATTTTGAAAGGGCACACATTAAACTGCATTTTGAAAAGGTACAAGAATAAAAACAAAAAAGACAGCTAAACACCTTTTTAAAAAAATTGACAGCTGCACTGAAAATACTGCAAAATTACATAACACCTTTGTTTGTTTATTTATTATTCATTTTCATTTGCTTATTTATTGTAGTCTGAAAACTCAGTACCTCATTTTTTCCATTTTCCCCAAGGAGGTTGATGAAGACGGCCTGTGGCTGTGCATAGGTAGTTATGAGAGTGGAGGTGTGAGCCAGCATAGAGCTGGATGTTGAACTCTTGCCTGGTGGGTACAGAAAGGCATGTACATACAGCGTGCCATTCTTTCGCGTCGATGTCGGTATGGAGACGTTCACCTCCCTGTGGTAGGACAATTCTGCATTAGCTGCTGCTGCTTGTAGTGTGATGGTTGCTGTTTGCTTTGGGAATCAGTTTATTTGTATGTTGTTATCATTATTGATATCATTAGCATTTATATGTCAGGTCAGAACAAAGTCTCTGCTACAGTAAGACAGCAGACTGTATGATCTGCGCCCGTCTCTGCTGTCTTGTGGGTTACCCCTTGGGTGTGGAAAGGTTATGGGAGTAAACCCAGACAGAAAATCCCGCAGCCACATACTGCATAAAGGGCACAGTCACAGAGCACTGCTTGTGGTTTTGGCCATATACGGCGACTTGCCATCTACTGTGCAGCCGTCTGTGTTTGTGAGGGGGGTTGGCGATAGGTGCCATGCGCTTATGTAAGTTATTGTTGTATGCGCAGAGCCACAGCAACTCTCTCCATCTGCCTCCACTAGTCCGGGGCAAACCGAGGTAAGATAGCAGTTCTCATAGGAAAAACAGACGGCCGACAGGTTGACAGAAGCTGTAGACAATTCTAATCAGCCTCAATGATTAACAGTATGGTTCTATATTTTGCAAAAGCTACGAACAAGACTGATAGCAAAGTTCCGGCAGTATAGTATAGCTATGCTGAGGCCTTCCAATACTCTGCTTGGGTAAGCAGTGTACAGCTATGCTTTAGCTGTCTGAGGCCAGTGTAGATGGTGCAGTCAGTCTGAAGGTTGGTAATGAAAGGGTTGAGTAAAAATTGTATACCCCTTTACTGTTACAGATTTCTATCAAGTTTCAGAATTCACTTCAGCTTACATATAAATGGGAAAAACAGGTTATCCAGGAGGGCATGCGTATAAGCAAAAGTCTATGGACCAGAGGTGGTCAATGAATGTGGCCACCGGTGTGCTGGTATGGTTCAGTACAAGTCAAAAATCACCTCCTCTGCTTTCAGTTATTTTGTGTTAACAATATGTTCATATAAGTCTTAAGGCCTGCATTTGCATTTTATATATTGAACACACACACACACACATATACATGTGCGTGCGTGCACGTGCTCACTTGCACATATCTTGAGACATGCACATCTTGATGTAAAACTAAGAGCAGAAAAAAGACTTGGTCCAGAAGGATGACAACACTTACGTCTGAACTGTGTCCATGAGAGAAAAGTTGGTGTGCTTCCATATAGATGTCATCTCACCCATGGATGTTCTCTTGTTGGACACCATAATTTCTAACTGCACACCCCACACACACACAACAACACACACACACACACACACACACACACACACACACACACAATTAATGTCAAAATAAAGTAAAGGATACCAGTGAACTCTTTTCCAAACAGAAGTGAAAATCTTAAAACAGGATTCTACAAAGACAGTTCTCAAACTCTGAACTAGCCAACATATTTGTTCCACGTTAGAATCAAAACCAATAGTCATCTTTCTTAAGAAAGTACTATCTATTTCTTTAGAAACAGATTCTGAACATCACATTATTCATACATTCCACTGTCTGAAACAGAGTCATCTGGTGACAGCAGTGCATGCAGGGCACAATCCAATTTAAGCAGCATCTACTCATTAAAAGAGGGAACCTGAAAGCAGAACTCAAGGCCCCAGGAGTCCTTCCCATACAGCACCTACAGAAGAATATGTGAAGAATATGTGCCTCCAGGAATGTTCTTCTATCAGTGATTCAGTATCACATACAGACACTGACAACAGCCACTGAATTCCAGTATGCCTACTCATCTGTTAGGTTGCCTGGACAGTCCATTACCACCATTTATATATTCATCAAGAAACCCAAGATAATAAATATACACACATTACTATGGTAAAGTGGTTACACAACAGACTACTATCTAGGAGGTTGTGGGTTCAAACCCTCATCAGTTCAAAAAATTATTGTGGGACCTGACCAGCTCCTATCCAGAGTTAAGCAGCTGTGTGTTTGGTCGGAAGACTGTGACAATACAGCTGAGTCTTCTCCATTTCATGGATGGTTTGAAGATACTGGAGCGCTGAAATAAGTGGCATGGGTGTAGGGATGCAAAAGATTGGAAAGCTCAAAAACTCAAACCAAACAACAAATATACGAACTAACCAAAGTACCAGAATGACATTATACCATCATTTGATTATTAGTAATTACTGTAATTGACTTTTCACTATACACTGAGTTGTTTGTCACCTCATACTAGTCATATTGATGCTTGCAGCTGAAAAGGAGGGAAGGATGCTGGGGCTCAGTTTGAGATTGTACCTCTTCCTGCACCATTACTTCCTGTAAATTCCTAATTTTGTGATTCTTTCCTTGTAAATATTACTTGAAGACATCTATATAATGGTTTACAGGCACTTTTTAGGATGAAAAAAACACTTGGAAAATGTCTGTTTTCAACAACCAATAACCTCTTCAGTTTTTGCAATAGCTTCACCAAACCACACATGTCATGAACAAGTATGCAGAATTTCACAAAGACGGAGTCTCAGTTGCTCAGAAGTTTGAAGTTTGGAGTTCAAGAGGGATTCATTGCACATTGCACACAATTCCACATGTGATCATCCAAATCATCCAGCAAGCATCTGACACATCCTAAACCCCTGCAAAATCCTAGGCACTAACCAAGCAATCCATTCAAGCAACAATGTGTTTGAAGGAAAAAAAAAATGCGGAGGGTCGCACAGGCCCCCTGGCAGGTTGCAGGGCAGAGCCCGTGGTGGGCGTCTGGGGTCAACGCCCCCAGAAGCTGAAGCATTTTAGTCTAGTAAATGGACATTTAACCCCCTCTGGTGAAAGATAAGTATTTTAATAAAAGAACAAAAGGGTACAAGCATTGTTAACAATGAACAAAACATGCAACTTTTCCTCACTCTCTTTTGCCTCATCTGACTTGACAAAAATTTTCGTTTGATGTCCTGAGCTGTCATTGTGCTGCTTTCCTTTCAGGTGATCAACCAGTGCTCATTTACCACCGGACTTGTACCTGATTTCCGAGCGGCAAAGTTTGCAGGGATGCTTTACTGGTGATCTTCAGTTTCTCAAAGAAACGATCGAACTTACTGCCATCGTACACTTCCTGCAGCCAGTCTCATTTCCAGCGATTTTTGAGGCCTTCATCGATGACAGTGATGGAAGCATTTAGTGGAACAAAGTCCCTATACTCATATTTCAATGCGTCGATGGAACACAGAGAGTGACGCTTGTGAAATCTCGCGGACAGTTGCAAAAGTAAAACCACACATGCATTTACGGCTTGTTTTGAATAGTTTCGGTGATCCCAGTTCCAGTTCTCCATACTTTCAAGGAAAGTTTTTTTGTTTTTGTTTTTTTCCCCCTTTCACGGATATCCACGAATTCGCGGACATTTGGATTGCTTGCTAACAAAGCCTTGAAAATGGGAGGTGAGCAGAAGGGCCTACACAACACTAAGCTGGGAGGGGAGCAGAAGGGACCTACACAACACTAAGCTGACACCACCCGAATGATGAAAACATTAAGATGGGCAGCGAAGAGGCTAGTTTGTAATGTTGCGGGCTGAGGATGGACTCAATATATCAGATCTTGAGTTTACAGCTACATCAAAGAACAAACAGCCGGACAGACTTCTTGCTGAAATTGTGATTTAGTTTTTCTTGTTTTTCTCAGAATGGGGAATCGGATGGGTACCATCTTCTGAAGCTGATGTCTCAGAAAGTAAACATCTGATTTTACCACAGTTGTCATCCCTGGAAAAAACATGAATTTTATATTTAGATTCTGCTATGAAATAAAAAAATTACTGTCTGATGACAAACAACCCATTCCACACACAACTGAGGAACCTTCTATACATACAAATTATGTAACTCAGGAAACTAACATATACACAAACTATCACCTACACACTTACCACCATTTTTGGGTTCTTGGTGAGGTAGGACTTGATGCAGGCGTTGCCCTTAGACTGTACACACTCAGGGGGACTGAAGATGGTATACATGGTGTACATTGTGTAACTTAGGTAGACAACAAAACTGCCCACAATCAGCCAAGTCCATGGTATGCCCCCCATGCTTTCCTGTATCCACATCACAAAACAACAGATTTCACATTAAAAACAACAACATAAAGAAATGACTAAAAGCAATCAAATAAACCACACCAAACAACGAATTAAAGCCCTAACCCTACCTGAACATACATGCACAAACTTTCTTCTTCTTCTGTTATCTGCCCACTTTTACCATTCTGGATGTGGCAAGGAGAAAGAGTTGACTCTTAACAGTGAGCTGGAAGGCCTGCAGTGGAGAAATCCTGTGTGACGTTAAGACCTTCTTCATGTCATCAGTCCAAGTCTATCTTGGTCTGCTACACAATTTAAATCCTGACATCTTTTTCTAGAAGCTTGTTCAGCCAGCTGATGGGGTTGAATTCTGGTCAGATGTCCAAAACATTTAATGTTCTATTGATGGGTATGGTGGTAGGCCTGTATTGTTAACGCTGTTTCTCTAATTTTACTATTTCGGATGTAATGTCTCTATAAATTCAACAATGTTGTCTACTCCTAATCTTCCAAATAAAAATAATTAGAAATCTTGACTGGCAAACACACATCAAAGCCAAGTAGCTATAAAGGGATGCTGACAATAATGGGTCAGTAGCTGACAATAGGGGGTCAGTACAAATCTATAAGCAGAATTTTCTACTATCATAGTAACTGAGTAACTTCAGTAGGAGAATAACTCACAGCAGGCAACTGTAGTCATACTCGATACTGGATGATGTTACTTTCAGTGTTGCTTCTTACACATATGGCATCAGTATTTAACTTATACATGGGAAAAAAACTCCACTGAAAGAAAACATAGGCTTACACGCACAACACAATCTTACAGTTCACAATGACAAAAGCACTGCTTCACAGCCCACTGTCGATGACCCATTCCTTATGAAATTTGCACCAACATACAAAATCAACATCATGATCATAAAGACAGTTCATAGCCTATTCATAAACTTGTCCTAATTTTATTTTTAAACTACTGTTCTATGCTGATCGCACAATGGATTACTTGAATTTCGTACATGGGCTGGCTGTTTCTTGCGACAGAACTGAGGACTAAAGATCTGACAGCTTGAGTTCAATTCCAGCCTGGTCTGTTTGCTAACAACTTTAGCGTTTCCATCATTCTGGTGGTGTCAGCTTAGTGTTTCATAGGTTCCTTTCCCCTGTTCCGATTTCAATACCTTGCTGGCGCATTCGCGCAGGCTCGATCAGAAACTGAGAAAGTCTACCAGACACTGGGACAACTGCTGGTAGATTTGGATTAAGCGCATATATCTGAGTGCGATGAATCCTTCTTAAAAGAACTCCAAATTCACATGTTTACTTTCCCCCATGGAAGATCTTTATTCTTTTACTCCAAAGAAAAGCTTTCTCGTATACCTTGGCAACCATTGCGACAGCCGACAGACTAACTTCACTAAGCTTCACTCCTCCGAGAGCAGACGAACATTTTTGAAGATCTAAGCCTAGATGGTAATTTCTCTTAAAATTCCCAATTATTATACAAAGAACGCAAGAAACACAGAACTATGCAAATAATTCAGATCTTTAATTATCTGATAGGATGTCATAATCAAGTTTTCAAAGAGATCGTAATCGAACAACTTACAAGATGCTAATTTCGCAACGATTCTCTCAGCGACACGTTTGATTAGCTTCCTGCCGCATCCTCCCCTTTTCTGGTTATTTACCCAGAAGAGCAGTGTGTAAGAGTGGTCGTCCATAGCCTTTCTTGTTCTCCGCGGTTGTTCTGAACAAATGGCTGGCATGACAGAAGCATACGTCAAGGAACTACGATTGTTTTAGTCTGTCGTGCTTCCACTTTATCCTACATCCACAATGTATCTGGTACGAATAATTTGTATTAGAATTTTTCCAGCAGTTGGACTCTCAAGTGGTCAAGGACGGTGGGGAAGGGACAGTTGCGAATGTTGCCCCATATCACTGTGAACTCAGAACTGTAGTTGAAATTTGAAGGACTGGAAAGGGGAAAACTTAACCCTTTCACTCCCCTACCCAGTCCACCGGCACTCTGCATTGCCAACCATGCTAGCAAAGCAAAAATTGAACCCTTTGGTTCCCTCACTCTATCCATCAACTTCCTGCAGGAAGCTGGTGGATAGTTTTGCCGTTGGTGGATAGGGTGCGGGGGTCAAAGGGTTAAACACAGTGACGTGTGTATGAGCACAAACAAACCCTTGTATGTAAACAAACACTGTACCTTTTCTTGAACCTGCCTTAAGCTAAGGTTTTGTTGGCAGTGTTAAATAAAAACATTGCCAAACATTCTGAGGTATATGTATGCTTGTCACTGGCTGTGCAACATACCACACAGCCTGTTGACCACCCATTTCAGATCCTGATAAATAGGGTATTCTCATCCAATTCAAGTGCCTCTTGCCGTTGATGTGCTGGTTTCTGATAACAAAGGCAGACGAAAGAAAGATTTTGTGTATTGTGTGTATTTGCGGCCAGTAAGCCTACAACTAAGTTAACAATGATGGATTACTGTATGTGCACATGATTTGTTGTAACATTTGTGTGTTTGTGTGTGCATGTGTGTTGTAAAATGAACATAAACAATAAAACCTTTTTCTCTTTGTGAAATTGATAAAGATGGAAGGAATATGTATGCATACATGTACAGATCTATACACAGACACAAATACATTGTGTGTATAGAGTAGGTGAGTGTGCTTTGCATACAGAGACACAGCCAGACTTGTCTCCTGTGTCACATGCATACATATAGGCACCACACAAAACACCACACAACACACACACACACACACACACACACACACACACACACACACACACAATGCACATGCATATTGATAATCACAGTATTAAAATGATGCAACACAGAAATACACGATGTATGATATCTATACATCCATAGTGTACCACACAAAAAAGAGCCAGTATTTCTAATACAGGCATGAACATGAAATGAAAGCTATGAAGTGACAGAGGCAGTCTTTTATCAGCAGACCCAGCCCTGAACAAACTGGGCTAAAGGAGATAGCAGCATGAGGTCACTCCCTAATCAGCTAGGGCTGCCCTTCCAATCCATTCTTTGGTTGCCAAGCTCTTTATCAGCTTGTGGGCATTTATCTCTGTCTTTTTATTTTTTGAATATTTTGATAAATATAGTTATTTTTGTTCATAATTTTTTGGACAATGACTACTAAAAAGCTTTGTTTCTGAAGTAAGTTTTGTATTTTAACATTTAATCAAAATCTTTTATGATTTATCTCTAATGTTTGTCAGCCTCTGTTTGAATCTGTTATCAGTATCTGTGTGCGCCACTGGGCTTACCAGAAGAGTTTTTCCAAAATTGTGTGTGTGACCAGGTGGACAAGTAATATTTGAGGCTGTTCATTCATTTTTGTGAGTTTTTGAGACATTAGGTTTGACTGGATGTTATTGTAAACCATCTTAATTCTACCTGGATGTGGTTTGTAGTCTGATTGCTGGATGACTTTGCTTGGTATTTTGTTACTGCATGGAATATTTTTGCATTTCCTGGTTCATAGTTGGTTGACGTCAGTGGTTTTGCTTGTTTTTGATGTTTAATTTCAATTTTTTGTTATTTTATAAGGATTTTGTTTATCTGTGGTTATAAATCAGATCATTGACATATTTTAACTGAGGATCTAAAGCAGTATTCTTACTTGGAATACTTTATTGGTTCATTTATAGATCTCTTGCATTTGAGCACCAAAACTTTTCTTCCAGAGCTGAGCTTGATATTTCTGTAAGTAGTGTGTGCTCATATAGTGTCAGTCAGTGAAAGTTGCTGACATGAAACAGATATACCCCACTGTTTCTCTTGTTGAGCAAGCATGACTGCTTCTTCTTCTTTCTTGTGTCTGTCTGTGGATATTATGGGGAGAAGAAGCTGAAAACTAGCACTGAGCTGGAAGGCCAAAAGAGGAGAAATGTGTGGTGTAAAGGTCTCCTTTGCATTGTTGATTCAGGTTTGGGAGACCCCTCTAAAGTCCAGCCCCATGCACTTGTATTTGTGGGAGGTGGAAACAAATACAGTTTGGGTAATGGGGCCCTGGTGATGCTGTGATGAACTTAGAAAGTTGGTAGTGGATTATACATCAACTTTGCTGGTCAATTCACCTTTATGTTTTGCATAAAGCCCTACAAGTTACATACTTTCTAGTTTCTATTTGTTAGGTGGTAATGGGGTACGTATATTAACTGCAGTTTTATCTCAAGGGTAATGTGAATTGCTTAGTGGCAGTTTTAGTACGGTAGGCCAGTTTTTGTGATTTTTTTGTTTTTTGCATGTAATTATAGTTATGCATTTGTTACATATTGGTTCATTTTTTTAATTCCCCTGATGGGACATATCCTGAGATAATTTGCATGAATGCAGTGATATGTGTTAAGTGCTTTGAATGCAATGATATGTGTTAAGTGCTTTTCCAGTGTATTTAGATATTGTGTTTTGTGTGAGATGGCTATAGCTCTGGTATTGCTCTGAGTCTGAGTAGTCAGCTGGGTTTTAAACAACAACAACAATAGTACTAATAATGATAACATTAGTAATAATAATAATCATAATAATAATAATAATAGTAATGATGATGATGATGACTATCATGATGATGACAACAGCAGCAACAACTCAATAACAACATTGATAATAGTAATAATTGTAACAGTAGTAATAATAATAATAATAATAACCATCACCATCATCATTATCATCATCATCATCATCATACAACTGCCCATGAAAGTAAATGGAGAAAGAAATGTCCAGAAAGAATGTGACCACATCTGTGCAAAACGGCCAGTATGGCATGAAATCATCCACAGGGTTTTGACATCATAGGCTTAATGTGAGAGGTTATAGTGCCATTGCAGCCATAAAGCGCTGACTGTGTCTGCCTAGTGGCTGGTTGTCACTGGCATGTGAAACTAAAACTGTAAAGATTAATTTCATTCAAACCACAGGATTGACCATTTGGTGTGTGACTATGCTTGAACAACAACAAGAACAACTATAGCAAAAACAACAACAAAACAACAAGAACAATACTAGCTGCATCAGTAGCAACAAAAACAAAATAACTGATTCATTTTCAGTCACTTTACAGCTAACATTGATAGATACTGGCTCTGAGAATATTTTAGGTCTCTACCACCTCTCTCTCCCACACCAGGGTTATGGGACATCTATGCCTTATTCAGTTGCTTGTTTATTATTATCATTGTTTTTTCTCAGTGCCATTTGTTGTTTTCAGAAATATGTGGATACCAGGCCATGCCATCATGGCATGTCTGCTGTGCATGCTGGGATTGGTAGGACTGACGCAGACTCAGCTGACGCTTGAAGATCAGACTTGTCTTCTCGACAATCAGGGAGGATGTCCCCTCGGAAGACCTCCGTGAGTTCTCACATTTTGTTGTTGTTGAAGTTTTCATTATGATCATAAAAATTAAACTGCATAAAGTGTAAAATGTCAACACATCGACCCTTACATATACATAGAAATATTACATAACAAATTGGGAGTTAGCACATTCTGTCTTATCTTTCTGATGCTCCCCCCCCCCCCCCCCTCCAACTACTCCTTGGCCTCCTGCTTCTTTTATAAAGAGAAATTTTTAAATCTCTCTCATTTTTTTGCGTCAGCTTCAGGAATATTACCCTTACATCGGTCCAACATCTCCCAGTGCTATGCAAGAAGTCCACATGTGCTCTAGGGACACCCACCTGAGGAGATCCTTTACTGCTGCTTTTTTATATATTTTTTTATCTCCCTTTCCTTTATTATTAAGATAGAGGAATGCATGTGTGTATTGTGTGTTATGAGCATGTATGTATATATGATGTACCTGCATACTTGCACATTCATTTATGCTTTGTATATATATGCACATGTCTGTACACTTGCACATTCTGTTATGTGTGTTTGTATGTTGGAGTATCTGTAAAGAAGAAGATTTAACTTGGCAGGATCTACATGGTGGTGGCACCAAGGCGAGTACATGCAGGGCAAGTGGTTCAAATCTTTGCCACCATCCTGCATATGGAGTATGGGCGCTACGCCAGAATCAATGTGCGTGTGTCCATCACGCAGGGCTTGAAAGAAATAGCGTCGACTGAAGTTCTCTTTGAGAGACCCTCCAGCAGAATCATGCAGCTTTTGGTAAGTATCTTCATGGACGAAATGTTTCTGACAGTACTATGTTTTGTGACATTTAGGCACTTGCTGTAAGAAAAAAAAATCACAGCTAATGCTTTTGGCTGGAGGCATGACCTTAGATAATGTGCACGAATGCATTGATATGTATTTTCTTTTTTTGTTTTCCTGTTGTAGTTTTGTATGTTTTGGAATGGTTATAGCCCTGATATGGCTCTGCGCAGTTGGCTCGGCTTTAGACAACAATAACAATACCAATAACTGCTGGTGGTGTTCAGTCTTTCTTTTTGTCTTAAAAAGTAATAAAGTAGCATGTGTTATCATTTAATTCTATTTTTACATTCATTAATTCTGTTGGTTATGATTTTATTTATCATTCAGTGACAAGAAATAAACACAACACAACACAGCACAGCACACACAGCACAGCACAGCACAGCACAGCACAGCACAGCACAGCACAGCACAGCACAGCACAGCACAGCACAGCACAGCACAACACAACACAACATAACACAACACAACACAACATATGAACTCGTATGAAGGAGAGAATTCTGTAAGGAATCGTTTTGATTTATTTGTCAGTTCATCTCTATTGGTTGTTTTTATTATTCATTCATTTATTTGTTTATAGGTACCAGAAAATACCCTGAGGGAAATTGCCGTCTGCGGTTGCAAGGAACACTTGAACAATCGGCATTTGGCAATATCTTTGAGAATGAGACAGACATCGAGTTTTCAACCAAGCACGCATCGCTCTTCATACAGATGAACAAACCTCTTTATCGCCAAGGGGATAAAGGTATTGATGCATACTTCAGTGTTGTGTTGGGATTTGATGTTTAGGGATGGGTTGTGTTTTATTTTGTTCTGCTGTGTTGTTGCACTTTGCACTTCAAGACAGGTTGATAAGTTTAAATGTCTGGGAGCAATCATCTCACCAGGCGGCAGTTGCACATCAGAAATAGTCAGCAGAATTGACCAAACCAAAACAGCATTCAAGAAGATGAAAAGCGTTCTTACCAACAAATGCCTATCAATTAACATCAGAAAGAGAATTCTTGAATGTTACATAGAACCAATACTGTTATACGGTTGTGAGGTGTGGACAGTGATCACGCAAAACCAGGACAAGATTGAGTCAGCTGAAATGTGGTTTCTAAGAACATTGAGAGTTCCATGGACAGCAAAGAAAACAAAGAGACAATTTTGGTGGAGGCAGACACAAGAAATCATTGATAAGGGAGATTAGGAAAAGACAGGCAACATTTATAGGACATTTTATGAGGAAAGGGGAATTAGAGCACCTGGTCACAGCAAGAAAGCAGGAGGGAAAGAGAACACCAGGTAGACCCAGGGAGAAAATATTGGATGGACTTGAGAGGTGGCTGAGGGCAGAGAGGGTGGAAGAAGTACTCGCATTGACAAGGGATAGATTCATAAGGAGGCCCATGATTGCCAACGCCATGCAGCAGGACACACGATGATGATGATGTGTTGTTGCAATGATCAGAATGCAAAGACTGTGGACAGATTTTGCTGCTTGGGCAGCATATTAAATAGCAGTGGGCCTTTTGACGCTGAGGTGGCGCTGCATATGTACAAGGTTAGCACTGTCTTTGGAAGGCTGTTCGAGAGATTGTGGCAAGGCCATAGCATCCGGCCATCAGCAAAGATTATTGCATATGAAACAGTTGTTTTAAGTGCCATGCTGTGCTGCTGTGAGACCAGGCTACTTTCTGACAGCACATGCAGAAGCTGGAACAGTTCCATCAGACATGATAGCGCAAG
>JAPXFY010000020.1:39095026-39110026 GCA_030674185.1 Monoplex corrugatus | reverse complement strand
TGCAGACAAACGCTGGAGGTGTGTGTGTGTTCATTTTTTTTTCTTTAGGGAGGGGGAAGGGAAGATAGAGAAACAGACAGGAAAAGACAAAGAAAACAGGTCCAGGTTAATAGATAGATGGAATTGAATCTTAACAGTAATTATACACGAAACATTATCACCGAAACACAAGCTATATAAATGTTAAAGTAATGCATAAACAGACCTGTTTACCAGTGATTCTTAAATTTCAACTAACCTAAGTTGATATGTTACTTCCCTGAAATGCGCTTAGGATAGGTTGTTTTTTCTTTAGAACTTTTTATGGTGAAAAAAATACAGTTCTTTGCAGTAAAACAGACTGATAAATTGGACGGAGTGGTCAACGTCTAGGGGCATCTCCTTAGATTATGTGCGCGAATGCATTGATACGTGTACGTAATTTCCTTTTCCTTTTTTTTTCCTGTTGAAGTACAGTATGTTCATTGAAATAGTTATAGCCCTGTTATGACTGTATGCAGTCAGCTGGGCTTTAAGCAACAATAAGAACAAGAATTACTGGATTGTTGCAGGCCTGGTGAGCAGAGAATTTCAGCTGTCAGATCAGCCAACATATGGAACCTGGGCTGTTCGTCTGAGTGCCTTTGTAAGTTTTGTTGTTTTTTGTTTTGTTGTTGTTAGTTTTTTGTAGTCTGATTTTTATTGGATGTGTGTATGGACATTATTTTGTCCACACTATGCAGGCCTTGTTTTGCTGCACAATCTGCTTACTCATCTTTGGTGGGCATGCATCTTGGGTATTTTCATGTTTCCTTAAGCCACGGACATTGGCATGATTTATAGGATCTTTAATGTGCATATTTGATCTTCTGTATGGGGTTTATACAAAGGGGATTCAGGCATTAACAGGTATGCACGCATGTTAACTGGGGATATCCAAAAAAATCTCTACCTTTACTCTCCATGCTGGAGGTGCCTAGATAGGATCAAACCTTGACCCTTTAATTAGAAGTCTGACATCTTACCCACCTGACTGTTGTGTTCGATCAAATCTTGACCCTTTAATTAGAAGTCTGACATCTTACCCACCTGACTGTTGTGTTCTTCATAGGTTTTCATTTGAAATGGCACAAGAAGTATGTATTTTGGGGTTGCGTGTAGCTTATTCAAGAGGCATTCGTTGCACTTGGACAGTTCTGTATAAGTTCCACCCAATCTGCCATTTAGCAGACTCCTTGAGCCTGTGCAAAGCATATACACTGGCAAGATGTTGAAATGGATGTGGGAGACAGGATTTGCAAAATATTAAGCTGACACCACCAGAATGATTGAAACATTAAGAGTACAAGAAAACAGACCAATGTGACCAATTTTTATGTTACTGGCTACGATAGTACTCAAGACATCAGATCTTGGGTCCTCATCTCTTTTGGAAGGTTTTTTTTTGGTGGTGGGGGGGGGGGGGGGGGGTTGAAGAAAGAAGAGATGAGAAGATGAGCAGCACATTTTCATTTCTGATGGTTTGACCTGAGGCAACAAAGAAACACAGGCCAACAACTACTCAGCCAAACTGAACTTTAACCCTTTTACTTCAAAGCAGAGTATTGTTACTGCCAGTGAACGACTTGTAAGCAGAGTCCTGTTGCTGGCAACCAGCACATGTGAGACATTTTGAAATCAGTCAGTCGATTTTTTTTTCAGTCAGCTGTTTGCATTGTTGAATTCTGGCCATGCGTTAAAGCTGCAAGGTCAGTTCTGTGAGCTGTGCTGCATTTGCATAGGGTTATAATTATTAGCTAATTAAGTTTTAGCTAGCTAGGTATTAGCTAAAGTGGGATTGAGGAGGAGATGATTGTTTTTCCTTTCACTTTGTGTGTGTGTGCTTGTTTGTGTATGTGTGTGTGTTGTTCAGATGTGTGTGTGTGTGTGTGTGTGTCTGTGTGTGTGTGTAGTGTGTGTGTGTGTGTGTGTGGTTTATTGTTTTGTTCTGTTACATATTGTTTTATTGTTTTCATATACATTTTGAAGCAGTTTTTTAATTCTAAGCTGGGGTTCTTGAATTCTGAGTCATCTGTTTTATTTTTCCGGCATCATTGATCTTTAATTTCTGTTGATACAGGGTCATAAATATCGCCGTGAATTCCAAGTGGAAGAATTTTGTAAGTAAATGTGTGTGTGTGTGTGTGTGTGTGTGTGTGTGTGTGTGTGCGTGCGTGCGTGCGTGCGTGCGTGCGTGCGTGCGAGCGTGCATGCTTGTGTGTGTGTGTGTGTGTGTGTGTGTGTGTGTGTGTGTGAATATATTGATGTGCTTGCATGTGTGTGTGTGTATATGCATATATGTATGTAAGAATGCATACGTCTGTCTGTCTGTATAGACATATATTGTAAACTGTGTTGTATGTTACCGAGTTGATATTTATGATTTTTTGACAGGGCAAATTCTATTTTGTTGTTCCATCATAGAATTCATCTCCCGTTTCTTAATTCACCGCATATCTCTTCTCTACTTTCCAATTAACCACAATTCGCTTTTTATGATTTCATATCAGTCATCTTCTCCAACTCTGTGAAATATCAGGGAAGTTGGTTGTTCTGCTGTTGTCTTCGTTCTAAATCTTGTGGATTAGTTTCTTCATTGTCTTTTGTGCATGCTTGACAAAGGCCAGTTGGCTGAAAATTTGTGCTTGTCTTGTTTTTTTCTTCTTCTTTATATGAGATATGTATTTGTATTCTTATTTTCATGTGTTTCTCGTTTCGGTTTTGTTATGTTAATAGTTTTAATTGAAATATGAACTGACTTCTGACAGTTTTAGGTGCTATAACCATTTTTCTGTGTTTTTATGTTTTTTGTTTATGCATTTGTGCTTAGTTGTTTTTTTTCTTCTTTAATTTTAAACTTCTTTGGTGATAAATTGGCTGGAATTGCCAACACCAGGGCCATACCCATAGAGTATTTACATGAATGCAATGATGCTTTTAAATACAATTTAAAAATCCCCCTCTTTTTCCAACAATGAATTCTACAACTACTTCTTTCCCTAAGTTTGTGTAGGTCTTTTTTCTTAAAATATATTAAAAATTGTAATGTAGTCTTTGTTGATTGTATACATATGCCTGGTGTGTGAACATGCATTGATTTGAATTGTCAAGATTTGTACCATATAAATATTGTCATTATTGTTATTATTATTATCAGATGTGCTTAAATTGTTTTTACCATTTTTATCCAGGATCATCAGTGTGTTCAGATGTTTATGTTTTGCTTGTGATGGTTGTAGTCTTGATATGTCTCTGAGCAGTTGCTTGGGCATTAGACGCTACATTTACTATTACTAACCATTGTTGAATGATGGAAAGGGCAGATTCCATTTTGTTAGGCTAATGGTTTTGATTATTTTGTGTTAAACGGGGGATTTTCCTTTTTGTGTATGTGTGTTACTGGTTTTGATAATTGGTATGTGATGATTATTTTGGATTTTTTTTCCATCCCATGGCATTTGTGGCCTTGGTGCGTATGGAAATTATTGCGATCCCAGAAACACTGTCCTGAGAATGTTGGAGCTGAAGCTGAAACTGACACTAGTGATATGTGTTTAACAGGGGAACCACGATTTGACGTGAATGTGTCTGTACCCACTTACCTCATCGAGAACAGCACCGAGTACATCACTGGAAAAGTGTTGGCAAAGTAGGAACTAATTGATGCCTATTTTAGTATATTTCTCTTTTATTCTGTGTCTTTCTGTCTTGTGTTTTCTTAAAAAGAAATTTTAAAAAGGGAAATTCTTTCATATTATCTACTAGGGATGTGTGTGTGTGCATATGTATATATGTGTGTGTGTGTGTGTGTGTGTGTGTGTGTGTGTGTGTGTGTGTGTGTGTGTGTGTGTGTGTGTGTGTGTGTGTGTGCAGGAACTAATTGATGCCTGTTTTAGTATACTTCTCCTTTATTCTGTGTCTTTCTGTCTTTTTTTGTTGTATTTTTTTAAAAGAAATTTTAAAGAAGGGAGATTATTTCATATTGTACAGGAGGGATGTATGTGTGTGTGTGTGTGTGTGTGTATATATATATATATATGTGTGTGTGTGTGTGTGTCTCTGTGTGTGTTTGTGTGTGTGTGTGTGTGTGTGTGTGTGTGTGTGTGTGTGTGTGTGTGTGTGTGTGTGTGTGTGTGAACTAATTGTAGGAACTAATTGATGCCTGTTTTTAATATACTTCTCTTTTATCTGCGTCTGTCTTTTTTGTTGTATTTTTTAAAAAGAAATTTTAGAAAAGGGAGATTATTTTATATTATCCAGTAGATATTGTGTGTGTGTGATGTGTGTGAACAATTGGTGCCTGTTTTTTGTATATTTCTCTTTTATTCTGTGCCTTTCTGTCTTTCTTGTATTTTTTAAAATGAAATTTTAAAATGGGAGATTATTTCATATTATCCAATAGAGATTGTGTGTGTGTTGTGTGTGAACAATTGATGCCATTTTTTTTTTTATATTTCTCTTTTGTTCTGTGCCTTTCTGTCTTTCTTGTTGTATTTTGTAAAAAGAAATCTTAATATTTCATATTATGCAGGAGGGATGTGTGTGTGCATATGTATGTGTATATGTGTGTGTGTATATGTGTGCGTGTGTGTATGTGTATGTGTGTGTGTGTGTGTGTGTGTAGGAACTAATTGATGCCTGTTTTTAGTATATTTCTCTTTTATTCTGTGTCTTTCTGTCTTTCTTGTATTTTTAAAAAGAATGTTAAAAAAAGAGATTATTTCATATTATCCAAGAGGTGTGTGTTTGTGGCCAGAGTGTATACAGTATTGTGTTTGTGGCCAGAATGTATTAACAGTATTGCCTTAACTATTTATGGAGTCACAAGTGCAGAGATCTGGAAATCGTGGGGTCATGGTTATGGTCACACAGAACAGAAAAAGGCCTGAAATTAGCACTTCTTTTTGTTTGGAATGTATGCGAACAGCACTTTCTTAGGAACTTTTGGCAATATTTACATTCTGTTTTCGCGGTTGTGACAATCAAACCATCATCCTCCATGCGTGCCAGCTTTTATTACAAATGAAGCTTCTTCAAGGTAACAGTGTCATTTCATCATCATCATCGTCATCTTGTGCCCTTCCGCATGGCGTCGACAATCATGGCCCTCCATGCGAATCTATCCCCTGTCACTGCAAGTACATCTTCCACGCTCTCTGTCCTCAGTCACCCTGCAAGTCCGTCCAATATCTTCTCCCTGAGTCTACCTGGTGTTCACTTTCCCTCCTTCTTTCCTGTTGTGACCAGGTACTCTAATTCCCCTGTTCTTATAAAATGGCCTATAAATGTTGCTTGTCTTTTCCTAATCGTCTTTATGAATGATCTTCTTGTGTCTATCTCCATCAAGACTGTCTCGTTTGTTTTCTTTGCTGTCCATGGAACTCCTAACATTCTTCTTTGAAACCACTCTTCAGTTGCCTCAATCTTGTTCTGGTTCTGCATGTTGATTGTCCATGCCTCACAGCCATATAACAGTATCGGTTCTGTATACCATTCATGCATGACTATCATTCCAGGTGGGAGATTAGTGCCCTAACTGCATGACTATCGTTCCATTTGGAATTAGTGTCCTAACTGCATGACAATCATTCTAGGTGGAAGGTTAGTGTCCTAACTGCATGACTATCATTCTGCATGGAAGATCAGTGTCCTAACTGCATGACTATTGTGCATGTCAGGTCTATGTGTCCATACATTCTTTTTAATACTGTGTAATACATGTCACTGGTCACCAGTTAAAATCTTCTTTATATTAAATTGGTTTCATTTGTCACTGGTGGTAAATAGGTTTATGCAATAAACATATTTTCTGGATTTCTGAATTTAACAATGTTGATACCAGTATCAGTTTACATCTACAGCCATACAAGGGTCGTGCATGTATCGGCAATGCATCAATCACAGCATACTTCATGCCACGGCCGGCAGTCTGGAACCAGACTCAGGGTTGGCTGAAGGCATATGAGAAGCGCCAGGCTCTGGGATTGGCTGTCAATGAGGATCCACCAGAGTACTTCCCCCTTTCGGCACTGTCACCTAAGGATTACCACATGTATCTGGAGTATGACTATCATTTTGTTGACTATGTGAGTTTGAGCCTTTTTTCTTTCAAACTTGTTTCTGTTTGTTTTATGGAAAGGACATATACATACATTGTCTGTAAAGCATAGTGACAATCACATCACAGGATTTAAACTTCAAAACACATAAAAGTCATCAGTACTTTTTACAAAGAAAGCAGATATATTTATCAAACGGAGAATAGTTTACAAGCAACATAAAATAATGGCTATATTGAATACAGAACAAACATTTGATGTTGCAGACATGTAAGAGTCACCTCAGGCATCTGTATGGATGCCAAATACAACAGCCATTTTCCTCTAAAAGTGTGCAAGCTCCAAGTCAATTTTATATTCTGCTGTGTGGTGTTTTGTGGTAAGGTATTTTCTAAAATCTGCAATCCCCCATGGGGGTGCCTGGGGCTCTGGCATATAAATAGTATCCCCACGTTCTGGAAAATCTGTGCTAGAAATTTCCTCCTTTCTGTCACTCTTTTTGTTCCTCCTTTGCCCCCTTGGGGTGTGAACTGATTTCACTAGTGCAGCAAGATATGTGTACATATCGTGCACCATCAGTTAGTGTATTTTGTTAATTGGAAGTGAAATTAATTTTCACATTTAAAAGTAGCAACGGAAAATTCAGTCACAGGGCGGTGATGAGGTTGACAGTTCCAGGGAGTAGAAACAAACTTCCTCTATTTTTTTCATCTGTTTGTTTGTTTGTAGAGGACCTGAAGGTGAAAAGCATTACTTTTTTGTCTGTGTTTGTGTGATATGTTTTACGCTCAGTGAATATGGTTTTGTATTTTTGCATTCAAAACAGTGGTTACATGCGCTTTTTTCCCCTGCAAATCACCCCCATTTTTATGAGACTTGATTCTAATGAGCAGAAACAGAGGCATGTTTGCAGGCTGCCTTCATCAAGACATGGGTCAGACAACAGATGACATGCAATCAAATGGTCTTTGTCTCAGATACTTGCTTATTTTCCTGGCTCTGGAGAAAGAAAGACTCCTTCCACCTGACCAAAGCCTTCCTGCATGTCAAAAGAATGAAAAGAGCAGTCCACTAGTCGATCCCTGCTCACTGTTGGATATCAGTCAAGGAGACAGAAGATAACTGGCAAAAAGAGGAGCCCAGGAAGATTATCCGGACAGCATCAGCTACAGCAAGAAGAGGAGCATCATCAGATCACTCTTTAAGCCGCAGACAGAAAGGGATGACTGACCGCTTTCTGTCCTGAGACAGCAAGTGATCCTTATGAGATTCTGCCTGAGCCACCACTGGCTCAGTGCCTATATGAACCATAGTTTCAGTTTCAGTTTCTCAAGATGATGTCTCTGTACTCAGAATGAATTCCATATGCACTAACATCACAGGTGCCAATGTGATGGCGATCATGGCACAAGCCTTAAGCCAGCACATAAACCCATGAGCTGGCCAGGTCCTGAGGTCTTATCTAGCCTGTTTTATCTAGCCTACACTTTTTATTGTAGAATTGTATCAGTCTATCTTTGAAACAGTCTTGATTACATGTAAATGGCGTGTGTTTCTGTGTATCTTATCTTCAGAGAAAAGAACAGATAAATGAAATAAATAAGAAAGTTATGAATCACAACACAACTAGCCACTCAGTATAAACTTGGCTCACATCACAGAAACCCCCCCCCCCCCCCCCAGTCAGTGCACAAAGCCACAAGATGAAAACAATATTTCCCATTAATCAAAAGTTCAAGCTAACGCCTTCAACCAGCCTTGCAGTCAAGAGGACCAGACAGCTCAAAACATGTCACCTGTATGAAATGGAGTGATAGAAAATAAATGTGACCAGTTACAGGATCGCTGACCACTAGGATCCATGGTAGGAACTGGAAAATAAAAAATTGATTCATCACCAGATCCTCCCTGACTATGCAGACTGATTGCTGAGGACATGGTTGGGTGTGCCTGCTTTCACCTGTGTGCTTCAGGATATTTGATATTTTGATCTGATATTGCTGTCGTTTGATGTCAAATATATCCTGTATCATCTCAGTGTATGTATAAATTGTTACTATATGCTGTGCTGTTGTTTGATTTCAAATATATCCTGTATTGTCACAATGTATTGTTGTTTGATTTCAAATATATCTGGTATCATCACAATATATGTGTAAATCATTACTATATGCTGTTGCTGTTTGATTTCAAATAAATTTGTACTGTCACAGTGTATGTGTAAATCATTACTATTCATACTGTTTCAGTTTTCCGGAGGTCACATAGAATTCCAGTGGAGTTTTGACGAAGTTAGGGACTTGGGTCGGAGGGCAGGCGAATACCATACCATTGTAGGAAGTTCGGTGATGTTTTTTGTCAATGTCACTGATTGGTACACATCTTTAAACCGCACTGGCTGGGCTTCCACTTCCATCTTTGATTCTCGCGTCAGGCTTCATCTGATTGGGAGCAGTGTGCGGTCCTTCAAGCCTATGTCAGAATTTTATGTACAGGTAAAGTCTCTCTTTTTTTTCTTTTTTTTTTCTTTTGCTTTGGTTGTAACTACAAACTTGCGCTATGCTGATGATACTGTGCTGTTAGCAGACAACATTACCAGCAAAAAAAGAATGCTATCATCATCATCATCTCATCATGTGCTCTGCTGCATGGCTTGGCGATCATGGCCCTCCATATGCATCTATCCCTCGTTGCTGCAAGTGCATCTTCCACCCTCTCTGTCCTCAGCCACCCTGCAGTCTGTCCAATATTTTCTCCCTGAGTCTACCTGGAAAGAATTCTATACAGGGTAGATTCAAAGGCAAAAAGGCTGGTCTGAACTTGAACGCCAAGAAGACAAAAGTGCTACATATCAAAGGCAAAGACGCTGAAAACAATCATGACATTTTAATTAACAAGGTTCCTTTAGAAAATGGTAAGGATTTCAAATATCTTGGCTCTGTAAAAACTGATGATGGAACCTGCTCCAAAGACATCAAAATAAGAGTTGGAATGGCAAAGCAGAAAATGGTCCAACTCAACAACATCTGGAAAGACAGAGGCATACCAAATGGCCTGAAAGTTAGACTTTTAAAATGTTTGATCTGGCCAGTCATGATTTATGGCTGCGAAGCCTGGACTCTGAGATTGCAGAAGAATTGAGGCAGCAGAGATGTGGTTTTATCGGAGACTACTACGTGTTAAATGGGCAGATAGAAGAAGAACTAATGAAAGTGTCCTGGAAGAACTTGATACCACCAGAAAACTACTAGCAGACATCAACAAGAGAAGACTAGAATACATTGACCATGTGTCATGCAACAAGAACACAGACCTCATGGCAACCATCTTTCAAGGAAAAACAGTGGCAAAAAGGAAGAAAGGCAGACCTCCAATCTCATATATCGAGAACATAACATCGGTGGCCTAAATATTCAAGAAATTGTCCACTAAAGTCAAAACAGAGCAGCCTGGAGGGAGATGGTGGTGTCCAGGTGTGCAGCGGCCAACACCAAACTTGGTGATGCCAACAGGTGAGACAAGTGATGGGGTTGTAACTATATATTGTATTGAACAATTTTTGTTGTGTTTCTTCAAATCCTTGTTGGGATTTTAGATTCTGTCTTTATTTTTTGTTGTTGTTGTTCAGCTGATTTTTGTTGTTAAGAGTAAGTAGATTTATACTGTACTATTCTTAGACCATTATCAAATTATTATATTCAGGTAGTTTGTCTTTTTTGAATTGCTCAGCAAAATTGTGACACAAGATACAAAAAAAAAGCATTCTTCTGTGGAACAACTTCTATGATATTTTAACATATGAGAGTTTATAATCAATTAGTTAACCTGCACACAAAAAACAAAGAAGTTTATAATTCACAGGTGAAATTGCATGCAGAAAAATAAAAGCAAAACAAAGAAGAAGAAAAAAGAGAAAAGGCAGAAAGGAAAACAGTAATGACAACAAAAACTAAAGCATCAAGAGCAAAACAGTACAAAAACAGTATCTATTGCAGTCCTTTTTCTTTTATTCTCCTTCTTTGATTAAAAGAGAAGATAGAAACAAAATTCAAAGAACAGCAGTTTAGAGTACAGTTTCAGAAATGCATAGCTGTGCTTTTAACCATGTATTCATTCAGTTATTCACACCACCACCTTTTCATCATTTCCACAAGGTTGCAGTGGCCAGGTACGATGGAACACCGGTCATTGACAACAAACCGGTGACTTTTTCCACCTATATGAGCAGCCAGTCAGCTCCATCGTCTCCCATGAATCCTGTGTCCATCCTGCCCGTCAATGGTATTGCTTCCGTCCCTGTGTACCCCGACGTCAACACGCAGCACATCACTGTCAGGGTGGGTACCAGACCTGCTTATTTCTCTCTGGTGTGTTCTTTTCTTTTTTTTTGTCTTTGTTTTCCTTGCTGTTCCATTCTTCATGCTGCTTCAGGGGTCACTGATTCTGGAACACTTTTTTTTCTCAATGCTAAGATGATAGAATGGAGATGGTAGTGATGATGCTGTGGAGTTTCACTCTGACTGAGACTGTTTGACAGGGCTGTACCTTCCGCTTTTTCCCCCGTGGGGATGCTGGGGGCTCTTTCAGTATAAATAGTATCCCCACCTTTTGGAAACTCTATGCTAAAAATTTCCTCTTTTCTGTCACTCTCCTTGTTTTTTTTTCCTTCGTTGCTTTCTATCATTTCTTCCTATTATTTTCTGCCTTGCTGGTCCATTCATCTGTGTGTGTTCGATAAAGTCTTACATACTTTCTCTAAGGATTGATAATTGGGTACATGTATTAAGTGCATTTTTTGGCTCTAGGGTAGAGAGATATGCGGAAGCAATTTTAGGTAATTTAGGTTCATTTTTGTGTATGTTTTAGTGTCCTTAGGTATGCTTAGTTAAATTTGTATTCAGGTGTATTTTTTAAATCCCCGGTGCAATAAAAAATGCGAGGGGCATCTCCTTAGATTATGTATGGGAACACATTAATATGTGTACTTAATTTTCTTGTCCTTTTTTTTCCTGTTGAAGTATTCTGTATGTTTTGAAACGGTTATAGCCCTGATAAGGCTGTATTCAGGTGGCTGGGCTTTAAACAAAAATAACAATAACAATAAAGAAACCCTCCTCTTTCTGTCATCCTTTATCCCAGCATCAGCCAGACTAGAGAGATACAGATATCCGCTTTGGGGTCAGAAAATGTCAGCAACACCCTCATTTTAGAACCTGACAAGGCTTGGCTGCATGGTCCCAGTCTTCTCAGAGAACTCATAACATATTCAGTTTTGGGTTTGAGTGTGACAGGGCTGAAAAATCCCCCAGTATCCTTATTTTTGGGATTGTTTGGGTTTGGAACTCAGGACTTTCCAAGTCAGTAGTCTGTAACACTGACCACTTTGCCTGGTAGGTGAGAATTAGATTTCAGTATCCAGTATATTTATCATATTTGTAGAAGATTTATTATAAGTATAAGCCTTTGACTCCGGCATCGTGTCCACCAACTGCAAAAACTTAACCCTTTGACTTCTTCATTCTCTCCACCAGCTTCCTGCAGGAAGCCGATAGAGAGGGTGAGGGAGTCAAAGAGTTACGTTTTTGCTTTGCTAGCATGGTTGACAATGCAGGATGCTCGTAGACAGGTTGTGGGAGTCAAAGGGTTAAAAGTTCATGTGCACTGTTCCCTATCCCAGGCGTCCTATTATGACGGCGACCAAAGCAACCAGTTGGCAGCATCTTACAACAGCGGACAGTATTACAGTGACCGTTTGTCTGTGGTGGAGATGAGGGCCAGTCGGTACTACTCGCCCACCCAAAGTTACATCACTATTAGAACATCTACTGAGCGTCCAAAGGTATGTTCTTTAGTTTTAATGTTTCTGCGTGTTTGTTTTTTATTTCTTTTAATGTTTCTTCACGTATGTGCTTTTAGAACACTCTGTGTGTGTATCTGTACTCTGTGTGTGTGTCTGTGTGTATGTGTGTTTGTGTGTGTGTGTGTGTGTGTGTGTGTGTGGTTGTGTGTGAGTGAATGAAGTTCTTTCATTTAGTGTGACGATGTGTGTGTGTGTGTGTGTGTGTGTGTGTGTGTGGTTGTGTGTGAGTGAATGAAGTTCTTTCATTTAGTGTGACGCCGACAGGTGAAGTGTGGAACACCCCTTGGTTTTCTCCTTCTGTGTGTGTATGGATGTGTTTGGTCTCTGTCTATCTCTGTCCTGTCTCTGTTGCTCATTTTCTCCTAACTTCATTATGTTCCTCTCATTATCAAGAAATACATACGATTTCAATGGTTCATGATAGTGCAATGTCTTTTGTTTTCAGGTGAACGAATATATGATCTTTCACATCATGGTCAGTCATTTTGTCCCCCGAGTCTTCTACCAGGTCAGAAATCCATATTTTTATGTCTGATATGTTTTATGATAGTATACATGATCCCTGTATAATATGATATATTATTATTATTTTCCTGGATTTTTTTTTTTTTTTTGTGGGGGGGGGGGTCCAATTTCTGCATCACTTCAGCGGCATTATTCCTATGCTGCTTATTACAGCTCAGTGATGTGCTGCCAACTCCACATTCATTCAGTCAAAGTTCTAGTGCTATGAAGCCCATGGGAACCAGAGATGTCAAGTTACCATGAAGCCACCCATCAAAAATGATCCTGCATAGGTGTGGGTCATTTTAGTGGAGTTCGACAGCACCTGTATTTTTTTAAGAAAATTATTTACTCTATGTTGTTATGATGGATGATGTTGCAATACTATTTGATGATATGTCCTACATCATGATATTGTGTGCATTTAGATGTATGTGATATGGTATGGTGTGGTATGGTATGGTACAGTACAGTACGGTACGGTACGGTACGGTATGGTATGGTATGGTGTGGTATGGTATGGTATGGTATGGTATGGTATGATATGGTACTATATATGTCACAGCTTTTATGATGTATTTTGGATTTAATTTTGACATGAACAAGATGTGATGATATGATAGAATAGAAGTCTGTTCCTTTGTGTATTTGTGTTGTGTGTGTATGTGTGTGTGTGAGAGAGAGAGAGTGTGTGTGTGTTTGTGTGTGTGTGTGTGCATATATTTCATTTGTGTGTGTATTTCTGATTGAGCGCATTCCAAAACTGAAATCTTACATGACATTTGATTTATCCCCCCTTTCCTACTTCTGCCTCCAGGTGGCGGCACAGGGCAATATCATTATTGGTGATGAGCTGGAGATGACGTCCAAACAGAAAACATTTGCTGTAGCGCTGTCCAGACAGATGGTACCCACAGCTCGCCTCATTGTCTATTTCATCCAGCAGCCAGAGGAAATCATCTCCGACGTCCTCAACTTTTTCGTTAATGGAACTAGGCTGCATAGTGTAAGGAGTGTCTCCGCATGAGAGACATAATGTTAGAGATTTTCCCTCCGTGGGGATGCCTGGGGCTCTTTCAGTATAAATAGTACCCCACCTTCTGGAAATGCTGTGCTAGAAATTTCCCCTTTTCT
Organism: Monoplex corrugatus; assembly: GCA_030674185.1. Taxonomy (NCBI): domain Eukaryota; kingdom Metazoa; phylum Mollusca; class Gastropoda; order Littorinimorpha; family Ranellidae; genus Monoplex; species Monoplex corrugatus. Next base: position 39,096,451 of record JAPXFY010000020.1, on the reverse strand, counting down.
GTTACTCTCTTTGTTTCTGCCTTGTTCCTTTGCTTTCTGTCACTTCTTCCTGTCATTTTCTGCCTTTCTGGTCCATTCACCTGTATGTGTTGTACAAAGCCTTATATGCTTTGTCTTAGGATTGATAATTGGGTACATGTATAGACTGCATTTTTTGACTCTAAAGAAATGTGATGCGCAGAAGCAGTTTTAGGTAACTTACACCATGTTTTGTATGTTTTTGAGTGTTCTTAATTATGTTTACATTAATTATTCGGGTTTGTTTTTTTAAATTCTCTGGTGATAAATTGGACAGAGTGGTCAACACCAGGGGCATATAAAGAAGCAAAGTGTACAAACTACAAATGAAATGTGTGAATCACGCACAACATTGACATGTCTATCTTCCACCATAGAGAGAATTTTTTTGTAGCGTTCCTATTTTTCTTGGAAGCATGTATGCATATTGGTTTTCTTACACTGTGCAGGTGATATTTTGCTGCACAACCTGCTTACTCCATCGTTGGTGAGTTTGCATGCTGGATATTTTCATGTTTCTGTAAGCCAATGACTGACATGTCTTACAGGATCTTTAATGTGCATATTTGATATGCTGCATGCACATACACATTGGGGGTTAACGGACTGGCAAGTCGACACACATGTTGACCTAGTCTAGGAGATAAGGAAAAAAATCTTCACCCTATATCATACCCAGAACCTTCCACTTAGAACTCAGTTATTTCCTGCTCACAGGTGGCACTGGGCATCAATCGTGGGAAAGACTTCCGTCGAGACACAGTGGAATTCAATGCTTACGCTGACCCCGGGTCATACGTGGCCTTTAGTGGCATGCTATCAAGTCTGTACAGCCGTGGAATGAACGATGGAATTACCGAGAATGAGGTAAAGTACTTTTTTTGATTTGGTTTTTTATGTCTTTTCATTTTCTTTTTTATCACAATGGATTTTCTGTGTGAAAGTCAGGCTGACCACCCTGGGAAGGGTTGTAGTCACAAGGTAGCGCCATCCTTTTTCTTTGTTTTTTTTTTTTTCCATTTCATTTTCTGTTCTTTTTTTTTTCATTTTTGTTTGGCAATGAAAATGCGATTTTTCTATAGAATTTTACAGAGACATTGTTGTGGAATCTTTTGCAAGCGCTGAGCACATGTTTCACTCACACTCTCAGTTTATTGTCTCATCTGAGCCCCCCATGGGGATGCCAGGGGCTCTTTCAGTATAAACAGTATCCCCACCGTCTGGAAATTCTGTGTTAGAAATTTCCTCTTTTCTGTCACTCTCTTTGTTTCTGCCTTGTTCCTTTTCTTTCTGGCCTTTCTTCCTATCATTTTCTGCCTTGTTGGTCCATTTACCTGTATATATTCGATAAAGTCTTACGTACTTTTTCTTAGGATTGATAATTGGGTACATGTTTTAAGTGCGTTT
>JAPXFY010000020.1:39020026-39090026 GCA_030674185.1 Monoplex corrugatus | reverse complement strand
TGATAGGTGAACTGACCAAATTCCACTTTGTTGGTGTACTGTCTGCAGCTTTGGATGTTTTTTTTTACTGGAGAGAATAAGAGAGAGAGAGAGAATGATAACAGTACATTATTTTCCAGTGACAGATGTTATTAGCTGAAAGCTATTTTTTGGACCTGCTGTCATTGGCATGCCGAGCGTTGTGTTTCCATAAGCCAGCCACTGACATGACTTCCAGGATTTTTTGCACGCATATTTGGATGCTGTGTATGTGTATACATAGAAAGGGAGTTTAAAAGCACTGGCAGGTCTGCACATGTGTAGACAGGCAAGATAGGAAAGATCTCCTCCCTTTACCCACCAGGTGGAGGTGTCTTGGTGGACGAAATTCTGATTTGAGGTCCAGTGTTTAATTGACTTGACTACCATGCCCATCAGAGTGGAATGTGTGTAGATGAAGATGTGTAAATGTATGGCTGTGACTGTTCAACTTTACAGCACAACTCTGTGCTGATATTATGTCCCTGATTTTAACCCTTTGACTCCCACACCCTGTCTACCAGCATCCTGCATTGTCAACCATGCTAGTGAAGCAAAAACTTAACCCTTTGACTCCCTTATCCTATTCACCAGCTTCCTGCAGGAAGGGTAAAGGAGTCACAAAGGTTAAGTTTTTGCAGTTGATGGATAGGATGCAGGAGTCAAAGGGTTAATTTAATCTAGATCATGAATCTGTATGGCATGTGTGCAGATCTGGAGTTTTGTCAAAAGGGTTTTCTGCCCTGCCTAAGTGATTTTTCAGCCGACAGCTGCTACCCTGTGGAACAACAGTGCAATGGATTGTTTGATGCCTGTGAGGATGGCTCTGATGAATTTGGATGTAAGTTATGGTTCTTGTTTTTATTCATTTCCTTGTTTATTTTTAGTTTTGTTTTGTATTTACTTTCATTCATGGTTTGTTTTTTGTTGTTTGATTATTTCAGCGTGTTTTTTTTTTTAACATGAGGTAGCAAAACACAAATACATGATCAACAGCCATGCATAAAATGGACATTTTTAAAAAATTTGTATTTGATATATGAAGACTGATGAAAAGTGTGGTTTTTCTGTTATTTTGTGTATATGTATTTTATGAGTGGGCGTGTGTGCATGTATGTACATATGCTTGGGTATACGTTTACCTGTGTACTTGTGTGTACATGTTCATGCATGCATGTGTGTTTGTTCCTATGTGTATGCACACATACAATCCATATTTGTTTGTGGTTGCATATATATACGCATTTATGCAGTTATGTCTACAACTGACTGCCACAACAAGACGATGGAAATGTCATCACTATACCACATGAGTTGCTTCCCCTGTCTATTCCAGTCATTTATTCTGTCTTCCTTGAAGTCTAACTTGAAGACATACCTTTTTGTCCAGCAGGGGTTTCCCTTCTGTGTGTTCCCACCTGTTTGTTCTCCTTCCCCCCTGTCCTCCCCCTCCTGGTCTGTGTGTGTTTTTTACCCTTGAGTTTTTGTCATTGTGAGTGAATGCTTTGGTGAATGATAAGAGTGCGCACTCTGATTTGATTTATGCATCAAGATTTGGCACCAAATGAATGTTGTTGTCGTCATCATCATCATCATCATCATCATCATCGTTGTTATGTCATTATTACTGTTATTACTATTATTTTAATACATATCATCGTCATCGTCATCATCATCATCATCATCTTCATCATCATGTGTATTTCTGTTTTAGAGTTCCTCTTTCTCTTGGGTGCAAGTACGCATATCGTTTTGCCCATATTGTGGTATGTTGCTGTACAGTCTGCATACTCCATTTTTAACGGGAGTGCATGCTGTGTGTTTTCATGTTTCCTTAAGCCACCTGACTCTGGCATGACTTACAGGATCTTTGACGTGCGTGTTTGATGACCTGCGTGTGTATACACATGAAGGGGGTTTAGGCACAAACAGATGTGCACACGTCTTGATGTGGGAGATGGGAAAAATCTCTGTTGTTTATTCACTGGGTGAGAGATCTACTAAGGCAGGATCAAACCCAGACCCAAGACCTTGCAATTGTAAATTTGACATTTTGCCCATTGGTGTATTGTTTTCATTGTGTGTGTATATATATATATATATATATATATATATATATATATATATATATATATATATATATATATATATATATATATGTACATGTGTATATATATATAATATATATATATATATATATATTGTATTTTTATATATATATGTATATATATATATATATATATATGCACAGGTATAATGTGATGCATATGTGGTGTATCTCTCTCTCTCTCTCTCTCATATCTATATTATTATGTTATGTATATATTATACATATAAAGTATATGCTATGTGCGTGTATTCTCCTCCCTTCTGCGTATATCTATCATCTATCTATGTCTGTCTAGTATAGCTAGCTAGTATGTCTATGTCTACTATCTACCTAGCAGCTATCTGTCTATCTATATGCATTCTATCATATCTTCTCTTATCTGTTTATTCTCTATCTATCTGTTGTCTGCCTCTCACTATTTTCTGTATTAATATATGTGTGTGTGTGTGTGTGGTGTGTGGTGTGTGTGCGTGCGTGCGTGCGTGGTGTGTGTGTGTGTGTGTGTGTGTGTGTGTGTGTGTGTGTGTTTAAAAACAGGTGATTACCACAACAACACAATGATGGCGATGCCACCGTTGCATCACATGAGTCGCATCATGCGTTACTACGACAACAGCTCTTGGGCGTGGCAGGAGATCTTCGTCAAGTAAGCAGGTTTTAGTTTGAAATGGATAAGCACATCTACCAAGTGCAACACTTGTGATGTAGCCTGCTACTCCTGACCTCTGTGTGCTACAATGTTATACTCGTGTTAAAATCATTGCACTTCGGGAAAAAACTCAAGCTAGGTGTATTGTGTGTGTGCATGCATGTTAACCTAAAACATTTGCTTGCAAGGCCATGTGAACCAATCAAAACAGAACTGGCCTAATTCTGATTCTAACCAATCCTAGTTCTTGTCCTTTCCCTCTTGGATTTGGCTGGTGCAGCATGGGCCAATCAGAATCACACTTGTAATCAGAGTTGGTGCCTTTATAAAGAATAGTTGTTTGTAAACTTCATGTTGATGTGAAAAGATAACAAGAATCCCTTTGGCTCTGGATCAAAAATGTAACAACATGCTGAGAATTCATCTATATCAAAAAAATGACAGAATGATGAAAATCCTTTTGAACTGAAAAAATGGAAACCAACGCAGAAGTATTGGAAGAAACACTTACAGCAGTAATGCCAATGATAGTACAGATAATGAGTATCATAACAAAGATAAGAATATTAGTAATCATAATCACAACCAAATCATAATCATAATGACAGCATTTTTTTAGTAATGTCACTTGTGGTATCGATTTTTAGACTTTATCTATTTTTAACTCCTTATTCCTTATTTCTTTTATCTGTTTCTTTGTTTTATAATGTCGAGGTGATAGATTCAGAGGAAATGTTGGTGCTTCAAGCACAGCCCAGTTTATCTGCCTCAGTGTGTTGCTGTGTTTTCAGACCCAATGGTCGGGTGAACTTCCGGGTGCAGGTGCCCAAGTACCCACTACAGTGGGTCATCAACGGATTGTCCATGAGTCGTAACCTGGGGCTGGGCATCATGAGACGACCTGTTTCTGTGAGTAGTTTTGTTTGGACATTGTTTTATGATGGACATGGTGGTCTTGAAGAGGACAGACTAGACAGGGGGACATTGTAACACTGTGCATGTGGGTGAGGGAGACGAAATGAGTGTGCATGTGATTCAGATTTTTTTTTTTTTGGTGCTACCCCATATTGTGCCTACTCTAGTGGTGTAATCCCATGCCATCATTTCAGCTGCCCAATCTCAGATTTATTCACTCGGATCCCTGTTGCCAGAAAGTCCTTTGAAGGCAGTGATATCAGGCTGTTATAACAGGCATCTATTGAATGCAGTGATATCAGGCTGTCATGACTGGCATCTATTGGAGGCAGTGATATCAGGCTGTCATGACTGGCATCTATTGGAGGCAGTGATATCAGGCTGTTATGACTGGCATCTATTGGAGGCAGTGATATCAGGCTGTTATGACTGGCATCTATTGGAGGCGGTGATATCAGGCTGTTATGACTGGCATCTATTGGAGGCAGTGATATCAGGCTGTTATGACTGGCATCTATTGGAGGCAGTGATATCAGGCTGTCATGACTGGCATCTATTGGAGGCAGTGATATCAGGCTGTTATGACAGGCATCTATTGGAGGCGGTGATATCAGGCTGTTATGACTGGCATGAATTAGAGGCAGTCATATCAGGCTGTTATGACTAGCATCTATTGGAGGTAGTGATATGGGGCTGTTTGACTTGCATGAATTAGAGGCAGTGATATCAGACTGTTATGACTGGCATCTATTGGAGGCAGTGATATGGGGCTGTTTGACTTGCATGAATTAGAGGCAGTGATATCAGACTGTTATGACTGGCATCTATTGGAGGCAGTGATATCAGGCTGTTTGACTTGCATGAATTAGAGGCAGTGATATCAGGCTGTTATGACTAGCATCTATTGGAGGCAGTGATATCAGGCTGTTATGACTTGCATGAATTAGAGGCAGTGATATCAGGCTGTTATGACTGGCATCTATTGGAGGAAGTGATATGGGGCTGTTATGACTGGCATCTATTGGAGGCAGTGATATGGGGCTGTTATGACTGGCATCTATTGGAGGCAGTGATATCAGGCTGTTATGACTGGCATCTATTGGAGGCAGTGATATGGGGCTGTTATGACTGGCATGAGTTAGAGGCAGTGATATCAGGCTGTTATGACTGGCATGAATTAGAGGCAATGATATCAGGCTGTTATGACTGGCATCTATTGGAGGCAATGATATGGGGCTGTTATGACTGGCATGAATTAGAGGCAGTGATATGGGGCTGTTATGACCGGCATGAATTGGAGGCAATGATATCAGGCTGTTATGACTGGCATCTATTGGAGGCAGTGATATGGGGCTGTTATGACTGGCATGAGTTAGAGGCAGTGATATCAGGCTGTTATGACTGGCATCTATTGGAGGCAGTGATATCAGGCTGTTATGACTAGCATCTATTGCAGGCAGTGATATGGGGCTGTTTGACTTGCATGAATTAGAGGCAGTGATATCTGGCTGTTATGACTGGCATCTATTGGAGGCAGTGATATGGGGCTGTTATGACTGGCATGAGTTAGAGGCAGTGATATCAGGCTGTTATGACAGGCATCAATTGGAGGCAGTGATATCAGGCTGTTATGACTTGCATCAATTGGAGGCAGTGATATCAGACTGTTATGACTGGCATCTATTGGAGGCAGTGATATCAGGCTGTTATGACTAGCATCAATTGGAGGCAGTGATATCAGGCTGTTATGACTAGCATCTATTGGAGGCAGTGATATCAGACTGTTATGACTGGCATGAATTGGAGGTGGTGATATCAGGCTGTTATGACTGGCATGAATTGGAGGTGGTGATATGGGGCTGTTATGACTGGCATGAATTGGAGGCAGTGATATTGGGCTGCTATGACTGGCATCTATTGGAGGCAGTAATATCATTCCACTATGACTGGCATGAATTGGAGGTGGTGATATCAGGCTGTTATGACTGGCATGAATTGGAGGTGTGATATCATTCCACTATGACTGACATCAGTTGGAGGTGGTGATGTCAGACTGTTATGACTGGTATCTGTTGGAGGCAGTGATATCATTCCGCTATGACTGGCATCAGTTGGAGGCAGTGATATGGGGCTGTTATGACTGGCATCTATTGGAGGCAGTGATATGGGGCTGTTATGACTTGCATGAATTAGAGGCAGTGATATCAGGCTGTTATGACTGGCATCTATTGGAGGCAGTGATATGGGGCTGTTATGACTGGCATGAGTTAGAGGCAGTGATATCAGGCTGTTATGACTGGCATCTATTGGAGGCAGTGATATCAGGCTGTTATGACTGGCATCTATTGGAGGCAGTGATATCAGGCTGTTATGACTGGCATGAATTAGAGGCAGTGATATGGGGCTGTTATGACTGGCATCTATTGGAGGCAGTGATATCAGGCTGTTATGACTGGCATCATGTTTGGAGGGCAGTAATATCATTGCACTATGACAGGCATTTATTGGAGGCAGTGATATGGGGCTGTTATGACTGGCATCTATTGGAGGCAGTGATATGGGGCTGTTATTACTGGCATGAATTGGAGGCAGTGATATGGGGCTGTTATTACTGGCATGAATTGGAGGCAGTGATATGGGGCTGTTATTACTGGCATGAATTGGAGGCAGTGATATGGGGCTGTTATTACTGGCATGAATTGGAGGCAGTGATATGGGGCTGTTATTACTGGCATGAATTGGAGGCAGTGATATGGGGCTGTTATTACTGGCATGAATTGGAGGCAGTGATATGGGGCTGTTATTACTGGCATGAATTGGAGGCAGTGATATGGGCTGTTATTACTGGCATCTATTGGAGGCAGTGATATCAAGCTGTTATTATGGACATCTATTGGTGAGGCAGTGATATCAAGCTGTCATGACTGGCATCTGTTGGAGGTGTTGATATCAGGCTGTTATGACTGGTATCTGTTGGAGGCAGTGATATCATTCCGCTATGACTGGCATCTGTTGGAGGTGTTGATATCAGCTGTTATGACTGGTATCTGTTGGAGGCAGTGATATCAATTTGCTATGACTGGCATCTGTTGGAGGCAGTGATATCAGACTGTTATGACTGGCATCTATTGGAGGTGTTGATGTCAGACTGTTATGACTGGCATCTATTGGAGGCAGTGATATCAGACTGTTATGACTGGCATCTATTGGAGGCAGTGATATCAGGCTGTTATGACTGGCATGAATTGGAGGCGGTGATATCAAGCTGTTATGACTGGCATGAATTGGAGGCAGTGATATCAAGCTGTTATGACTGGCATCTATTGGAGGGTGATATCAGGCTGTTATGACTGGCATGAATTGGAGGCAGTGATATCAAGCTGTTATGACTGGCATCTATTGGAGGAGTGATATCAAGCTGTCATGACTGGCATCTGTTGGAGGTGTTGATGTCAGACTGTTATGACTGGCATCTGTTTGGAGGTGTTGATGTCAGACTGTTATGACTGGCATCTGTTGGAGGTGTTGATGTCAGACTGTTATGACTGGCATCTGTTGGAGGTGTTGATGTCAGACTGTTATGACTGGCATCTATTGGAGGCAGTGATATCAAGCTGTCATGACTGGCATCTGTTGGAGGTGTTGATGTCAGACTGTTATGACTGGCATCTGTTGGAGGTGTTGATGTCAGACTGTTATGACTGGCATCTGTTAGAGGTGTTGATGTCAGACTGTTATGACTGGCATCTATTGGAGGCAGTGATATCAAGCTGTTATGACTGGCATCTATTGGAGGAAGTGATATCAAGCTGTCATGACTGGCATCTGTTGGAGGTGTTGATGTCAGACTGTTATGACTGGCATCTGTTGGAGGTGTTGATGTCAGACTGTTATGACTGGCATCTGTTGGAGGTGTTGAAGTCAGACTGTTATGACTGGCATCTGTTGGAGGTGTTGATGTCAGACTGTTATGACTGGCATCTGTTGGAGGTGTTGATGTCAGACTGTTATGACTGGCATCTGTTGGAGGTGTTGATGTCAGACTGTTATGACTGGCATCTGTTGGAGGTGTTGATGTCAGACTGTTATGACTGGCATCTGTTGGAGGTGTTGATGTCAGACTGTTATGACTGGCATCTGTTGGAGGTGTTGATGTCAGACTGTTATGACTGGCATCTGTTGGAGGTGTTTGATGTCAGACTGTTATGACTGGCATCTGTTGGAGGTGTTGATGTCAGACTGTTATGACTGGCATCTGTTGGAGTGTGTTGATGTCAGACTGTTATGACTAGCATCTATTGGAGGCGGTGATATCAGGCTGTTAGACTGGCATCTATTGGAGGCAGTGATATCAGGCCGCTACAGCTGGCATGAATTAGAGGTGGTGATATCAGGCCGCTAAGACTGGCAACAATTGGAGGCGATGATATCAGGCTGTTACGACTGGCACATTGACTACCATTTAAGATCCTGAAGACAAGGGAGGAAAACCTCTCACTAGTTCTGTGATTGACCCAGGTTTCTTACGACCTAGGCAAGTGGTTGAACCACCAGGGCCACAAGGTCTACTTCAGTTTGACGTAACATGGTTTATAATCAGTCCATGTGTCAGTGTGTGTATTTCATGATAATGCTAACAGCATTAAACATCTGGAAAAGGCTACGTCCAGCTTGGTAGTGGGCGACCATCCCCAACCCAGTGTGTTGCAACTGGTGGTGGGCTTTCAGATCTGAAGGTATGTAGGTTAGCTGCAAAATATGCCAGAGGTTTGCCTGGACAATAAGCAGTCGTGTACTGACGTTTCTATTGCTGTGGTGTGGAGTAGCACTTGGCAAGGCCATTACCTGGAAAATATACCCCCCATGGGATGCCAGGGGTTCTTTCAGTATTAACAGTATCCCCACCTTCTGGAAATTCTGTGCTGGAAATTTCCTCTTTTCTGTCAATCTCTTTGTTTCTTTCTTCCTCCTTTGCTTTCTGTCATTTCTACCTATCATTTTTTTATCTTGCTGGTCCATTCACCTGCATGTGTTCGATAAAGTCTTACATACTTTCTCTTAGGATTGATAATTGGATACATGTATTAAGTGTGCAATTTTGGCTCTAGGAAAGCAATTTTAGGTAATTTAGACTCGTTTTATATATGTTTTAGTGTCCTTAACTATGTTTAAATTTGTATTCAGATATGTTTTTTAAATCCCCTGTGCGATAGATTGGATGGAATGGTCTGTGCCAGGGGCATCTCCTTAGATTATGTGTGCAAATGCATTGATATGTGTATTTAATTTTCTTTTCCTTTTTCTTTTTCCTGATGAAGTATTGTGTGTGTGTTGAAACAGTTATAGCCCTGACATGACTCTACGCAGTTGGCTGGGCTTTAAACAAAAATAACAACAATCAATACAATCAACAGGAACTCCTCTGACCACCAAGCTCTACAGCAGCTGGCAGAAACTGGAAACAGCGACCACATTCATCGCCAGATGGGTTCTGACCATGTAGACAGTGAATAATGAAAAAAAAATTGTTAATTAATATTTTGCTAAAATGGTAATGATAACCAAAGCATTCTGTGTTTTCTTTTCAGTTTGATGCTACACGTTTTATGTACATCATGGTGGAACATCCTGAGACAATTGTGAGGGGTGAGCAAATTGGAGTGCGTGTTACGGTCTTCAACTATTGGTACGATGATGACTATATTGAGGTCAGTATAGTAGGGCCTGACTGCCTTTTTTTGTTTTCTTGTTTTTGTTTGCTGTCTCCTCTTTTACACTACTTCTTTGTCACTACCCTCACACAACTCATTTGAACTCTCCAGCTCCCCCGTGGCGACGCCGGCAGCTCTTTCAGTATAAATAGTATCCCCACATTCTGGGAATTCTGTGCTAGAAATTTCCTCTTTTCTGTCGCTCTCTTTGTTTCTGCATTGTTCCTTTGCTTTCTGTCATTTCTTCTTATCATTTTCTACCTTTCTGGTCCATTCACCTGTATGTGTTGGATAAAATCTGACGTACTTTCTCTTAGGATTGATAATTAGGTACATGTATTAAGTGCATTTTTGGCTGTAGGGAAATGAGATATGAGGATGCAGTTTTAGGTAATTTAAGCCTGTTTTTGTATATGTTTTTGTCGTTAGTTATGTTTAAATTTGTATTCAGGTATGTTTTTTAAATCCCCTGTGTGATAACTTGGACAGATTGGTCAGCGCCAGAGGCATCTTCTTAGATTACATGTGCGCAAGCATTCACGTGTATGCTTAGTTTTCTTTTCCCTTTTTTTTTTCCTGTTGAAGTATTGTATACGTTTTGAAACTGTTATAGCCCTGATATGGTTCTACACAGTCGACTGGGTTTAAACAAAAGTAACAATGAAAAGAACTCTCTAACATCCAACACACCTCCATACGTGAAAAAGCTGAGGTCAGATGAGAGCAGGTCATGAAGAACTGTAAAATCTTGGACAATTTTCATATGCTTTGAGGATTTCATGATAATGGAGATTCTAGTGATGATGCTGTGGAGTTCCATTTCAGAGTCAGACCACATTATTGTTATTGCCAGCTGACTGTGTAGAGCCATATCAGGGCTATAAACCATTCCAAAACATACAAAAGTTCAATAGAAGAAAACAAACAAAAAATAAACAAAAAAACAAAAAAGAAAAAGAAAATTGAATACATATAAAAATGCATTTGTGCATACAATCTAAGGAGATGCCCCTGCCATTGACCACTCCGTCCAATTTATCACACAAGGGATTTAAAAAACACACCTGACTGCAAGTTTTAACATACCTAAGGACACCAAAATATGTAAAAACGGGCCTTAATTACCTAAAATTGCTTCCGCATATCTCTCTTGCCTCGAGCCAAAATGCATTTAATACATGTACCCAATTATCAATCCTAAGAGAAAGTGCGTAAGATTTTATTGAATACATACAGGTGAAGAGACCAGCAAGGCAGAAAATGATGGGAAAAAATAACAGAAAGCAAAGAAACAAGACAGAAACAAAGAGAGTGACAGAAAAGAGGAAATTTCTAGCACAGAATTCCCAGAAGGTGGGGATATCATTTATACTGCAAGAGCCCCTGACATCCCCACAGGAAGAGTCAGACCACATGACAAGGCTGCACTCTATGCTTCCTTTCACTTAATACTAGTGTATCCAAACAGATGATTGATTATGATGATAATTGTAATAATGATGATGGTGTTTGGGTGTTTTTAATTTGATGATTAATAATGATGATAACTGTAATAATGATGACAGTAATGGTGATTCTTATGATTTGATCTATCGATAATGATGATGGTTGTGACAATGATAAAGATGATGGCAGTGTTTATCCTGTAATATCACTGGCTGGCTTATGGAAACATGAAAACATCCACTAAATTTTTTTGTATGTATTCCTTGTTGTCGTTTTCATGTACTTGACAAAGGCCACTTGGTTATTTGCACCTGTTTTGTTTTGTTATATCAGATACATTCATAGGACATTTTATGAGGAAAAGGGAATTAGAGCACTTGGTCACAACAGGAAAGCTGGAGGGAAAGAGAACACCAGGTAGATGCAGGGTGGCTGAGGATAGAGAGGGTGGGAGTTGAACTTGCAATGACAAGGAATAGATTTGTATGGAGAGCCATGATCACCAACACCATGTGGCAGGGCACATGATGATGATGATATCAGATACACCGTTCTTGTTCAATGTTTATGAGTTTCCGATTCCTATGTGTTTAAACATTGCCAGCCATTGATTTAGTTATCACTGTGATTTAGTTATCATTGTAATTTTGTTTTCATTATGATTTTATTATAATTGAGTTCTTTGGATTTGCTTATTGTTGTGAATCAGCTATCATTATGTTTTTTTTTTTTTTTAGGTTCTGGTCACTATGCATGGTGGTGACGACTATGAATTTGTGATGGTTGAAGAGATGGGGGTTGTGAGAAACTACAATCCTCGCACACACAAAGGGGACCAGCAAACTATCGTCTTTGTGAGTAGTCTGCTCCTGAAGACATGATTGTGGGGGGGTGTGTGTGTGTGTGTGTGTGTGTGTGTGTGTGTGTGTGTGTGTGTGTGTGTGTGTGTGTTTGTGTTGTGTGTGTGTGTGTGTGTGTGTGTGTGTGTGTGTTTTTGTTTGTTTGTTTGTGTGTGTGTGTGTGTGTTTTTCAACAATATTCAAATATGTTTGTTTTTGCAGTCACAGAGGAGATTAGTAAACTATTGTCCTTGTGAGTAAGTCTGGAATTTGTGTGTATGTGTGTGCATGTGTTTGAATGGATTATATATACATATATATATATTTGATGTCTGTGATCTGGGGGTCCAGGAAGTCACCCACAGATATCACAATTGTGTGACCTGGAAAAGATTTGTGACGTTGAGCGTGGCTCCTACCACGGATCCCAGCGAGGGAGAGCTGTGATTGATGTGGTGTGTGTGTGTGTGTGTGTGTGTGTGTGTGTGTGTGTGTGTGTGTGTGTGTGTGTGTGTGTGTGTGTGTGTGGTGTGTGTGTGTGTGTATGTGTGTGTGTGTGTGTGTGTGTTTTTATTAGATATGGTTGTGTACAGTATTCAGTCAGTCAAATGATCAGTCAAAGGATCCAGTTGAAAAGTTCTTGAAATGCTGGCAGGTTTAGCCCACCACAGCTGTGCGATACATAAATGCAAATATTTTCAATTTATTAAGTGGTTGACACATTTCTGACCACGCAACATCTGCTGAGTTTGCTGCCCCTGACCTAGTAATTTTGACTTGCAGTAAACGCTACAGATTGTGTTGTGTACTGTCCTCGTACATGTTTGTTAATGAATAGATTTTTAAAACTGTGTAAAAATATTGTGCAATTGTCTGTCCTAAACAAAATGATGTTTGAATATTCGATTTGACCGTGCCTATTTATAGGCCGTCACTCGATTTGACCATGCCTATCTATAGGCCCTTACTGGCCTCAAGAATGTCTTGATCCGTGCTTATCATGGTGCTCACAAAAAGTGAATATAACCATCACCATCATGCCCTTTCTACATGTCACTGTAGCCACAGTGGACAAGATTTTTATTGTAGTTGTAGCCAAAGTCATTGTCGGAATCATTTCTTGATTCTTCATTGTCTGCAGTGCTAAGTTCCTCTATAAAGATTTCATCGAATGCTTGTTGGGTAGTATAAAACCCTCACTTTGCCAAGATTTTGAATGAACAATAGAATGTCTCATTTATAGGAAATTGATTGGGCAGTTCCCCCTGAAATTCTTGCATAGTGAAGTCCTGCATTCTTCTGTTGGCAACAACCAAAAACATAAGTGGTAGTCATGACCAGCAATTTGTCAGTTGCTGTTGATAGGTGGAGTTTCGTGTGGCCAGCAAACTCTGAGTTGTCAGAAATTTGTTAACATAACAGACAGCACAACTGGGAGGTTGTCATTTCAAAGCACACCAGTTCAGGGATGCTTACCTTGTGGAAGATTGAAATTTTGTCTTGTTATTGCTAACTAGTTTAGCTCATGACATTCATACTTTGTCTTTTTGAACATCTGAGTAGCATGTATTTAACCTTTTTAAAACAAACATTTCAGTTGGAGCCAGGTGAATCTAAAGATATCTACATGCCGATCATTCCTGTTAAATCACTCATCCGCGGACAGTTTACATTCTACGTCAGCGCCACCTGTTTCATGGCCAAGGATGAATATCGTGGCACCATGAATGTCATTGTGAGTTATCTTTCTTGAGTGTGTGTGTGTGTGTGTTGTGTGTGTGTTGTTAAATTTGCTTTTTGTCAAGGTAATTGATCTCCCCCAGTGGGGATGCTGGGGGCTCTTTCAGTATGAATAGTATCCCCATCTCCTGGAAATTCTGTGCTAGAAACTTCCTCTTTTCTGTCACTCTCTTTGTTTCTGCCTTGCTTCTTTGCTTTCAGTCAATTGTTTCTATTATTTTCTGCTTTGCTGTCCATACACATGTATGTTTTCAATAAAGTTTTACATACTTTCTTTTAGGATTGATAATTGGGTACATGTATTAAGTGCATTTTGGTTCTAGGGAAATGAGATATGCGAAAGCAATTTTAGGTAATTTAGGCCCATTTTTATACATGTTTTAGTGTCCTTAGTTATGTTTAAATTTGTATTCAGGTATGTTTTTTAAATCTCCTGTGTGATAAATTGGACGGAGTGGTCAGCGCCAGGGGCAGGTCCTTAGATTATGTGTGTGAATGCATTGATATGTGTACATAATTTTCTGTTCCTTTTTTTTTCCCTGTTGAAGTACTGTGTATGTATTGAAACAGTTATAGCCCTGATATGGCTCTACGCAGTCAGCTGGGCTTTAAGCAACAATAAGAATAAAACACTTGACAAAGATCAGTAGTTGGCTGGGCTATAAGCAATATGACCTTGAACTTGAACCTGGCTGCAAACCGCATCTATGGAACTGTATGCACATGCACCCTCCAGTCTACCCAGCTGTGAATGGATCTCTTTCTTAAAGTTAGGGAAAGGTAAAGCAGTGTGGGAGAGGGATCGGCACTGCCTTCATAATGCTGGCCCCTAGAAAAGTTGAGGTCTCTACCACCTCACTCCTCTGTGACCTCTGGTTATGAGACAACCGGTTAAAAGTGATTAACTCTTTGAAGACGTAATATAATTGCCTTGCACAACCACTGTGGACGCGATCAACGGGACCTGCCTTGGTGACGCACGATTTTGGGGGTTTTCAAAAAATTCTCAGAAATACAGATTTTACAGCACAAGAACATATTTTATATCAAAATAAAATTCAGTTTACGCTCTTTGAGCTGAAGCTACATACAAGGACAATACATCTATTCTACTTACCTTCCTAGAAGGTGAAATGGGGTAGGGTTTTGGCTCTGGGAAAGAAGTTTTTGATTGACAGTAATCCAACACATAAAGTCAGTGAAACACCCATTCTTGACCAGATAATCCAGAAATCCAGGTAATCACAAGTCCTTGGTATGACCAGAAGATATAAAAGAACAAACACAGCTTTGTTTTCACACAGGTGAAGCAGCAAAGTGATTATGACGATCCTTTGAAGAAGAAGAAGAAGAAGGCCTAAATGTCGCCATTTTGGTGCAAGGACGGTCACTCTGGTTGGTTTGGATAAAGGCAAGAAACTGCGACTAATCGGGATAAAATCAATGCAAGGGAAGAAACAAACACTTCAGAATATACCAAAGAGTGTTCCTATATGTGTAGTTAGTTCCCTTAGACCAGCGACCGGCTTGCATCTATTTTTAAAAACCGCAGCGGAATATCCGCTATCACATCTCTAATGGTTTGGCCAGCTGCAGCGGAATATCCGCTATCACGTCTCTAATGGTTTGGCCAGCTGCAAATTATAACAGAAAAACCATGCTGTCACGTCTCCGAAGAGTTAATAACGTAATATCACACCACGCTATGCTACACAATGCCACACCTGCACTTTTGGTCAGGATATTTGAGTAACACCGTCAATGACAAATCTGTAAAGTAGACGGAATTGAAGTGTGTGGTTCCAGTCTTTCCAATGAGCCTACAGCAGGCTCAGCTCTGGACATGATCCGGTTGGGGGCCAAAAAATCCTACAGTGATTTTGAGAGGACTGACAGGATTCGAACCCACAACTCTCCAGTTGGTAGTCTGTTGCGCTAACCACTGCACCATGGCGACTGATGACTCTCTCACCTTAAGGTTTGTTATGTTCTGAGTTGTGATTTTCATGACTGTATGTACCCGCAGTATTTCTTATAACATGCCTGTAATTTTGCTTGTACTCTGTGCTCCCACAGCCTGATGGAGTGTGGAACTACTATCACACGCCTTACCTGGTTGACCTGATCCGCTATGCCACAATTGACGTGCCTGACTTTAGCTTGCCGGTGACTGAGCAGTTTATAGTTCCAGGCCAGTGGCGATATCTGCTATATGTGCCAGGGTCACCCCAGGCCTGTGTGTCCACGTTTGGTAAGACAGTGTGTGTGATCTGTATGAGAGGGAGACAGACAGACAGACAGATAGATGGACAGATAGAAAAACAGAGAGAGAGGGAGAGAGAGAGGGAGAGAGAGATGCATGAACCATCTTTATTCACCTGACATAAGTTGTTTTTTTTAAAGCAAAAATTGCTGTTACCTATATCCCCTGAAAGGCATGATTGTCTAGTGAGTAGGACATTGGACTTCGATCTGATTTCGATCTTGCTTGTGTACCTTCTGCCTGGTGGGTTAGGAGTGGAGATCTTTCCAATTAGGAATGGAGACTTTTCCAATTAGGAATGGAGACTTTTCTAATTAGGAATGGAGATTTTTCCAATTAGGAATGGAGATCCTTCCAATTAGAAATGGAGACTTTTCCAGTCTCCCAGGTCAAACATGTGTGCAGATCTGCCAGTGCCTAAACCCCCTTTGTGTGTATATACAAGCATGATATCAAATATGGTACGTGAGAGATCCTGTAAATCATGTCAGTGGCTGGCTTATGGAAACATGAGAACACACAGCAGGCGTGCACATTAAGGACAAGGAGTACAGTCTGTGCAGCAACTTTTACTGCCTGCACAGTGAGGACGAAAGCTATTGCAGATATGAGTCTGAGAAAAACCAGAACAATTAAAAAAATATTGAGGAGAAAGGGGATTGGGATCATCATCATTATTGTTGTATGAACAAAGGTTACTTGTTTCAGACTGATTGGTTCTTTTGACAAGAGTTGTGGACTGAAGATCTGTTATCTCGAATTCAGTCCGCAATATTAAAAACTGGCCTGTTGGCTTTCCATTTTAATGCTTCCATCATTCTGGTGGTGACAGATTAGAGTTTCTTTGATCCCTTTACCCTCCTGTCCGTTTCAAGACCTTGCCAGCACATAGGGTTTGAAGTTTGAAGTTTGTTCAAGAGGTATTCATGGCACTTGGACAATTCTGTATGCACCCCACCCAAATCTGCCAGTTATCTGGCAGACTCCCTGAGCTTGTGCAAAACCCTATGCGCTTTCAAGTTCTTGAAATGGACAGAAGTTTTGTGCAAGCTCGTCTTCCACATTATTGCTTGTAGATTTGGGTAGAGCACGTATGGAATTATCCAAGTGTCATGAATCCCTCTTGAACAAACTCTAAACTCCAGATTCTAACTTAGGGAGGTGACATTTCAGTCCCTGGTTAAGACCTTTGTCAGGCCGAGTGGTTGGTTGTGTGGCAAACTCCATCATTAAGGTTTGAATGATGGATGTTTATTGTGAATTCTCTCTGCGGACACTGGGGCCTCTTCCAGTGTAAATAGTATCGTACCACCACACTCCTGAAATTCTAAATTCTAAATTTTTGTTGTTTTTGTTTTTGTTTAAGGTAGCTTGCCCACACGATTTATGGTGCTTTTCAATATTTTTTAAATGAATGTGATTTTCAGATTTTTGTAAGGATTTTTTTTGTTTTGGTGTTGTGATTCTATCGGACAAGTGCATGCACATTGTTCTGCCTATACTGTACAGGCATTTTGTTGCTGCATAGTCTGCATATTCCATCTTCGGTGGGCATGCAATCTGGGTGTTCTCATGTTTCCATAAGCCACCAGACACTGTCATGACTTACAAGATATTTAATGCCTATTTGTTGTTTTGTGTGTGTGTGTATACATTCGACGGGGGTTTGGGCACCAGCAGGTCTACACATATGCTGGCCTGGGAGATCACAAAAATCCCTTATTAACCTTTACCCACCCCCATACAGGAGGAATCAGCAGGATTGAACCCAGACCTTTCAATTAATTAACCCTATGACTCCTGCACCCTATCCACCAATGGCAAAAATTTAACCCTTTGACTCCTTCACCATATCCACCAGCTTCCTGCAGGAATTTGGTGGATATAGTGAGGGAGTCGGAGAATTAAATTTCTGCTTTGCTAGCATAGTTGACAATGCTGGATGCTGGTGGACAGGATGCGGGAGTCAAAGGGTTAAAGTCCATGGTCTTATCCATTTGACTATCGTGCCCACCATTCGTACTGTCATCATCATATTCTCATTCTCAGGGGACATGGTGACACCTGGATTTTTCGAGGATTACCTGAATGCAGAAAACGTGCTGTGGCGACCGTATGGTGGGGGTGAGCAGATTGCATTCAACTTCGCCTACAACCTGTACACGCTCCAGTTCATGAAGAAATATAGTCAGCTGACAAATGAACGCTTGGCTATTGCCTTAGAAGAGATGAACGTTGGTGAGACCTGCTTTTGTTTTCTTCTTTACTGTCTCTTTCTGTTTGTTTTTTTCCCCTTCACAAGAAGTGGGAGATTATTTCATATCAACCAGACAGGAGGGTGTGTCTGTCTGTCTGTAATAAAAATGTATTGGCAAGATTTTCTCAGCTGTTTATTTGTGGATCTTTGATAAATCTGGGTCAAAGCTGTGGGTTGTTGAGGAGTAGCAAAAGCTTAAGTTTGGAGGATAAATCTCAAATGTCAAGGTCACACAGACACAAGAGAAGGTACCTAAAATCAGCACTTTATGTGGAATGTGTGTTAGCAGCATTTTCTCATGAACTTTTGACAATATCTGAAAACTCATGATGCTGTTGTGACAGTCTATCATTGCCCTTGACGATGGTCAAGTTTTTTTTCTCAACTGAAGCTTCTTCAAGGTCACAGTGACTTCAAGAAGTACAAATTCTGGTTTTTCTGTTATAATTTGCATATAAAAAAGGGAGATTGCTGGAATGGCGTGACCACCCTGTTTTGTTTTGTTTTTTTGCTTTGTTTTTATTTCACTAATGTTTGTTAGAGTGCCATGCTCATAATTCTGAGGTCATGGAATTGATCCTCAGGCATAGTACAGTTTGTCTCTCTTTTTTTTTTTTAATATAGCAGACTGGTTGGTTCGTTTGATTGTGTCCTTGGACTCAGCATCAGATATCTCAAATTCATTTCCAGCACACAACATTAAAAATTGGCCTGTTCGCTGCCCATCTTCATGTTTCCATTATTATGGTGGAGTCAGCTTAGAGTTCTCCCCCGTGGGGATGCCGGTGGTTCTTTCAATATGAATAGTATCCCCACCTTCTGGAAATTCTGTGCTAGAATTTTGCTCTTTTCTGTCATTCTCTTTGTTTCTGCCTTGTTCCTTTGCTTTCCTGTCATTTCTTCCTATCATTTTCTGCTTTGTTGGTCTATTCACCTGTATGTGTTTGATAAAGTCTTATGTACTTTTCCTTATGATTGATAATTGGGTACATGTATTGAGTGCATTTTTGGCTCTAGGGAGGTGAGACATGCGAAGCAATTTTAAGTAATTTAGGCCTGTTTTCATATATGTTTCGGTGTCCTTGGGTATGCTTATATTTGTTTCAGGTGTGTTTTTTAAATCCCCTGTGCGATATATTGGACGTAGTGGTCAACACCAGGGGTGTGTCCTTGGATTGTGTGCGTGAATGCATTGATATGTGTACTTAATTTTCTTTTCTTTTTTTTTCCTGTTGAAGTTTTGTATGTTTGAAGTGGTTATTGCCCTGATATGGCTCTATGCAGTCGGCTGAATTTAAAACAATAACAATAAAGCTTAGTGTTCCGTTTTAATATGAAACTGCCTAACAGAGCTTTATTCTGTGTTTACTTTTATAATGTATTCTGGCGTCAACCAGGCTCAAGAGATTCAGACACCTGTGGTAGTGGTCAGGAAAATTGAGCAGCACTCTCAGTGACATATCAGTGAAGTGGATGAGACTTGACTGTATGTAAAGGCGCCTGTCTTGTCTTGCTGTATTAGATATGTGTGCTTATTCTTTTTTCGTGTTTTTTCTGGTTCCTGCTTGCTTGACCACAGGCATTCACACTTGTTTTGGATTTTGTATGGTCTCAGTCTGTTTAACCCTTTGACTCCTGCACCTCATCCACTACCTGCAAAAACTTAACCCTTTGACTCCCTCACCCTATCCACTAGCTTCCTACAGGAAACTGGTGGATAGGGTGAGGGAATCAGAGGGTTAAATTTTTCTTTTGCCTGCATGGTTGACAATGCAGGATGGTGGTGGGCAGGGTGTGGGAGTTAAAGGGTTAATTTGTCCATAACATATTCCGCTCTGGATAGGAGCTGGTTGACACTGAAAAATCCCACAATGATTTTGAAAGGTCTGAAGGGATTTGAACCCACAACCTCTACGTCATGCGTTTATGGTGCTAATCAATGTGCCATGTTATCTTTTTCGTCTTTGGAAGATAATGCAGCGTTAACATCATCTTGCATCATTATCTTGTCCACAGCATTTCAGCGGATAAACAGCTACCTGAATCCTGAGGAAGGGTCATATAAGATGTTCAGGGATGACAAAGAATCCAGCCTCTGGTAAAGTGTGCGTGCGTGCGCATGTGTGTGTGTGTGTGTGTGTGTGTGTGTGTGTGTGTGTGTGTGTTGTGTGTGTGTATGTATGAGTGTGTGTATGTATGAGTGTGTTTGTGTGAGTGTGTGTTTGTTTGTGTGTATGTGTATGTGTATGTGAGTGTTTGTGAGCAGGGTGGCTGGGTTTGGATGAATCGTGTTGTGCATCAATGCCCCCCCCCCCCCCCACCACCTGCCTGGTGAAATGGCTGCCACGTGACGTTGGTTGCTGGGATCTGATTGTCTGGTCAGTGGTGTGGCAGTGTTGTTCTGGTTCCTGTCCAGTGCCCTCCAGTGTTTTTGACAGCTTTGACCTGCAGCTTGGCTTCTGGCTGCAGGGAATCAGACATGATGACTTCAGAGAAAGTTCTGGTGGCATTTCAGAAAATGACAAACTTGGGATCCTTTAGGGGCATATCAGACCGAAAACAAGTGCGACCGCCGGCGTTCAAGCAAACTGGAACCAGAGATACACGAAAATAGAATTTTATTACAACCAGACAAGAAAGGCGCAAATTTTTGGCCAAACGTAAACATAAGATCAGAAACGAACAAACAAATACAGAAATTAGGAGAAAAAGCCTAAAACTTCCCTGATGTTTGTTCATTTGTGATCTTATGTTTATGCTTGAGAAAGGCCAGTTGGCTGGAAATTTGCACCTGTCGTGTGGTTGTATTAAGTGCACGTTTTGATTCTATTTTTGTTTTTTCTGGTTCCTATCAGACTTAGCTGAAAAGCAAATTACATTGTGTCAAGAGTATCGTGTCTGACCGCTTTTGCGAATGGGAGAACGCCCAGTGACGTCTTGATTGGGCAGTGTTTGGAGCTGCTGATTGCTCAGTGTGGAAGACTGTGGTGAGGAAAGTGGTGCTGGTGGCTGGGCAAGCTTCCCGTTTCCTGGAGTAAAGCAAAGGAGGGCTCTTTCATTCTCTCTTTGTGCAGTTGGGCTGGGCTTGCCTGGTATGTGTTATGTGGCTGTGTCCCAGGGTTTGTCATCTCCCCACCTTGCCATTCAGCTTGTGAACAGGGACTGGTGGCTGGGTCCAGATAGGTCGTACAGTGCTTGGCAAGATGGCTTCCTTGTGGTGTCTGGAGCTGGGAGGTGATTGTTTGGCTGTGGTGGAGCATAGATACTCTGGGTCCCATCCGCTGCCCTCAGGTTTTTCTTGCTAACAACTACTAATAATCTTGCATGGTATCAGATGACTGTAAAAAATGTAAATTTAGACAGCCATTGCATGGTATCACATAACAGATAACTGCCAAAACGTCAGTTACTCACATATAAACAACTAGTTTTGCATGACATCACGTAATTGCAAAGCTGTCAGTTTAACAAGGACAGATTAGTCAAAAACTAAATTACCACAGAATTTTATATTTTCACACTGGTGTGCAGGTTGACAGCCTTTGTTGCTCAGACACTGCACTGGGCCAGGTTTTCAGAGTGGGAGCGACAGTTGTTCATCCCTCTAGAACTGCTGAACAAAATGACTCTCTACATCTGCTCCCGGCAAAACGAGACCACTGGTGCCTTTATCCCTGATGATAACCCTGCCTACGATTACAAGATGGTGAGATTTTATCCTGTATCCTTGATTTACAGAAAGCTGGTGGGTAGGGTGAGGGAATCGAAGGGTTAAGTTTTTGCAGTTGGGGTAGGGTGCATGAGTCAAAGCGTTAAGCCACAGGCAGAAAGGGGACTATCACATGCGTAGGAGGCATCAAATGGTCCTGTAAGAGTCTGCATTGACTGTAATCGGCTCAACTCCCATATGAACACACAAGTTTAAACTGACGTCTTCGCCAATCTGCCCCAGTGGTCAAAAGGACCAGACAGCTGAACGTGTATCGCAGCAATGTCGCCTCTGTCAAGAGACAGGAGTCATGGCCGACTACAAATATGTGACCACCAAGTTCCATGGCAGCTGGAAGGAATGAGAACATTTGGTCATTCATTGCCAGAGGTGGCCAGACCATGTAGATGGCAAACAAAAGAAGTAGTAGTCAGAGGTGGTTTTTTGTTTGTTTGTTTGTTTTTTATAGGATCATCGCACTCAGGGAGGTTACCTTTGCGCTCACCTTTTTTTTTTCGTCCCATTTTCTACGCCACCTTAATGGCCACAGAAGCCGGCACACATTTTTCTTTGACAGTGCAATGATGATGATGTTGATGAGGATAACAATCACGATGATATCGAGTTCCATCTAGGATTGAGACTGCGTGACAGGGCTGTACTCTACGCTTACTATCATAATAATTATATCCTGGTGTCAACCAGGCCAAGAGATACAGACGCCTGCATTGTTGATCAGAAGATTTGAGCAACACTCTCAGTGATGCATCTGTGAAGTGGATGAGACTCAACTGTGTTGTCCCAGTCTTCTAAATGAGCCCATAGCATGCCCAACTCTGGGTAGGAGCCGGTTAGAGCCAAAAAACCCCACAATGATTTTTGAAGAGACTGATGGGGATTTGAACCCACAACCTTAGAAGTCCATTGTGTTAACCACCACACCATGGCAACTGGTAGTAGTAGTCAGAGTTTGTTTGTATGTTTGTGGTAGAGAAGTGAGCATATGACTGCAGAGTGCTTAGATCAAACGAGCATGTTAGTGGTACATACTGAAGTGTACCTGTATCACTGAAATGATTTTGGGAAAATGTGTCTCAGAAAAAAAATGTGTTGTGTGTAAAAAAACCCAACAGTTTTTGTGTCAGAAAAATGTTGTATGCGTCAAATTGATGCATTGTGTGTTCGCAGTCCTCCCTGAATCAAGGTCATGAAGGTCGGAAGCTTACGCAGCCCGTTCCTCTGACAGCGTACGTGGTGATTGCCTTGTATAAACTTGAGGATATCAAGGGGGTAAGACTGGTTTAAGAACACTTTTTTTTTTTAACTATCTCAATATCTACTTCATTTGGTTTTCTTTTTCTGCATCCTGTCCTGTTGTGTGGTATGTGTGTGTGTGTGTGTGTGTCTGAGAAAAAGTGAGGGGGAGAGAGAGAGAGACACACACACACACACACACACACACACACACACCACACAACACACACACACACACACACACACACACACACACACACACACACACACACACACACACAACACACACACACACACACACACAACACACACAGAGAGAATGTGTGAATAAAAGGAGCATGGTTTTTCATGAAGATTGTGTAACATCCTTGCTTATTAAATACAAGTCATATTAGTTGCAAGAAGGATCTTCATACATTTCTGATTTATTTCATATGTTCTTTTATAGATATAAGTAAACAAAAATTATAAGTGTAATTCAAAAAGAAATTCTGGAAATTTTCTCAGTATGCATTATGTCAAAACCATAAGCAGCTAAAGGGTTAAAGGTTAATGATTTAAGGACTGGTTGCTTGTTCTGATAGAGCCATGGACCGAAGATCTGATATCTCGAGTTCAGTCCCATCCCGCAACATTACAAACTGGCCTGTTGGCTGGTCATCATAATGTTTTCATCATTCTGTTTGTGTCATCTTGGTGTTTCATAGGTCCCATTCCACTGCCCCCTTCCCTTTTCAAGACCTTGCCAGTGCAGATGTGTTTGTGCAGGCTTAGGGAGTCTGCCGATAGTTACTGGCAGGTTTTAGGGTGAGGGGCATATGGAATTATCTGAGTGTGATGAGCACCAGGTAGATCCAGGGGGAAAATATTGGACAGATTTGTGAAGTGGATGAAGACAGACAGGGTGGGAGAAGTACTTGCAGTGACAAAGGATAGATTCATATGGAGGGCCATTTGCCAACACTGTGTGGCAGGGCACATGAAGATGATGATGACTCCTTAAACAGACTCCAAATCCATTGATCTGTGTGAACAGGATGACACTGAAGTTTAATTGTTGTATGAACGGTTTTGATCCTGGTAATACTAAAACTGCACTCTAAACTGACTGGTTGAGGGTGTGGTGTTGTGGTTAAAGCATCTACGTAGTACGTAAAGAAACAGGGTTCAAATCACAGAAGGACTAGGACTTTTCTTCCCCCCTCTACTAGGTCTGAAGTCGAGGTGCACGTTTTTTCGGATGAGATGAAACTGAAGTCCCATTTACAGCAAGCATTCGGTAAAGATCCCATGGCAACAAAGGAATTGTCCCTGGCAAAATTTTGTGAAAAAATCCACTTCTGTAAATGAAAAGAAACGCATGCATACAGAAAAAATTTTTTTTCGAGTGGCACTGCATCATGACAATTTGCTGTCCCCAGGGAGAGCAGGCCAGATGTCACATGGGATTCCGTTGTGCTGTGTGTGTGTGTGTGTGTGTGTGTGTGTGTGTGGTTGGTGGTGGTGTGTGTGGTTGTGGTGTGGTGTGGTGGTTGTGTGTGTGTTTGTGTGTGTGTGTGTGTGTGTGGTGGTTTCATTATTTTTGGATATCTGTTCATGTAAGTGCTCTTAGACAGCCAATTTCAAAGAAAAAAAGGGGAAGAGGGCTGAATGAGGGACAAGGCACTGCTGTTCCAACCCTTCCCTTTAGTTGCTGAGCCGAGTGCGCTGACCTATGCGTGACCCGACCATGATGCCTGCCTTCCCTGGGCAGACTGTTTATATCTCGCCTGTCAGCAGCCATAGCTGACATCTGGCGTTTAACTGGGGGAAATGGGTATGACTTTAAATGCCATATTTTTTTAAAGCGCTTTAGCCAAACAAGAGTGTATTGTAGATAGCTGGATGGCCAGAACCACGAGCTTTAAAATGACACCAAACACGAATATGTTTGACTGGCAAAGCAGACTGCAGTGTTAGTTCAAATACATGCACAATCACAAGCACGGAGACGGTTAATTTCCGATTTCACGAAATTTTGCTGTTTTAAACCGCCGTCAATGCAGTCCTGACAGTTTCCATGCACACAGAACAACATGCCACACAAACTACAGCATGCCAGCGTGCACCTCCACTTACTTGAAAGATTTCGACCTGAACGTGGGAGGAGAGGCGCGCGTTTTAATTACTCCACTGAATTGGGGTCAAGAGGTTGGTCATCACACACTTCTGGGTGCGTGTTGAATGCAGGTTGAAGTTTTTAACACAGTAAGGAATAGTGTACACTCAACTGCACATGTCAGTCAATTTCTCGGATAAACAGACAACATATCCAGCCACTGAACTGTTGTTCACTATTGTATTTATCATTAGCCAACTGTGACGAAAAAATAAAGCTACAAGAACTACAAAAGCTGTCTAAAGACTGCAAAACAATTTCAGTGTGTTTTTCCCCGTCTGTTTCAACGGTCGAGTCAATCCTTGTGTTTCCTCCATAAAAGAAAATCCTTTCATTGCAGCTGTAGTGTTGTTAAAAAGAATCCATGGAAATCAAAATTTTGAAAATTCTGTTAGCACCTGTTAAATCGCAGGAGAAATGCATAAAATGAAAAAAAAAAAACCCACCATAAAACCTTCACAGTCTGGACCTTCTGCACATTTTTATTCAAAACTCACTGTTCCTGGCATAGTGTTGCCTGGTCTAAAACGTGTCTACATTCACAACATTTGTTCCTTTATTACACTCTTTTTTTCACCAGACACTCAAACGCACAGCTCTTATCCTAGCTGACTCTGGACCTAACGTCACTGCTATACACTGTAATATTCCTTGAACAAATTGGTATTTTAAAAAAAATGTGTGATTACAACTGGCATTATACTATTTCTTGGTGCCCTTTGTCGGTGCTTTAAAGGCATGGCTGCACGGAGGAGAGGAGACACAACCGTCATGTGTTCCTTCAACAGCACGCGCACCTTGTCCTCTGCTCTGTTGACACCTCGAACTCTCACTTTCAGTTCGTTGACGAAGGCGTGTGTCTCTTCTCCACCCTGTTCACCATGCAGTCCCAAGCCAGAGTGCCAGGTTTTCATGAACTCCAGGCAGTGGTGTTCCAGAATGTGTTGCTTGGGGATTATCTTAGTTTTGGGGAAGTGTTGTCTGAAATAAGCCATATAGTCACTAATATATTGTTCAGTTTCCTTGATGTCCACTTCTGTTACTGGTTTTGTGTGTGAAATTTTCCTGTGAATGCGGTGGTACAGAGAATTCAGCCTGTAGTATTTCTTCCCAATATCAACAGCTTGTTTCTTGATGGTCGTATCAGACGACAGTGTGTCTGTGATGTGGGCGACTGACTGGCATATGTTCTCAGTCACGCTTGGCTGAAGATATTTGTGGCAGTGGTTGCCAACAAAACTACGTCCATGGTAGGCCTGCACTGTAATTTTGTTTTCCCTCAGTGCAATGTCTAGATTAGATGTTACAGGCCCTAAGCGAAATGCCAGTGGCTGTCTTCTTCTTCTTCTTCTATGTCCTGTAGGAGTTCGTTGTACTCCTCCTCTTTCTGCCGTCAATCAAGCAAAGCTGCATCACCCTCGCCAGTCTGTGCAGAAAGGTCATAAAAAGCTAATTCTGTCCCCAGCCTGTCCAGCTCCCTCTCCTTATCGATGATTCCTGCTTTTAATTTTTGCATGTTGTTGACATATTTCCCAAAAGGTGACATATTTTCATATATTTTCTCTCTATCCTCTGCCAAGCATGCTGCTATATGTTTGTCAAGACGATGACAGTCCTCCTCCAGGAGATCATGGTGCTTTTTCCCCACACCAAGAAGAATATGGAGATAGGGTGGGGCAACCTGGCTGAGTGGAACATCAAACAGTGGGGTGTGTATCACATTGTTAAATGACTTGGCTTTTTTCTTGTCATTACCGCCGTGGATTCTGAACCGCCGTCTGTCACGTTTGATGCTCTTCAGGCTTCTCTTTGAAGCCACGGGCTGCTCAGCCTGACTTTTCTGAAGGTACCTCTTTGATGTGGTGCACCATAGACAGGGGTGGAGTGACTGTGCACCGGACAGGCCGTAGATTTTCGTGAGAAATTCGTAGTCTCCGAACAGAAAAACTCGGATTTGTTTCCCTTTCCATTCTGCCTGCTGTAGATTTGCAACCTGGCGTTTGTACGGTCGAAGCAGTTTTTTCAGGTTGTTGTGGTTGTCCTTACAGTTGGCCAGCTTCCAGCAAGATGGTGTTTTGCTTTGAGTTTGGCTCCTTTTCACGTTGGCCACCTGTAGCATGAGCTTAAAGCTGCCACCCCATGGTCTCCGCCGATCTTCACCCACACCTCGTTTTCTGGGATGGAATCATCATGCCAGGTCAGCAGGTTTTCTTGGTCACACTGGTCAAGAATATTTCTGACAAAGGCTGGCAGATCATCACTCCCACAGAGTCCAACTGGCATGCTGTCTTGACTTGGACTATCTGCTGACTCCAGTCTCATGTGTTGGATTTTAATATCACTCCCACAGAGTCCAACTGGCATGCTGTCTTGACTTGGACTATCTGCTGACTCCATCACCATGTGTTGGATTTTAATATCATTGCACATTATTTTTCTCTGAAGACGCCTTTCGGCCTTCTCACTTTCCAGTTTAATGCCCAGACTTCTGACAAACTGGCGTTGTTTTCTCTGCTTGCTCCAGCTGAGGCCAAGACCTGTTCTCCATGCCAGCCCTTGCTTCGCAGTAACTGAGGGTCTGTTAAATCCTGCAGCCTGTAGAACTCGTTGTTGGTATGTTTTTGTTGTCTTCTTCAGTTCTGCTGCTTGCTGTTGCACTGTATCGTCTGGTGAGGATCCTGATACACCAAGTCGAAACCTGTCTTCCTGTCTTGCTCTTTTCTTTTTAAGTGCCAGTCCGGCCACAACTGATGGCTTCCGTGGTTTTACTACTTTTCTCATGATGATAGGCTGGCCTTTTGTTTTTAGTCTGGCGGTTGATTTGTCGTCAGACTGCTATTTTAATGCGTGTAAGTGCTGTTAGGTATTGTTCTTCATCTCTGCTGAGAGGACCACTCAATTCACTGACATGACGAACTACAGACTTGACAATAGGAGAGGTTATGCTGTCAACAGTTTGCACCACTGACTTGCCTTTTTGGGGTGTTGTTTGTATGCAATGTCTGTTGTGTTGCTTTTTTTGTGCGATGGGAGAGGTTTGCATGTCACTGAAAGATGCTTGTGTCGCACCGACTGGACCATGGAAGGAGCTCTTCCTGGGAGTGGAAGTGTCAGTGGGGAGAAAGGTTGAGTTGTTGTCGTCGGATTCCATGTCCATATCATGGCCATCAATGGAACTGCTCTGTTGTGGCTGTTGTGAGCTTCTCTTTCTTTTGGCTGGCCTTCCTCCCTTTGATTGACTGACAAACACGGAGCAAACGGAACACTGGTGAACAGACAAGGCTGCATCAAAGTTAACCCACATCGGTGCCGCCTTCTCCACATCAGACAGACTGGTTTTCAATATCGTTTTCGATGGAACAGACAACATCTTCAATTTTCTCAGCCGTGCATAGCACTTTGAGCATAGAGTGCTAGAGTGAATATCTGGACTGTCGCACGAAATATCTATTTCAAAGCACTCACGAAGTTCTGATGTCACATACTGACAGAGAATGGGAGCCCTGGGCTTTGTTTTTTTGCTGGAACGCCCACCACATACTCGACACAAAGACTGAAGTCTCTCATTGTGCAAAAACGCAGTGTGTTCATAAACAACAGCCATTGTTCAATTCGACGCACAACACTTAACACTAATAAGTAAGGAAAGAACTAAACTGTTCAGTTCTCTCACAACAGTGCTCTGAGTACAAGACTGAATGATGTGATGTTCAAAGTAGATTATAGTGAGTAACTTATCCTTAAACTTTCACTTAACTTCATACACCTCAACACTTCAGCATCACATATATATTTGGAAACCAGTCTCCAAGTCAACGCAAAAAAAATAAATAAATAAATACAATAAAACGAGAACAAAAGGATGAGAAAACGAAAAGAAAAAAAAAAAGGAGGGGGGGGGGGACAAAAACTCGGTATCAGCAGAACTAGAAGTTTCAACATGTGAAGAATACACGTTTTAACAAAAAAAGCACAGCAGCTGAAAACATAGTCACTGCAAAAATTTGTAGATTACAAACTTCAGTCAATGGTACAAATTCTGATTCTTAGTTGTAACGCAGGCACTTAGAACAAACTTGTAAATCACAAAAAAATCAACATCCAGAAATCTTAGGTTCCGTGTCTACAGACTGGAGAAGATCGGGTAAAATGATCAAGTTTTAATACAGACAAAGAAGGGATTTATCCGCAGCTACTGCCGTGACCCGGTCTCGACCCCGCATCCCACCCCTTCCCCCACTCTGGAATGCCAGGCTTTGAAGGCCTACAGCTGCCGTCAGCAGATAAACTAAAGAGAACGATTTGGCCAGTTTTGCACAGCCGTGAAGGATCAGTTTTCCAAATTCAAAGGCACTGGAATAAGTAGTGAAGAAGAATTGAAAATCCAACAAAAACCAAACAACATAAAAAAAACATTTGAAATATCAAATTCAATCACAAAACAACCAATAGGACTATGCATCTATTGTTTAAGTGTTAGATTTTTCTTAGATGCTTGCATGCATGTTGTTTTGCCCACACTGTGCAGACAGTATGTTGCTGCACATTGTGCATACTTCATAAGTGGGTATGCTTGCTGGGTGTTTTCATGTTTCCATAAGCCACTGTGACTTACAGGATCTTTAACATGCGTACTCGATGTTTACATGCGTATATGTGAAGGGGATTTAGGCAGTAACAGGTCTGCATGCATGTTAGGAGATGGGGAAAATCTCCGCCTTTTTACCCACCAGGTGGGAGGTACCCAAGCAGAATTGAACCCTATATCCCCCAATTGGAAGTCATCCTCATAGTCATTGGTTTACTGTGCCCGTCAAATATTTTTTAAATGTAAAAGTGTTTATTTTGGGAGGAAGTAGGCTCTGAGGTAAGCAGAGGAAAACATATCATTTAACCAAAGGAACTTACGCTAGTGTTATTTTGAGATGTGGAAGAGGGGGAATGAATCTCAGCAGAGAAAGGGCGGTAAGCACATCTTGAAAGTTAAAACATAGTTGTACACTCCTCTGTTTGTGTCTTAACAGGCGGCAGCTCATTTTCGTGACAATGCCCGGCAGCGTGCGGTGGACTATTTGGCAAATGAACTGGACAACATTCCAAAGGAAGAGATCTTCATCCAGGCCATCACTGCTTATGCTCTGTCCTATGGTCAGAAAGGCCGGCTCAAGAGCTTGAATCGTCTCTTTGAAAACATGAGGAACGACTGTGAGTCAGTGAATGTGAAGCAGTCAGAAATTGAAAGTTGTATGTTTTTGAAAAATCAGTCAGCTAGAAAGATGGATTTTTGAAAGAAAAAAATCAGACTACTGGAAAGGTGGATTCAAAAAAAAGTCAGACTGTTAGAAAGATGGATTAAAGAAAAAAAAAAAAGTCGGACTACTAGAAAGATGGATTTTAAAAAATCAGACTGCTAGAAAGATGGATTTAAAAAGAAATCAGACTTGTAGTTTATTAATGCTGAACTGGTTTTAACTTCGCAAGGCAATGCCTCCATTGTTGGAATAAAATCCATACACACTGATGCAGAAGATCCAAATTGATAATGCTGTAAATTCTGTATGCGCTGACGTCACAGATGCCATGAGATGGAAAAGATCCAAATTGATAATGCTATAAATTCCATATGCACTGATGTCACAGATGCCATGAGATGGAGAAGATCCAAATTGATAATGCTATAAATTCCATATGCACTGATGTCACAGATGCCATGAGATGGAGAAGATCCAAATTGATAATGCTGTATAAATTCCATATGCACTGATGTCACAGATGCCATGAGATGGAGAAGATCCAAATTGATTGTGCTATAAATTCCATATGCACTGATATCACAGATGCCATGAGATGGAGAAGATCCAAATTGATTGTGCTATAAATTCTATATGCACTGATGTCACAGATGCCATGAGATGGAGAAGATCCAAATTGATTGTGCTATAAATTCCATATGTGCTGACATCACAGATGCCATGAGATGGAAAAGATCCAAATTGATAATGCTGTAAATTCCATATGTGCTGACATCACAGATGCCATGAGATGGAGAAGATCCAAATTGATTGTGCTATAAATTCTATATGCACTGATGTCACAGATGCCATGAGATGGAGAAGATCCAAATTGATTGTGCTATAAATTCCATTTGTGCTGACATCACAGATGCCATGAGATGGAAAAGATCCAAATTGATAATGCTGTAAATTCCATATGTGCTGACATCACAGATGCCATGAGATGGAAAAGATCCAAATTGATTGTGCTATAAATTCTATATGCACTGACATTGCAGATGCCATGAGATGGAAAAGATCCAAATTGATTGTGCTATAAATTCCATATGCACTGACATCGCAGATGCCATGTGATGGAAAAGATCCAAATTGATTGTGCTATAAATTCTATATGCACTGACATTGCAGATGCCATGTGATGGAAAAGATCCAAATTGATTGTGCTATAAATTCTATATGCACTGACATCGCAGATGCCATGTGATGGAAAAGATCCAAATTGATTGTGCTATAAATTCTATATGCACTGACATCGCAGATGCCATGTGATGGAAAAGATCCAAATTGATTGTGCTATAAATTCTATATGCACTGACATTGCAGATGCCATGTGATGGAAAAGATCCAAATTGATTGTGCTATAAATTCTATATGCACTGACATTGCAGATGCCATGTGATGGAAAAGATCCAAATTGATTGTGCTATAAATTCTATATGCACTGATGTCACAGATGCCATGTGTAAAGTGCATTTTTGGCTCTGGGATGTGAGATATGCGGAAGCAATTTCAGGTAATTTAGGCCTGTTTGTATTTATGTTTAGTGTCCTTAGTTATGTTTAAATTTGTATTCAGGTCTGTCTTTTTAAATCCCCTGTGTGATAAAATGGATGGAATGGTCAACGCCAGGGACATGTCCTTAGATTAAGTGCGCAAATGCATTGATATGTGTACTTGATTTGTTATTTTCTTTTTCTGTTGAAATAATGTGTATGTTTTGAACTGGTTATAGCCCTGATATGGCTCTATGCAGTTAGCTGTGCTTTTAACAACAACAACAATAACAGACATGGTTGACTACAATTCCTTTGGCCTTAAAGCTCCCTGATAGTTGGCAGAAACTGGAAAAAGACTGCCACATTCAATGCCAGAAGCGGCCTGACCATGTAGATGTTGAACAGAAGAAGAAAAGAGGCTGCACAGTGTACACATATTTACATATACTCTGATGGATTTATAGTAATGTACTTTTTGTTCTTTTCCAAACCCACATAGCGGACGGGCTGTATTTTGCGGATCAGAGAGTTTACGAGAACCCGTCTAACTTTTTGACCAACATCCGTTACCTGGAGCCACGTCAGGAACTGATGAATGACGCCTATGCTGTGCAGTCCACAGCCTACGCCATGATGGCCTACATCAGAAAGAAAGACCAGGATACCAACACCACCTCCATGATGCGCTGGCTGAACACCATGAGGAACACCATCGGGGGATTTGCCTCCACACAGGTTTGTCTTGAGATTGTTGCGTTTTTTGTTACTGCCGCTGTTGTTGTCCTTTTTTTGTTTCGTCACAACTATTATGAAAACATGATACCAAACAAGAAACCAGAGAATAAATGAGCTGGCAATCAGAAGAGCCCGGGACGACCAACCAGACAGCAGAGTCGGCTACAGCGAGATGAGCATCGTCAGATCACTCTTTAAGCTATGGACATCTGCCATACATGTATGTACATACAACGGATTAAGAGGGTGTCAATGAGACCAGATAATGACATGATCCAAAACACCATGATCAGAGAAATAGTGGAAGCAACATCAGCCCACTACTATATTGATCAGCATAGAAAAAAGTGGTTTGGTCATTTGACCAGATTAGCTGGCTACATAAGCACACAATCAGACAATGGTGTGAAGGAAGCTTTGAAGGAATCACTGCTACCAGTCCAGAAAGCATCAAGTGGCCCTGACAAGGCCCCAAACGGGTTCAAAGATCCGACAGCAGTGAAAATCATGAAGAGCAGGGTTTTCATCCAGCTGCCCTGTTTTAAAACCAGTTTCCATCCTTGAAGGCCAGTTATCCTTCTTGCCTTTCTAAAATCTTCGTAAAAGAAATTAAAATTTGGTGGCGCTGCATTGCAGCAACATGCTCTCAAAGGGAAAAGCAGCCTGAGTTTCACATGGTAAATGCACTGTGAAAGAAATGAATATGAATAAATAGTGTATCTTACAGGTGGTAATTTTTTGCTTCCAAGGTTTGGTCAGGGTCAGGGTCTAGCACTGGTATGTCAAGGTGGGTATGAAGGTAGAATTGACTAGCTTGGTATTTGTTTCAGTAGGAATGTTGAGATGCTCTAGGAGTGGGGCAAGGTGCTAACTTGAGTTGTTGGCTTTCTGGATTCCAGTTTCAATCTCTCTGTTACAGTTTCAATCTCTCTGTTACAGTTTCAATCTCTCTGTTACAGTTTTGATCTCCCTGTTACAGTTTCAGTCTCTGCTACAGTTTCGATTTCTGTTACAGTTTCGATCTCCCTGTTACAGTTTCAATCTCTGTTGCAGTTTCAATCTGTGCTACAGTTTCGATCTCTGTTACAGTTTCGATCTCCCTGTTACAGTTTCAATCTCTGCTACAGTTTCGATCTCTGTCGCAGTTTCGATCTCTGTTACAGTTTCAATCTCCCTGTTACAATTTCAATCTCTGTTACAGTTTCAATCTCTCTGTTACAGTTTTGATCTCTGTTACAGTTTCGATCTCCCTGTTACAGTTTTATTCGCTGTTACAGTTTTATTCGCTGTTACAGTTTCAATCTCCCTGCTACAGTTTCAATCTCTGTTACAGTTTCAATCTCTCTGTTACAGTTTCAATCTCTCTGTTACAGTTTCAATCTCACTGTTACCGTTTCAATCTCTCTGTTACAGTTTCGATCTCTCCATTACAGTTTTTCTCAATCATCTCCATTACAGTTTCAATCTCTCTGTTACAGTTTCAATCCCTGTTAAAGTTCCAGTCTCTCTGTTACAGTTTCAGTCTCCCTGTTACAGTCTTAATCTCTCTGTTACAGTTTCAATCTCCCTGTTACAGTTTCAATCTCATTGTTACCATTTCAATTTCCCTGTTACAGTTTTGATCTCCCTGTTACAGTTTCAGTCTCATTTACAGTTTTAATCTCCTGTTACAGTTTCAATCTCCCTTGTTACAGTTTTGATCTCCCTGTTACAGTTCCAATCTCTCTGTAACAGTTTCAATCTCCCTGTTACAGTTTTGATCTCTGTTACAGTTTCAATCTCCCTGTTACAGTTCCAATGGTCACAGTTTCAATCTCTGTTACGGTTTTGATCTCTGTTGCAGTTTCGGTCTCTGTTTTAGTTTCAATCTTCTGTTTCAGTTTCAATCTCCCTGTTACAGTTCAATCTCTCTGTTACAGTTTGGATCTCCCCATTACAGTTTCAATCTCTCTGTTACAGTTTCAATCTCTGTTGCAGTTTCAATCTCTGTTGCAGTTTTAATCTCCCTGTTACAGTTTCAGTCTCTGTTACAGTTTCAGTCTCTGTTATAGTTTCAATCTCTCTGTTACAGTTTCAGTCTCTCTGTTAATTCTTCCATCTTCTGTGAAAGTGTTGCCGCAGTATTTGAACTGGTTTACTCATTTTAGTTTAGTGCCATTTAAATTTGTGCAAAGGATGCCTGTTGTTCTGGTAACCTTTGTTGTCTTGGGTTTATTTCTTAAGACCAAATCTTTCTGGGGGATAGATACTGATATTGCTTGGCTAGCAGGGGCTCTGGTGAAACTATAACAGGCTTAGCAAGCTGAGAGTGGATTAAAAAAAACCATGCAAACATACAAAACATACAAAAAAGAAAAAAATGGATGTTAGTGTGTGGTGGCATTAAATATATATTGATGAGAAGTGTCACTAACACGTGGCTTTGTAACATCTTCATGAAATTTCCCTGAGTGAGTATTAGCGTAATGACTACTGCACGGATAAAAGGGGAAGTTCATTTTATAATGTGAAATCTGGCTAAGTATTCAGATAGATGTAAAATAAACGTTTATGTTGGAAAGATACTTTGGAAAGGATCAGTATCATGACATATAGAGAGAGACAGAGAATGAACAAGTATGAAACCACAGTAAAAAAAAAAAATGAAATGTATGAACAAACGTATTCCTCTAATATCTCACTATCAGCAGATCAACTCAGTGTGTGATATTTGGGATGGGAAGGTGCATGAACACAACTCGTTTGCCTTGCCCAGTACGTCTTTTTGTTACCCCAGAACTTTTTTCCATAGTAAAATAGAGTACTTAAAGGGAAGTAATAACATAAAGTTTAGCCTTTTTTGTGTGGGAAAGAAAAGGTTGTTTCCCTTTAACTGTGGGTGGTGTCAATTGATGACAGTTTTCAGTATGGGTTACATATGTAAGTGGAAAGGAAACAGACAATATGTACATACATCAAACAACCCAAGCATCAAGAGGCTAACTGAGGTATTATTTGAAAACTGATTTCCTTGTAAGAGGATAACAAGGCATGAGTGGAGTCTTCGTTCTTTTCGTTTGTGGTCTTATATTTTGGAGCATTTGGATTATCAGTCATTGTCTGTGGAGTTCAGTTTCACTTCAAATTGATCAGACAAAGAAAATTTGTAGTGACCCTTGCTTTAGCTGATTCAGTTTATTAATGTCAGTTATCAGAGGAGTCAACAGAAATGTGTCATTATCGTTTGTTTAATTTTCAAGCATTCTGAATTTGTTTTTTTTTCAAGCATTCTGAATTTTTTCAGATGCATGTTTGCATGTTGTTTTGCTCACACTATACGGATGGTATGTTGCTGCACAGTGCGCGTACTCCGGTGGGCATGCTTACTGTTTTTTTTTCCATCTTTTCATGAAGTGAGCCACTGAAATGGTGCATATTTTGATACAATGTCCTGCATGCTTTTACCCATTTAGGTAGTTATAGTACTAGCAGGTCTGCACACATTTTGACCTAGAAGGTCAGAAAATTTCCTTGTTTTACCCACCAGGTGCAGGTGTCTAGGCAGGTCAAACCTTAGACCTTCTGATTGGATGTCCAACATATACCCACTTACAGGGCTCCCAATTTTCCGCTTTTTCTCGGAAATCCGAGAAAATCCACATGCTGCTTCTGAGAAAAAACTGTGCTTTCCAAGAAAATAACAAATTTGACTGATAATTGTTTTTCTTCTGTGAAACATTTGGCTGTTTGTCAGTCTGTTGATTTCTGTAGCAGACAATGAAACTTCGTGAAGGGGGATAAATCCAGTATCATTTTCCAGCAGTCACTTTTGGCGTTTTTTGTTTGTCAGGCGTGGCTTGTTTGCACAACCGATTGCAAAATTTTTGAAGCGTGTGGCCATGTCTTGAGCCGATATTCTGGACTGCCCCAGCAAAAAATGTTGACTAAGACTGCAAAAATAAATGGTGGTGGGAGTGGATTTCACGAAAAATTGATGTCATGGAAGTAAGCACATGTCTTTCAAAAATAGCAAAGGCTGGCATAGTCTACTGTGACTTGTGCCGCTGTAAGTCAATTAAGATAACTATAGTTGAGCAGGCATCCACAGAATTTCAGACCATTTCAAGTTAAAGAAGCACTAGATGAGGCAGAAAACTGCAAAGAACCTTGAAGCTGTTCAGTGTAGGTTGGTGTTTAATGTTTGTTGGAGCATACATTAGAAAAAATACTCACCAAATTATTTTTCTTGAAATCTGACATCAGTGTGTATAAATTATTTGCTTCAGTACAAAGGATCTTAAACAAGCCTAAAGTTGTACCAGATAGCATCAGGTTGCACTATTTTGCATCTATATTCAAAAACATTTTCCGGGGGAGCGTGCCCTGAACCCCCCAAGATTTTCAGAGATTTTTTCATGTAACATTGGGAGGCCTGCACTTTAGTTAGTTACCACACTCGTCATGTCATTGTCTGGTTATACCTGTTCAAAGTTGTTTATTTTGCCAAGAGGGATTCATTGAATTCAGACAGTTCCATGCAGGTCCACCCTAATGTGTCTAATTATCTGGCATACTCCTGAAGTCTGTGCAAAACCATATGTGCTGGCAAGGTCTTGAAATAGGGATGGAGGAAGGGGGAACAGGGGACTTACAAACTAAATTGACACCACCAGAATAATTGGAGCATTAAAACAGGAGCGTCCAGGCCATGTTTTATGTGCAGTCTGGGACTGAACTCAAGACATCATCATTATTATGGGTCCACTGCTGTACCAACAGAGCCAGCCTGCTCATTAGGAGACTGAATAATGATAATGATTATGTATAAAACTAATGATATTTTATAAGGCGCTTGATGATGATAATGATATATATAAGGCACTCAGTGTTGATATATAAATCAACTCGAAGCTCACACTCTCATCATTCAATCAAACGTTCACTCACAATGACAGAAACAGCATAAGGGTGTGAAGTACATGCATACCCAAAAGGGGAGACGGCATGGAAATGTGATGGGGGGGGGGGGAGAGGGGAGAGGCAGGGGTAATCACTTTAGGACAAAAAGGTATGTCTTCAAGTTAACACCTGAAGGAAGACAGAAGGCAGGGGTAATCACTTTAGGACAGAAAGGCATGTCTTCATGTTAAGACCTGAAGGAAGCCAGAATTTGTAATTGTTGAAGAGATGGGGGAAGTTCATTTCATTTGCATAGACCAGACACAGAAAATGAATAGCGACTGTTTGTGTGACATCTGTATGAAGAAATTTATAAACAGATAGTATCGTAAGTGATCTGCCAATGTCATCTGTTGTCTGTTTCAGGACACCATTGCGGCCATGGAAGCGCTGTACTTGTTTGATGCCCAGGATAAGAATCGTAACATATTCCACCTGGATTTCACCATCTGGTCCACGGCGTCTGCAGGATGGAAGAGAACCGTGTCATTGGGAAAGCATTCCTACAGCCATCTCACCAAACACTGCGTCAGTGCCTTTTTGTATCACTCATTTCACAATGTAGACTGTAATAGCTGTACTTTGCAACATTGTTTTTGTCTTCTGCATTTGAGCTGTGTCATGTCTCCTCCCCTGTGGGGATGCCGGGGGTTTTTTCAGTATAAACAGTATCCCTCACCTTCTGAATTTCTGTGCTACAAATTCCCACGTTTCTGTCACTCTCTTTGTTTCTTCCTTCCTCCTTTGCTTTCTGTCATCTCTTCCAATCATTTTCTGTCCTGCTGGTCCATTCACCTGTATGTGTTCCATAAAGCTATACATACTTTGTCTTAAAATTGATAATTGGGTACATGTATTGATTGCATGTGTGGCACTAAGAAAAGGTGCTGTGCAGCAGCAATTTTTGATAATTTAGGCCTTTTGTTATGTATGCTTTAGTGTCCTTAGTTATATTCACATTTGTATTCAGGTTTATTTTATGAAATCCTAAGGTGATAAAGTGGACAGAGTGGTCAATGTCAGTGGCATAATTCTTTGATTATGCATTGATATGTGTACTTAATTTTCCTTCTCAGCTTTTTTCCCATCCAGATGTTGTGTACATATTGAAATGATTATAGCTCTGATATGGCCCAGTGCAGTCAGTTGGGCTTTAAACAATAAGAACAAGAATAGGTCATGTCTGGTGTGGTTGATGTATCCATGTAAACCATGTTTAGTTTAATTCAGATGCCTGTATGCACTTTGTCCTGCCCCACACTGTACAGGCAAAAAAATGTTGCTGCACTTTCTGCGCACGCCAATTTGAATGGAGAGGGGAAAAGTGTGCAAGAATTTATTTTAAAAATTCAGGTGAATAGACTGGTAAAGCAGACAAATAGAAAGAAAGAGGGGATAGAAATAAAATGAAAAGGCAAAAACAAACATTAATCGATAAAAAAAATTTTTCTAGCACAGAATGTCCAGATGGTGGGACTACTATTCATGCTAAAAATAATCCCCAGCATCCGAACAAGGGATAGTCCGTACATTTTCATGACATGTATTTGTGATGCGGTTCAAGTATTGTAAAAACTGTTTCAAAATGATATGTGTTTGTCATGCAGATTCCTACAGTATGGGGTGCCATTCGCTCCAGGGTGCAGGGTACTGGCAGAGCACTTTTACAGGTACAGAAAATGTTGGAATTTTTTTCACTTTTCTTTTTGTTTTCTGCCCTTATTTCTGAGTCATCTCAGTGGTGTTGATCCCACATGGCTCATTCTGGCTCACTGGCTCACAACACACCACCAACCCCAAGTTTGTTCAAAGTCCCAGTACCAGGAAACCCAAAGGAGCCAGAAGAAATGTCAAACCACGGTGGGCTACATACCAGAGAAGACCTTGCACTGCTGGTGGATCAGTTTATCGAGTTCAACAGTACCTGTTTTAATCCATTTTATTAAGCACACTGCCTACTAAGCTCCATATAATGCCAGTGTTCACTCAATCGTGGGGTCATACTGAGCGAGAGACCCCTTTACCTGTAAGACCACCATCACAGCCCTTCAGTGACAGCCACCATGAGTCACTGACTACGAAGACCCCAATTCGAAATCAGCTCAGGCACGGAAGCAAGTAAGAGAGGCTGAAACTGGTCACCATGGAATTAGGGCATGAAGGATCACAGTATCTAGGACAATTTTCATGATACCATTATGACTGATGATTTTGTAATGGAGATGATGGTCATGATGCTGTGCATTTCTGTCTAGGATTGAGAGCGTGTAACAGGGCTGTACTCCACATTTCCTGTCATAATATATCCTGGCATCAGCCAGGGGTGAGGGATACAGACATCTGCAGTGCTGATCAGGAAATTTGAACAGCTCTCTCAATGAAGCATTTTCATAAAGTGGATTAAACTTGACCGTGTGGCTCCAGTATTCTCAGTGAGCCCATAGCTTGCATGCTCAGTGCTGGTTAGGAACCAGTCGTGCTGAAAAATCCCACAGTAAGTTTTGGATGAATTATTGTGGGATTTGGTGGTCTGACTGGCTCCTATTCAGAATTGAGTGCTGTGGGCTTATTGGGAACACTTGGTCCACGCAGTCAGGTCTCATTCACTGTACAGATGTGTCCTTGATGATTTTATTTAAATCTCTTGACCAATGCCACAGGTGTCTGAATTTCTTAGGCCTGATTGACGTGAGGATATTATATCATGAAAGTACTGTCCTGTCACCCATTCTCAGTCTGAAGTAGAATTCTTTAGTGTCATTGTCATCTCATTTTCATTGTCATAAAATTACAAAGAAAATAATGTCCGCAGACACTGTGGTCCTTCATGCCCTGTTCTCATGGTGGGTTTGTAATGAAGAGCTGAAATGAGCATCATGGAGGTAGTGACATGGAAGCCGTTGAGAAGATAAAGCAAAAAACCAAAGAAAAGAAAAATGAAACAAAAGATAGAGCAGAAAAGAAAAGAGAAACAAAGCTAAAGATAGAGCAGAAAAGAAAAGAAAAAAAAAAAACGAAGTAAAAGATAGAACAGAACAGACAAGAAAAAAATGAAGAAAAAACCCCCACATTGTCTTTAACCACAAATGCTACTGAATAAAAATTTTAAAAAAAGATTTTTCTGCTAAAATAAGAACATCTTCTTTCAGTTGCACAGGTGATGGTGACAAAATGATCTTTCTGTTAAGATAAGAACTTGTCCACTTTTCCCAATTGTGCAGCTGACGACAACAACAAAAGCTCTTTCTAAATAAGAACTTGTCCTGTGTTTTAATTGTGCAGGTAACAACGACAAAGAATGTGGAGTATAAGTTCCTGTTAAAGCCGACCCAGAAAGTGGACATGGATGACAAATCGGACTCAGCGGAACGCATTCGTTTCTTTGACCTCTTCATCGAGGACTTACTGTGGCATGGGAGAAATTTTTCTGTCATGGAAATGAGACCTTGTGTCACGTAAGTGCAGCCTTCGTTTCTTTAGTTTACTTGCTCCTTTTGAAAAAAAAACAAAAAAAAACTCACGCACATATCCAGTTCAGAAAGTTAAAATACACCTCAAGGTGTCAAGGTCAGTCTTCAACAACACACGTCAGGTTATGTCCCCTGTTTGTGTCAAGGTCAGTCTTCAACAACACATGTCAGGTTATGTCCCCTGTTTGTGTCCAGGTTCAATGGTTCCTATCATAACAACACACAATCAGGTTATGTCCCCTGTTTGTGTCCAGGTCAGTCTTCAACAACACACAACTCAGGTTATGTCCCCTGTTTGTGTCCAGGTCAGTCTTCAACAACACACATCAGGTTATGTCCCCTGTTTGTGTCCAGGTCAGTCTTCAACAACACACAACTCAGGTTATGTCCCCTGTTTGTGTCCAGGTCAGTCTTCAACAACACACGTCAGGTTATGTCCCCTGTTTGTGTCCAGGTCAGTCTTCAAAAAACACACGTCAGGTTATGTCCCCTGTTTGTGTCCAGGTCAGTCTTCAACAACACACAACTCAGGTTATGTCCCCTGTTTGTGTCCAGGTCAGTCAACAACACACGTCAGGTTATGTCCCCTGTTTGTGTCAAGGTCAGTCTTCAACAACACACATGTCAGGATTATGTCCCCTGTTTGTGTCCAGGTCAGTCTTCAACAACACACTCAGGTTATGTCCCCTGTTTGTGTCCAGGTCAGTCTTCAACAACACACAACTCATGTTATGTCCCCTGTTTGTGTCCAGGTCAGTTTTCAAACAACACATCAGGTTATGTCCCCTGTTTGTGTCCAGGTCAGTCTTCACAACACACAACTCATGTTATGTCCCCTGTTTGTGTCCAGGTCAGTCTTCAATGACACACATCAAGTTATGTCCCCTGTTTGTGTCCAGGTCAGTCTTCAACAACACACATCATGTTATGTCCCTTGTGTCCAGATCAGTCTTCAACAACACATGTCAGGTTATGTCCCCTGTTTGTGTCAAGGTCAGTCTTCAACAACACATGTCAGATTATGTCCCCTGTTTGTGTCCAGGTCAATCTTCAACAACACACATCAGGTTATGTCCCCTGTTTGTGTCCAGGTCAATCTTCAACAACACATGTCAGATTATGCCCCCTGTTTGTGTCAAGGTTAGTCTTCAACAACACACATCAGGTTATGTCCCCTGTTTGTGTCCAGGTCAGTCTTCAACAACACACATCAGGTTATGTCCCCTGTTTGTGTCCAGGTCAGTCTTCAATGACACACATCAAGTTATGTCCCTGTTTGTGTCCAGGTCAGTCTTCAACAACACACGTCAGGTTATATCCCCTGTTTGTGTCAAGGTCAGTCTTCAACAACACACGTCAGGTTATGTCCCCTGTTTATGTCCAGGTCAATCTTCAGCAACATGTCAGGTTATGTCCCCTGTTTGTGTCCAGGTCAGTCTTCAACGACACACGTCAGGTTATGTCCCCTGTTTGTGTCAAGGTCAGTCTTCAACAACACACGTCAGGTTATGTCCCCTGTTTGTGTCCAGGTTAGTCTTCAACAACACACGTCAGGTTATGTCCCCTGTTTGTGTCCAGGTCAGTCTTCAACAACACCCGTCAGGTTATGTCCCCTGTTTATGTCCAGATCAGTCTTCAACAACACACAACTCAGGTTATGTCCCC
This sequence comes from Monoplex corrugatus, assembly GCA_030674185.1. Taxonomy (NCBI): domain Eukaryota; kingdom Metazoa; phylum Mollusca; class Gastropoda; order Littorinimorpha; family Ranellidae; genus Monoplex; species Monoplex corrugatus. The sequence goes on along the minus strand of JAPXFY010000020.1, from coordinate 39,047,359 downwards.
TGTTTGTGTCCAGGTCAGTCTTCAACAACACACAACTCAGGTTATGTCCCCTGTTTGTGTCCAGGTCAGTCTTCAACAACACACAACTCATGTTATGTCTCCTGTTTGTGTCCAGGTCAGTCTTCAACAACACACAACTGATGTTATGTCCCCTGTTTGTGTCCAGGTCAGTCTTCAGCAACACACATCAGGTTATGTCCCCTGTTTGTGTCCAGGTCAGTCTTCAACAACATACGTCAGGTTATGTCTCCTGTTTGTGTCAAGGTCAGTCTTCAATGACACATGTCATGTTATGTCCCTTGTTTGTGTCATTTTAGATGGCTGTACACAGCACGCGGCCAGACGACAGGCATGTCAGTTCTGGAAATCGACATCCCCACCGGTTACATCGTCATGAACGACACTCTGCGAGACTATGTGCGGTCGGGTGTGGTACCCAACCTGAGACGGGCCGAGTTCTATGGACGTAAAGTGGTCTTCTATTTTAGTTACGTGAGTGTCATTATTCGTCATGTGTTACTTTAGTGATGTGAGTGTTGTTATTCATCATATGTTACTTTAGTGATGTGAGTGTCGTTATTCGTCATGTGTTACTTTAGTGATGTGAGTGTTGTTATTCATCATGTTACTTTAGTTATGTGAGTGTTATTCAGCATGTGTTGTTTTAGTTATGTGAATGTCATTATTTGTCATATATTACTTTAGTTATGTGAGTGTTGCTATTCATTATGCGTTACTTTAGTGATGTGAGTGTTGTTATCCATCATATATTACTTTAGTTATGTGAGTGTTGTTATTCATCATATGTTACTTTAGTGATGTGAGTGTTGTTATGCATCATATATTACTTAGTTATGTAAGTGTTGTTATTCATCATATGTTACTGTAGTGATGTGAGTGTTGTTATCCATCATATATTACTTAGTTATGTGAGTGTTGTTATTCATCATGTTACCTTAGTGATGTGAGTGTTATTCATCAGTGTTACTTTAGTTATGCGAGTGTCGTTATTCATCATCTGTTACTTTAGTCATGTGACAAAGGAACCAAATGCAGACAGACCCATCTTTTGGCAAATAACCAACAGAGCTGGGAGAATCTGGTGAACAGTTCTGTAGAATGGCACCCCATATACTTTTGGCAGAATTAAGGGAGAAGAAGAAGAAGATTTTGGATTGTCTTGTTTTCTGTTTGATATAATCCATGATGCCTCCTAAAAGGTTGAAGAAAGACAACTGATGCTGAATGGATAAAAATTAGTGAAGTGTTCTCCCTTAGGAGAGTGGCCAGAATTTCACATGTAAATCTTTTGTGAGTAAAAAAAACAAAACATGCGCGCGCACGCGCGCACACACACACACACACACACACCACACACACACACACACACACACAGCACACGCACACAACACACACAACAAATGAATAATAATTGGGTGTCTCCAGTTTCCATTATGCTGGGAAAACCCACCTGACTCTAGAAGGAATGATTTTGAGGTTTTTATGTAACGAGTTCTAGAGCATCACATAATCTGTGATCATGATAGAATGTTTCTTTTTTTTTTTACCCTTTTTTCTCATGGGAAATGGCACAGATGTGTGAATGTTGCTCTGCTTGCTTCAGTCATTGTTTTCAGATTTACTCTGAACACTCATCTATTTCAAGTGTAATCTGTGTGTACATGAGTGAATATATGTGTGTGTGTGTCTGTATTGGTGTATTCATATATGCATTTGTAGTATGTATGTCTGTGTTGTATGTCTACATGTATATGTTGGTAGCATGAGTGTGTATATGCATGTATGTTTGTTTGTATCTGCATTACAACAACAAGAACAACTGACAATAATAACAATAATAATATAATGATTATTTTGTATTTCAGGTGGACACAAGTCTTACATGTGTACATTTCCGAGCAGACAGATGGTATCCCACTGCCAATACCACCATTCAGAACCGCATGAGAATCTACGATTACTATGAGCCAGGTTTGTGAACGTGTGTGTGTGTGTGTGTGTGTGTGTGTGTGTGTGTGTGTGTGTGTGTGTGTGTGTGTGGTGCGTGCGTGCGTGCGTGCGTGCGTGCGTGCGTGCGTGCGTGCGTGCGTGCGTGCGTGTGTGTGCATGTGTGTGCGTGCGTGTGTGCACTGTTCCATCTGTTAAAACTCATAAACACAGTCTTATATCCATTCTTTCTGTGATTACAGGAATGCACAACACGACGTTGTACACGACCTTCAACCTTTTCCAGACCAACATCTGCTACAGTTGCGGCTCCTACCAGTGTCCATACTGCCCCTACTTCAACGTTGCGGCCGCCATTAGGGCAACCTTCACCTTGCTGATGCTCATCTGCGGCGTGCTGATGAAGTGGTTTGTTTTAAGGTGTTGATGGAGAGAGTGGTTTCGTGCAATGGATCACCGTTTGCTGGTGTGATGAAAAGGTATGGGTGTGAACAATTGCCTTCCTCTTGGATTTGATTTGTCAGTACAACTTTTCTGTTGACCTGACATATCATGATGATAGGTTTTGGGGTACTAAAGGTACACAGTGCCTTCTTAAGTGTACTAAAGATATACACTGCCTTCTTAAGTGTACTAAAGATATACACTGCCTTCTTAAGTGTACTAAAAGTATACGCTGCCTTCTTACGCATATTTTAGATTACTGCCAAAAGTATATATGGTACCATTCTATAGAACTGTTCACCAGATTCTCTCTCTTACGAATACTTAGATTGCCGTTTTAATTAAGAATACTAACAGAACAGACAGCTTTTTCTTGGCTTAAGGATAATAAGAGTTTATCTCACCTCCTCAGGGGTACTGGTGAGACTTGTTGTCACCTTTTGAATGGGTTTAAGGGTACTGGTGGGACAGGTCACTTTCTTAAGGATACTGTTCTCTTGAATCCAAGTAGCTGCCTGCATTCAAGCAAACAGAAACACATTAAAATAGAATGACCATGTGTATTTAACACATGTTTGGCTAACTGGCCTTTGTCAGGCTAATGCCTGTCTTGTTTCGACACTTAAATACAAGATCTAGTCTGTTTTCTGTTTTGTATTCCGAAGGACACTGTGAAACAGATCACCATCATGTAGTAGTTGTCAAGGATACTGATGGTACACAGCTTCTTCAGGGTACTTGTGGTTTGTTATTTCTTTTAATGCATATTCACATACATGCTTTTAGATGATACAAGGATTGACTGTTGTATCCGTGTGGAAAGGGGAAGAAGGCTTGGTGAAATAAGACTGGGGGAGATGGTAAAGGGAAGTTTTTTTTTAAGTCTTTCATTTCCTCATCTTTTCTACCAGATGCAAAAACTTTACAATTTCACTCTGTACTGGGAGGTAGTGAATAGGGTGAGGAAATGGAAGGGTTAAGTAAGTTTTTGCTTTGTTGTTGGAGCTGGTAGCGTCAGGAAGTTGGCAGATAGGATGTTTCAGTTTCAGAAGACAAATGTCTCTGCGCTTGGAACAAATTCCATATGCACTAGCATCACAGTGCCATTTGTATGGTGATGGTACATTGACCAGGAAACAAACCCGGGTCACCTGTGTGACAGGCAAGTGTTCTGCCACTAGATAGGTTGAGGGTGTGAAAGAGTTAAGTTTTGGCTTTGGTATGACAGCTGATAGAGCAGGAAGCTGATGGATAGGGCAAGGTGTGAAGGTAAGGACTGGGCAAATGGAGGCTTTGGACTGGAGTGTGTTTTAGGATGGGGCTGAAGAGGTAAGGGAGGGAGAGATTTCAAAACTAAGGGAAGAAGGAAGGAGAAAAAAAAGTTAAACCAGACTTACTGTGTGGCAACCGACAGGAACTGGAAATGACATGTATCACCAGATGTGGCCTGGTCATATAGAGGGAAAATGTAAGAAGACTTGTATGACAAATCATAAACTAAAAATGCAACAAGAATTGTATGACAAATCATAAACTGCTTGATAAGGGATGAAAAGGAAAGGACTGCTTATTGTTTATCACAAGGAAATTGTTTGTCAGTTATTTTTTTTAAGAAATTCTGGAAACATCTGACCAGAATCTGTTTGTATGGAACACTGGAGTTATCATCTCCTGTTCATCCATTTACCATGAAGTGACCATGATTCAGATTGTGTGTGTGTTACATGTCTTTGCGCGCATAATTCTGATCCATTTATTGTGTGTGTGTGTGTTTGCACATGTGCGCAGTGTCCAGATGGAGTGATGGTGAGTGTATGATTGAAGATAAAGATGTGTTGAGATAGGATTTGAGATGTATGTCTCCGGTTTAATCCCAGCCCTCAACATGAAAACTGTCCTCTTTGCTGGTGTCAGCGTCTCACAGGTCCTGTTTCCTCATCCCACCTCATTTCAACATATTGACAGTGCATGAGGTTTTGGGTAGGCTTAAGGAGTCTGTCAGGTATGCTGGCACATTTGGGTGTAGTGTATATGGAATTGTCTGAAGTGTGATGAATTCTTGAACAACCTGCAGACTGTGTGAGTGAATTTGTGGTGTTTGTGTGCAAATACATTTATTCCGATTGATGTACTTGGGTATCCATTTCTACAAAAATATGGCTGCTCCATCATTGACAGGAAGGTCAAGATAATTCCAATTGATTGATTTAAACTGTGTGTTGTGTGTGTGTGTGTGTGTGTGTGTGTGTGTGTGTGTGTTTTTCATGCATGCAGTGGTTCAGGTCAGATTATGATGTTTTTGAATGTATGATGGATGCATGATCATGATTCAGATCAACTTGTGTCAGTTTTTGCAGCATGTTTTTATAGTTCTGCTTGTATCAGTCATCACTAGTTTCTGATCACAAATGGTGAAAAGGAGGAGAGAGAACATTTCTATGTCTACATGCATATTGTGCATTTTTTTTAATCCTCTAGCTCCCACACCTTATCCACTAACAGCAAAAACTTAAACCTTTTGACTCCCTGACCTTATCCACCAGCTTCCAGCAGGAAGTTGGTGGATAGGGTCAGGTAGTCAAAGGGTTAAGTTTTTGTTTTGCTAGTATGGTTGACGATGCAGGATGCGGGTGGACAGGATGCGGGAGTCAAAGGGTTAAGAGTCAGAGTGCACCTCCATACTTTGCACAACAATCTGAAGGGTGGAATTTCAATATGGGGTAGTCATCAGGTTTTCTGTTCATTTTCCCTTTTGTCTGTTTGAGTTGTTATGTGTTGGAAATCTGTTGTCCATTTCATGGAACAGCTTCCACTTTGTGCTGTGCCAGAAATCATGCTTTTGTTTCGCAGATTGAAATCCATCATTTTTTTATTTTTTTTAGAAAAGAAGTTATGCCTTCACTGCATCCCAACATCATTAACTTCATATTATTTTAGTAATCTATCATCATTTTATTGAATTTGTAATAGAAGCTGTGGAGACTGTTCCATGACAAATGTGCACTTTATTAAGTTACAAGGACAACTGTGTAGCATCTCAGTAGTAAAATGACTTGTGTAGAATATTCAGTTTTGTTCAGAATGTTTAGTCATGGTGGAAAATGTGCTGAATGTTCATTAGCACAGGAAATTAGAATAGACAAGCCCCAGTGGGGATGCCGGAGGTTCTTTCAGTATAAACAGTATCCATGCCTTCTGGAAATTCTGTGCTAGAAATTTCCTCTTTTCTGTCACTCTCTTTGTTTCTGCTTTCTTCCTTTACTTTCTGTCATTTCTTCCTATCATTTTCTGCTTTGCTGGTCCATTCACCTGTGTATTCGAGTCTTACATACTTTTTCTTCGGATGTATTTAAGTGCATTTTTGGCTCAAAGGAAATGAGATACGCGGAAGCAATTTTAGGCAGGTTAGGCCCGTTTATATGTATGTTTTAGTGTCCTTAGTTGTGTTTAAGTTTGTATTCAGGTATGTTTTCAAAATCCCCTTTACGATAAATTGGACGGAGTGGTAATCGCCACAAGCATTTCCTTAGATTGTATGCATGAATTCATTGATATGTGAACTTAATTTTCTTTTCTTTTTTTTTTTTACCTTGTTGAAGCAGTATCGTTTGAAATGGGTTATAGCCCTGATATGGCTGTATACAGTTGACTGGGCTTTAAACAAAAATAACAGTGACAATTAGTTTAGACAGTATTCACTTAACTGACAAATGTATACATCTTTGGAAGACCAAGGAAGGTAAGGAATGTAAAGTCCAGTCTACAAGATCAGCAAACATGACTGTATCCAACATTTCTACTCTTTAATATGCAGTCAGAGGCTCAGTTGTGTAGAATCTTGAGAACGTAGGATCACTGTGCAAGTTATGGCATCTGCCATGATTATTTTGGATCTCCATCGCTGGTGTAAATGGTGGAGCGTGTACGAGTCATCATCTGCATGCTGTATAGGTGAAGGAGATAAACCAAAGAATAGCATTTTCCAGCTTTCACCATCATAAGTACACAGATAATGTAACATTCTAAAGAGGTAGAGAATGCATGACATTTGCTGTCAGGTTCATGTCAAATGTTTGTGATGGAGATGGGGCTGATCACTACACTTTTATCAAAGTATTATCGTTATCATTATTATCAGTAGTAATATAAATCATTCTTGTAGGAATTTCTTCAAACACATTTGGACTATTTTGCATTACATAATCAGACTTTTTAATGGAGCACAGAGAACTTGAGCTGTTAGGCTCCACTGTGTCGCTGCCCAATCTGCATCTTTAGTGGGCGTGTATGCTGGGTGTTTCTATGTTGTCAGTATGATCCAGAGCAGCTGTAAACATCAGATTTGTCATAGACTTGAATCTTGTTTGTATAGTTAAATCTACAGAATCATGCAGAGTTTGATGCATATGTCGTAGGAGATTGGTTTATATACCTTGTAAGATTGATTGGTTTTTATATTACCTTTTGAATTGTTTTGCGTTTATGGATTTCTATCATTTGTATGGTTATTTATATTGCCTTTATGACCATTTTGTGTTTATGGATTTCGTCATTGTACAAAACCCATGGATGGATGATGCTACATCTGTGCATAGTGTGTGCCCACTTTGTATTTAATGTTCTTCATGTTTATTATTCTACCAGAGGGTTGTTTTTCCACTTGCTGATCTGTTTGCAGCAGCTTGCGTAACTGAGCATAATTGTAGGAGAAAAAGATGTAAGAAGAAGAAATGTGTAAAGTGCTGTATATCTTGATGTTGAGTAGATGAAAAATCTTTTATGTTTTAACACATTGTTTTGGTAAGTTGTAAAAGCAAGATCGTGTCATTGGTTGCTCTTAAGTGTTACACTGAATGACATGTTTTTTGTTTGTTTGTTTAATTCTTCTTTTTCTTGGTTCTTTTGAAAGAGTTTTGTGCAGTCTCAAGGAGTCTGCTATTGCCAGATTTGGGTGGAACTCGTATGTGAAATTGTCCGAGTGTGACAATTCGGTCTTAAATGAATTCCATGCTGCTTTTTGTGTATGAATCATGTAAATCTTTGCAGTTTAATCCTTGTATTTTTTGGAGAGATCCATGTTTATAGGCTTTCACCATATGGGGCTAATGTTTCTCCTTTTGTTTTTGAAGTCCATGCTGATAGTTATGGCTTACACTGTTGGGCCTCTGTTCTGATTACCTGGGTTTGAGCATGGCTCAACACACAATAAGAGCCTGTCTGCAACCCACAGTTCACCTGGCCATGAATGAGTGGGTACCTAATCCTTCTCAGGAACAGATAAGGCAAAGCATTGAGGGAAGAAAGGACCTTATAAATATGCCATTACCATACTTTCCAACAGGACATTTGGTGGTGGTGAGAAGGGATCCTCCCAGTCTGCCTTGGGATGGGGTTCTCTTACGGGCGAGGGGTCACAATGTTTAAAGCCCCTTTTAGCAATATTCATATGGCTAGTCCTCATATTCTCTGAGGACAAGACTTTAACCCCTTGACTCCCGCACACTATCCACCAGCTGCAAAAATTAACCTTTGACTCCCTCACCCTAATCACCAGCTCCCTGCAGCAAGCTGATGGCTAGGGTGAGGGAGTCAAAGAGTTAAGTTTTTGCATTGCTAGCATGGTTGACAATGCAGGATGCTAGTAAACAGGGTGTTGGATTCAGAGGGTTAAACCCTACAGAAAAGAACTTTCCAACATTTAAGGGAAACCATTTTATGTTTTATAGTTTTAAATCTGTCAGTTCTGTATTACCATCAGTCCTGTGTTAAAACACTTAAATCCATTAGTTTATACTAAAGCAGCCATTCTTGTTGGATAGCTTTTATATTTAACGGAAATCTTTACGCATGTTGATTTTTCACTCCATGAGTTCATTATCATTTGTATATATTCTCAGTGTGCTACAATTCATGAACTGTGTCTTCTGTTATAACTAATGATTATGTTACACTTGATGAATAGATGTTCTTCCTAACGATAAAAGGTTATATATTTTGCCATTCAAAATGAGAAAAAAAAACCTTGTCTGTGCAAACTCTGACTGATGTAGTCATGTTTGAGAGCGCCAACTTTCGGTCAGTTTCCGAGACATTTTGTTGATAGGTGACTGGAAATGCATGGTGACAAGGATTGTCCCTCACATCATGTGAAGAGAGTGTTCAAAAGGTGTTGAGGACCAACATTTGTTTTTGTCTGTTTTTGCCCTGGACATGTTAGTTTCCGCAGCCCTCAAGATCAGGATGTTTTCCATCATGAGATTTTGTGTCATGTGATGCTTCCATTCTGTTCATATGACTTGTCCGTGCTCAGTTGTTGTTTTCCTGAACGCCAGAGTTCTTGATGCTTCACAGGTATTTTTGTCACTTCATCACAGGACATATGCATTTTTTTTGGTTATTAAGGCTTCTGTCTTGGATGGACAAGCTGGGAATTTCGCGGCTAATGATTTTACATGAAAGGAAACACCATGCTAAATGATTTTACATGAAAGGAACACCGTGTTAAAAAGATTTTACATGAAAGGAAACACCGTGCTAAATGATTTTACATGAAAGTAAACACCGTGCTAAATGATTTTACATGAAAGGAAACACGTGCTAATGATTTTCATGAAGAAACCCATGCTAATGATTTTACATGAAAGGACACCGAGTCTGAAATGATTTTTACATTTAAAGGAACATGTGATAAATGATTTTACATGAAAGGAAACACGTGCTAAATGATTTTACATGAAAGGAAACACCTCACAGAATCTGCCTCAGTAACTAAGAAATTTTTTTTTGATAGCCTACCGATTTTTCTGCGTGTATGCACGTTGCTTCCCCACCCCCTCCACTGTGTAGGCAGTATGTTGCTGCACAGTCTGCACGCTCCAGTTTTGATGGGCCTGCATGATAGGATATTTTCATGTTTCCATAATCCACTGGACATTACCTGCATGCCTTACAGGATCTTTAGTATGCAAGTTTGATATTTTGCATGCATATACACATGAAGGTGGTTCAGACACTGGCAGGTCTGCACACGTGTTGACCTGGGAGATCAGAAAACTTTCCGCCCTTTACCCACCAGGCAGGGGGTACACAAGCAGGATTGAAAATGAACCTACTAATTGATGTCTGATGTTCACTGAATGCATCAACATTTATTGGGTTGGTTCGTTGGTTTGAATTTTTTTGAGGGGTGGGGGGTATGTGAATGAATTTTCAGCCTCTTCCCAAGAACTTGCTTGTACCCATTGGTTTGTCATGCACATAGCCGGCTCTGTTTTCGCTGGTCACATCCGACTGGTGGTCATGCAGTGTAACCACTTGTTTTGTAGTTGGAAGTTCAAATCTGAAGTTGACATTTTGTAGCGTTTGCTTGTCCTTGGTTTCCACTGCTCCTCTAGTGTGAATTTCAGTCGCCAGGCAGGTTCTTGATGTTTTCCAATTAGACCTGGTGTTCCGTTTCTTCATAGCATTCTCCCACTCCATGAGTGAGACCTTTTGATGTTAGTGTTCTTTTGATCGATATCCAGCACTCTAGCACTTCTGCTGTGTAAATCACTGATCCACCCTTCACAGGTTGTGTGGTAAACTGCCCCATTTTTTTATTTCAATTTCTTTTATATCTTTGGAGTAGACTTGCTGTCGGTAGACTCAAGTACAGGATTTGTGGAAAGCTTACATTAGTCAAAACAATGTAAGTTTGCCTGAAAAACTCACTTCTCCACAGATCCCACAAGAATCTTACCATGATCTCTTTAACATGCTCAGATCACTGCTGAATCACCCTGAGGATGAAACAAAAACTTACAAAAACTGTGCAGCAGTCTACCACATCACCTGTGATGAGTGTGGAAGTGACTACATGGGAGAAACTGTCAGAATGCTTGGTGGCAAGTCAAAGAACACACGGGTTGCAACAAAGAGGAAATACTGGACAGAAACAGGACACCAAGTCTCATGGGGGGAATATCAGCGATTCCAGCTACTGAAAAAGGAAATTTTCAAGTAAAAATTCCTGTTTAGCTGGTACAATTACCATGCAGAGGAATTTTTCAAGTAAATTCCTGTTTAGCTAGTACAATTACCATGCAGAGGAATTTTTCAAGTAAATTCTGTTCAGCTAGTATAAGTACCATTTCCATCTAGAGCAGAGTGGCACATAATCATCTGGACAGAGAACTGCCTCTCTGCATTAGTTGGATATGGTAGAGTTTACAATGCGAAATCATACTTCCAAAAAGTAGAAAACTGCTGAAATTCATGGAGGGCAGCCATCCCTAACATCAGATTTGAACTTCCTCTCATCTACAAGCAAGTGATTACGATACAAGACCACCAGCCACAGTGCACCAGCAGGAACAGGGCCAGCCAAGCAGCACTATTTGGTCTGAAGAAGTTCATGGGAAGAGACAGAAAATTCTCCTGAAGAGCTAACATCACCTATTCTGCGATGAATGTGACAAAGACTATAACCACAAAACATCAATTACACTGGGTATCACAACAGAGCAGCAAAAAGTCATCGTTTAACAGGTAAAAAATCCAGTATGATATCGAAATTTGTATCAAAATATTAAGGTTCTTGCAACAGAAACTGACATCCCCAAAAGGCAAAAAATATTACAGATGCCTGAAGATCAGAAAGGAATTTCCCCTCTTCCTGAGGTCTGAGGCATCTGTAATATTTTTGCTCTGACCATATGTAACTAATGTAGGATGACACATGATGATTCCCTTTTTCTCTGCATTAGTTGGATATGGTATTGTATGATGCTAAGAGAGGAATATTTCAAGTAAATTCCCCATTTAGCTAGTACCAAATCCAGTAAATGCAGAGAAAAAGGAATCATCATGCCATTCTGCATTAGCTTGATATGAAGAGGTAAATGATACTAAACTCATGAAACTAAACTATCCATAAACACCTCTATAAACATCTTGGAGACCATCATCTCTCTATAACGGTGAATTTGGATACAACAAACTGTCCGACTTCTGCAGAGATGTGGGACACCGTCCTGATCATGGATGTGACCAACACCAACACTCACTCTGTCTGAAGCAGCTCTTGCAGATAAAAGCTTTACCCCCCCGTTATAAGTGTACTGGTTCATCGGCACAGATTTTGTGTACATGTAGCAGTTTCATCCAGTTTTTCCGAAGAATATACAAGAGAACTAAAGCATGATCAAAACACATATCTGAACATCATACAACATACACCACACACAAGAAATGCACTTCATCACTAGTAAATGCTTATATTATATAAAAAGATATTTACTATTCATAATCAGATGAATGAAATTCTATGTACATATTGTATAGCGGTCTCATTAAAAACGATGATATAAAAATACAACCAAAGTTCTTAGCACTTTGACTAACTGAACATCTTGCTTATTACTCCCATTATGATATGTTTGCTGATATGTAGTAATGTAAAATAATATACATACACACACAAAGACATCAAACTGGAAAACAATAAAATGCTGTGGTTCACATATGGGTTAAAATGGAGCTGATAAACCAGGGATAGGGCACTCCATAGCACATCCATCTGACACAGTTTCACACTTTCTGTGCTAAAACTTCCCTGTCCTTGGCTGCATCATACTATCACTTACTGTTTGTTTGGAGTTTGTTCAAGAGGGATTCAATGCACTCGGACAATTCCATATGCACTCCACCCAAATTTGCCTCCTTCAGCCTCCACAAAACCTAAGTGCTGTCAACGTCTTGAAATGGGAAAGGGGGGGGGGGGGGGGTGGACAGACCTATGAAACAGTAAACCAACACCACCAGAATGACAAAAATATTCAGATGGGCCAGGTTTGTTTTTTTGGGTTTTTTGTTGTTGTTTCGTTTGTTTGCTTTTTTCAATGCTGAGGGCTGGGACTGAACTTGAGATTCCAGATCTTTTGAGCCCATGGCTCTATCAAAAAAAAAAACCCAACCAACCACCATCCCACTTTAAATAAAAAATGGCGATGCCATACACTTGAAATTAAATGCAAACTACATGTACAGCAAAATATCTATGTCATTGGCACCAAATTTTCTTGCACACTGTTTAGTATCCAACTATTTCCAGAAATACTACTTGCTGTGTTTTATTTAGGATCTTTTTCCAGCACTGTGTTGGTGCATATGGAATTTATTTTGAGACCAAAACACTGACTTGAGAAAACTGAAATTGGTGATGGTGGTATCAAGTGCCTTAACCCTGATCTCCTGAAGCTCAGTTATACGCCACGACTGTAACTACAGCATTACTGATATGTCACAGCATTGAAACTGTCTTAAAACTACAACAATACACAAACAAAAGACTCGTAACCGCAATCAATGAAAACAAGGATTTGGCAGCTTAAGCAATAACTTGCAGTCATGTCAGACAAAGAATTCAAAATATGGTACATGAAAAACAAAATCTGTACACTCCAGAGATCACCACAACGCTAACAATGGTACGTTTTTATGATTCTCAGAACAAGAATGGACAGTTTCGTGTATAATTTTGTAAATGTGTCTTTTATTGCTACACACATTTGTTTTCTGCACAGAACAGAGAAGAAAAATGTAGACAGGAATAGCTGGGAATGAAAAAAGTCATTACTTTATTAAATTGGTCACAAACACATAAAGTAAAATAGGAAACCATTTAAACAGTCAACACCTAGCAGAATAGTAAAAGATCTATGTTTTATAATGGTAGAATCAAAGTTCATTAAGCATGAAAACTAACATTTCATTTCAACTATTGCTGAAATCAGTGAGAAGAAAAATCATATATTTAACAAAGGCATTTATTTGTAATTCTGGAATAAACCGTCATTAACACAATGGAATGTTTTCAGTATGTCACACTACAGACAAGTCATATTAATTAAAATCATTATTGCGAACAAACTGATGTACACATACAATGTTATCTATGAAATGACATGAAACAAAAAAGCATACAGACAGATGAAAGAAATCTGTGTACATAGAAAATCCATGAATCAAATGTTTTGAAATGTATATACAAATGACATTTCTGTAATGGTCCGACATGAATGACAGTTAAACCAAGATGGTCATGCCATAACAAAATTCAGACAAGCCTTACTAAAATTCTGTCAGACATCACCAAGCTTTGCAAAACTGAACCTTGAAAACAGAACAGATTCACTGAAACAGGGGGTTCTATCAAGACTCAGCATAACACAAATTCTGTAAAGAGTCAAGACAGTTGGGAAATACAACTGTGAACTGAACATGCCCACTGAAATTGGAAAACACGCATCAATTCTTGATTTTGCTTTGATGAAGTCTCAAACCTACTTTTAGAAAATGCCATAGAAATCTTTAAAGGAAATGATGTCTTGCATATCCTGTTTGCAACTTATCATATCTGACCAAAAGTTGTATGCAAATTCAAGCAAATCTTAGGAAATCATGCAGTGCATATCCTGTTTGCAACTTATCATATCTGACCAAAAGTTGTATGCAAATTCAAGCAAATCTTTGGAAATCATGCAGTGCATATTCTGTTTGCAATTTATCATATCTGACCAAAAGTTGTATGCAAAAGCAAGCAAATCTTCAACGAATGGTTTTCTATTCACATGTCCACCTGAACCCTACATTCAAAACACCTTACTGGACAATAACGTATAGTCCATGCTCTATCAACGCACATCCACACACAACTGGCATACATGAAATAAAACAAACAAACATACACATTACCTTCGCTGATCAAACCACATCAAAATCTATTTCCCATTTTAAAAATGGCGACTTTAAGTGCAAGTATATCAGTGTCTATTTACAAGGACAATTGTAACATTTTTCAATAATAAAAATTCTGTTTACAAGACACATTCACAGATGAATCGGATGGAGCAGTGACAATAAAGTCAAGTTATTCCTGTCAAGAATAAAGCGTTGGATGAAAAGCATTGTTCTTCAAACCAGTGTGACCAAACATCACAAAACAAACCATTCAGTAATTGTAACTCAAATTTTTGTTTCTCTCTTGTAACTCAAGATACCACCAGTCTAACATTAATACTTAACAACAGTACTTAATAATGACAATCTGCCCTGAAGATTTGTCTTTTTTGACTATAGTGTTAGTGTGTGTAAATGTATACGTTTGTGTTTAAATGGACAGTATTCGAGTATGTCTATGCTCTGTGTGTACATATGTGTATGTCTGTACTTGTATGTTTTGTGTGTGTGAGAGAGAAGGGGGGGGGGGGGGGGAGAGAGAGAGAAATATCCATTGCTTTTGTAAAAAGAAATTTGTTGTTGTTGTAATGTTCCATGAATGACACACATATGGAAATGGATATTATAACAATTCAGCTTCACAGTTTCTTTAAAGATGCATTAATCATATATCTGTTTTTATCATAGCAGTGGGGTTGACATGTACTTGCTTAGCATGTGTCTTTGTCTCTCATACTTCTGTGAAACACTTGGGGTTCTTGTGAGATGGGGTGCTGTACACACAGTCAATATCATTACAATTTCCTTAACACTGGTTGTCTTCAATGAATGGTTCCTGGTAGTTAGTTTATTCACTTATTGTTTCAAAACATCAACTCCATTTCTGAGCCAAATTACAGAAAAATTTGCGAAACAGTGAGGAGAAAAAAAAAAGGAAATGAAGACATTCCTGAGATGTGAATAAACTAAACCAATCAGATGTAAAACTCATGCCTCCCTCCCAACTCAATGTACTCACAGATAACAGTTTAAAGTTAAAATCTGACAACAAGTGCCATTCAAAATGCTACAATTTAAAAACGTACACTGTCCTACCAGTGGAGATGTCAGTGTATTTTAATGACCAAATTTCCTATTATTATAATTATACAGATTATTCTACTAAAAACAAGTTTCAGACCACATCTAAAAGCTAATAATTCTACTCTCATAACTTTTTGTTCACCAGAAGGTTTGCACTGAATAGTTTGTTTCATGATAAATGATCACACATCAAGGTAACTTGCTTTATTCTGATCCTTTATAAGGGGACCTGATGCAGAAAATGCAGACATGTCATTTACACACGTCTGTAATGTCTGCCCTGATTTACTGAATTCTAGTCCTTTGGTACTTCACCTCGGTGCAGATGTGCAATAGCATACGATATTTACATAAAACTATCTGTAATGTTAACATCAAGACAACTCAAACATACACATCGCTTTCATTTTAGCACTTTTTATATATATATATATATACATATAAACCCCAAAAGACTGACGAATTTCACACACACACACACACACACACCACACACACACACACACACACACACACACACACAGACATGTTCCATTTTCATTCATGCACATGTGTATTGTACATCTGTACAATATGCAGCACACACAAATGGCCAATGCTACATACACACACACATCACTTTCATTTCTGTACATATGCACTGTACAACACAGTATATATGTACCATCAGTATCGAGGCAACAACCGATTCATACAAACATGGCTCGGGTTTCACCACAAAGATGTGTCTGCTTGTTTTATCGAAGGAAAGTTGGGGAAGGAGAGGCAGGAGTGTTTATGTCCTTATGGGGCAGAAATCTGATGTCTGACAAATAACAGCATGCTTTGAAATTGTTTCATTAAAACGTGTGTTTGTGTGTATCCGTTGAATCTGTTTCAAAACATGTGTATTGTGTGTATCGTTGAAATCTGTTCATAAAACAGTATTGTGTTATCCGTTGAAATCTGTTTCATAAAACGTGTGTATTGTGTGTATCCGTTGAAATCTGTTTCATAAAACATGTGTATTGTGTGTATCCGTTGAAATCTGTTTCATAAAACGTGTGTATTGTGTGTATCCGTTGAAATCTGTTTATAAAAGTGTGTATAGTGTATCCGTCTCTGTGTAGTTGAAAAAAGGTGCATGTATGTGCATGTAAATGATGTGTTACTACATGATCCCAATTTTCATGTATTACATTGTATTGTGTTGTGTTGTTAACTGGTACTGTTATCTTGTGCTGTGTTGGATTCTTATTTTGATTCTAAAAAATGCCTTCAGAATTTCTGTGAAAGAGATGTTGCTACTCATTTCAACTTCACTTGCTCACTCATTTGCTCTCACTCTCTCACTTGCCCATAGAAACAAAGGGGGAAAACTTCACAATCCCCGACCTGCTCACTCTCTCACACACACATGCCAACACTGGGTAGACCTCACCACATCTCCCTGGATCAAGATCGTAGCAGGAAATACCGCTTTATCAGGAATCCGGAAACCAGACAGAGCATGGTGATAGTGGCTTTAATGGCGGTGGCCACGTTGAAGTAGGGGCAGTATGGACACTGGTAGGAGCCGCACACGTAACAGATGTTCAGAGTAAACAAGTTGTAGGTCGTGTATATCGTTGTATTGTGCATTCCTGGGCAGAAGAGACGTAAAAACGTTTGGTCAGGATGGAAACAAGCATTTTTCACAAACTAGGATGTGACGAGATTAACAAAGATAGACACAATAGGTATTCATTTCATATACAAAATGAACAATGTGCACTCTATTTGAAAATGATCAGAATCATAACACTGTCCCACCACCAATTTCTTCTACAAACTTTTTTTTTCAATTATTGTAATGGTAATATTCATACACCACTAAGGATTTTTATTATATCTTATCTCTTCCTTTTTGTCTTTTTTTTTCTCTGTTCCAATTTTTCTCAGATTGGTGTATGTATGTTATTTTGCCCATACTGTACAGTCAGTATGTTGGTGCACAGTTTGCATACCCTGGCTAGCTCATGGTTTTTTTATGTGCAGGTTTAACGCTTGTGCCATATTACCATACACATGACACCTGTGACGTGAGTACATATGGAATTTATTCAGAGCACGGAGATGTCATCTTGAGAAATTGACACTTTGCATACCCTGTCTTCTGTGAGAATGCATGCTGGTTGTTTTTATGTTTCATATGCCAGCCACCGATCTGATTATAGAATCTCCATCATGCATGTTTGATGTCCTGCATACGTATACACCTGGCAGATTGAAAAAAATCTCTAACCTGTACCCACAATTTACATATAAGATGGGGGATTACTCTCAATCTGACTTAATGATTTGGAATTACCAAAACCACAGAACTGGCCCATCTCCAATTTCTCTCCCCCTCCCCCCTCCCACCAAAAACACCAACAACCATTCATTCAATTGTTGCAGCAGCAGTACCCACAAGCTGCTGAGTGGGATCCCTTAAACAACAGAGACGAACTGATCAAGGACTGAGGAATGGAAAGTCCAGTCTCGACCCTAAATCCTTTACATTCTAAGAAGACCCAGCCGCATCCAGGTCGTGACTTCTGGACGTGCTTCTGCTGTCACTATTTTTTCCTTTTAATTCTTAAAAAACAGCTATATCTGAGCTTGACCTGAAACATTTTTCTCAACATGTTCAATCAACTTTGCTGATATTTATCATCCAAACTGAAAATCGCATGGAACAATTTACATCAACAGCATTTCTGGGAGTTACTTTTTGTCCACGTTTCCACCAGTCCTTTATGCCAGCATTGACGTTTGTACTCCCAACCTGACTAATATTCTGTTCCTCTGGTCATTAGTTTCTTGTTTCTATTTCCAACTGAGGTTTTAATGCTACAACAAAAAACAAACAAACTAACGAAAAGCAAAATAAAGAAAGTTCACTGGTGCAGCAGTCCCTCTTTCTTTCTTTTTTGTTGTTGTTTGTTTTGTTTAAAGCCTAGCCGACTGCGTAACATCATATCAAGGCTGTGACTGTTTCAAAACATACAATACTTCTTTCTTTAAGGGATAGAAATATCAAGTCCTGGAGACAGAATGGGGGAAGCTGAACGCTCTGGGCCATACCTGGTTCATAGTAATCATAGACCCTCATGCGATGCTGAATGGTGGCATTAGCAACAGGATACCATCGAGCTGCCTGGAATGTCACACATGTGTAGCTCTCATCCAACTGTTGACAGAAGACCAAAAGCAGCACATAAAAACAAGAATCAATTCAACAAAATAAAAATAAACAAACAAACAACACCCACAAAATGAACGATTTCAAATACAGTACCTGAAAGAAGAAACATTTATAAACATGTGAATACAGTCAAAGGTTTACCACTAAGGTCCCTGGTAAATGGGACTCATGTTTCGCACACAGGTTTTCTGAACAGTATGCAGGATTTGTAAACACGCAGCATGGATAATCTGGCGTTTTCCTAACAGTACGCCTAACAGACATGTCATAGAGGATGATTATCACATCCTAAATACTCCTACTATTTTCAGAATCCCTCTTGAGTTGGCTCATCAGTTATTCTTACCATCAGCATTTAAAGCCAGCTGACTGTTCATGTCCACGTCAGGGCTACGACCATCTCAAACAAAACACACATATATCTAAATACATCAGTGACCCTGAAAAACAGAAAACCTGAAAAATAAGATTTTGTACCCAAATCACTGCATCCACACAAATAGACTAAGAATATGTCCCTGGCATTAGCCAAGTTCATATTGCTTATAGCCCAGCTGACTACTAGAGCTGTATCAGGGCTAACATGTCAAAAATGACAACCAGGTTAAGATAAAAGACAACACTTAAAAAAGCATGCTCACTGTTAACCTTGCAAAAAAATGTCTTAAAATGCAATTAAAGAAAAACAGATGCAAAATCATATCAGGTGAAATCTATTGACCTTGTAAAAACTGGAAAATCTTATCAGGAGGGACATCTCAGAAAATGTTCTTTAAGGAGTCCGCCATGTAGTGCTAGCCATTCTGCCCAACTGATCACCAGGGATAATAAAACACAAACCTGAATACAAACGCATAAATTTAACTAAGCATACCACAAAAAAAAAAAAACCACCCTCATACAAACTGGTCTATGGTACCTAACACTGCCACCAAACAGTTCACATTTCCTTAGAGCTATAAATGCAATTAACATTATGTACTCAATTATCTATCCTAATAGAAAAGTGTGCACAGCTTGAACAGAAAATGTACAGGTGAATGGATCAACAAGACAGAAAAAGACAAAGGAAGAGATGACAAGATCAAAGAAGCAAGGCAGAAACAAAAAGAGTGACTGAAAAAAGGAAACTTCAAGCACAATTTTTTTCCAAAAGGTGGGGATACTATTTCATAGCTGCCAACCTTTGAAGTTCAAAAAACGAATCACCAGCAGGTCCCCCTGGCTGGGTCAAGAGGCAGAGCCCCTTGTGGGGGGTCAGGGGGCCCCCTGAAGCTATTGATTTTTCACAAATTCAAAGTACAAAATTGGCCTCTCCTGGCATATTTAAGCACGAAAAAGAAGTTTTTCCACTAGACTTTCAAAATCCGGGATTTTTTTTGACAGATCCGGGATTCCAGGATCGTTTTTCAAATCCAGGAAATTCCCGGGAAATCCGGGAGGGTTGGCAGCTATGCTATTTATACTGAAAGAGCCCAGCATTCCCAATGGCAGACCAAGATTCTTCTCATCCGATACTTTTCTTCCCCTTCCTATACAAGTTTTTTTCTTTTCCTGATATGTGAAGGTACATGCAATCATGTAACAATTACATGCACTCCTTTAACAATGGACAGACAGAAGAACTAATGAAAGTGTCCTGGAAGAACTTGATAATACCAGAAAACAACTAGCAGATATCAACAAGAGAAGAATAAAATACATTGGTCATGTGTCACATAACAAGAACACCAACCTCATGGCAACCTTCTTTCAAGAAAAAACAGTGGCAAAAAGGAAGAGAGGCAGATCTCTTATTTCATACATGAGAACATAACCAACATCAGTGGCCTAAATATTCAAGTAATTGTCCACAGAGGTCAAGACAGAGCGGCCTGGAGGGAGATGGTGGCATCCAGATGTGCAGCGGCCAATACCGAACCTGGTGACGCCAACAGATGAGACATTTAACAATTATATAATCATTCATAAGAACAGCAAGGCAACCTTGTTGAATCAACAAATGATACCTAACAGTTCACCATCTGGCTATGAAGACCTACCATCTACCTGAAAGGACAAAGGATTTTTCACGTAACTATTTTCATGCTTCTGCCCCTACATGGTAAGACAGGAAAAGGAAGGCTGCAATGAAACTCTCGGGGTAAACCACACCAGTGCCAGGTATCATGAATGGATCTTTCCAATATTCTTTCAGGCGATGTGTGGCATGTATATGCGAATGGGTTAATTAACCCTTTCACTGCCGGTCACAGATCTATCTGCAATTACTGTGTACAAGGCAGCTGTATTTTTAGTCTGTGATACACAGATCACGTGACTGCACCATGTGGCAGCCACAACATCCTGGTAAATGTCTGTCTACATCGTCGTCATTTCAGCAAAGTTATCTGTTCATTTGGTCAAGACTGAAAAAACAATTTTAAAAAAAAGAAAGAAACCCAAAACAACTAAAACAACTGTGATTGCCTGCGTTCAGACAGGAACCAGAAAAACACAAAAATAGAATACGAACGGGTATTTAAGACAAGACAAGACAGAAGCAAGTTTTCAGCCATTGTCAAGTGTAATTATAAGACGACAAATAACAAACAATAAACACAAATACAGTGGAAAGACAACCAAACTTCCCTGTTGTCTGGACAAGCAGGAGAAAATGACTGATATGAAATCATAAAGTATTTGTGATAAGTGGTAACTGTGAAGAGGGGAGGCAAATCGATGTCTCAGGGAAAGGGAGATGAATTCTACGATGTAAAAGTGGTCATGCCACATTATTACTTCTTTATCCTGAAGAGGGTACAGGGCTGAAACACAGGAAATCAACAGACTATGATGTACTTGCTCAGTGTAGATAAAGACAAAATAGTTCTGGGTGTGAAAGGGACACACAATATCATCCACTCACATAGTTGAAGTAGAAGACCACTTTACGCCCATAGAACTCGGCTCGCTTCAGGTTGGGCACCAGTCGGGATCGCACGTAATCTCTCAATGTGTCGTTCATGATGAGAAAGCCTGATGGGATATCGATTTCCAGCACCGCCAACCCGCTGGTGAGACTGCGTTCTGTGTACACCCATCTGCCACACACACACATACATCAGAACATGAATCACAGCATGAACACGCTTTTGTTTTGTGCTTTTTGTTTGTTTGTTTTTAGTTGTTTTTGCTGCACCACCCATCTATGAGAACACAAATCACAGAATGTACATTTTTTGTTTGTTTTGGTTTTTGGTGCCCATCTTCTGCACTTCTCCTGTGTCACTACGCCAACACCATTTATTTCAGCTCTGCAACACACCTCCAAACCCACCGAAATTGAGGTCAGTATGAGACAGTGAAGGCTGGACACTCAGTCTTGCCAAATGATGATGTAGATATTGCACAGACATCTTTGATGGAACCGTTCCAGATGTAGAATGGTGCCATCAACAGGTAATCCAACTCTTGCAACAGTAAAGCAGGGTTCTCAGGACTACTACTCAGTATACAGCAAACTTATTGTTATCATTTTTGTTTAAAGCCCAGCTGACTGCGTAGACACACACCAAGGCTATAACTGTTTCAAAACATACACAATACTTCAACAGGGAAAAAAATGAAAGAAAATTAAGTACACATACCAATGCATTTGCTCACATAATCTAAGGAGATGTCCTGGCGTTGACCACTCTGTCCAATCCATCGCACAGGGGATTTAAAAAACACATCTGAATACAGATTTAAACATAACTATAAGCACACCAAAACATATATAAAAACAGGCCTAAGCTACCTAAAATTGCTTCTGCATATTTCATTTCTCCTGAGCCAAAAAATGCTTTTATTACATGTATCCAATTATCAATCCCAAGAGAAAGTACTAAGACTTTACTGAACACATACAGGTAGAATGGACCAGCGAGGCAGAAAATGTTAGGAAGAAATGACAGAAAGCAAAGGAACAAGAATGAAACAAAGAGAGTGTCAGAAAAGAGGAAATTTATAGCACATAATTTCCAGAAGGTGGGGATATTATTTATACTGAAAGAGCCCCTGGCATGCTCACGGGGATCACAGCAATCTATGGTCTTGCCACAACCTCTCTGTCATCTTTCCAAGGGCATGGCTTGGAAATGTTCAGTGCCACCTCAGCATAAAAAGATCCAGTGCTGTCCACTGTTCGGCCCAGGAAACAAAATGTGTCTACAGTCACATTGTCCTGGCTGTTGATTACAACTGGATGTGGTGAAGCACCACAAGCCTGAGAAGACAATATTCATATACCATATGACAAAACAACCATGTACCTGACACAGGGCTTCATTTCCATAATGGAGAAGTTACGGCCATGCCACTGAAAGTAATCCACCATCAGGTCAAAGAACTGGATAGGGTCTGATTCTCGGTCACTCATGTCAGTTAGCTGAGTTGGCTTAAGCAGGTGGTCGTACTCCACATTCACCGTTGTTGTCAACTGAAAAACAAACAACAAAAACTAAACAAAAACATAAGACAAACAATATTTATGAGGCTCTAAGTCTTGAGGTATACATGGGGGACGGAATTTTATTTCAAACCCCCTTTTAATAAACATATCCTATCTTACAAGTGCATGAGCTCAGCTAATGTGAAGAAACCATGCTAACAGCAAAATACTCGACAGAGTGGTCAAGAAATCAGTGAGAAGTGTCCACCACTGGGTGTCGCTAGGTCAGCCCCCCCATCCCATTGTCTTAGGTCAAAGGGGTAAGTTTTTGCTATGCTAGCATGGTTGACAATGCAGGTTGCTGGTGGACAGGGTTAAACAGTAAGATAATGACATCTGCAGATTGGTCAGGGGTTTTGAGCAACACCCTCAACGATGCATCAATGAAATGGATGAGACTCAACTGTGTGGTCCATGCCTTCCCAATGCACCCATATCACACTCAACTCTGGGTAGGAACTGGCTGAGGCTGAAAAATCGCAAACCACTGATGTGGACAGGACTGATGGGGATACAAAACCACAACCTTCCAGTCAGTAGTCGGTTACTTCCAGTTGGTAGTTGGTTATGCTAATCACTGCACCATGGCAACCATTTTAATGCTGCAGATGATTCTGGTGTTGTCAGGAAGATTATGTGACAACCTGGTTCATTAATACATATTACAAACTATACTGGTGCAAAAAGAATTTTTGTTCATTTCTGAATCACGTTATATGTATTTCTGTAAAGTCCATTTTACCACCAGAAGATTTCAAAAGACAAAACCTGAGCACAAACTGAAACATAACTAAGGACACTAAATAGACATAAAAACGGGTCAAAATTACCTAAAACTGCTTCCGCATATCTCATTTCACTAGAGCCAAAAATGCACTTAGTACATGTACCCAATTGTCAATCCTAAGAGAAAGTATGTAAGACTTTATCGAACACATACAGGTGAATGGACAAGCAAGGCAGAAAATGATAGGAAGAAATGACAGAAAGCAAGGAACAAGGCAGAAACAAATAGAATGACAGAAAAGAGGAAATTTCTAGTACAGAATTTCCAGAAGGCAGGGATACTATTCATACTGAAAGAGCCCCCAGCATCCCCATGGGGGAAGATATCTTTATCTCTAGGGCAAGACTGATATAAGGTTATATCATGATAGTAAGTGTAGAGAACAGCCTTGTCACACAGTCTCAACCCTAGGTGGAACTTTACAGCACCATGATTATCATCCTCACTGTCATCATCACAGACTTCATGGCAACCAGGAAAAACAGTGGCAAAAAGAAAGAAAGGCAGACCTCCAATCTCGTAAATCGAGAACATAACCAACACCAGTGGCTTAAATTCAATATTCAAGAAATTGTCCACAAAAATCAAGACAGAGTGGCCTGGAGGGAGGTGGTGGTGACAAAGTGTGCAGCAGCCAAAACTGATCCCAGTGACGCAGACAGGTAAGACTGTCATCATCATCATAACATTGTGAAAATTGTCCAACCTTGTATGGCTATTAATGTGGTGTAGAAAATGAGAAAGAAAAATCAAAATTGAAACAAAAGGTGAGCACAGATAAAACTGTTTATGTGCGATGCTCTTTAGAAAAAAATAACACACACACACAAAAAAGATGGGCTGCCAACAAGCCAAATGTAAACTGCAGGGTGGGAATAAATTCAAAGACAGGAGATCCCCAGTATACAGTTCTGTCATGAGTCTGCGGCCCATCTGTAAACTTGTAAAGGCAGGCACATCACTCTGAGGTCACTGGGAAGCAAGATATTACAAACCCTAAACTTTTTTTGGAGAAGGGAAGTCCACATAAGGAAAGTAAAGTGCATCTCTTCCTTGCTGCTTTATCTTCCCCAACCCCAAAGCTGGGTCAAGTCACAGCTACGTGCACAGGAGTCTGCACACAAAGTTCTTCTGGAGCCAGACTCCAGGCAACACAATCAGATTGGAAGGCAGACAGTATTCCGCTATGCCTACCAGGCCCCATGTCCATACGTACCTGCATAAGAGCCCGACCTGTTCCTCTAGCAATCACCTTCACACTACCCCATACGGTGGGAATCTGCAAAACATACAGATACTGATCACCATTACTGTCATCACCATCACCATCACCATCACCATCATCATCAAAACACAAGGCATTCCTCATCATTACTGTCGCCATCATCATAAAAACACACAAGGTATTCCTCATCAATACTGTCGTCACCATCATCATCATCATCATCATCGTCGTCATCATCATCATCACCATCAAAACACATGATATTCATCATCATCATCATCATCACTGTCAACATTCTCCCTACTGTTTCCACTGCAAACACTCGTATCCACATACTGACAAGTGCAGTAGTCAAGTGGGCAAATGCTGGACTTCCACATATAAGGCTTGGGTTTGATCCCACATGGGTACCTCCCACTGGTGGATAGATGGTGGAGGTTTCTCCGATCTCCCAGATGTGTACCTAAATCCCTTTCACATTACTGTTATTTTTGTTTAAAGCCCAGCCGACTGCATAGAGCCATATCAGGGCTGTAACCCGTTTCAAAACGTACACAATACTTCAACTAGAAAAAAAAATTAAGTACACAAATCAATGCATTCATGCACATAATCTAAGGATATGCCCCAGGCGCCGACTACTCCATCCAATTTACAACACAGGGGATTAAAAGAACATACCTGAATACAAATTTAAACGTAACTAAGGACACTAAAACATATATATTAGCAGCCTAAATTACTTAAAATTGCTTCCACAGATCTCATTTTCCTAGAGCCAAAAATGCACTTAATACATGTAACCAGTTATCAATCCTAAGAGAAAGTATCTAAGACTACATTGAACACATACAGGTGAATGGACCAACAAGGCAGAAAATGATAGGAACAAATCACATAAAGCAAAGGAAGAAGGCAGAAACAAAAAGAGTGATAGAAAAGAGGAAATCTCTAGCACAGAATTTCCAAAAGGAGGGATACTGTTTATACTGAAAGAGCCCCGGGGGGGGGGGGGGGGGGGCTTTTACATGCATACGTACACAAAACATCAAATAAGCACCTTAAGGATGATGTAAGTAATAGAAGTGTCCAGCAGCTTACGGAAACATGAAAACACTCAACATACATGTTCACTGTTGAATGAGTAAGGAGACTATGCAGCAATATTCCACTCCACAGTGTGGGCAAAACAATGTGCATATGTATATATGAGAAAAAATCGGATTGATAAACTAAAAAAACACAACAACACACAACACACACACACACACACACACCACACACACACACACACACACACACACACCACACACACACATACACACAAAGAATAAAAAAGAGCCAAGCACACACATGCACCCATATACACCAGCACACACTGTTGTATCACTGTGTATGTGTAGTTGTTTTACATTATGTCAGACTTACACTATCCTGATAAAGTGTTGTGTAGTCATGTTTCCGCAAGAAGTGTTCTTTCCTCCAGGTGGGGGTGGCAGTGGAGGTGAGCTCCACCATGAGGTCAAAGACGTTACGATTGGGATCCACCTGTGTAAATTTGGATAGTGCATCCATGGCAACCAGCGTATCCTGTCAAACAACACGCATCTTGTTTTCAGACAAAAGGCACTTTGATACGATTTAAACATACACACAAGTCTGCAAATGATTTTCTGAATACACACTGAAACACCATCTTTCTGACCTTTGTCAACACTTGGTGGCTTATGGAAACATGAAAACACCCAGCATGCACACCCACCAAATACAGAGTATGCATCAGTCACTGTGGTGTAGTGGTTAACGCAACGGACTACCGACTGAAAGGTTGTGGGTTCAAATCCCCATCATTCCCTTCAAAACTATATTATTGTGGGATTTTTCGGCTCTAACCAGCTGCTACCAGAGTTGGGCGTGCTATGGGCTCATTGGGAAGACTGGGACCACACAGTCGAGTCTGATCCATTTCATGGATGCGTCATTGAGGGTGTTGCCAAAATCCTCTGACCAGCACCGCAGGTGTCTGTATCTCTCAGGCCTGGTTGATGCCAGGATATATTATGATAGTAAGCGTAGAGTACTGCCCTGTCACGCAGTCTCAATCCTAGATGGAACTCCACAGCATCATGATTATCATCCTCATCAACATCATTATCAATCCGTTGTAAAAACAAAAAACTGTACCAGCCTCTGCAGCCATTAAGATGGCATGGAAAATGGGACGCAAAAAAAGTTGAGCACAAAGGTAACCTCCCTGAGTGCGATGATTCTTAAAAAAAAAAAAAGAAACAAAAGGACACACGGCCGTTTTAGGGTGATCATTTAGTTTCGTGCCGTGGTGTAGCTGTAGCAGCGCGAAGCGCGGTGACTTGTGCCCTCCGCTAGTAATAGCCCTGTCTTGATAATGGTGATCTAGCTGTGCTGTG
>JAPXFY010000020.1:38955026-39015026 GCA_030674185.1 Monoplex corrugatus | reverse complement strand
ATCTTTTGGGACAAAACAAACAAAAAACAACAGAGGTCCCACTGCCAAATGAAAAAAATCTCTAAAAATGTATAAGGGAGGGGGGGGGGGGGATCCAGGGGCATGCTTCTCTGGAAATTTTTTTTGAATATAAATGCAAAATAGTGCAATCTGACGCTATCTGGCACAACTTTAGGCTTATTTATGATGCTTTGTACAGAAGCAAACAAACATACTGGTGTCAGATTTCAAGAAAAGTAATTTGGTAAGTATTTTTCTAATGTACACTCCAACAAACATTAAACAACAACCTAGACTGAACAGCTTCAAGATTCTTTGCAGTTTTCTGCCTCATCTGGTGCTTCTTTGACTTGAAATGGTCTGAAACTTTGTGGATGCCTGTTCGACTATAGTTATTTTAACTGACTTCACAGTGGCACAAAACACAGTAAGCTATGCCAGCCTCTGTTATTTTTGAAAGCCATGTGCTCACTTCCATGACACAAATTTTTTGTGAAATCCACTCCCAACACTGCTTATTTTTGCAGTCTTTGTCAAATGTCTTTGCTGCAGCAGACCTTCTCTCCAGATTATCAGCTTGAGACATGGTCACACTCTTCAAAGTTTTGCCATCAGTTCTCAAAACAAACCGCACCTGACAAACAAAAAACACCAGAAGTGACTTTAGAAGAAAATGATACCGGATTTATCTCCCTTACCGAAATGTCATCATCTGCTACCAGAGATCAACCGACTGACAAATAGCCGACTATTTCGCAGAAGAAGAAATTATCAGTTGATTTTTTTTTCTTTCTCAGAAAGCACATTTTTTTCTCGGAAGCAGCATGTGGATTTTCTCGGATTTCCAAGAAAAAAATCGGAAAATTGGAAGCCCTGAAACAAACAAATAAAACAAGAAAAAAATTACAGATAAGGGAGGCAATAATACCTGCGTGGAAGCGAACCCGCCAATGTAGTTACGCATAGAGTTGAGCCATCGCATGAGAGAGTCCCTGCGCTCTTTGGGCCCGTTATTGTTGATGAGGGCCATCAGGGCATAGGCTGTGCTCTGCACGGAATAGCCGTCGTTCATCAGCTCAATGCGGGGATACAAGAAACGCTCATTGTTCAAAGTTTCTGATGGATTTTCTGGAACTTTCTGGTCAGCAAAGTACAGACCTTCCGCTGCAAACGGGAACAGAGAAAGCTGCTGAGGAAATTTTTTTAAAGAAATATGTATTTTACATTTTTCATATATTACCTTTCTTACATTTTATACAAATCATTCTTGCATTTCTTTTTAATTTTTAAAGAAATATGTACGCGTAGCTTACATTTTTTTCTACAACTCATCTTTTTCTTTCTGTTTTTATAAATCATCCTTTCCTGACTTACATTTTTTCAAATAATCTTTTCAAACATCTTTTACAGGTAACTTTGAACATAATCAAAACAGAGTGAATAAACATGTACTCAAAGTGTTGCAAGTACCACATGTCCTATATGCATATGTCCAGTCCTCAAGGTAATCTCTCTTTCTCTCTCTCACACACACACACACACACACACAACCACACACACACACACACACACACACACACACACACACACACAAACACACAACAAAATGTGCACCCTTAAATTCACCCCTTCTAATTCTTTTGACTTCAGTGTTCGCTGAGAAAATTTCCAGAAAAACTTAAAAATCATACCTACAATTTTCGTTAATTCATATCCGCAAAACTACGAAAGTATGCGTAAAATGAATCAGAAATGAATAAAGGTTCCTTTTGAAGTAATATAATTTGAAAATAGTGAACCACACTGTCACACAATCTTCTGTAATGCAGCTTTCTTGCTTTCTTATCCGTTACATCCTCCCTCTTTCTCTTTGGGTCTCTCTCTCTCTCACACACACACACACACACACACACACACACAAACACATGCACACACACACACACAAGCAAAAGCAAAATGTAAGTACGACTTAAAGAAGCAGTCATAGGAATTTTTTTAAAAACACGCAGACCACTCACAGTCATTACGGACTTGGTTCCACAGCTGCTGGAACGCGACGGTGGACTTCTCCTGCGTGAGGGACAAAGCATAGGCCGTGATGGCCAGGTGGAACACCTCAGTTCTTGGGATGGTGGCCACCTGCCCTGACAGGAAGTTGGCGGCATTCACCCGGGCTGTGTCCAGGCAACTCAGCGCTTCCTGTCATCAGTAAAAGGATGATGATGACAGTAATCAAAGTGTGTTATCATGTCTTCAACCCTCCTTCCCCCCTCCCATCACTCCCTGCCCTTTCTTGTCATTTTCATACTGTATGCTTAGACTGGCTTGGAAGTCAAGTGGGTAAACATTACCCCTTTCGATTCCTGCACCCTGTCCACCAGCATCCTGCATTGCCAACCATGCTAGCAAAGCAAAAACTTAACCCTTTGGTTCCCTCACCCTATCCACCAGCTCCCTGCAGGAAGCTGGTGGATAGGGTGAGGGAGTGAAAGGGTTAAGTTTTTGCAGTTGATGGACAGGGTACAGGGTGTAAAATGGTTAAACTTCAATTCAGAAGTTCCTGGGTTTGATCTGCCTTAATACTTCCGCTTGCTTGTGCGAAGATTTCTCCTCTATCTCCCAGGTCAACATGTGTGCAGACTTGCCAGTGCCTACACCTCTTCTGTGTGTATACTTATGCAGAATGTAAAGTACACACACTAAAAATCCTGCAAGTCATGTCAGTGTCTGGCTTATGGAAGCATGAAAGCACCCAGCATGCACACCAACTGAAGAGGCAGTCTGTGCAATAACACAGTGGAAAGTGGTCAGCCATTCCATTCTACCTTTCACCATCTTTTCTACTTGGTCAGACAACACTGATGATAATAACAGTAAATATGACTACCATACAGAGATAAAATGAAACAATGCCCACTCAATCTCTCTCAACATACATACACAATTACAGCATAAAACAGTGCAAGAATATATTCAATGGTTCATTTTCTAAGCATAAATATCTATTTGTCTCTTTAGTCTTTGTATCTGTATCTGTCCCTCTGTGTGCCTCTCTTTCTCTCTCTCTCACATACACACAAACACACACACACACCTTGAATAATGAAACAAATGAATAAAACACACATAACACAAACAAACAAACAAACATACAAATGATAAACCATGACAAACATCCCTAAAAAATTGAAAAAAAAATGTACCTCAGAGACATCCTTTGTAGTATAAAGAGCGATAAGAACGTAGGCCGTGAGAGGAATGCGATCAGCATAAATGCGATCATCCTTGATGGCACCATAGGAAGCCTGCAAGTGTAACAATGGTAACAATATTTTCAAATTAAGCCTGGAAAGGTCAAAACATGGACTTGCCATTCATCCCCTATAATTCCACAAATCCCTAGAAGATCTGAATGACTCTGAATGACTTTCATCATCATCATCAGTCCCGTAGTCTGGTTGACAGTTGGGGCACCACTGAGGATTTTGCAACCAACTTCCTCCACTCCTCACCGTCCTCAGCTTTCCACAGAATGATATTCCATTCAAGGCCAGTCCACTCTCTGATATTGTCTTCTCATCTTTTTCTCTGTCTGCCTCTTCGTCTCCCTCCCTGAACTGTTCCCTGCAAGATGGTCTTGGCCTTTCACTGATGTCAGGAGGTCTTCATATGGCCCGATAGCGTTTTCGATTCGGGTTTTCACTTCCTTATTGGTTATATGATCTTTGTACGAGATACCAAGGAGTTTGTGGAGGCATCTCATCTCCACTGCCTGTATCCTTCTTTCAATGTCTGCTGTTATGGTCCATGTTTCGCATGCATACAAAAATATTGACCTGACCAGGAACGCATCAGTCTGATCTTGGAGCCGATAGCGATATTCTTGTCATTCCAGATGACTTTTAGCTTGGTCATTGCAGCTGTGGTCTGGGCAATCCTGGAAATCCTGGGGTGTAGGGGGCTCTGGATAGAGGTAGTACCTTTGATGTCTGGCTGCTGCACTCTACCTGGTAGGGTGGACGGGCATCACTGGTCCTCGTCCATCCTCTAAATCTCTCACGTGCTGGCTCCAAGCGCCACACCCCGGGACCTCACCTCAGCAGGCGTGCCAAACCACGTGAGGAGGTGATGTTAACACTGCATCACAGGGCGAATAACCTCCACGATGCAGGTTACTGGCCAAGGCGGACGAAGTTCCACAAGGAACTCAACGGCCATGTGTTCAAGACCAAGGCAAACCACCTAGATGGAGGACGTCGGCTGTGGTCTGGCATGGAGAGGGATGGGCTCCGCACGCGACATTGCCCAAGACACACTAAATGAAGATTACAACCGCAACTCAATCCATACCGGCCCGGTCGTCGCCCGGAACAAAGGCCGTGCCTTCCGTTGCTGGCCATCAGGGCGGAGGTGAAAAGTATGTGACTGGTGGACCAAAATCTGAATGACTTTATCAATTTTAAAAAAATACACCCCCCCCCCCCCCCCAAAAAAAAAATTTGTTCCATTTATGAACAATCCAGATCCACAAAAACAACAAGTTACTCAGATGAAATGTTATAAGTGTCATCATGAGTAATGATACCTTCGTCACTGGACAGCAAAAATGGATAACCTTCCCAGGACCCAGGCATGCTATACTGCTTCTGCTGATTACACATTTGGCGGTTGTGGGCAAGTGCTTCCACTTCTGACCATATGTCACATGCCAAATATAATTCACCATCCATATAAGTCAAAGTGTGCAGTCTATACAGCAACACATGTTGCAAAGTGTGCAGTCCATACAGCAACACATGTTGCCTGCACAATGTGGGCCAAACCCATCCCCCCCCTCCCCTGCCCCTGAAGAATGCACATACAGCACCCATACCAACATGGGACATGTTTCCATCCGAGATATGACCATTTTCAAATGTGGAAGAAAAACTTGAATTTGATGGTGTTTCTGACAGATGAAATGACGTTGGACTTCCAACTGGACAACTGGACACCTCCCACCTGGTGGGTAAGGGATGGAGATTTTCACCTGATATTCCATGTCAACATGTGTTCAGACCTGTTCATGCATAAACCTCTGTCATGTATACAAGCATACTGAATCATGCATGCATGTTACTGATCCCGTAAGTCATGTCGATGTCTTGTGCCTTATGGACAGATGAAAACACCAGCATGCACTTTAACTGAAGATGGATATGCAGGCTTTTAATAATAATAATAATACTTACAGTATTTATACGGCGCCAAATTTTGACAATTCAAATCAAAGCGCACTCACACATCAGGCATATGCATACAATTGACAAAAACTACCTTACAATATTTAATACACAGACTAAGGGAAAGAAGTAGTTGTAGAATTCATTGTTGGGAAAAGAGGTTTTTTTTAAATTGGATTTAAAAGCAGAGAGGGTAGGTTTTAGGCGAAGGCAGAGCGAAAGTCTATTCCAGGCTGACAGTCCTGAGACAACAAAAGAACGCCAGCCAACACTTTACAGTTTAACTCCAGGGACCTGAAGGGAAAGAGTATCTGAAGCTGAGCACAAGCTGTGAGTTGGAGTATGAATGTTGATGATGTTGCAAAGATATGATGGAGCAGACTGGTGAATAGATTTGTAGGCTTTTATAAACATGCTGCCTCCACAATATGGGCAAAATAATGTGCATACACACAGCCATGAAAAATTACAAAGTTTAAAAACACACAAAAATAGATATATTGAGCAGCATGGATGTCAATGTCACTGAAAGTAGCCTGGAAAACAGGGCAACTTTTAAAAAAACTATAAAAATGAAAATACGAAAATGACCAAATTATCAGCAAACAAAACAAAAAAAGCCCCTTACCATCTTGCGGTCATATATGGTGTGTCTGGGGTCAGGGT
This sequence comes from Monoplex corrugatus, assembly GCA_030674185.1. Classification (NCBI taxonomy): domain Eukaryota; kingdom Metazoa; phylum Mollusca; class Gastropoda; order Littorinimorpha; family Ranellidae; genus Monoplex; species Monoplex corrugatus. Next base: position 39,009,138 of record JAPXFY010000020.1, on the reverse strand, counting down.
CCCAGGCCCCAGTGGTCTTGTTTTGGCGTGAGCAGAGAAAGACGACCATTCTGTTGATCAACTCCAGGGGAATGAACAGATCCTGCTCCCATTCTCCAAACCTTGCCTCATGCATCGTCTTTGCCACAAAGGCTGTCAACCTGATACACACACACACACACACCACACACACACCACACACCACACACACACACACACAAGTGTCATTTTTGGCTTCTGCTATAGTGGTATTGTTTATTTCATTGCTGAACTCTTGTAGAAGCAACACCAGCCCACCATCATATACATCATTAGAGAATCAAGCAGTTTGGTCATCCAACCAGAATTAACCTCACTAGCTGGCTCAACAGGCACTCAACAAGCATATAACAAAAAGATATTGGATTTACAATGAGGCAGACCAAGGAAGACCGGACTTGAAGGCATGAAAAAGACCTTGAGGTCAGATGGCATTTCTCTGCATAAAGCTTTTCAGCTTGCTTTTGTCCATCAATCCCCCCCCCCCCCCCCCCATGACGTGATATCAATGATGGTACCAGTGAATGAGTAAAAGAGGGAAAGAAGCTGGACTCTCTAAGTCTTTCAAGCAGTGTCTTACCAACAAATGTGACCATCCTGCACAAAATGAGTCTTAAGTTCTCAGATGTTCAATTCAAATGTTTACTGTTTCTGAAATATTTTCCCCCATCTCCTTCTCATGATGCAAACTCCACACACCATATGTACACATAAACCTGCACTACCACAAAATGAATTTGGTACCATCCTAAGAATTACCACACACACTGGATTGGAGATCATCACAAAACTATTTTTAATGCCTGTTCTTCTTTTCTTTTTTTACTACAAGCAGGTTTTGTGCATACTAACAATATATAAAAGTTTCACATTTATTTTCATTCAAGAAAGGGGGAAAGTACCGTCATCATCAATGATACGTTATTCAAAAATAAGACATACTGCACTGTGACTGCACTTTGCACAACAGTGATCTTTCCAGTACCTAAGCTGCAGCCGCCTTATGGAAAATAAAACTCATTCAATGTAATCTGTTTCCTCAGCAACCCTCCCCATCTCACCAGCTTTCTTGTCTGTCATCTCTTTCCCTCCTCTCCCCCCACAATTCTCCCTTACCCAGCATGATCATAAAGGAATGTCTCCACATTATTTGTGCACAACTAGGAACAGTCCACCTATAACAGAACCAGCTTACAAAAAATTTCCAGCAAAAATATATTCCTTAATTTTCCCTGCCCACTACCTGCTTTTTCCCTCTTGTTCAATACTAACCTGCTTTTTCCCTCTTGTTCAATCTGCTAGTGCACAGAATGAGTTTCTCTTTGTAAAAATGAGGTGTTGTTTCCTCTCTGTATGAATGAGATGTTGTCTCCTCTCTGTCTGAATGAGGTGTTTCCTTTCTGTCTGAATGAGGTGTTGTTTCCTCTCTGTATGAATGAGGTGTTGTTTCCTCTCTGTACAAATACAGTGTTGTTCCTTCTCGGTCTGAATGAGGTGTTGTTTCCTCTCTGTACAAATGAGGTGTTGTTTCCTCTTTGTATAAATGAGGTGTTGTTTCATCTTTGTATCAATTAGGTGTTGTTTCCTCTGTGTACAAATGAGGTGTTGTGTCCTCTGTGTACAAATAAACAGCAGCAATATGTATACGCCATGTGCGTGTGTGAGAGAGTGGGAGTGTGTGCATGAATGTAAACATCTATATGTGTGTGTGTGTGTGTTTGTGAGTGTGTGTGAGTGTGTGTGTGTGTGTGTATGTGTGCGTGTGTATGCGTCTGTGTGTGTGTGTGTGTGTGTGTGTGTGTGTGTGTGTGTGTGTGTGTGTGTGTGTGTGTGTGTGTGTGTGTGTGTGTGTGTGTGTGTGTGTGTGTGTGTGTGTGCGTATGTATGCGTCTGTGTGTGTGTGTGTGTGTGTGTGTGTGTGTGTGTGTGTGTGTGTGTGTGTGTGTGTGTGTGTGTGTGTGTGTGTGTGTGGTGGTGTGTGTGTGTGTTTTTACAGATCAATGACATAATGATGTGTGAAATAGCAAATGTTGTGAATGACATCTTAACTCCACCAGTAAGGCAGCAAATAATCAGCGCTGTATAAGGTCACCGATTTTTGTTACCTGTCACTAATATAAACTAATGCTATAATGAACATACATCCGTCTCCCTTGCATTTCATTGTAGGTTGACTCCACAGTCTAGCTTTTAACTGAAGGGACACTACATCACCACAGAACTTACCAAACGCTTGGAACAGGATAATCACGGAACATGTGGAAGCTACCGTCTGTTCTGTTCATGTAGCCGAGAACTCTTTGCAACACTGAAAACAGGCAGATTCCATGACACAGCCTGTTCACTTAGAGAGAGAAGATATTCATACCACACACACAAACACACACACACACACACAAGTGCATGCACACACACACACACACTCACATGCATGCGTACACACACACACACTTACACACACACACACACACGCCTTCACATAAACACACATACACATGCACACACACACAAACACACAACACACACAAGTGCACATACAAACACACACACACGTACACACATATGCACATGCACACACTCACATAAATAAACATACACACACTCTCACTCTCTCACACACACACACACACACACACACACACACACACACACACACACACAGGACCACAACATACACACACACACACACACACATAGACACAATTCCCCCCTGAACCATTCATCCTCACATACATGCAGGTATGCATGTGCGCGCACACACACACACACACTTACACGTGCACACAAACACACACAAATCTTTCACCCACAAACCCCCACTCTCCCCCTCACCCCCACAACCATCCTCCCATACGCACAAACTGACCGACATTAGCCATTTTAAGAGTTTTGAGCAGCCGTTTGTCAGACAGTTGTTGAGAGCTCTTCATGAACTTAAGGGTCTGAATGTTGTAGGCAAAGTTGAAGGTCACCATCTCGCCAGCGCCGTACGGCCGGCGCAGAATGTTCTCAGCATTCAGGTAGTCTTCAAAAAACCCTGGTGTCACCACATCCCCTACAGACAGAAATACACTGATGTTATGGCATGTTGGTAGACTTGCTGGAATATCACCACATTCTGCCACACGATCTGGAACATTTTCTTCCTTCATCTGCATTCCAGTATTGCCATCTTGAAAGTGAATCTGAGTGAATTCAATCATACACATGACCACACATACACACTCAGTCGCTTGCTCACACACTCTCCTCTCTCTCTTTCTCTCTCTCTCACACACAAACACACACACACACACACACACACACACACACACAACACACACACACACACACACACACACACACAAATTACAGGAATAAAAGTGACCAAGTAAAAATAAAAAGAAGAGAAGAAGGACAAGGAAAAAAAAAAGAAAAAACAAAAACAAGGAAGAAGAAGAGCAGCAACATCAACAACAACAAAAAACAAAAATAAGCAAACAAAAGAAAACACATTATGATATATCCGCTGCCTGGAGACATCTTGTTACTGAATTCTTGATAAAATTGGAATAGGTTCCAGTCAAAGTAGAGCAATCACGTGCCACTTTGCATTAGCTGGATATGGTAGACTGCATGATATTAAACCTAACAACAAAAATGCGTGTCTGACTTCTGTTCAACACCGATGGAAAAAACATAACTGATTTTCCACAAAAAAAGATGTGTAAGTCCAGTTTTCTGCCGGTTAATAATGCTGCTGCTGTGTAGATTACAGACTCCAAATTTTTAGTGGACAATGAATACCAAAGAGAGAGAGAGAGAAGGGTGGGGGAGACAAAGAGGCACTGACCACCGACCATGACAATGACACATGGTTTTTATGAAGGTCACTGACCCATACACAAATCAGGATTTGTGGGGAGGAAGTAACTTTGCTTTAATGCTCAAGTCTTTTCATTTATCATCAGTTTGAGAGAAAGAGAGATGTGAAAACTTTCAAACTTTATGGAACAGGAATAAGGTCACCAGCATCATTCCAGGCTTCGGGAGCCAAACGCTTTGAGTCAGAACATCCCCACAAAGACTTAGTATCTTTCTTGCAAATATGTACCAAGATAATGAAGGGTACATACTAAAAACAACAGAAAAGACAGTGACTTTATCGGGCCACCACACAAGTCACCGACACGGAAGGTGATTGCGCACAAGCACAAAGAACAAATCAGAGCAACAAAGAACGACACTGCTGCAGAAGCTTGGCTGGCACACACATCTGTTTGTAGCCAGGTTATTTGTTATTTTTGTTTAAAGCCTAGCTGACTGCATACAGCCATATCAAGGATATAACCGATTCAAAATATACACAATACTTCAACAGGGGAAAAAAAAGGGAAAACAAAATTAAAAGTACACATATCAATGCATTCAAGAACATAATCAAAAGAGATGCCCCTAACGTTGACCACTCTGCCAAATTTATCGCAAGGGGATTAAAAAACATACCTGAATACAAATTGAAACACAAGTAAGGACACTAAACCATACATAAAAATGGGCCTGAATTACCTAAATTGTTTCCACATATCTCATTTCCCTAGAGGAAAAGTGCACTTTATACATGTACCCAATTATCAAACCTAAGACAAAATACTTAAGACTTTATCAACACATACAGGTGAATGGACCAGCAAGGCAGAAAATTATAGAAATGATAGGAAGAAATGACAGAAAACAAAGGAAGAAGAAAGAAACTAAGAGTTTGACAGAAAAGAGGACATTTCTAGCACAGAATTTCCAGAAGGTGGGGATACTATTTGTACTGAAAGAGTTCCCAGCATCCCCACAGGGAGTTTTAGCAAGGTGGCCTGAAGGAATGATGGGATGGGAATAACAGCTGGCTCATATGCGTTCATGCATGGGGGATGCTGAGGGCCAGAACTGAGGGGGCTACTTTCCGTTTCTACTGGTATTTACTACTAAAATCATGCCTAGACAGGGTGACCTAGCAGCGCTCTGACACGGTACAGTAGAACATAAAGTGAATGGGCAGTGTTATTCTAGGAAGCTTGCAGAACTTCCATGCTCTATCACACCAGGCAATCATACTACAGAAATACAGAGTTGCTTTTAGGAACAATCATGAAGCAGTAACTCACCAAACAAGCTGGGATCCGATCTGCCTGACCCAGGAACGTAGAGATGCTCCCTCACTTCCGGCACAACAAACTGTTCCGGCACCTTCACTTTGAAGTATGGCACCTCAATGGAGGCGAATCGGATCAAGTCAACCAGGTACGGCGTGTGGTAGTAGTTCTGTACTCCATCCGGCTGCACAACAACAATCAGTGCACTTCACTTGAGGGGAAAAGTCATCATTATGACCGGTTTGGAAAAACAAACAAAAATATAAACAGCAGAACAGAGATGGCACAAGAACAACAGAATTAACAACATGACCTCTCACCATGGTACTGTGGTTAGTGCAACAGACTACACACAGGATGGTTGTGGGTTCGAATCCAATCAGCAGTATTAAAATCACTTTGGCCCAAACTGACCCCTGTCCACAGTGTTGAGTGTCCTATGGACTCATTAAGACTGACACCATAAACTCAAGTCTCATCCAGTTCATGGATGTGTCACAGTGTGCTGCTCAAATCTCCTGACCAATACTACAGGTGTCTGTATTTCTTGGGTCTGATTGATGCCATGATACATTTTGAATGAATGTGCAGAATGTAGCATGTTCTTGTACAAGTTCTGTGGCTGTAGGAGACCACAGGTCTGGCAACTAAAACATCACCGAACATGAGGAGGTTAAAAGTGTGACTGCTGACAGCATTTTTTTCTCCTTCTCCACAGTAGTGATGAAGTGCATACCTACTGATACGGCACACACACAGAGTTCATTTATGCTGGTTCAGTGTGGGATACAAGGAAACCACATGGCAGATGAGCTGGCAAAAAGGAGCTCAGCAAGACCAACCAGACAACTTTGTACGCTTATAGTGAGAAGAGAAGCATCAGCAGATCATTCACAGACAGAAATGGACAACTACCACCATCTGTCTAGAGAGCAGTTAAAGGTCCTGATGAGACTCCACACAGGCCATGGCTGGCTCAACAACACTTATAAACATCACGTTTAAACTGACACCTTCACGAACCTGCTCCTGTGGTCAAGAGGACCAGACAACTGAACATGTATTCTGTGATGTTGCCTTTATCAAGAGTAGGAACAAGATACATGGCCGACTGTAAGACCTCTGACCATCAAGCTCTATGGGACCCAGCAGGGACTGGGAAAAAAGCTCAAATTCATCACCAGATGTGGCCTAACCACATCGACAGCGTACAAACTAAAGACAAAATCTCTATTGACCATTACATGGTAACAGCTTTAACACTATGCGCCCGGCAGTAGCACGTGCTGGAACTTCCCCGCGCACGTGCGCTGAGCGTGGCTGCACAACCCTTGCGACCGGAGCATTTTTAGCGTTTTTCGATTTTTTTTTACGCTGTGTTTCAACACTAGACTCGTGCAATAATTGGTATTTACGGAAAGATCTACTCAAGTCCTAACAGAAAAAGTGAACTTTACTTTGATATGAAGCTTCCTGTTGGAGTTATGGGAGTCGGTGCAAGCACACTAAATGAGCTACAAAAACAACACGGAAGTGCGTGTAACATGCATTGTTCCGATCAAAACAAACGACTTTAAACATTTCCTTACCTTATAATTCCAACAGAATGTTCAGCAGAACACATCCACAATATGAATACACCAAATTAAATCCAAAGTTTAACAAATCCACATAAGTCACTGGTCACTGTTAGCAAAATAAGTGGTCACAGTACTACCGGAAACACAGTCACTTTTGTCGGCTTTTCCTCATCAAACCCGGCGATATGCATTTCTGCTTTGAGTAGTGTTGTCACCTTGGGAAAAACTCATTATACTGTCAGTTGAAAACTATACTAATGAATTTAGCTAGTGACATGTAATAGAGTACAGGCACATCAAAAAGTTGAAAACTATACTAATGAATTTAGCTAGTGACATGTAATAGAGTACAGGCACATCAAAACAACAACAACACAAATCTAAACAGCTGATGAATGAACAGGTGTGTACTATGTAATTCACAGCATCAGCTACACAAAGTTCTTCTTTCTGTGGTATATCTCGAAGCATGGGTGGACACACAGAGCGACGTTGCGGGCGCCGATCTTGCACTGGCCACACTGGTATTGGGTCTGAGATCGCTTGTTCCTCAGGTCGTCCTGTGAGACTCCAGATGCCTTCAGCTTTTGATAGCATACATGGCAATTCCTCCTGGGTTTCTGGTTGTGTGGGGTTGGAGGGATGACGGTGGGGAAATGACGATCTTGCAGACGGGACATGGGAAGGGTGGGACCATCAGTAGAGACCATAGCAGGATCCACGCGGGCGGCAGGGAGATCCAGGAGCAAAGATTTGATGACCTCTTCCAGCGACATCTTCTTGAGGTTTCTGCTGAGGCGGTTTTTGTTCAGCAGAATCATCGTCTGAATGGTGCAGAGGGTCAGCAAATGGAAGAAGGGCTTCTTCCACCATTTTAGCGACTTTCTGTGCATGGGGAAGTAGCTGATGAGTTGATCACTTTGATCTACTCCCGCCATGTTGGCAATGTAGTCGATGACTGCTAATGGCTTGTTCTTGTCCTCAAACCGGCCCCTGGATCTCTTCAGCTCTGGTTTGTGCATTGTAGACAGCATGAAGACGTCCTTTTTGTCTTTCCATCTACAGGCCACAACGCTTCCTCGTCTTCGGTACTCAATTTCCCCCCTAGCCATTTCCTGCTGGCTCAGGTCTCTAGGCATCTGGAGACGGTTCTTTCGGACCGTGCCGCAAACCATGGTGCGTTGCCTGGCAAGTTCTGCACAAATACCAGGCTCGCAGTAGTAGTTATCGATGTACAATCTGTATCCTTTTCTGAGGAGGGGTTCGATGAGCCGCATGACGACATCATGTGGTTTGTTGCTGACTCCCCGCTCAGAGCAGAACATCTCCAGCCGAAAGACATACCCACTTTTGCTCTCGCAAAGTTCGTAAAATTTGAAACCCCACTTTGTGGGTTTGTCTTTCATGTAGACCCGAAATCGTGATCTACCTTTGAAGGGACACATAGCCTCGTCCACGCAGATATCTTGTGTTGGGACGTAGAGTGTTTGAAACTTCGTCTGCAGGTGTGTCATGAAGGGACGGATCTTGTGGATGGGGTCATGTCCCTCCTGTCCATAGGGGATGAAGGTGTCGTTGTTGTTGAGGTGCAGAAAGGCTAAGATGGAGGTGAATCTATCCCGGGACATGATCTGAGGTGCGTATGAAGTATGGAGACCAGGGTGTAGAGACCAGTAGTCACGAAGCTGGGGTTTTTTCACTAATCCCATGTGCATGCAAATAGCCAGGAAGTTGTAGATGTCCTCTTTTGTCACTTTCTTCCATGTGGCGAAGATGGACCGGGGATCCAAAGGACCCTGTCGTTGCTTGGCTGCAATGCAGTCTTCAGCGTACTTGTTAGTCTGGCGTTCAATCATTGTAATCAGCCAGTCATCAATGATTTCTCGGTAGATTTCGATGGGTTGTGGGTCATCACCAAAGTCTACCTTGATGCCCGGCCTCCCTGTGGACATAATAATGATAATATAGAAGTAGTATCAATAATAATAATAATAATAATAACAATAACAATAACAATAATAATAATAATAATAATAATAATAATAATAATAATAATAATAATAATAATAATAATAATAATAATAATAATAATAATAATAATAATGAACGTACAGAAACACGACGACATTCATAAATCATTCTCACAATGTATACAAAATCTGTGACTTACCGGTGAAAACTGGAACCACTGGAAACCCATCCAAAGTTCGAACCCACGGCTGGTTGGTGTCATCAGCTAGGGCGGCCTCATCAACATTGTCATCAACATCCGTCTCCATTTCATAAGGATCCGGATTTGCAATTCGAACGTTATGCTCGCCGACAGGTGTAGGTGGAAGAATACCCGTGCCGTTTTCGTCATCGTCATCGCCACTTTCATCCGCTGGCACATCGTCACGTAATTCTTCTTCATCCTCGCGTTCATCCGATTCCAAAGACAATTCAGTCTCGCCTTCATCATCAGAGCCATCCTGAAATATTTCTGCGATAACTTGATCCACTGTTAAATAACGCGCCATGGCTACGATGCGAGTGAAGCGAGGTCACGGCTAGGGGAAATACCGAAAATTCCAGACCGTCTCTGGCAATACCGGTACTTCAGGTTCATGTGTACCTATAGCGGTCAAGGACAAATTTCCGGGTTTTGTAACTGCTTAGTACATAGTTGAAATGCTAAAGAATGATATGGTAGGAGTTACTTCGCTTAGACCGTAAGCAGGAAGCCTACAGAATTTTTCAAACGCGTTGCACTCAGATTTGAGTGCACCGGCACACAGTGGCTACGGCTCTGCACTAAGCGGTGAGTGCTCAGGGCGCAGCAGAGTTCTGTGCCGGCACTCAAATGTGAGTGCTCCGGGCGGAAAAAGTTAAATCATCCAATAACACTGTTATTTTTATTACTGTTTAAAGCCCAGCCGACTACAGCCATATCAGGGCTATAACTGCTTCAAAAAAAGAAAATAAATTAAGTACACATATCAATGCATTTGCGCACGTAATCTAAGGAGTTAACCACTCCATCCAATTTATCGCACAGGGGATTTAAAAAACACACCTGATTACGAATTTAAGCATACCTAAGGACACCAAAACATATATAAAAACGGGCATAAATTATCTAAAATTGCTTCCACATATCTCACCTCCCTAGAGCCAAAAGTGCACTTAATACATGTACCCAATTACCAATCCTAAGAAAAAGTACGTAAGACTTTATCGAACACATAAAGGTGAATGGACCAGCAAGGCAGAAAATGAAAGAAAGAAATGACAAAAAGCAAAGAAACAAGACAGAAACAAAGAGTGTGACAGAAAAGAGGAAATTTCTAGCACAGAATTTCCAGAAGGTGGGGATACTCTTTATACTGAAAGAACCCCTGGCATCCAATAACAGAAAATCTGTTTCTTAGTGTAACTGCAACAAAACACCACAGCTATCCTACTCTTATTGTTGCTTAATGCCCAGCCGACTGCATAGAGACATATCAAGGCTATAACTATTTCAATGCACATACAGTACTTCAAAAGGAGAAAAAAAAGGAAAAGAAAATTAAGTACACACATCAATGCATTCAAGTGCATAATCTAAGGAGATGCCCCTGGCGTTGATCACTCCATCCAATTTATCGCACAGGGGATTTAAAAAACACACCTGAATACAAACTGAAACTTAAAAATACCACTGCTACAGAACATGCTGCTGAACACTTCCTCACTCAAAAAAATATCAAACAAAACTATTAAAGTATTAGGACAGTCAGTATATTAATCACAAAAACTAAACGACAAGCACAACAGTCAGGGGCTAAGATGTTGGACTTTCAATCAAGAAGTCTGGGTTTGATCCTGACTGGGTACCTCCCACCCAGTGAGTAAAGGGTGGAGATTTTTCCTACCTCCCTGGTCAACATGTATGCAGATCTGCTAGTGGTTGAATTCTCATCATGTATATAGGCATACAGAATATGAAAAATGCACATGGAGAAATGAAAACACCCAGCATGTATGCCCACAAAGCTGGAGTATGCAGACTGTGCAGCAACATACTGCCTACACAGTAGACAAGAAAATAAACAAAAATAACAGACACAGTCGTTCATTCTGAAAGTTAATGGCGGGAGAAGTGAAATGGATATATACTCTATGATTCTGAGGTCCCAGTCTTCTAACTCTGCGCACGCACGCACGCACGCACGCACGCACACACACACACACACATACGTGAAGAACAAAAAAGATATACTCCAGTTGGCAAATTGAAGGGAAGATGATACCTAACTATGTTAACGCCATGCCAGTCTTTTCCTAACCAACTTAAACCCGTAACACACACACATACAAAAAAAAAAAAAAAATACAAACAACTCACAATGACAGTGATGTTGCCAGTGTACTCATCACGTTCCATGAAACAGGTGGCACTGACGTGGAAGGTCAACATGCCACGAATGAGGTCAGGGGCCGGCACAATGGGCATGTAGATGTCTTTGGACTCTCCTGGCTCCAACTGCAATTACATACATACATTTTTAAACACAGACATGAAATAAACAATAACATGAAAAATGTACAGGATATCTCATTACTTAAGTTGTATGGCAAAGAGGTTGTAAAGATCTCAACTTTTCCTAAGGGCCAGCATAAGGGCCAGTGCCTATCTCCTCTTCTTCAATGCTTTACCTTCTCCAATCCTTAACAGCGTCAGGTTCCCATTCACAACTGGCTGGACTGGAGGCCATATGCATGAAACTGTCCCCACGAAGTCAGATTCAAACATGTGCAGTATGTCTGATGTCTTGAGTTCAATTCCAGCCTGCGACATGAAAGCTGTCGCTGGTGTTCCGATCATTCTCCTGGTGTCAGCTTAGAAAGCTTCATAGGTCCTACTGTCCCCACCTTCCCATTTCAAGATCTTGTGGGTTCAATGGGTTTTTTGCGCAAGCTCAAGGAGTCTACCAGATAATTAACTACTGGCAGATTTGGGTGGAATGCATTCAGAATTGTCTGAGTGCAATGAACCCATCTTGATCAAATTCCAAACTCTCATGCAAACTACTCGTATTTCCTGAATGAATGGATCCATGCAGAATCACACATAATGACAAAAAAAATCCAGAAGCATTAGACCCATGGATAGAACTCCTCTCCTCCCAATACTAAAAATATACATACAATCATAACAAAAATACACAAACGTAACACAAACAAGCCACCCAAAGTTCAAGAACTCACAAAGACAATGGTCTGGTGGTCTCCTTTGTGTGTTTTGGGGCGGTAGGAGTAAACCCATCCAAGCTCCTCCACCAGAACAAACTCGTAATCCTCACTTCCATGCATCGTGATCAGGACCTGTTGGAAGAACAAGCATAATAATAACGATCATAACAATGATGATTACAATGATGATGATGATGATGATGACAAGAACGATGATGATGATGATGATGATGATGATGATGACGGTGTGTGTGTATGTGTGCGTGTGTGTGTGTGTGTTTGTGTGTATGCATGAGTGTGTGTGTGTGTGTGTTGTGTGTGTGTGTGTGTGTGTGTGTGTGTGTGTGTGTGTGTGTGTGTGTGTGTGTGTGTGTGTGTGTGAGTGTGTGTGTACACATGTATGTGTGCATATGTGTATTCCCCATAACAAAAAGTGTCAGCAAGATTTTCTCAGCTGTTTCTGGGTGAATGTTCACTAAATCAGGGTAACACATGTAGGCTGCTGAATAATGCATGCATAAGCTTAGAGGTCATGGAACCAAGATCAAGATTACATGGACCCCCCCAAAAAAGCCTAAACTTGACACTATCTGACAAAAGATTGCAAACGGCACCTTCTCAGAAACTTCTGACAATACTGTTTACAATGTGGTTTATCTGTCATGGCAGTCTACCACTGTCCTCCTTTTACACCAAGTTTTATTTCATAATGCTTCTTGACAAACACAGTGACCCTGAGAAGTACAAAATCTAAATTTTCTGGCGGGAAGCAAGAATTTCATGTATAGAAAAAAAGATTGTTAGAATGCCTTGACTATCTCACTGACTTTCTTTTTCTAATCATCATGTTCAGTTTCAAGACAACCAACTCAACAACAACAACAAGAAGAAAAATATCTCCCCCGTGCAGAATCAACTGGCTGAGGTCACCACCAATATTCTGCATCATCTTCACACCTTTCTCAGGCAGACACAGTAGTCGCATATGCACTTTGAAGTACGATATGTATCCTGCGTCATGAGACAGAAGTGTTGCTCAATACACAATACAAGTTAGACAGTTCACACCATCTGTATCACAGGATGCGGGACACAAATCCAGTACAGAAGAAGACTACTCCACCTTATGAAAACCTTGTAAGAAGGCTGAAAATTTATGATGGTGTTGTTGAACCTGGTAAGAAATTTTGTTTGTTTGTTTTCGTTTTTGTTTCTGATTTTTGGTGCTGCTCCATCTTTAGCACTGCTCCAGTGTCATTATCCCCACACCACTCATTCTGGCTTCTCAAACAAACCTATGAAAACAGGGAATGATGCACTCAGAATGTGAGGCAATTTTCCACGATGCTGTGAGAATGAGAATAGGGATGATTATCATGATGCTAAGAAGTTCCATTTTGGATTGAGACCGTGGAACACGGTTGTACCCTATACTTCCTCTCATAATACATCCAGGCATCAAAGAGGCCTGAGAGTTACAGTCACCTTCTGTATTGGTCCAGAATTCTGAGCAACACCCTCATTGATGCATCCATACAGTGGCAGAGATCTGGCTGTGTGGTCCCAGTCTTCCCAACAAGCATATAGCATGCTCAACTCTGGGTAGCAGCCAGAGAAATTCCACAATAATTCTGGGGGGGGGGGGGGGGGGGGGGGGACTGATGGGGGTTTAACCCTGCAACCTCCAATCAGAAGTCTGTTATGCCAACCACTTCAATATTTTGATTGTAAGAGAGATTTCTTTCATTGTTTTTAACAGCAAGACCAGGAAACAATCTTCCTGCTAACAGAATGACAACGAAATAATGACGAGTCAGATGATATTCGAACCTCCACCCTCACGGTTATTAGTCTGTAGCACTAAACACTCACCTCAATATAGTCGTCATCGTACCAGTTGTTGAAGACAGTGACACGAACACCCACTTGTTCTCCTCGTACAATGGTGTCTGGGTATTCCACTTGTATGTACATGTAACGTGTTGCATCATACTGCAAACCAACAACATCATAACATTTATCACTTACTCTTGGTCTACATCCTGCATTTATTGTTTTGTAAACGTTTCTTTCCTTTTGTCCATATTTCTGCATCGCCAGAGGAGTGTTGATCCCACACAGCTCGTCCCAGTTCTTCAACACACCACCTCAAGTTTATTCAGTCAAAATGCCAGTGTTGAAAATCTCATGGGAGTTAGCAACGTCAAACTGCCATGAGGAAATACATTGATGAGACTCATCACTTGAGCACAGTTTAATAATACCCGTTCTGATCTAACTTACCATGGACATTGTCTACTATACTCACTGCTACTGACAGTAACTGCTCAGTGGCAGAGTCAGACTGAGTAAGAGACCCTCTAGAAAGGAGTCCTCTACCACAGCCCTCCAAAGACAGCCCCCATAAACCAGTGAAATCCAAGACCACATCTTGAGTTTAACTAAGGTAAAGAAGTGACAGAGGAAACCAAAACGGAGGTCACCAAAAGGTTAGGAAATGAAAGTCCACAGAATCTGAGACAATTCTCACAATACTAGGACTGACAGATGATATTGTGATAATGGGGACACACACCACTAAGCTATGAAGTTCCATGTAGTGCTGACACTGCCTGACTGGCATATACCCTAAGCTTACTTTCAAAACATACCCTGACATCAATCTGGCCTGAGAGATACAGATACCTGCAGTGTTGGTCCTATGCAGTGTTGGTTCAGAAATATGAGTGCTACTCTCATAGATGCATCTGTGTAGTGGACAAAACTGGACTGTGTGGTCCCATCTTCCCACCAAGCCCACAGCTCAATCATGGGTGGGAGCCAGTCAGGGTTGAAAAATCCTACAAAAAATTTTTTTTGACTAATGGTGGTTTGAACTCATCACCTCCAAGTCAGGAGTCCACTGTGTGAACCATTTCAACTGTTTTTGTGTGTACTGCATGGAAACGAGGTGTTATCGCACAATACTAAACATCAAAGAAGTCAGGTGATATCACAAGATATATTAAACATCAGATACATTGATCATATCACCAATGAACAAGTGTACCAACCCAACAAGCAACACATTAGATCATTTGAAGATCTGCTGACTTCAATTAGGAAAGGAAACTACATGGGCATGGCCATGTAATGAGATCCAGTGGTCTTGCTAAAACAATCCTCCTGGGGAATGTTTAGGGGTGGGAGATGAAAGGGAGGAGAAAACAGATGATGGACTGACAGTGGTTTGGAACGGAATGAGAAACCTTTTGCAGAGATCCACGCTTTGGCGCACAACAGACAGAGCTGAAGGAATCTAGTGAACAGTTCTTTAGTATGACGCCATAATGACTCCTCATAAGATCCAAAACAAGTGTGACTGCCCGTGCCCAAGCAAACAGGAACCAGAAGAACAAGAAAATCAATATAAGCGCGTATCCAACAAAACAAAACAAAACAAGCGCAAATTTTCGGCCAACTAGCCTTTGTCAAGCGCGAACGCACGGTCACAAACAGATCACAAACACCAAACAATGGATGATAAGAACGGGACTAAAAACTTCCCTGCCGCCTCATCCAGTGGGTAAGAAGGGGACCAAATGGAATGCCCATGTCTTCATGAGGCATCATGACTCCTTATAGCATTAAGAAGTACTGTACAGCAACATATCCCACTACATTGCATTGTACTGAACTGTGTGTATGTATATGTGTGGTTATACAATGTCAGAATGTATTCATCTGTGTATGTGTATGAATGTGTGTATGTATGTGTGCTATTCAGTGTTTCTGTATATATAACACTATCCTGTAATGTATAAGATGCAGTAAATCCAAATGAGTTTGGAGAATAGACCACATAAGAATCATTTGTCATTATTATCACTGCTATTTTATATTCTACTATGGGACTTACCTTGACTGGACGGGTCATGATACCCAGACCCAGGTCACGGCTGATGGACAGACCGTTGATAACCCAGGTCAGCGGATACTTGGGTACCTTTACCCGGAAATCCACACGTCCGTCTGGCCTGGAAGAGAGATCGAAGAAAAATTATAACTAGAGCCAATGATAATGTAATGTTTAAAGTTACACATAAGCGTTTGTGTGGAGGTTTGGGTTGGGATATAAGCACACATGAATCCACACACACACACACATATAAACACATATAAACACACACACACACACACAACACACACACACACACACACACACACAACACACACACACTCACACAGAGTCCACACACACACAGAGCCCCTGATACTCATCCGGAAACTTGATGCAATCAAAACAAAATACACATGAAATTTATGTGTCTTTGTACACAGATGTTCAGATTAGTTACCCATATTTTACTTGTTTATTCCCCCCTCTTCTTTAAGTAGCAATTTCATTCCATCTTTCTCAATATTTTTATTATACAAATATCTCCCCTCCACCCCTTTTCCATTCCTTTTTTTATTTTTAGTTTGTTTGAAATAAGTAAAAACATATATAATCCATAACTGCCACACACATACACACAAACTCAATAAAAAATCTAATCTGCAAAGTTCAAGTTCAAAGAATACCAAACCCAATCAAGAAACAAACAAAAATTATAAAGTATAAAAAGCGAATAAAATATATCAGTAACTGCACGCACGCACGCACGCACGCACGCACGCATGCACGCATGCACACACACACACACACACACACACACACTCACTTCACAAAGATCTCCTGCCATGCCCAAGAACTGTTGTCATAGAAACGCATGACACGACTCACACGGTCCATGGCGTTCATGTGTTTGACGCTGCTGTCATCATAGTCACCTAGCCAGCAAATAGAAGATCACTTTAGCTCAACGCTGTCAGCTCACCACGACAGGCCATGACACACATCATCAATACATTACTAGTATCCCACATTAACCCTTTGACTCCCACACTCTGTCCACCAGCTGAAAAAAATTAACCCTTCAATTCCTTCTCCCTATCCACCAGCTTGCTGCAAGAAGCTGGTGGATAGGGTGAGGGAATCAAAACGGTTAAGTTTTCGCTTTGCTAGTACGATTGAAATGCAGGATACTGGCGGACAGGGTGCGGGAGTCTGAGGGTTAACTCCACATTGACAGCTCACCACAACAGGCCATGACACACATTATCAATACATCACCAGTATCCCATGTGCAGCAGTATAAAACAAACACACACACACACATATCACACAAACACACACACACACACGCATATATATACACACACACACACATACACACACACACACACATATATATACACACACAACACACACGCGCACACAGAGAGCAAACTTACAGCCATATTCATCAGCCCCATCAGTACAGGCGTCAAACTTTCCATTGCATCTGTGTTCAGAACGATAGCACCCTCCATCATTACTAAAGCAAGGATACTCGTCGTTTTCTTCTTTGCATAATTCGCCATCTGTTTGAAACAGTGAGTTGAAAACTGGTTAACATTTACAGATTAACTTTCTAGTTTTCCTTTCAACTGACAACAATATTGGCATGTAACACAAAACATTTTCATTTGACATTTTTTAGAAAGTCTGAATTTGCTCGAAAGGGATTCATTCCACTCAGCTCCATGTGTGACTCATCAAAATCTGTCATCAATCATGTGAAATATTCCTTAACCCCACACAAGAAGAATAATTCTGACAAGAAGGGAGACCACACCTACTACAGTTGAGTCCACCTGTAATGAACCTGCCTACAACAAATTTGAAGCTATATCCTTTTATTTTCCCTCCCCATTTCCTTCTCTTTCCCTCTTGTAAAATGTCTTCTATAGTGAACAAAATCTACTATCACGCATAACCAATTCCTGTCTGTACAAACAAAGTGTTGTTTTCCAAAGGCTGCTTTTGCTATGTACAAGTCCTGCCCAATAACAAGCACTCAAGTCAGAAAATTTTGCTAGATTTCTTCAAAAGCCCCGAAAACTGTGTCAGCCACTTTGCCACACCTGACCACTACATGTCATAATCATGAAGTATGAAACAGGAAACATCTGAACTCCACCAGCAAGGCAATAAACAATCAGAGCTGTGTAAAATCATCGGTTTTCCTCACTTGTAGCTCCTATAAACAATGGCTATAACAAAGAAAACTTCATTTCGAGTGAATTTCGTTGAAGACAGACTCTACTGTCGGTTTTTTTTTTCCCTCTTCTTTCTTTCATTTTTTCTTTCTTTCTTTTTGTTGTTGTTGTTGTCGTTTTCACAATGGATCTACCATGTGAAGTTCAAGGTACTCTCCCTGGGAAGAATGCTTTGCCACAGGGCTTCTCCTCCTTTTTCCTAAGTATACTATTTCTGCTTACTTATAAAAGGGGTTTGCCAGGGGCGACTCCTTTGTTACTGTGGCTTTTTCACAGTACAGTGAATGCATCAGTATATTTATCATCTCATCCCTAAGATTGTCAGTTTATATTTCAGAGGTCCCTTCTTTTCCCACCCCCCTCCCAATTTCAAGACCTTACCAATGGTGCAGGCTCAGGGAGTCTGCCAGATAACTGGTTGTAGATTTGTCAGAGCATGATCAATCTCTTTTGAACAAATTTAAAACCCAAACTTCCTAAAACTGGCAAACATTGCAGAGTCTAATATCCTGGCATCTGGGCATTTACTAACAAAAATATGGCCAAAAGAATAAAGAAGAAGGATAAGACAATGGTGACTATAACTTACTGCGCATTCGGGTCAGTTCTGCATCTGTCAGAATCAACAGCCCAGCAGTCTGAAATAACAAAACAAAATAAAAAAAATCAACAATCTGTTCAAGTCCTTGCCTTGCAAAAATCAACTCTTGTACACACATCTAGCAGTCAAAGAAATGCCACAGCAAAAATTACACAAAGAGAGAGACACACAAAATACACAGACACACATTCTCACACAAATACATAAATCTAGCAGACAATCAAACACAATAACAAAACCCCATGAAGACGCACATATCTCACTCACACACACACACACACACACACACACACACACACACACACACACACACACACACACACACACACACACACACACACACACACACACATGGCTGTTCCAGCCCTTCTTTCTATCTCCTGAGTTGGCGACTACCGCTAGCTGATTCTTCTTTACACAGCTAGGCCCTTCCCGCATTCCTGATGCTGCCCTTATCTAGGTCAGTGCCAGGAAATCTGTGCCTTCTTTGTATCTACTGCTCAGTGCTGGGAGGATGCCGATTTTTGTGTGTCTTTAAAGTCAAGCTGTGCTCGCATTATTACACAGTTTGGATTATAAGTGGGTGAAACAATCACTGTGTGTATGTGCTACCTGTACGTGTGATTGTTTTACCAGATCAATACGTTTGTAGTGTTTTGAAAGTGTTTAAAGTGTCATGGTATTTGACCGACTGACAAACGCTTACAATGGAGTGTGTAGTGGAACACACACACACGCACGCACGCACACACGCACGCACGCGCGCGCACGCACGCACGCACGCGCGCACACACACACAACACACACACACACACACACACACACACACACACACACACACACACACACACACACACACACACACACATCTAGGTCAGTGCCAGGAAATCTGTGCCTTCTTTGTATCTACTGCTCAGTGCTGGGAGGATGCGACTTATAGTAAAAAGACGTTAAATTAACGAACGAACGAACGAAGCGCACACGCACGCACGCACACACACACACACACACACACACACACACACACACACACACACACTACTGCCTGTGTCCAATGCAGAACTGCGGATAATAATTGTTTCCTTTAAGAACAGTATCATTATTTCATCTTCATACATTCCTCACTTTAATCCTCGTGGCTGCTGCTGCTGGTTATGGATTGGGAGGTAGTATTTTCACTGCACCAAAGACAGTATCAGCTGCAGCCCTCAGGTAAATCAATCTACTGTTCTGTGTATTGTAATGTGTTGTGTATGTAAGTATCTCTCAACTCCAGTAAGATGAATACGATAAAATTAATGTTCTACTCATAGTGATCAACCACAATTGTGCAAATTTCACGGGACAAGCACAACTTCTTGTCTGTTCTAAACGGCTGTGCAGTATGTGTTTGATGTATGTTTCTTTAATAATCTCTCAGCTTTTGTGTGAATAATGTGACGTCAAATTCAACTGCTTTAAATTTTAGTACTACAACGTTTTTGAACAAGAGTGTAGATTTCCGTTTTGCTCTCTGAATGCAGCAGCAGCACTATCGCATTGCAGAGGGGTTGTGCAGATGCCATGTTCAGTTGAGCGCGACGGTGTAGGCAAAAAAATGGTGGCAGCACTAGCATCTGCTCTCACTACAGAGACTCAGCGCACTCAAGATAAACAGGTCAGTGACGACGCATCGTGCACCTTTCCACCCTGGTATCCTGTTACTGAAAGCCAGTAAGGAACAGCATGCACAAAATACACACAGGCAAACCTTAAAAGAAAAACTTCAGATTTTGTACTTCTTAAGGTCACTATTTCTTTGAAGAAGCTTTGACTTAAGTAAAACATGGTGTACATTGAGAACAGTGAAAAACATGATACTGAATATTGTCAGAAGTTCCCGATGTTACTGTTATTTTCCATTGTTTTTGCTTAAAACCCAGTCGACTGCGTACAGCCATATCATGGCTATAACCCATTTCAAAACATACTACTTCTACAAAGAAAAAAAGAAAAGAAAATTAAGTACGTAGATCAATACATTCCCCCACATAATCTAAAAAAATGCCCCTAGCCTTCACCACCCCGTCCAATTTATCGCACAGGGGATTTAAAAAACACACCTGAACACAAATTCAAACACAACTAAAGACACTAAAACATACATAAGAAAAGGACCTAAATTACCTAAGATTGCTTCTGCATATCTCACTTCCCTAGAGCCAAAAATGCACTTAAGTACATGTACCCAGTTATCAATCCTAAGAGAAAGTACATAAGACTTTATCAAACACATACAGGTGAATGGTCCAGCAAGGCAGAAAATGATAGGAAAAAATGAAAGAAAACAAAGGAACAAGGCAGAAACAAACAGAGTGACAGAAAAGAAGAAATTCCTAGCACAGAATTTTCAGGTGGGGATACTATTTCTACTGAAAAAGCCCCCGGCATCTCCACAGGAAAGAAGTTCCCCAGAAAGAGCTG
This sequence comes from Monoplex corrugatus, assembly GCA_030674185.1. Taxonomy (NCBI): domain Eukaryota; kingdom Metazoa; phylum Mollusca; class Gastropoda; order Littorinimorpha; family Ranellidae; genus Monoplex; species Monoplex corrugatus. Next base: position 38,988,010 of record JAPXFY010000020.1, on the reverse strand, counting down.
TTCACACACCTTCCTCAAGAAATACTCATTTCAGACATCTCAGTCTGTGTGACTGTGACCTTGGAACTTTTACTTCCACTCCTTAAAAGTCCAAAACTTTGACACAAATGTGGTAAAGATCTGCCATCAAGATGTAAGAAATTTTTTATTCACATCTAAGTCACAGACACATATACACAGACACACCCTCTCTTCCATCAATATGAAACAATTTCCTCAATGTGAAAAATAAAAAGTCACACTCTCTCTGACACACGTAACCCCCCCCCCCCACACACACACACACACACACATCCACAAATTAAATTCCAAAAGAAAATCAAGCTCACATTAAAACTAGTGTTGGCATCCACACCGTAGTCAGCGCTGGTGAAGAACTTGTACTCGTAGTCCGTGTCACTGATACGCCACAGCTGGCGATATGTGCTGTTGGCTGGCATGTCATATGTCGCCAACTCATCAATCAACTGCAACAAAGCTAGTTCAATGACTTCTGTGCATACTCTTTCTTTTTCATTGTTGCTTAAAGCCCAGCTGACTATGTAGTGCCATATCAGGGCTATAACCATTTCAATACACACACAGAAACAGAACTTCAACAGGACAAAAAAAAAAAAAAAAGAACAGAAAATTAAGTACACATAGTCTAAGGAAGTGCCTCTGGCATTGACCACTCCGTCCAATTTACTGCACTGGGGATTTAAAAAACACACCTGAATACAAAGTTAAACATACCTAAGGACACTAAAACATACATAAAAATGGGCTTAAATTACCTAAAATTGCCTTAGCATATCTCACTTCCCTAGAGCCAAAAATGCACTTAATACTGTACTCAATTATCAATCCTAAGAGAAAGTATGCAAGACTTCATCGAACACATACAGGTGGATGGACCAGCTGCACTTATGTACTTATAAGATATAGTTAAGTTATGTGCTATTAAACGTAAGTTTTGACCAGCACTCTCAATCCTTACAAAACCCCAACATTCTGTACACTGTTTTATGACATCAATTTCCAAGTACTCCACACAGTTCAAACTTGTTATTGTTGTTACTGTTGTTTTAAAGCCCAGCCGACTGCACAGAGCCATTCAGGGCTATAACCGCTTCAAAACATACAACACTTCAACAAGAAGAAAAAAAAAAAGGAAAAGAAAATTAAGTACACATATCAATGCATTCGCGCTCATAATCTAAGGACATGCCCCCGGCGTTGACCACTCCATCCAATTTATCACATAGGGGAGATTTAAAAAACACACCGGAATACAAATTTCATGTGCTTTCCAATGATAATACTCTTCTAATACCACCAAAAGGACCCCAAAACATATATAAAAACAGGCATAAATTACCTAAAATTGCTTCCGCATATCTCACCTCCCTAGAGCCAAAATTGCACTTAATACAAGCACCCAATTATCAATCCTAAGAAAACGTACTAAAGACTTTATTGAACACATACAGGTGAATGGACCATTAAGGCAGAAAATGATAGGTAGAGATGACAGAAAGCAAAGCAACAAGGCAGAAACAAAGAGAGTGAGAGAAAAGAGGAAATTTCTAGCACAGAATTTCCAGAAGGTGGGATAATATTCATACTGAAAAAGCCCCCGGCATCTCCACGGGGGGGTATTTTAAACTGTCATCAGAAATTTACGAGAGAGTATTCTTGTGTCTGCTAAGGAAAACCTGAGCGAATATTCTCAAACTTTTCCCTGCATTTTCTCAAAATAAGGATTAAGCCCATGTGACATTTCAACTGGCCACAATTGCTACAGTTTATGTCCTACACACTTCACAAATGATAATAATACAATAATAATAATAACAATAATAATAACGACAACAATAATACAACAACAATGATAATAATAATGATAACAATAATAATGATAATCATTACACTTACACAGCATCAAATTTAGGTACATATATCAAATCAAACACACACACTCTAATCATTCACCAAAGCATTCATTCACAATGACCAAAACTCAAGGGTACAAAATGCACTCAAATCGGGAGGGGAAGGACAGGAGGGCAGTAGGGTGAAAGGGTGGGCACACAGGGGGGGTGGGGGGTGAATCACTGGAAAGGAAATTTCGTGTGCTTTCCAATGATAATACCCTAATACCACCAAAACCGATTTATATCCTTCAATGTGAGAATGGCTCACATGTTTTGTAAGACACCAACACTGGCAACAGTGTGAATGGGAACTAACCTTGTTTTCAGTGATGCCATCGTTAAGACCCCTGTTGTACAGATCTTGCAGCATGCCGCTGAAGGCAACGTATGATCCGGGGTCAGCATAGGCGTTGAATTCAATTGAGTCACGACTGAAGTCTTTGCCCCGGTTGATGCCCAATGTGACCTGTTAAAACAGACAATTAAGTGCAAGTGCTCACATGCATACTATGGCATGGATGCACATGAATAGTCACATATACGAACACACACACACACACACACACTCACACACACACATATATATACATACACACACACACTCATATATATACACATACACATATACACACACACTCATACATACATACACAACACACAAATTCACAAAATTCGCTCACATACAGACATGCACAAACATGACAAAAAAACATTTCAGATTGCGTTTTCAGTTAACAATTTTTCCCCAATGAGAAAAACCAAGAATTGTTAGAAAAACTGTCAACCAGGTAATACGACCAGACACACAAAGAAAAGGTAACTGGAGCACAGAAAGTAACTTTCTAAATCATCCGGTCAAGTATTTTGCGGTTAGTATGGTCTCTCACATAAACTGAGCCGATGCACTTGTAAGATATGGTTGAGTTATGTACTATTAAACTACGTTTTTGCTTAATTCAAAGCCATAGTCATTCCACAACTAACCTCTGCAGCTGATTATTTTAAAGTGACAAAGTAAAGCTATCTGTAGAAGACATACAGAAATCAGAATATTAGCTCTTGAAAGCAGAGCTTAACTCCTTAATGCCTTCACCCTATCTACCATCATCCTGCTTTAATATTACAAGCCACAAAAACAAACCAAAACTTAACCCAGGGTTGACTCCCGCACCCTGTTCACCAGTATCCTGCATTGTCAACCAAAGCAAAAAAACCCTTTGACTCCCTCCTGCAGGAAGCTGGTGGATAGGGTGAGGGAGTTAAAAAGTTAAGTTTTTGCAGTTGGTGGAATGGGTACAGGAGTCCAAAGGGTTAAAATGCTTCACTTCCCAACCTTTCCACCAACTTATTGCGAAACCAAAAATTCATAACTAATGCCCCTCACTTGATTTTGACGTGTGTTCCGTTCACAAAAAAGTTGAGTACATCAGTGACAATCTCCTCAGGCTGACGCAGATAATAGACAACAATTCGAGCAGTGGGCACCATCTCTCTGGACAGCGCTACAGCAAACGTTTTCTGTTTGGACGTCATCTCCAGTTCATCACCAATGATGATGTTGCCCTGAGACACCACCTGACCAACAGGCAAAGCAATGTCATATGGTTACTTTATTTATTTATTACTTTATTTTGGTTGGGTAAATCATGGGGCGACCATCCCCGACCCAATGCATCCCCAGGTGGCGGATAGGGGAATGACCCCCAGATATGGGGGCCAGCTGTGAATACCCAATAAGCAGCCGCAGACCAAAAGGCATCAGTATTCTAGGGGAGGCTGGGGTATAGGGTGGCACCTATACTTCTATAAAGTGATCTCACAACCCTACGATGAATACTGTCAGGTGAGCAGGGGCGCCATAACTCCAACCACTGAAGTCCTGGAAGCAGGGGACGGATGAATTAAGAGGAGAAGGCAGAGTACTGCACAACAACTGGCTTCTACTTCACGGTCGTGGGCAGAGGATTTCCAAGGAAACAATGGCCAGGACACCTGCACAGTATGTGCACTGCACTTGAGGAAGGCAATAGCAACCACCTCAAGTATTTTTGCCAAAACCTGCACATGATTAAACAACATCAGTGGCCTATTTATTCAAGAAATTGTCATCAAACATCAAGACAGAGCAGCCTGGCAGGAGATGGTGGTGTCCAGGTACGCAGCGGCCAACACCGAACCCGGTGACGCCAAGAGGTGAGACAGGTGAGATTTATTTTGGAATGGTTCCCCATCCTCTGCACCACCTCCGCGTCTTTGACCCCTAATTGCTCATCTCAATTCTTCAACACATCTCACACCTTACCCATATTGATATCATCAAGAAGGTGAGCATGAGAGGCCACTGATCCGGAACAATTTTCACAGATTTTTACAATATACTGTAGCAATCTATGAGAATGGGTGATGATACTATGAGGCTGATGTCTGACAGAGCATGACACTTCTCTTCATAATACATTCTGCTGTCAACCAGGCTTGAGAGATACCAATACCTGTGGTGCTGATCAGGAAAATCTGAGCAACACCCTTGATGATGGCATCTGTGAAGGAATGAGACTCAAGTGTGTGGTGCCACTCTTCCCAATATACCCACAGAATTCTCCACTCTGGGTAAAAGGGTGTCAGTGCCCAAGTCCTAAAATGACTGGGACTGACGGGATTCACAATTCTGGCTTCCAAGTTGTCAGCCTATTACTCTATTTAACTGAGGCAACCAGTATAACTTTATTACTAGTTCAAGTCAGCCCGGGGCCATAGGGTTATATCAAAACTGAAAACATGTTCAGACCAAAAACAAAACCCCCAAAAAATGATTGGCATGTACTGTAATGAAAAGACTTCATAAAAAATCTGAAGGAAAGAAAAAAACATAAGTATGTATAATGACTGGATATTGATACATTCACATTTCACCACCTAACATCCAGACTATACCTCCAGCATGGGTTGACAACAGCCTCAGCACTCACCAGAAAATTGCATTTTTTTTATGTAATTTAACAAATAAAAACATCTAATTTTCAAGTATTATCACAATTTCAAAACCTGAATATAAGCATGTCATTAATATACAATTAAGATGTATCAATAGGGAGGGGGGTGTCCATGTCAATCTTGATTTCATGTAAAGTGCAACGAGCACTCTTTGACATGGACTGTCAACACAGGACATGGACACTATCATTAATAATTCCATAACTGTTTACAGCAACAGACATTTTCTGTTCTCTCTGATGATATGGAAGATGATCTCACTTCCAACAAAATAAAGCCCTTTGATTCTCTCTGGCAACAGTCAGATCGATGTATATTTCTCAAGTTTACATCAGCATAGATCTAGTTCTATTTTGCCCTTTGACAGCATCATTAAAACTTGACTGCAGGAAAAAAAATTATGACATAATAATATAGTCATATAGGACTGAAGAAAAAAAAATTATGACATAATATATTCATAATTCAACAAAAATCAGTCACGTTTTTCTTGCCAACATTTGACGCCAACTGGCAGCTCACCTGGTAGAAGATGCGAGGAATAAAATGGCTGGTCTTAACATGAAAGATCATGTATTCATTCACCTGAAACCAATCAATAACAAAAATTAATTCCTACTAAGGTCCTGATAAAGTGCCCATTTTAATAGACAGACTGAGGAACACATTGCACCGACATGTCAGGAAGAAAGAAAAATTTGTCTTAAAGCCTTTATGTTAACAGATGTAAAAAGAAGTAAAGAAGAAAGAAAATATAAACTAGTTAGTTGACCAGAAAAAAAATCTTTTTGACTGAAAAAAAATTAGTGAAAAAAAATAAAACCACCATCACTACCACCATCACCAGAAATGACGATAAAGACATCCCTATAGTTACAGAAAAACCCCAATTTCATTCTTCTCAAGGTCACTGTGAACTTGAAGATGCCTCAATTAAAATAAAACTTCACATGCACAGAAAAGAATAGCTGAGTGTCACAACAATCAAAACAGACTGTAAATATTGTCAAAATATCTCAGAAAATGATGTTCACATACTTCCCTCAAAACATGCTGACTTCAGGCAATCTCTTCCATGGGAATGACTTTTACTTCCAAAAGTTATGCATTCAAGACTCCCCAAAGATCTACACCAATGATATGTGTGTGTGTGTTTGTGTGTGTGTGTGTGTGGGGTGTGTGGTGTGTTGTGTGTGTGTGTTGTGTGTGTGTGTGTGTGTGTGTGGTTGTGTGTGTTTGTGTGTGGTGTTGTGTTGTGTGTTGTGTGTGTGTGTGTGTGTGTGTGTGTGTGTGTGTTGTGTGTGTTGTGTGTGTGTGTGTGTGTGTGTGTGTGGTGTGTGTGTGTGTGTGTGTGTGTGTGTGTGTGTGTGTGTTGTGTGTTGTGTGTGTGTGTGTGTGTGTGTTGTGTGTGTGTGTGTGTGTGTGTGTGTTGTGTGTTGTGTGTGTGTGTGTGTGTGTGTGTGTGTTGTGGTTGTTTTGTGTGTGTGTGTGTGTGTGTGTGTGTGTGTTGTGTGGCATAAGTAATTGTGTTTAACATGGAGTGATGAGTGAGTGTGTTTGAGTGTGTACATTAGCTTGTTATACATGTCTTTTGTTTTCTTTTTTTTTCTTTTTTTTTTTTTTTTGGGGGGGGGGGGGGGGGGGGCACTTGTTTTGTTTTGTTTTCATTTGCTTATGTCGTTTTCCTTCACTGTTCATGACTGCTTTGACTTGTGGAAGTAGATACTTTTTACAATCCATTTCTGTTATTTATTTAACACTGCATATATTACAGTTTGTCAGTTTCTATTGCAATAGTAAGCAATAACATGTATTTGCACTTAATGTCTTCCTTGTCACTCATGCTTTCTGTGAAGTACTTAGGGCTCTTGTGAGATGATGCACTGTACAAATAGTCATTACTTTTAGAATTATAATTGTTACAATAACTGTTACTATCATCATTATTACTAAAATCAATCCAAGGGGAGATAGTACTGACCTTTGGGTGGTCAGTGGAGGTCATGATGGAGATGTAGCTATTGGAGGGTGAATAGTAGCGTACCGCGCGCATCTCAATCGTCCTGGTCAGCGGGTCGTTGTTGTAGCTTGCCTACACATGACCGTAAAAAGAAAACATAAAAATAGAAATAAAATAAAAAGAATGAGACAAGATTTAAACAAAACTAAAATGACATAAAATAAACATATATACACTTTCAAAAATATTGTTTACAGGCCAGCTGACAGCACAGACCAAAAGAAATATGTCATGACGACAGCAAAAATAAGAACGAAACAAACATTAAAAACAAACTGTTTTTAAATAACAAACAAATTATAATACAAACTCAACAAACATAAAATTAGAGAAAAAATGTGTCAGTGATCTTTAACCCCTTGACTATTGTGACTGTCTGAACTAGGTCAATGGTCCAGTGTTGAGCTACTTTGCCTGCACAGAAATTTATCTTGTTAGCAATGCGAATGACAACACATTCAGGAAAAAAGAGAAGGGGGGGTGGGGGGGGGGGGGGGGAGAACACAAGCTGGATTCAGCCAGTCATGATAGAACACATCATTGTAATCTGCATCTGCCAGTATTTCTGCAAAAGCATTTCTTCATCAAGTGTAAAACAATGCTTCATCACCATGAGAGAATACATGAACTCTGTGCCAGATTTTGAGAGTATACTTACACCAGCCGCTAAACATTTTCAAACACAAAGAAGCACCACATGTGGCACATCAATGGAAAGGGAAATTGCTTTCCAGGGGTATGTTCATTATTTTACATGCAAAACAATGTGGGCGATTTATTGGCGACAAAACAACAGTAGGAGTCAGTGATGTATGGGTGCATCAGCCACACTGCAGAACAGCCCTTTCACTAACAAATGGGTTCAACAGACGCAGTGAAGCGGTTCATGTGACCAATACACCAATGCATCTACTACAACCAAAATTACAGTAAACCACACTTGTGATTTTGACCCTCAAGATCTTGGAAGACTTCTGGCAACTGACCAGGAAGCAGGTGTGGGAACTAGCACTTCAGACAGACTAAAGTGAAACTGCCATTACACAGCAACAAAATCATACTGGACCTCCACTGTTATGGAACTCTGTCACAGAATGGACGCTGCACAGTATTACAGTAGTAGTTAATAGTAGTAGTAGTCACAGAAGTTAGTAGTATAATAGTAATAGTAGTAGTAGCGTTTTAAAGCCCAGCCAACAGTGCAGAACCATATCAGGGCTATAGCCATTTCAAAACAAACACCTCACTGATCCTGGAAAAAAAAAAAAAATTTATGTGCTATTAAACTAAGGATATGCCCCTGGTGTTGACTGTTCTGCCGAGTTTATCTCACCAGGGGGGTGGGGGGTGGGGGTAAAAAAATCCTGAATACAAATGTCTAGACATAACTAAGTATACCAAAACATAAAAAAATTGACCTAAACTATCCAGAATTACTTCTGCACATCACATTTCCTTAAAGCTAAAAATGCAGTTTATACATGTATCCACTAGTCAATTCTAACAGAATTATGCAAGACTTTACAGAACACATACAGGTGAATGGATTAGCAAGGCAAAAAATAATAGGAGGAATAACAGAAAGCAAAGAAGCAAGGAAGAAACAAAGAATGACAGAAAAGAGGAAATGTCTAGCACAGAATTGTCAGAAGATGCGGATACTACTCATACTGAAAGATACCTATCATCCTCACAATGGGTTACATAGGCTGTGGCCATCACTTGAACATGTTGGTAGTCAAGGGGTTAAATGTTGAAGTTTCAGAAAACACATTCACAGTCTCTTCCAACCAGTCACCCCAGTGCACTGGTTAGTGCAATGGACAACTGATGGAAGGTTGTAGTTTGAATCCCATCAGTTCTCTCAAAATCATTTTTCGCCTCCAACTGGCTTCTACTCTGAGTCAAGTATACTCTGGTTTCGCTAGAAAAACTGGGACAAAATGGTCAAGTCTCATCCACTTCACACATGCATCACTGAAGATGCTACTCAAATCTCCTGATCAACACAACAGATGTTTGTAATTCTCAGGCCTGATTGATGCCAGGACTTATTATGAACATAACTGCAGAGTACAGGCCTTGTCATCAGTCTCAATCTTAGATGGAATGCCAAAGCACTGTGATTATCATCCCCATCATCATCATCAACACTCTCATCACAGCATCATGAGACACTGTCCCATGCTCTGTAACTATTATTGTGGCATAAGAAATGGAAGAAGAAGAACAACAACAACAACAAAACAAATATAAGCCCCTCTGTCCAGGTATCCATACTCACCGTAAGTTTCAGCAACTGGGCTTGGGAGTTGAGGTAGGTCTCAAACTCCACGATGCCATTGACAGGGGATCGTGTCTGTGGGCTGCTGCTGGTCCAACACTGCCAGTGTTGGAAATAAATTCCGACAGAGTCACACTCGCCCGGGAGTCTCTCACCGGTGTCCCGTCTGCATGCATCACAGCCACCTGATCACAAAGGGGTTGAAGGATGAAACTCTGTTATCATTCTTGATCCATGACAAATCACACTGAAATTTTTTTTCATAAGAAGCTCTGTTCTTCTCCCTCTTTCCTTAACTCAGTCACTGTCTATATAATCATTATTTACCAAGTGCAAGCTTAAGGTTTGTGCCATGATCACCATACATATGGCACCTGAGGCGTTAGAAAAAGAGGGTGAAAAAAAAAGGTTTTAGAATCAGTTTTCTCAAGATGACATCTCTAAGTTTCATATGTACTGACTCCACAGATACCATGCGATAAAAAAAAAAAAGATCCAAAATAATGATAGTTAAAAGCCAGAACCCCGCACATAAACCCTACACAGTGAGAGATCTGTGGTTATAGCTAAATCACAGGTTCTCCTGCCCACTAACAACAATAGGATTCTGGACATTCTGGACACTCGTCACTGTTATTGTTGTTTAAAGCCCAGCCAACTGCGCAGAGCCACAACAGGGCTACAACCAGTCCAAAACATACAATACTTCAACAGGAAAAAAGGAAAAAGAAAATTAAGTACACATATCAATGCTTTCGAGCACATAATCTGAAGAGATGTCCCTGGCATTGACCATTATGTCCAATTTATCGCACAGTGGATTTCAAAAACATACCTGAATACAAATTTAAACGTATCTAAGGACACTAAAACATACATAAAAATGGGCCTAAATTACCTATAATTGTTTCCGCACAGCTCATATCTCTAGAGCCAAAAATGCACTTAACACATGTACCCAATTATCAAGACTTTATCAAAAGCATACAGGTGAATAGACCAGCAAGGCAGAAAATGATAGGTGGATCAGCAAGGCAGAAAATGATAGGAAGAAATGACAGAAAGCAAGAGAGGAAGAAAGAAACAAAGAGAGTGACAGAAAAGAGTTAATTTCTAGCACAGATTTTCCAGAAGGGGGGGATACTATTATACTGAAAGAGCCCCGGCATCCCCACGGTAGAGGACACTACTCCCTTACACCTGTTTCCTGACCCTTACCTGAACTTTCATGGTGGATCGTGGTTTGAACGTCCTGACTCGCTCCCCAACCCACTTCAGGTTGACTCTGGAACTGGCAATGATGGTGCCGGCCCACCCTGTACGGTTCATGCCAGTGTACCAGTCTGTGACGTTCAGCCAGAAATACACACTGCTGTCCACCAGTGTTTCATGTTCCCCGGCCTTTCTTGACAAGGTCAGAAGCTTGTCCATGGGGAACTCAAAGTTAATGCGGCCATCATACTGAAATATAAATAAATGAAATAAAACTAAATAACAGGACTGATCTAAACTGATTCTGATTAATCATATGATTAATTAGAATCAGAATTAGGTCAGTTTTGTTTTATACCATGACTCCACAAGCAAGCAATTTAGGCTTACATCCCAGCATCAAGGTCGGACATTCCATCTATGTGCACACACATACCCACACCTGTAATTGATAATTTATAAGGCATAATAATTTGAACATGAGCATAACAGCATAGCAGACTGCGAGTCAGTTGTAGCATGCTACAGCAAAAGCTATGCTTCTGGCAGGTCTGGGTAAATTACGCTGACATACCTGACATGAAAGAGAAAAAAATTCCAACTCACATAGTCCACAAAAGTGTAGTCATAGTGCAGATACATGTAGTAATCCATGACAGGAATGTCTGCGATGGGCTTGTACTCGGGGGGTCCTAGGTTAGGGTTGCGGTTGGGCATCATGTTGTTATCATATGGCCGCCTCCATCCCTTTGTGGCATTCCACACCTTCTCCCGAGGCCGGAAGAATACGGTGATGGTGGCATTGCCTTTACACGGGCGTCCGCTGGTATGGCTGTTGACGAGGTAGGAACAATGGCAGTTTGGTCATAAAACTTCCAAAACTTTGCAAGCTTTCAGTACGTGTTTTACTTCTTGCATATGCTGGTTCAACTGTCTTTCATTTTTTTCTCTCAATGTTGTGCTCTCTAACTTCACTATGTGTCCATATAATAACTACACACTAGCTAAACACTAGTGTATATGTTCACATACAAATGTGCCATTAACAAATACAGTATTCACAATTTGGTAATTGCTGATTAAAAACATTGTGTATGTATTCACATATAAACATGCCATTAACAAATACAGTATTCACAATTTGAAAACTCTGTTGATTATGCCATTTATATCAATAGAAAAATCTACCTGCAAATTCAAAATAATAAAAAAAATATATCACCACCTGCAAAATCTAAAGTTTGCTTCAATATACATCATTGAAACTTATTCTGGGATGGACTGAAGAAGTTTTGAAATCAGAGTGTATCATCTGTGCAAATATCACACTGACTGTGTGCATCAGACTTTGGCTTGAGATCCCACATGAGGGTACACAAATAAATAAAATGCTTGGCTGGACTATATTGACCACAATAGTTGACCAGATATATATTAGAAATCAAAATACGCAACATGGGACAATGCCACTGAATCCAAACAAAAGACAGGCTAGCAAAATGAGCAAACAATAAATACTCCCCAAACATACAAAGCTAAAAAAAAGAACTCACTTGGCTAGCATGACGCCTCGAATGTGTGTGGTGGAATTTTCCAAGAGGTAAGGTGGGACTGTCACATTAACATCGAAACGAGGCTCCCCTGCAACAGCAGTAGTTTTTGTTTGTTTCTTTTATGCATTAACGGCAGCAGTCAAACTGTGAAACATATGATAACCACAGGTACACTATTTCCACAGGCACTCTTCACATATACACACACATGAGCAAATCTTTGATGCATGTGTGTACAGATACAATTATCATTACTATTTCTACATGTATTTAAAGCCCAGTTGACTGCACACAGCCACATTAAGGCTATAACCATTTTAAAACATACACAATACTTTTAACAGGAAAAAAATGGAAAAGAAAATTAAGTACACATATCAATGCGTTTGCGCACATAATCCAAAAAGATGCCCCTGGCACTGACCACTCTGTCCAATTTCTCATACAGTGGATTAAAAAAACATGCCTGAATACAAATTTAAATATAAGTAAAGACACTAAAACATTTACAAAAAAAAGGGGGCCTGAATTACCTAAAATTGCTTCCACATATCACAGTTCTCTAGAGCCAAAAATACACTTAATAGTTGTACTCATTTATCAATCCCAAGGAAAAGCATGTAAGACTTTATCAAACATATACAGGTGAATGGACCAGCAAGGCAGAAAATGATAGAAAGAAATGACAGAAAGCAAAGTAACAAGGCAGAAAAAAAGAGAGCGACAGAAAAGAGGAACTTTCTAGCACAGAATTTCCAGGAAGTGGGGATACTATTTGTACTGAAAAAGCCTCTGGCAGCCCTATAGGGGGTGAACATATACAAAAGCAGTGTCATACAAATATACATGTATGCACATACATCACACACGATGGGAGCGATAGCCAAGTGGGTAAGCCAAGTGGGTAAGGTGTTGGATTTCCAACTGAAAGGTCTAGGTTGTCCTGCCTGGGTACCTCCCACCTGATTGGTAAAAGGTGACAATTTTTCTCACAGGCCAACATGTGGGCATACCTGTTTGTGTAAAATCATTTTTGTATGCACATGCATGCAGAACATTAAACGTGCATGTCGAAGGTCCTGTAAGTCTTGTCAGTGTTTGGTAATTGATAGAAACATAAAACACCCAGCATGCATGCCCACCAAAGGTGGAGTATACAAACAGTGCATCAACACACCGACTGTGTAGCGTGGGCAAAACAGTGTGCGTATACATGAAAAATTTTAATGCTAACACACACACACACATACACATACACACACACACACACACACACACACACACACACACACACACACACACACACACACACACACACATGAACACACAGAGTGACTTACAAAATTCCTCTACTTCAAATGCCTGCCTGTACGTGTGTCCCTGCAAAACAAGCAAGTTAGTCTATCAGTCCTTACCAGACGGCAAACTGGGTGGAGCACATATGGAACTAGCTAAGTGTGATGAATCCATCATGAATAAACTCTCAATTAGAATAAATCTGATGTAGAAAGACGACTAATCCAGTCAAAACATATATTTGCTTTTTTGTTTCTCATATCGCACACTAAATTTACTTTTAAAGACTTTCATAGATGAATACTGTGTACCATGAGGAAAATATTAAATGTATCAGAACTTCAATTTTCTTGGTATCACTCAGCTTTTATATAGTTTTACAGTCAACAAACTTGGTCAGTATCATCCCAATACAGCCTAGGTATGGCTTTCAACAACATGAACTTAATCATACCAAGAATAAAATTCTATCTATGATAAAAAACAAAACAAAACCTAAAACACTGGAGTCGGAATGAGCTATGTTATCAGCAAAGTAGCAGGGTTGGAGCACTTATACTCACAAAAGCGTCCACTCTGATATTCCAAGTTCCAAAGTTGGGCTGGTCGGACAATTCAAAGGACTGGCTGACCAAGCCTGCAACAGGCCATACAATCCATTTAATTACTAGAAACATTCTTGTTCACTATTACACATACACAGAGAGAGGAAGTTTCTTCCTGGCACTGCACCTTATACTTGAAGAGACCAACTCACCTGTACTCAAAGAGACCAACTCAATTCAGATCACACCAAAAGAAGATCAAGTCAATTTCAAACACAATCAAAGAAAAACTAACTCAATAAATAACACATCAAAAGAAGACCATTTCAATTTATGATTTTTAAAAGAAGACCAACAAAGAAGAAGAATTCAATTTACATCACCCCAAAAAAAGATGACCAACTCAATTTAGAACACTTCAAAAGAAAACCAACTCAATTTAGTACATCTCAAATGAAGACCAACCCAATTTAGATCATCTCAAAAGAGGACCAACTCAATTTACAACATTTCAAAAGAAGACTAACTGAATTAAGAACACATTAAAAGAAACCAACTCAGTTGCAAACATATCGAAACAATCCAATTTACAATATATCAATATGCCACACCAACAACACTATTTTTTCTCTGCTGGATGACCTCACCTCCCAGTGCTATGCGTAGCCAGGCTAAATGTAACTGGCATGCTTAATCAGAACAGTGGAGAGTTCATTCTCCATGTCCAATCCTTGCCTCAACACATATTTAGATCAGACTAGCCACAACTCACCTGCTATCCAGTACAGACTCACTGCCTGTGTGGCATGTTAATAGGCCAACATTTTCATGTCTTTATTTTTGTAAATAACATTTTTTTTTGTGCCAGACATAATCTGTATCTCATAACAAATCTATTAAAGTTTGTTTCCATTCCTGGTGAGGAGTCAGTCATTTTGGTTGGCTGTTTTTTTCTTGTAAGTGACAGTGTACCATTACCATTGTACAACTATTCAAACCTAGCTTTGACAACAATGCAGAATGCAACACAGGTATCTCATGAGGGATTCCCCTACAAAAAGAGAACACCACACTGCCTGAATGGCAAATTCACGCAGATCATGCACCTGCTTGTCTTCCGTCTGTTGTTGCTGCTTGAGTGCATTATCCTCATTATGCAGAACTATGACATACATGATGGTTATAGTAGTCGAACGGGTAAATGTCGACTTCCAACTGGAAAGTTGTGGATTTCATCCATGCAGACATCTGTGCGTAATAAGTAAAGCGTGGAGATTTTTCTGATCTCCAAGATAAACATGTGTGCAGGCCTGCCAGAGCTTAAACTCCCTTTGTGTGCATATGCATGCAGAATACCAAACATGCACATTGAAAGTCCTGTAAGTCAGGTCTGAGGCTGGTTTGTGAAAACGTGAAAACACCTGACATGCATGATTACTAAACATGAAGACTGTGCAACAGCCCAGTGGAACGTGATCAACTTGCCTAACAGCTTGAGTTCTCTGTTTTCCACTGAAAAGTGGTTATGTGTAATGTACAGCGAGTCAAACTGAGTTTGAAGATTAACGCAAAAACAATTCATAATAATACTTCAAAAGACTGCCAAGCTTATCCTAGGCTGAATGTGGCAATCTTTTCTTCAAATGGACCATCATAAAAATATACTCAGAAATTATGTCCACATCAGGGCTGAGATTTAGCAAGCCAGGCTAAGGAGCCAGCCGGGCTCCTAACCTGGGAAGTTGAGGTTGCCAGAAAATTTTTCAGGTTGCCAGACCCTTTGATTGAAAATGCGGTGCTATTTTAAATTGTATAACTATTGCAGCTAATAAACAAGATAACTTTCAACAACAACACTGTTTCATTTTTGGAAAACAACTTTATTTTCAGTTTTCATTGATATGCCAGGTATATCAAAACTAACAGTAATACTGCAAGTAAAAAGAGATTCATGATTCAAAGGTTCATCATGAATGGTATTTGACTAGATACAAGCGTCATGACAAGGTTTGTCCCTGTTTTGTATCTGAAGCACCGACTATTCATTCTACAGTCTGCCAAGGGCCAGATCATCAACATCATCGTTCTCCTCAATGTTGAAAAACCTGAAGCAGCTTGGGTCTGCTTTCTTCAGGCCAGCAAAGTCATCATCATCTAACCCAGCACTCAGACTCTCCAACAGCTCATCTTCATCATCACTTTCTTCAACTTCTCTGTCTTCCTCTCCCTCTTCCTATCTCCCTCCCTCATCTCCCCCAGACTGAGACATTTCTCTGATCTCATCCTCTTCCATCTCTCTCTCTTTGCCCTCAGCAGCACTCTTGGTTGTCTTCTTGGCCTGCTCTCCATGGTGAAGCCTCTTTCTTCTGCTACCTGACGCCATCCACAGCTCCACTGCCTTTTCAGGGTTGAACTCAGCAATGTCAGGGGACTCCAGTGTGATACACATCAGACTGTTGAGGGAGTCATTGTTCAGTGATGCCCTCCAGTCGGTCTTGATGCGCTTCATCTTACTGAAACCTCTCTCACACTCAGCCGTGCTGGATGGTAGAGTGAGCACTAGGTCGATGATTGCCAGGAAAGTGGAGTGCCCCTTTCCCCACCTGCGGTTCACCTCCGCCCAGTCCAGGGACTGCAGTTGTTCTTCCCAGTCTGGAGGCTCAGAGACACCGATTAAAAAACGGTGCATGATTGCCGAAAGAACAGCGAAAATAGATCTATCTACGGCAAGTCTCGCGTGACTCATGAGTCATCGGGAAAGCCCGGTGCTGACTCTAGCAGTGACGAAAGATGGCACGGGAAGCTGAAGCGTTGTACATGTGTCGGATCAGGCAGGAGGCATGTGTTTTGTTTTACAGCGCGTGTAAAGAGTCTGTGTACAGGTAAGGAATCTCTACCACTGATGGTAATTTTCAGGTCGCCAACCGGGCGAATGGTACCGTAAATCGAGTTTGCCAGACTCCATTTTTAGGGGCCATTGGCGAGTTGGCAAGCGTTAAAGCTCAGCCCTGCACATGATCCAAAATACTGGCACTCTGAGCAAAATGTACAGAACACAACCAAACCAAAACAAAACAAATGGACATACATAAAGAAGATGCTAAACAATGAGATATATTCAACAGAAAGAAAAGTCTCCTACCTCCGGCGTTGGTTTGAAGTCCCAGCCATCGGCGTACAGGAATTCCTGTTGGATCCTGGAACACAAGAATGAAAAATATGGTCATTTTTTGGTGACATTTGGTCCCAATGGAAAACAAACACACACACACACATACAAACAGGTACACACACACACACACACACACGCACGCACGCACGCACGCACGCACGCACACGCACACACACACACACACACTACTCACACTAAATCTCTACTTACATCCACGTAGATGGTCATACTGCCATAGTTAGGCATCATATCAGGCTTGATTGGAACGATCCGGAAATGAACTGCAAGAAAACCAGTGTCACACACGTGAGAGTATGAAATCATTGCAGTAAATTTTATCAAATAATAAAAATGTCTTGTCATGTCTCTTGTAAATTAAAAAATTGTTCAAGTTCTTGTATAATTTTCATAAAAAGGGCTAGTGCTGGTTTTTTTTTTTCTTTTCTTTTCTTTCTTTTTTTCAGTCTAAAACTTCTGCATCGCTTAAATGATACTGCTGATGCTCAACATGGTTCTACAATACACCACCAAGCCCAAGTTCATTCAGTCAAAATCCAAATGCCATCAAGTCTACAGAAGCTAGAGACATCATGCCGTCACAGGGTCACCAACCAAAGGAGACCTTGTGTTGCTGCTGGGTCATTTCTGAGGTCACCACAAGATCAGGGACCATAAAGTATGGGACAATTTTCAGTATGCTGTGATAACTGATGTTTTCATGATAATGGGGATAATCATAATGATGTTACCGAGTTCCATCTAGCAAAATGTGACAATGCTCTCATAAAACATCTTGGAATCAACCAGGTATGACAGATATAGACACCTGCAGAGTTGGTAAGAAAATCTGAGCAACATTCTCAATGACGCATCCAAAAAGTTGATGAGACCTGACCACATGGTCTTAAGTCTTCCTAATGAGTCCATTGTGTGCTTAGGATTGAGTAGGAGCTTGTGTGTGTGTGTGTGTGTGTGTGTGTGTGTGTGTGTGTGTGTGTGTGTGTGTGTGTGTGTGGTGTGGTGTGGTGTGGTGTGGTGTGGTGTGGTGTGGTGTGGTGTGGTGTGGTGTGGTGTGGTGTTGTGTGTGTGTGTTGTGTGGTTGTTGTGCGTGCGTGCGTGCGTGCGTGCGTTATGTTGTGTTGGTGTGCGTGTATGTGTGTGTGCACGCGTGTGCTTGTGCATGTGTGTGTGTGCATGTGTGCACGTGCACGTGTGCGTGTGTGTGTGTTTAACCCCTTGAGTGCCAACGTTTTTTGACATCCAGCGTTCTCCATGTACCAGGGAAAAACGTTGCATCGCTACCATGTACATTAAAACAACTGTTGCTTCCATATTTATGGGAATCTATGCATGAAATTACACAGAATGGTGCATTAGGCATGACTGAATGATTTTCAGATGATTTATGTAGTAATTTCTCGAAATTATTACATATTTGTAATATTTTGTGGAAATTTCTGTAAAAAAATCATAACCGCTCGCGATGGGAGCCAGAAAATTACAGGAAAAAATAGAAGATATGACCCTCCTGATGAAATCTAAAAGTATTCAGACTTTGGCAGACCTCCTACTAACAGATCACTGACAGCTGACCAGTTACAAAGAACCACAGTGTGCTAGTGCACTGAGTGGCTTGACCGGTCCCTGCAGCACACACCCCACCCCCACCCCACTCCATCACCCTAGTCTTCCCTTGCCACTTCTAATATTACTCACTGACAGTGTGGCTTATATAATTATTTTTAAATTGATCTAACGTCATTCCGCCCAATCCCTTATGTGCATGCTGACCTGTCTGCCCCTGGCGATAAATGGGCTGACTCATTTGGATGAACAGGGAGGCCTGTTTGGAACTGAACTCAATCTCTGTCTCATTGACAAAGATGTTGCCTGTGGCCTCGCGGTCAAGACTGCCTTCCACTCGCAGACGATAGTTCCCAAACTGGGCATTAGACGGCATCTGAACAGGACACATAAAACTTGAGTTAATAGTGACTTTTTATTGTTATTGTTATTTTTGTTTAAAGCCCAGCCCACTGTGCAGAGCCATATCAAGGCTATAACTGTTTCAAAACACATACAATACTTCAACAGGAAAAGAATGGAAACGAAAATTAAGCACACATATGCATTCACGTACATAATCTAAGGAGATGCCCCTTGCCTTGACCACTCCGTCCAACTTATTGCACAGCGGATTTAAAATACATACCTGAAAACAAATTTAAATGTAACTAAGGACACTATAACATATACAAAAACAGGCCTAAATTTACCTAAAACTGCTTCTGCATATCACATTTCCCTAGAGCCAAAAATGCACTTAATACATGTACCCATTCATCATCCTAAGAAAAAGAAAGTAAGACTTTATTGAACACATACAGGTGAATGGACCAGCAAGGCAGAAAATGATAGGAAGAAATGACAGAAAGCAAAGGAACAAGGCAAAAACAAAGAGAGTGATAGAAAAGAGGAAATTTCTAGCACAGAATTTCCAGAAGGTGGATATACTATTCATACTAAGAGCTCCCAGCATCCCCACTGGAGGAACAGTGACTGAACTGGATTGAACACCATACATAAAATTTAGTTAATAGTGACTCAATTGGCATCTGACACATGAAAACTGATTTAATTGGTCATTTGGATATTTTCGCATTTTGTTCATCAACATACAGCATGACTGATTTGAAAGAAAAGAAAGTTCTTTGCAAGCGACCAAAACAAAACAAAACAAACAAAAAACCCCACAAAAACAGCAATCAAAAACAAAAGTTAATTTATTTTTATACTCAACAGCTTCCATACGTTTTACTCATTTGGACATTTTCGCATTTTGTTCATCAATGTACAGCATAACTGATTTGAAAAAAACAACAACATTCTTTGCAAGCAACCAAAAAAATAAAAACCCACCAAAAACAAGACAAAAATGAAAGTCAACTTGTCAATTTATTTTCATACTCAATAGCTAAAGTACTTTTTACTCATACAAGTTGACAAAAACAAAAGTCAATTGTCAATTCATTTTTATACTCAATAGCTACAGTACTTTTTACTCATACAAGCTCACAAAAACAAAAGTCAACAGGACAAAGCAGATGAAATGACTAGATTTTTCCTGCGCAGACATTACCCACTCGAGGTCATCAATGAAGCCCGGAAAAAAGTCAACTCTGTCTCTCGGCCAAATGCCCTCCATTCGAAGCCCAAAGCTGCCACAGAGGATCAGCCAGTCCTCAGTCTAGTTTACCACCCGTCCATGTACCTCGTAAAAAGGATCATCTTGTCCAACTGGGACATTCTGCAATCCAGTCCCACTACAGGTGAAACCTTTGACCAGCGCCCTTTGATCGTCTACAAGAGAGACACAAATCTCCGCGACTTGCTGGTGCATTCAAATCTCAGCAAACCAGTCAGCCAACCTCCAGGAACCTCTCCATGTAACAAACCTAAATGCAGGACATGTCCTTTCTTGTGCACAGCCACCACAGTCAAAGGCCCCAAATCTCATATGAGAATTACAAAACATTTCAACTGTCAAACTTATAACATTGTCTACTTGATCAGCTGCTCTAAATGTTCCCAACTGTATATTGGTGAAACTGGACGCACCCTTGATACACGTTTCAAAGAACACTTGGCTGATATCCGTCATCAAAGGATAAAACTATCTCCAATCACTTCAACCAATCAGACCACTCAATCAATGACATCCGAGTGAAAGGTCTGTGGCTTCTATACAATAACAGCACCATAGACAGGAAAGACAGAGAATCCCATCTCATAAATAAACTTGGAACATGCAAACCATATGGTCTTAATGACAAACCATAAGTAATCCATTGCGCAACAGAATTCAGATATGCCATTTCATGTTTCTTCCTGTTCCCAGGCCTACCAGATTCATGGCACTGGGCACAATCTACTCCCTTACCTCTTGCCCTGTGCCTTCTTCAGAACAGGGTGATACCGATATGGCATGTCCACTTCTCAAAATTGCAGAACTCATCTCACTTCCCTTTTGACATCATAGTTGCCTCCCCTCTCCCCACTTCTTACTAATGCTCATGAAGACATGGGCATTCCATTTGGTCCCCTTTTTATCCACTGGACGAGGCGGCAGGGAAGTTTTTAGTCCTGTTTTTATTATCCATTGTTTGGTGTTTGTGATCTGTTTGTGATCGTGTGTTTGCACTTGACAAAGGCCGGTTGGCCGAAAATTTGCGCTTGTTTTGTCTTGTTTTGTTGAATACGCACTTGCATTGGTTTTCTTGTTCTTCTGGTTCCTAAAAGTCAACTTGTCAATTTATTTTCATACTCAACAGCTACCGTACATTTTACCCAAACAAATCTGGCTTTTCAACAGCTACCGTACATTTTACCCAAACAAATCTGGCTTTTCTGCCCCCTCTCCTTCCTCCTCTGCTGTATTATAAACCATGCACATTGAATCCCTCCACACAAACACAACTAAACTGTATTAACAGATCAGTAAAACCAGTACCTGTAGCTGCAGGAGACGACTGGACGGCCGGTCAAACCGCATGCTAGCACCTGTATATTCCACATTGTCCTTGACGATGGCCACGCGCACGTTAACGTACTCGCTGTCGTACTGCATCTTGAGAATGGTGACAAAGGCTTGGATCACCTGGTTGGGTCGCACCCTTCGTGGCACCAACACTATGTACTGCCTGTTGACCCATGTCATGTTGTTGCCTATCACTTGTGTAAAGACAACTGTTACTAAACGTATCATAATACATTTCATATTTCAGCATCTGCATAAATAAGTCAGAAGAAGATAGTTTTTCAATTAATGCTTTGACTCCCGCACTCTGTCCACCAGCATCCTGCACTGCTAACCATGCAAGCAAAGCAAAAACTTAACCCTTTGATTCTCTCACTTTACCCACTTGCTTCCTGCAGGAAGTTGGTGGACAGGGTAACAGAGTCAAAGGGTTATTGTACTTGGTGGATGGGGAGTGGGAGTCAAAGGGTAAAGATGGCGGAGAATGGGACAGGAGGAGGAAACAAAGACAGAGGGGAAATAAAAGAAGCACTTTCCTTAAAAGATGACAACACAGATGAAGAAGTAAAAGATGGTTATCAGAAGAAAAGGAAATCAAATCACAATGATGGGCATAGTGGCTGAATGGATAAAACGTCAGACTTCAAATTTAGAAGATCTGGGTTGATCTTGCCTAGATATGCCTCCTGTCTGGTAAGTAAAATGTGAAGATCTTTCTGATCTCCCAGGTCAACAAGCATGCAGATCTGATCACGATTAACTCTTTGATTCCCTCACCCTGTCCACCAGCATCCTTTATTGCCAACCATGCTAGCAAAGCAAAAACTTAACCTTTTGAGTTTGACTCCCTCACCCTATCCACCAGCTTCCTGCTCACACTGTGCATGAAGCTGGTGGATAGGGTGAGGGAGTCAAAGAGTTAAGTTTCTGGAGTTGGTGGGTAGGATGCAGGAGTCAAGCAGTTAAACTTCCCTGGTGTGTAGTATATACATAAACATGAAATATTCACGTTACAGATCCTACGTGTCATGTCAATGTTGAGTGGCTTATGGAAAGAGGAAAACACCCAGCATGCACACCCACCAGAACTGGAGCATGTAGACTATGCAGCAACATACTGCCTGTACAGTGTGGGCAAAGCAATGCTCATACACTTATCTAAGAAAATCCTGATTAAAAAAAAAAAAAAAAAAAAATCTACAACAATTTTTCACTTCCTGAAGATACAATGATGCCTGCGTAAGGAGGGGGTCTGGAAGAAAAAGAGGCTTGGGGAGGGGTTTGATGAGGATGAGCAGGAGGTGAAGAAGGAAAAGAAGGAAATGGTCAATTTACAATGACAGCATATGTGCATGAAAAGGTCAAGTGTAATGTTCGTATAAAAAATTCAGCCCAGAACCATGGTTTTCATTAAAGCTCAGCTAATGATAACATGAACATGCATAGATACATCAATTTCAGCAGCACTGAAATAAAAAAAATATTTTGATTGATTAAAAATCTGCCCAGTTTATCTGTAGTTTGGTTTTTGCTCAAGTAGCATTCATCACACGTGGACAATTCAATATGCGCTCTACCCAAATATGCCAGCCTCAAGTCCACAGCCCCTATCAAAAGAACCGACCAGCCTGCACACAATCTAATGGTAAATTACAATCTGCCCAGTCTACCCAACACAAAGAACACAAAGCAGTGAGGAAGAGGTGATGAATATCACCCTCATAAAGCTGCTATCAAAAGAAGCCGAGGTCACTACCACTTCACTCCTCAACGACAGGTCAGGGTGCGGGGAAAACCTCTGTCACTTTTCGTAACCATCAAATTCGCATGAAGAGGTTCATTCACCTAATCAATAACCCTTCCTGTGTCCAGTGCGACCCATTATCAGTGAAGGCACACACTACATTGGGAACTGGCAACTTCACATTACTGATAGTGGTAACCCTATTTATTTGGCTGAATCAGAGATACGTATATTATATACCAAGCAAGACAGGTAACCTGCTTAGATTAGGTACTTGCAACCTGCTTAGATTAGGCATGCTGTTTATAAGTATCTCACTACATATTTTAGCAAGCTGTTTGGGTCTAGACAAAAGCCGTGGACTCAGGACCTGTTGATCTTGAGTTTAATACCAGCCCACAACATTATAAACTGGCCTGTTTGCTGCCGCTCTCAATGCTTCCATCACTCTGATGGTGTCAGCTTAGTGTTTCATATGTCTGTCTTTGCTCCCTTTCCATTTCAAGACCTTCTTAGTGCATAGGGTTTTGCGCAGGTTCACACAGTCTGCCAGATAATTGCTGGCAGGTTTGGGTGGAGCGAATATGGAATTGTCTGAGTGCAATGAATCCCTACTGAACAATATTTACTTATATTCTGCATGGTAGATACATCATGAGAGTACAGACACTTGCAGGTCTGAATGTATACTGACCTGGAAGATCCGAAAAATGTCCACCCTCTACCCACTAGAACCTACCCAGGCTGAGACAATAGTTGAACTCAGATACTGGAACTAGTGGAAGTCTGACATCCTGACCATTTGGTTACAGAGCCTGTTTTACAGGACCAATGACTGCACACCCAGACAACACACTTGAAGAGCAGCTGGCAATCAACTGAAAGTGATCATCCAATGAACTTGCTTAGTAATCAATCTCTTTTATATTACACTGTATCCTGTACTGAGCAGGTCAGGGTATGTGGCCCTTCTTTTATATGGTTTTGTTAGTCTGCATTTTTATGCTCATTGTTTTGCTCACACTGTGCAGGCCACTTGCTGCTGCACAGTCTGTGTATACTATGTCTTCAGTGGGCGTGTATGTTGGATGTTTTCAAGTTTCCATAAGCCAATGAAGACTGACATAATTTACAGTCCTGACTTTAATTCAAACATGCATAGCCAATGTTATGTGTGCATATATATACACAAATTAACAGGTCTGGTACCTGGTATCTGGAAGACTGGAAAAATCAATCCCCACCACCTACCAGGTGGAAAGTATCCAGCAAGATCAAACCCAGACCTTCCAACCCAGACCTTCCAATTTGTTGGTCTGATTTTTGGCATCAAGCAGTATAAAAAAAAAAAAAATTTAAATAAAAAAAGATTTAGAATCAAATGAAGACTTTCCCATCATATTATATGACTTGACACAGGTTTGAAAAGAGATTCATAATGAACCATTGAATACACAAAATAAAACAAATATACAAAAGATAAACGATAAATAAACAAACGAAACCTTTCCTTCATATTATATGACCTTGGCAAAAGATTTCAAATAAAAAAATAAATACATGAAATGTGAATGCATAGACAAACACAATAACCCTTTCACTCCCTCACCCTCCCAGTTCTGAGTAGAAGTGTGGGAATGAAACGATCAGTCTGAATTTAATTTCAATTTACACGGACTGAGGCTGAATCATTATCAAGTCACATTCATCACAACTTTGTCGCAGATCGCACAGAAACCAGAGTTATCAATGACTGAATGAGCCATATGAAGCTTATGCTTGTAACGGTTATCAAAGACAGAACTAGTTTTAGAGTCTGCCAAATGATTACTGCATACCGTACTACCTCTGGATAAAAGCGCTTGTGAATATCATTGCATGTAAATGTTCCTGCTTTTTTTTTTTTTACTTAATCATGTCAGTAACTGTATAGTTCTACTATACACTGATAGTAGTTAACATTTTGTGTACCCATGTAACAACACATGTGTAAACAGTATGCACATGAAACACACACACACACACACACACAAAAGCACACAGATGTAAGCAAATGCACACGCATGCACAGAGGATCAGTACTCATGGGCTGATGTATATGTGTGTGCGTGTTCATGTGTGTGTATCTGTCTGTGTCATGTGATTGTGAATGTCTGTATGTGTGTGTGTGTTGTGCGTGTATTCTGTTTGTTAGTGCATGTTTAATGTGTGTGTGTGTGTGTGTGTGTGTGTGTGTGTGTGTGTGTGTGTGTGTGTGTGTGTGTGTGTGTGTGTGTGTGTGTGTGTGTGTGTTTGTGTGGTGTGTGTGTGTGTGTGTGTATATACATGCATGTGTCTGTACAAAGAGAAACTCAAAAGAGAGACAATGAAGAAAAGATGGAATAAGAAAGACAGAGACAGAGACAGACAGACAGACAGACAGACAGACAGACAGACAGACAGACAGACAGACAGACAGACAGACAGACAGAGACAGAGAGAAAGAGAGAGAGAAAAATGAGTAAGCAGAAGATTCAAGAGATCATGAAGGAATATCATTAGAGAAGGCAAGAAAAGATTGAAATTTTAAGAAATGTGCACATAAACTAACAGACACAAATCTTGACAGAAATCACAACAGATACAGACAGCTAGCTTAAAGAGATGTACTAACGGAGGTCGGGACAGAGCACATCCCACGGAGTTATCCCGCAAGCAGCTCTGGGCCACACTGGAATCCTGGCTGGTAGCCATGGACAGCAGCCATGCTCCCAGCACCACTTGTATTAACCACATCGCTATGCTGATTTCTTTCTGTGCACAAAAACAGACGAAAATTATTAACACTGAACAGAATCAGGACTATAACCATCTCAAAAGACACACAACAGCTCATCAACCATGAAAAAAAAAGTCTCAGAAAATAAAATCAAGTATGTACATCAATGCAGTCACACACATAATCTAAAGATATACCCTGGCGTTACCCATTTTATTCAATTTGTTGTAAGGGGGTTAAAATTAACAAAGCTGAATAGAAATGTATAAATGACGTACATTAAAACATAAAAACTGGCCTAATTACCTAAATTAACTAAGCATATATTTCTTTAAAGCCCAAAATGTACAAAATACATATACCCAATTATTCATATTCATTTCTTTTTTTGTCACAATGGAATTTTACCATGTGAAACTCAGGCTGCTTTCCTCACTGATAACATGTCGCTTTCTGGTTTTACTTTTTTTTTTTTTTTTTGACCAAGACTTCAGAAAAGCAAAAAGAATAATCGGCCTTCAAGAGGGGAATAATCTGGGAAATGAAAATATTTCTCCAGTATTTCTCCAATCTTTTATGTCAGGGCAACTGCGTGAATGCCTTGCTGTTCACGATTTTCAACTGCAGTGGGGTCTTTTTAACAAGTGCAAGCCAGAAGGCACACGGATCGACCCTTTTTTGTCCCCTTCTGAAGGACTAGGCATTCAGTTAAATTTTCCAGTCAAAATGAGGAGAAAAATTAAGGTCTCAACAGGAAACAAACCCTGGAACCTCGAGTTCAGTTATTGGCAGATGAATGTCTGAACCATCCTGCCATCTTTCTCCCCTAACTTAACTATCAACCCTAATAAAAAGAAGGAAGGGCTACTATTTATACTGAAAGAGCCCCTGGCATCCACAAGGGGATTTTGTTTGACTGATTGTTTTTTGATATGCCTAAATATATATAGGAATGACTGCCAGAGATCTATATAGGAATGACTGCCAGAGATCAACTACCAAGTAATGTGAATGTGAATATATATTGTCATATCTTTAAAGAAAGGGTCTGTGACAATATAAACATACTTTTAAAATATATTCTGTTAATGTATGAATCTTCTGTTCAACCCTCTGGCAGATCACATGTTTTTTTGTGTGTGTTTTAGTGGCCCTGTCAACTTTGTCAGTCAAACGACTGGATGCTGACCAACTGCTATAAGGATCATTTCATTATAAACCACAAATAAATATATTCATCTTACCCCTTTGTTAATCTGTTAGAAAGCAAATGCACTTGTCGACTACTATCACAACACTCCTCCCAAAAACATACACACACACCACACACACACACACACACACACACACACACACACACACACACAACAGGAGTGCACATACATGTCACACACAACTATATAAAGATAATCCATATTTTCAAATACGCTTCACTCTCGTTTGAAAACGTAGAACTTTATGTGCTCAGATTTTCATGATGGCCATAAAATACACTTTGTATCCCTATGTAAACAAACTCACAAAACTAAAACTGAGTCAGTCTAAATGAACGCACCACCTTTTTTTTTTTCCAATTATTCTGCAGACTAAAAAGGGCCATTAATTTGATAAAGTGAACAAATAGGGGCCATAATAAACCTTTATGTTAAAGTGTACATGTATTTTTCAACGAACAAAAGGTCATGAAAGCGTTAATAATTGCTTTTTTGCTCGTTTGTAAAACGCGGAAGTGCCATGGGCATGAGAGTGGTTTTGAGAAAGAAATTGATGAAGTTTATAAGTAAGCAAAATAATTGTTCTGCTGCAGAGGCAAATTTTCAATGACTTGCTTGAACGAAAAATGTAAAATTTTGTCAACATCCTTGTAATAACAACAGTTATAAAACCATTTCCTGGTTTTTATTTGCCGCACGAACGGCCGCCATTCCAGCAGACAATTTATCTGACCAGGTGCGGTAATAGCCAACATGCCATCGTCTCCAAGTTCTTTATCTGCCCTCAAATCCCACCATCTCCACGCCTTTATTCCTAATCAGCCTCATATTATCTATTTTCAACAAACCTCCTGTCGAACTGTCTGGGTGAAGCGATAACGCTTCATGTTATCTTACCTGTGTTCGAATGCTTGGGACATGACACAGTTCCCGTGTCATGAAGGTGAAGGTTGACAGGTGACGCTGCGACTAAACGTAGTCAACTACTAAGGGAGCCAACCCCTGTACATATCTTTGAGAGAAAAGTCCGTAGTGGTTGTGGTTCTTTCCTCCCTTGAAAGGGTTTGGCTCGATATTGATGTTTTTTTCTTTCTTTTTTCTTTCTTTTTATTTATTTATTTTTAAAAAAAAATTTTTATTCCTTTATTCTCAATCTCTGTTACGGAAAAAGTGAGACTATTCATATCAGAGATGCGTTTGTGTGTGTGTGTATAAAATGTGTCAGCAAGACCTTCTCAACCATTTATCAGTGAATCTTTACACAATTTATGCCAAAGGTGTGTTCCGGCGATTTATCACGAATGCATTTATAAAATTGGAATTATCTGTCTACCTACCTATCTAACCTATCTATCTATCTATCTATCTATCTATCTATCTATCTATCTATCTATCTATCAATCTATCTATCTATCTATCTATCTATCTATCTATCTCCATCTATCTATCTATCTATCTATCTACTTGTCTCTCTCTCTCTCTCTCTTTCTCACATACACACACATGCACATACACATACACGTAACCTACACAAAATGACACAGCACACACACACAGTGACACACACACACACACACACACACACACACACACACACACACACACACACACACACACACACACACACGTTTCATTTTTCAGTTATCCCGGTTTTAAATTTCATTGAAACATGGAGGATTTCATCATTGCTTAATAGATGACATGCCCAAAATAATTAAACCATAATACTGATAATTATTTTTAAAAATCACCTAAACTCTTTCTCTCTTTCTCGCTTGCTCACACACACACACACACACACACACACACACACACACACACACACACACACACACACACACACACTCACACACATGCACACACAAACACACACACACATGCACACGAGACTAAATTTCATAATTTGTAAGGGAAATATAATCAACCTACTAAACTTGTCGATTTTTTTTTCTTCTGATTTGCCCCTCATTTGCTTTTCCGGGGCGAGAGAGGGTTACTTAAAATGAAATGAAAAACAAACACAGGGACTCCATTCCGTTGGTTTAATTTTTTTGAATGATGTGTGTGTGTTGGTGGGTCGGTAGGTGTGCGAGAGAGAGAGAGAGAGAGAGAGAGAGAGAGAGAGAGAGAGAGAGAGAGAGAGAGAGAGAGAGAATTACAATAAGCTATATCGATGTAGTTGCTGCCAAGGCCGAAACGAAACGGTCAATGGGAGTGCTTTCCCATGTAAATTGAGCAGACGATCATTTTTGCGAGAACGTTTTTGAGTCAGTTGAAGTGGGTAAGCTTATTGCCTTATTTTCCTTAGACCAGGACAACCTGAAAACACAATCTCTAACAAAACCATGTGAACTGCAAAATGCAAAGAAAACAATTCGAGGATCCCGTTGTGTTATTTGCGTCCACTCCAGATTTGAAAGAGCTGTGTAGTATCACAGTGCGAGTCGAGTCAGGGACGACAATCGCCGGCAATGTCACGACGCAGCCCAAAATCTTGAAATGCAGGTAGACCCATAGATCTAATCTTTAGTTCAAGTCAAATAATTATTAAAACTTATTTATTCTGATAGAAGAAGGCTGACGTAAATTGGTTAGATGGACCCTGATGTTCAGTAAATCACAGCAGTAATGATAACCCAGGCGCATTGGCCGATTGGTAAGATAATTCACATTCATATTCGTATTCATTTCTTTTTATCGCATGGAGTTTACCATGTGAAACTCGGCTCCTCTCCCCGTTGTGAGTGTGTCGCCATGGTGCTGCAGCAGCAACAGCAGCAGCAGCACCACCACCACCACCCTTTTCTTTCTTTCTTTCTTTCTTTTCTCTTTTTTAACCAAGATTTTAGAAAGGCAAGAGGAGCTCAGGAGGGACCTGGGAAATGAACCTCTCTCCAATATTTTATGCTAGGGCGGCTGGGCGAATGCCCTGCTGTTCACGATTTTCAACTGCCGTGGGATCTTTTAATGTGCGCAGGCCAAAAGGCACACGGGTCTTACTCGTAGACGTTCAGTTTGATTTTCCATCAAACTGGCTTGAAAAATCGAGGCCTCGAGAAACCTCGAGTTTAGTTTCTGGCAGGCACACGCTAGTTGAATCATTCTGCCACCTTTCTCCTTTATTTTACAAATGTAGTTTTGCATTACAGCATCGTAATACTGGCACACAAATAACACCGTTTCGACGACTGAATTAAAAGCCTAAATGATTTTGATAGACCTAGATGTTTAATGATCCCACCTTCACACACTCGTACACTAAGATGTACGTATGCAGCATGACACACCAGAGACAGAGATGTCCGTGGTGCGCATCTATATATTTACCCTTTCTCTCCCGTACATTATCCGCCAGCTACAAAACCATAACGTTCACTTTCTCATTCTGTCCACCAGCTTCTGCAGGGCGAGAGAATGAGAGTTGCATTTTTGTTTTGCTATCGTAACTAACAATACAGGAAGCTGGCAGATAGAGTGAGGAGTCAAAAGGTTAAATCATTAGGTCAATGGTACAAATAGGGTGAGGGAATCAAAGGGTTAAATTATTAGCCTAGTGGTGACAAAAATCAGGAGAGACAAATCATGTGATGACAAAGATGGAGTGATGTACACACACCGTAGTTATATATACCACTTACGTACACGATAACTGTATTTCTCCACATGCATGCGAATGACAAATTAAGATAAATGAAAGTCGTGCTAGAAAGCGTAGATGCTGCAAGTACACAGACATCGAATAAGGATGATAATAACAACAATACTAATAATCATGGCAGTCTTATGTCATGATTATTCTAATATTAATGATGTTGATGACTGATATTACGCAGTTGCAGAGTTCAAGACATCACCATTGCTGTAATTTGTACTTTTGATTTCAGAGAACTGATTTTCACAGAACCAGACATCATTGCAACGCCTTCATACGAACAGTACGACTGTTTCACTGTTGTAATGACTGTGAGTTTCCGCGGATTTTTCACATTTATTTATGTATCTGTTGACGATGACGATGATGTAAAGACACATATAAGCGAGGTACGGAAGGACGGGAGCATAGCCAGTTTCTTGCTTTATCTTAGTGAATAGATCTCTATCTAGTGTTTTTCTCTCTGCGTATCGAACGTCCAAGCCGCTGTCTCTCTGTTGTTTTGTCTATTTGTCTTTCTGTATCTTTCTGTGTCTAGGCGTACGTGTCTTTCCCGTTGTGTTTGCCAACAGTAAGACGAAAACTTCTTATTCAATAAACGAACAGCGTTTATTTGAACGCATTGAACCAAATTAATCTAACACACAGAAACGTACTGTTTCGTACATCTAGCTTGAACACCTGTGTTCGTAATTCTTGTGTACACTTAACGTGGCTATCTGCAAACAGTTCTAAACAATCGGCTCAGCTGTCTATCAATTTTTAATTCTGCAGCAAAAAATGTTACTGGATGCACCCAGCCTTTCAGCATAACTTAAGTATATCGAGTAAATGAAAACAGAATGGTGTCTTTTAAAGGCAATATTTTCTTTAGTCTTGGAGAAGAGCTTGCTAGCAAGTGAACAAAAAGTTGTAGTTCAGTGTTCATTCATTTTGTCTAACAGCAAACGCTATTCACCACAGGCCGTATACAAGCTCGATTGAAAAAGAATGGATTACAGGTCGGTATTTTGACTGAGTGTTCGTTTAACCATTACGTCTGTTATAATAAAACTTATGATACAATTGTTGTGCTGGTATGCTACTTCATTCTTCTAGATTCTTCAATTTCTTCTTCTTCTTCTTGTTCTTGTTCTTGTTCTTCTTGTTCTTCTTGTTCTTGTTCTTTCTTCTCTCTTCTTCTTCTTCTTCTTCTTCTTCTTCTTCTTTCTTCTTCTTCTTCTTCTTCTTCTCCTCCTCCTCCTTCTTCTTTTCATTCTTCTTCATCTGCAGGCTGTAGCTCCTGTCAGCGTCTTCTATCTTAACATATAACTTCATACAAACTTACCTGCATGGCAGAGGGAGCGGATTTTGCATGTATGACTGTCCTTTAGCTTTGTATACATAGCCATTCTTTATCTTTGGGGAAATAAGGAGAGAATTTGGAAGAAACAAACAAAAGGAGGCGAGAGAAGGGGAGTAGAAAACTGCTGTTTTTCACATGAAGTATGATTAATTAAACAAGGCGTCACATAAAAGTACTTAAACGTACGCATAACACCACACACACACACACCACACACACACACACACACACAACGGGCGCGCGCACACACACACACACACTCATATACACACACATATGCACACACATACACACACTCACACACACACACACATACACACACACACACACACACACACACACACACACACACACACACACACACACACACACACACACACACACACACACACATGTCTGTGTGTCTGCCTCTCTTGTTCACGCGTTGTCGTTTACCACTTAAACCACACAGGCTAAATTCACATGCACACGCACAGTTCAGCACATACATATTTGTTTATTGATATGGTTCACACATTAACCGATTTGGTGCCCATCATTTAATTTATTTTTTTTTCGTCGACAAACGATGAACACTGTGTGAATCAGCCCAGCAAACCAGTCCGAGTGAACCCAAAGCTGTACCAAGCGTGTCTTCATTACACACTATTAGCCAGGTTGGCTCCTGCATGGAACAAAACTGCTGATTGGCTCATTCAAGGTAAAAGAATGATTGACTATGATGCAAGAATGTCTGCTACTG
>JAPXFY010000020.1:38925026-38947526 GCA_030674185.1 Monoplex corrugatus | reverse complement strand
TATCCCCCCCCCTCCCCCTTCTGGAAATTCTGTGCTAGAAATTTCCTGTTTTCTGTCACTCACTTTTTTTCTGCCTTTCTCTTTTGATTTCTGACATCTCTGCCTTTATCATTTTCTGCTTTGCTGGTTCATTCACCTGTTGTTTTCCATAAATCTTTATATACTGTTTTTTTAGGACTGATATTTGTAACTCTGAGAAAATGTGAACTGTTTAGTAGCAATTTCAGGCACCAGAGGCCAGTTTTAGGTATGTTTGTGTGTACTTATGTGTGTTAATGCATTTGTAATCAGGTTTGTTTTTTAATCCCCTGGTAATAAATTGATCGTAATAGCCAACACCAGGGCATATCCACAAATTATTTACGTGAAAATGATGATGATAATAATAATTCGAAAAAATATGTCTTGTAGACTGATAAACTATCAAGACTAGAATTAGTAGAAATAATCGTTATCGTTAGTAGGTGCTTGTGTTGAGCCCACAAATACATAATGTAACAACTGAAATTGCAGATTCCACCAACTTTCTACAAAAAAGAATTAAATTTCCAATGTCCTGCACATGAAAATGTAGCGTACACTTTCCGATTGCCTCAATCAGCCAAACAGTTTCTATGGTGCAATGACAGTAATAAGTGAATTAATTTTTTCTGTTGTTCGTCTTGCAGGACATCAAAGGTCCAGGAGCAAACCTAGGTAAGCGAAGCAGCTCATGTAACGGGCAGATGCCCTTGAGGAATCCCAGAGACCTCATCCATATGAAGGCAGTCAGCCAGCCTGTCTCCCACTCTACCCAGATCAACGTCCTCAAAGCCTCCAACCTCAGACCTCCTGGAGATGTTGGATGGACGCCAGGAGCATCTCAGTTTATGTCTCAAAGATGCGACATGGCTTTTATGTCAAGATCGCAGACATCTCAGCCGCTGTCTCAAAAACAGAACATGTCGGGAGCGCAGGCATTACAGCCTATGTCTCAATCAGTGTCTCAAACACCGAGTGATGTGGCTTCAAGAATAAGATCAGAAATATCTCAACCTGAGTTGCAGCAGATGCAGAGCATGGCTTCTCTGTCAATATCACAGGCTTCTCAGCCGACGTCTCTGTCCATGTCTCAGACACAGTACAAGTTGGCGTCAGAGACAAGATTGCAAACACCGCAGTCTGGAACACAGAACGCAGCGTCAGCATCGAGATCACAAACACTTCAGCCTTCACCGTCTGTAGCTTCAGGGACGGGATCAAGAGGAGGAATAACGTGGTCCCAGATAGGCAGGTGTCCTGCATCTTCAGGATTACAAACACATCAACATCTTCCACAACTGTTGACAGGACGTTCGTCTAGTTTTGTGGACAGCAGGTCTGAAAACACTGTTACTACTTTATCGATGGAATGGACACCTGAAATGTTCATTGCTGCGACGAGTTGTTCCTTCAATACGACCAAACCCATGGCCGCTGTTACAGGCAGTTCAACTCCGTGTACTCCAGGATCCAAAGGCCACAGGACTAGTCTCTCACTTCAGAAAACGCGGTGTGAATCAGCCGCACACAAGCCAGTTACGGGTGACACACATCCTTCACATAAACAGCCACCAGTTTTTAGAGAAGACAGTACTCAAGGACAAGAAAATAACGAACACGAACAAGCGCCAGAGTTTGCAAACTTTTCCCAACAAGAGCTGAAAGGAACAGCAGGCAAAATACCTTCAGACCCGGCAACAAACTATATAGCACTAACATGCCACGGTGACTTTGAAGCGAACAGCAATCGGGCTGGACCGTCAGCACCTAGAAAAATAGTCCCACTATTCAGACCTAAAAGTTTGTCAGGTAGCCACACGAAGAAAGAAACTACTAGCGACACTAGAAAGGCAGAAGCAGGTCTTGGACAAAAAGTAGAGGGTGCTACCAGAATAGTGCCGACTTTCAAACCAAAGAGCAAATCTGCCGCCCCCAAACTTCCAGGACGCTCAGACCAAAAAACTTCCAAAAGATCCAAGGACACGTCTGCCGTGTCCTGTCCTCAGGTGACCTCATCCACAGAGGACAGTTCCTCTTCCATCCAACCATCAACAACGTCCTTCCAGGCCATGAAATATCCCATATTTTCAGCTCGGAAACCCCAAAACAGCAAATATCTCAAATCTCCTTCTGTCCAATCTCCCTCCCTCAAATACCCAAGCTGCAAGAACACCGATGCAAAGACGCCGGTGTCTGGAAAGCTGAAGAAGAAAATGTTAGAATCCACCAACCCCAAGAAGACGTCCTTAGCCCGTGCAGGTGAGGTGCGGTATGTGAAGCAAAATTCCCAACCAAACGTTCATCAGAGTGTCATGACACAGCCTCTGGGGTCTGCGTTCTCACAAGCCTTGCACAACTCTTCCGAGATGGTGTGACCCTGACCCCAACTACATCAGGCAGTCAAGGAAAGAGGAAGATGGACAGTACGGTGAGTGATTAGAAGAATATGGTATGATATGTTTGCAACTATTTTGTTAATCTGTCTCTTTGTCTGCCTCTCTCTGTCTGTCTGTCTGTCTGTCTGTGCGTGCGAGTGTGTGTTTCTTGTTTTCTTTCCCTTTCACTCAATATTTGATAAATCTGTCTGTCTGACTCTTTCTCTGTGTGCGTGTGTGTCTTTATTTTCTCCGTGAGCATGTGTGTGTTAGTGTGCTTGTATTGTTCTTTTCATTTATTTCATAAATCTGTTTCTTTGTCTGCCCCTCTCTCTCCCTTTTCCTCCCTCCCTCTTTCCTCCTCTCTCTCTTACTTTCTTTCCCTGTGTGTGTGTGTGTGTGTGTGTGTGTGTGTGTGTTGTGTGTGTGTGTGTGTGTGGTGTGTGTGTGTGTGTGTGTGTGTGTGTACATGTATGTGTGTGTGATCTTTTCAACTACTTCGTAAATCTCTCTCTTTCTCTCTCTCTCTCCCTCCCTCCCCACCCCCCGCCTCTCCCCCTGTCTCTCTAGCACTCCCTTTCTGTATGTGTGTGTGTGCGTGCGTGCGTGTGTGTGTGTGTGCGCACTGTGTGTATGTGTATACGCGCACATATGCGGTTTGTTTGTGTGTGTATGCGTGTGTGTGCGCCTGCACATGTATGCGTGTTTCTCAGTGAAAATATGCGATCTTGCACTCATTTTCGAGCGCTCCACGCTCGAGTTCATCCCATGTGGAAAGAAAGAAAATGAGCGGGCGGAAAAGCCTCTGCAAAACGCAGAACATGTATTATGGTCAGCCCAAGCTTGTTCTTAATTGCATGTTTTACGATTCACAATCGTACATTTATTTATAAGTAGAGTTTTTAGAGTATGCATGTCAGAATGTGCCTGTGTCTGTGTGTGACTGTGCATATACACTTCCTAACACTTCACGCTCAAGTTCATCCCATGTAGGAGGGGACAGGGAACCGGCGAGGAATCATCTTCAATATTTCGAATATACATTACAGTCTTTCCAAAATATTCATTATTTTTGTAATTTTTTCTTGGTTGTATATCGATCTATAGGGATCATGTAATTTTTTGAAGAGTATAAGTGTGAGAATGTTTGAGTGTGCAGGGTGTGGATGGTGGGGGTGGCGAGAAAAAGGCACGCAGCAAACCACATGTACAAGACGTGGATGTGGAAATGCTGGCCAGGTCTAACCAGGTGAATGTCACGTGCACACGCACAAACGCCCCTAACCCCATACACACACACTATACACACGCACACATGCACACCACACACACATATACACTACACACACACGCTTCACAAACACGCATACACGCACACCACAACACACACACACACACACACACACACACACACACACACCACACACACATTATACAAGATAACATCATTATAGACACCGACACTCATTTCCATTATATGATATATATATATATATACACAGGCCTGGAGAAGAGTAGAATTTTCTACTAGCCGACCGGGCTAGTGGATTTTAAGATTTACTAGCCCGCAGATATCTTCACAAGCCCGACATGTTGCCCCGAAAAATAGTGAAATTCTCTTTATGATGATGACCAAAAATATTCAGCAGAATAGGCTATTGTTACAATAAAGGTGGTCAAACTTTCTTCTGGAGACTTTCATCGGGTGGGGGTGGGGGATGGACAGTGGGAAATCTAGTGATAACACAAAGACGTAAAAGGCAGCTGACTGATCTCACAGTGTACGCGGATTCTCTGCGTAGATTTGAGAGAATTCTTTAGTTTATTTCAATCCAACTGATCATTTGTTACGTTTTGCTTGCAAATTACTTCATCGTCATCCTGCAATATTTTCCCCCTGTCAGAATGTTAATCATTTACCTTTAAAGTGTGAGTGTGTGTGAGGGAGAGAAAGAGACAGTATGAAACCATTAAAAGAGAGAGAGAGTATACAAAATTATGTGTGTGTGCACACGCGTAACACTTAGTCAGAAATGTTGGCACTGGTGAGACTAATTAAGTATGTTCATTAAAAGCAACTCTAACAGAACAATTGGCAGTTTTATACACAAAGATGGTTAGTTTGCAGCTTTTTAAAGAAAACAATTTTGTTTCATTGGATCACCAGCCACACCTATCTGTTGGCTAGGTCTGTAGTGATACTGAACAACGTATCTGTTGGCTTTTGTCGATTGGTTGATGTGTGCGCGCGCGCGCGCGTGTATGTGTGTGTACATATGTGTGAGTCGTTTTCTTTTGTTGTGTTTTCAATTTTATTTCGTTTTTGGTTTTTTTTTCTCCAAATTTTCTATTTGTTGTTGTATAAGTATTATGTCTCTTTAGTGTGTGTGTTTGTGTTCTTGACTTCAGTAGTTAAGTGTGAAGGGAAAACACTTTGAAAGAAATTTATGTTCTGAGAGACAAGTGAAGACAAGGAAAAAAATCGTCGAGTGGCGTCTATGCCTTCTAAACTAGTTTCTTTGATGGAATCATCTTATGAAGTGATGCATCAAATTTGCTTTTGTCTCTCGAATTTCCTTGCCAACACACACACATTCTCTTCCCCTCCCCGTCCCTTGATTTCGATAAGACATAATGCATTATTTTTTCTGGTTTCCGTACTTGATTAAAAGCTTCTAACTGTTCGACCAAAACTGACAGATTGGGCGAAAGATCGCTGATCTGTAAACACTTGATCTTATCGCACCGACTCTCTTCACTAACAGGCCTACTAGAAGCAAGAGTTGCCTTTCCCTAGATAGCCTCGTTTGAAAAATCGAAATAAATTATAACTACAGGGGTTAGAATTGTCACTCACCCAATGGACAAGTAGTTTTTGATTTTGACTCGCCCGACAGGTTTTTTAATCGCCTCGGGCGACCGGGCGAGTGGATTTCGCCAGCCCTTATATATATATATATATAGTATAATATACACACATATATATATCGTATCATTTTGCAGCTACAAAAGGCTAACGCTGTGACCTTGATCAGCTGGTTGAAGGTGCGAGGCGTTCACTGCAAGGCCAAGGACAAGAAAGCTGACCTCGTCGACAGGGTCAAGGTCTTTCTGGCGATCACAACCTTGGAACCCTAAGTACTGAGGGTAAAGCCAGATTGGTAAGATCAAGGTCGCTTACTGTCAGTACAGCTTTATTGATGAAGTCAAGGTCAGTAATTGAGAATAAAGCCTGACTGATAAGGTCGAGGTTGCTTACTGAGAATATAGCCTGATTGATGAGGTCAAGGTTGCTTATTGAGAAGAAAGCCTGATTGATAAGGTGAAAGTCGCTTACTAATAATGCAGCCTGATTGATGAGGTCAAGGTCGTTTATTTAGAATAAAGCTTGATTGACAAGGGCAAGGTCATTTACCAACATTCTGACTATCAAAGAAAACAAAAAGGAAAACAAAAATAACAAAAAACAATTAAATCATATGGGCCCAGATCATGTACAAAAGTTTATTTCAGTTTGCTGGTATTAAAGTCTTGTTAAGCATCAACTGGCTTCAGCTATGTTTTGCTGTAGACTGTTCATACATATATTTTGATAAGTGGCAAGTTAAATGCTAACTACAAATTTATCCTCTGTTTTTGTCTATCTCTGTATAATGATATCACTCACATAGCGTAAACGGCCCCTGTAAAAGCACGCGTGGTGCACTTTACAGTAACAGAAATTTAACATTTAAAACATGTTGTAATATACATTAACACTACAGGAAGCATTAGGTACCACTAACCACAAATAATAGAACATAGCAAACTTAAATAAATGAGTACCACATCCACACACACTGCACGAATGCTTGCACACACACACACACACACACACACACACACACACACACACGCGCGCGCGCGCGCGCGCGCTCACGCACGCACGCAAGCACGCACCACGCACGCACGCACGCACGCACGCAGCACGCACCACACACACACTTTTTATCAGCACACATTTTAAAAGATTTGTGGTAAGATACAATCGGCCTGTTTGACGTGTGACTCTTGACCCACGTTGTCACCGTCCGTTTCACCTACATATACGTACATGCACAGATAGATAGATAGATAGATAGATAGATAGATAGATAGATAGATAGATAGATAGATAGATAGTAATAGATAGATAGATAGATAGACAGACAGACAGATAGATAGATAGATAGATAGATAGATAGATAGATAGATAGATAGACAGACAGACAGATAGATAGATAGATAGATAGACAGACAGACAGACAGACAGACAGATAGATAGATAGACAGACAGACAGACAGACAGACAGATAGATAGATAGATAGATAGATAGATAGATAGATAGATAGACAGACAGACAGACAGACAGACAGATAGACAGATAGACAGACAGATAGAAAGACAGACAGAGAGACAGACAAGTAGATAGGTAGATAGATAGACAGATAGATAGACATATGTACACAATATAGTTACACAACAAACAGTGTGATAATGTGTACAAAGGGGTGGAGGACAGAGAGAAAGGTTAATGGCAGGCAATTCAAGTAACAGTAAGTACTAGTAAAACCCGGGAAGTTGGAGCTCGTCAGCCCTGTTAACCGAGGCAAACACAGATATTATAAGGTCTAGATGGACACAAGATAGATAGATAGATAGACAGACAGACAGACAGACAGATAGATAGATAGATAGATAGATAGATAGATAGACAGATAGATAGATAGATAAATAGATAGATAGATAGATAGATGGATATTAAATAACAAAATATTGGTGAGATAGGCTCATTCCCCTAGTCCTTCTCTTTAGAAGACAATTAGTCTTATTGCATTTCTAAAGTCTTATTCAAAAAAATAATATGAATATTATGGCTCATTCCCCTAGTCCTTCCCCTTAGAAGACAATTAGTCTTATTTCATTTCTAAAGTCTTATTCAAAAAATTAATATGAATATCAATAATGGAAAAGGCAAACATTTGCACTTACCACACCCAAATCAAAATACATATAAAATAAAAATCCCTATTTCAAGATCTTTGTGTGTGTGTGTGTGTGTGTGTGTGTGTGTGTGTGGTGTGTGTGTGTGTGTGTGTGTGTGTGTGTCTTCTGTCTGTCTGTCTGTGTGTGTGTGTCTGTCTGTGTGTGTCTGTCTGTGTCTGTGTGTGTGTCTGTGTGTATGTGTGTGTGTTCTTTATATTGCTGTAAAGTGCAACGAGCGTGTTTTTGATATGGACTTTCCGCTATATAAGTGAAATTGTTATTGTCATTATTGTAATCTTGAGAAAGACAGAGAGAGGCAGAGCGAGCCAGCAAGAGAGAGAGAGAGAGAAAGAGAGAGAGAGAGAGAGAAGAGAGAGAGAGAGAGAGAGAGAGAGAGAGAGATTAAAGCAAAATGAAAGATCTTCCAGTTGGAAGTTGTGGGTTTGATCCTGTTTGGGTACCTTCCACCGGTGGAGAGTTTTCCGATTTCCCAGTTCAACATGTGCTTAAATCCCATTCATGTGTACCCGCACACTGAACATGAATTATGCACGTTATAGATCCTTTCAGTTTTCCAATCTCCAGATCCAGCATGTGCACAGACCTGTTAGTGCCTAATTATCCCCCATGGCATCAGGAACAGAGTTTTCCAGTATTATATAGAACCAATACTGTTGTACGGATGCGAAGCGTGGACTATCAAAAAGCAAAGTCAGAACAAGCTTGAGGCAGCTGAAATTTGGATTCTGAAAAGAATAATTATTAAGAGTTCCATGGACAGCAAAGAAAACAAACGAGACGGTTTTCAAAGAGGCAAGTACAAAAGGAACGTTAATGAAGAAGATTAGGAAAAGACAAACAACATTTATGTGGCATTTCATGAGGCAAGAGGAATTTGAGAGCCTAGTCACAACAGGAAAGCTAGAGGGAATAATAACGTCAGATAGATCCAGATAAACAAATTCTGCAGGATGGGTGGGACAAAAAGAGTAGGAAATCTACTTGCAGTGACAAAAGATAGATTCGTATGGAGGGTTATGATCGCCAACGCCATGCAGCAGGGCACATGATGATGATGATGAAATATAGGTATTAATGTTACAGCAATAAGACAGGGAAAGGAGGGCTGTCTCCCTTGCCAGACAGAAAGACGAAAACAAGCAGACGAACAAAACATTTTACTAGACAGAACAGTGTAACATTAAACCGCGAGTGACACCATCAGACTGACTGGAGCAAGCCAGTTTTTATATCACAGGTTGGGACTAAATTCGAAATGTCAGATCTTCACCATGGTCAACGGCTTAAAAAAAAAAAAAAAAAAAATAAAATAAAAATAATAAATAAATAAATAAACAACGAAAAAAAAAAAAAAAAAGCCAGCATGCACAAAGGAAACAAAAAGCCAGTTATAACAACACCTTCCTCAACCATGACTACACACAATATTAATCACACAAACAGTAAGCACATATTCAGTTACTCAGCCAAGCGTAAAAGAATCGCGAAGACCACCTCCCTCCTCCCCCCTAAAAAAAAAATGAAAGAAAAGAAATAATACCCAAACCCAAAGCAGCAACAACAATAAAGGCCGAAGGAGGGAAAACAACAAAAAGAAAAAAAAATAGCCCCCAGGGAGGATCGAACTCCCGACCCCTGGTTTACAAGACCAGTGCTCTAACCACTGAGCTATGGAGGCTCCTGGCAAAAATGTGCCAACACCTGTTAATAAATTGGGTTAGAATGTGCGTTTTCGCTCGCCCCAGTTCGAAGAATGCGGTACTGATTATGTTTTTTCACTTAAACTTGTTTGGGTTTGGCGTTTACTTACAGAATCATGCTAGATCAGAATACATCAGATTTTTATTTACCTGTAAGAGTGTGTTATAGCAACTACATACTTTATAAGATTAATATTAGTTGGACTGTCGCGAACGGCCATACACTGCGTTGAAAACATCGGTTCTCGTCCGGTCACCGAAATTAAACAACGTCCGGAACAAGTTAGTACTTAGATGGGAAACTGCCCGGGAAACAATAACAATGCGTCAAATCTTGTTTTTTCGTGTTTTTGTTTAGTCATTCTTCTACTTATTTATTTACATTTAACTTCTTTGTGTACTATCTCTATATCTGTCCTCTGTAAATTGTCCTAGCCCTCCCCCCCCCCCCCCGCCTTTTTCCCCCTCCCTTCCATTTTTGTTAATTTCTCTCCTTTAAAATGGGAGATTATGCAAGATCTACACCCAGGCGTATGAGCCTGTACATTTGTCTATGAAGAAAATGTGTTAACGATTTTAGAGATATTGTTCAGATATATTTTGATGCGATGTCTGTTACAACAATGTTTTCAACATGAACTGTATGCGCAATACAAATGAAATCATCATGGTTATCATCATCATCATCATCATCATCATCATCATCATCATCATCATCATCATCATCATCATCGTCGTTGTTGTTGTTTGTTGTTGTCGTCGTCGTCGTCGTCGTCATCATCATCATCATCATCATCATCATCATCATCATCATCATTATTATATTATTATTATTATTATTAGGCCTATTATTATTATCGTTATTATTATTATTATTATTATTTACGAATCGTCGTCATCATCATCATCTCAGCTGTAGTTTCTGGATGCTTCTTGTAGTCAAGCTCGGTTTTTAGGTCCCTTTTTCAGTGAGTCGTTTTGAATGCATGCGCATGGACTAGACCCACTCAATGGTCTTAGATGTGAAACTATTTAGATCTACGTTAATAAGATACTTTAAATCTTATCTGTTCGTCGTCGTTGTTGTTGTTGTTGTTTGTTTGTTTGTTTGTTGTTGTTGCTGTTTGGTTGTGTGTGTGTGTGTGTCTGTGTGTGTGTGGCTTTATTTTTAATCATCTCTACAAGTTGCGTGTGCGTGTTACTTAAAATGTGAATGAATGGCAGCTCGTGCTTCCTCTTGTTGTCTTTTATGCTAGTTTCTGAGTGATCGAGTGTTGAAACAAACAAGCGCACTCACTGGAGAAGTATCCGTGTGCATGCGTGTGATTGATTGATTGATTGATGGTTGATTGATTGATTGATTGGTTGATTGGTTGGTTGGTCGATCGATCGATCGAACGATGATCGGTTGATTGACTGATGGATGGATGGATGGATGGATTGACTGAGTGATATATTGATTGACTGTTGTGGTAAGCAAGCATACTAATCTGAGGAGGCTGTATGTGTGTGTGTGTGTGTGTGTGTGTGTGTGTGTGTGTGTGTGTGTGTGTGTGTGTGTGTGTGTGTGTATGTGTGTGTGTGTGAGAGAGTGTGTGTATGTGTGTATGTGTGCACTTGATTGATTTGATTTGATTGATCGATGAATTGATGGATAGATGGATTGATTGATTGATTGGTTGGTGTGGTAAACACACACACTCGCGTGAGGAGACCCTATGTATGTGTGATTGATTGATCAGATCGATTGTGTGTGTGTGGTTGGCTGATTGATTGATCGATCAATTCATTGATTGATCAGATCGATTGTTATCACAAACAAGCTCACTCACCTGAAGAGGTTCTGCCTACATGTGTGTGTATGAGACAGAGTGATCGATCGATCGATTGATTGATTGTGGTAAACAGGCACAAGACCGTAAAGAGGCTCTGTGTGGACGTGTGAGAGTTCAAGTTCATATTCCTTACATGCTTACAGCCCAGCCAATCACTAAGAGCCACATCAGGTGCTAACTCCACGTGAAAAACAACGCCCAAGTGTATTTAAAAAGTTCATCATCATCATCATCATCATCATCATCATCATCATCATCATCATCATCATCATCATTATGTGCCCTGCCGCATGGCGTTGGCGATCACGGCCCTCCATACGAATCTATCCCTTGTCGCTGCAAGTGCATCTCCCACCCTCTCCGTCCTCAGCCGCCCTGCAAGTCCGTCCAGTATTTTCTCCCTGGGTCTACCTGGTGCTCTCTTTCCTTCCAGCTTTCCTGTTGTGACCAGTTGCTCTAATTTCTCTTTCCCCATAAAATGTCCATGGAACTCTCAACTTTCTTCTTAGAAACCACATTTTAGCTGCCTCAATCTTGTTCTGATTTTGCGTGTTGACTGTCCACGCCTCAGAACCATACAACAGTATCAGTTCTATATATGTATATTTTCAGATACAAATTCCAAATCAGAAGTCACGTAACTTCCGTTTGTTGCAGACTGTCATTTGTGATGATTATAAACGGATAAATAAACAAATAGATAAAAAAAAATGAACGAACAAATAAACAAATAGAAAATCGATCAATCAATAAATTTTTAAATACTTAGTTTTTAGCATTTCCATTTTTTCTTGGACGCTCGCACGCACGTCGTTTTGCCCATACTGCGTAGGCGGTATGTTGCTGCACAGTCTGCATACTCCATCTCTGGTGGGACGTATATGTTGGATGCTTTTGTCTCCATATGCCACCAGCATACCGACATAGCTTACAGCAT
Organism: Monoplex corrugatus; assembly: GCA_030674185.1. Taxonomy (NCBI): domain Eukaryota; kingdom Metazoa; phylum Mollusca; class Gastropoda; order Littorinimorpha; family Ranellidae; genus Monoplex; species Monoplex corrugatus. The sequence continues at coordinate 38,935,632 of JAPXFY010000020.1, read as the reverse complement.
CTTTAAAGTTGAGTCTTGCGTAGTGTATACGCACGAAGGAGGTTTAACGGGTGTATAGGTACTTACCGACAAATGCCTATCAATTAGCATCAGGAAGAGAGTCTTGAATGTTATACGGTTGTGAGGCGTGGACAGTCAAAACGCAAAGCCAGAACAAGGTTGAGGCAACCAAAATGTGGTTTCTAAGAAGAATGCTGAGAATTCCGTGGACAGCAAAGAAAACAAACGAGATATCTTGATGGAGGCAGGCACGAGAAGATCATTGATAAAGAAGATTAGGAAACGAAAGCAACATTTATAGGACATTTTATGAAGAAAGGGGAATTAGAGCATCGGTCACAACAGGAAAAGCTGGAGGGACAGAACACCAGGTAGACCTAAGGAGAAGATATTGGACGGACTTGCAGGGTGGCTGAGGACGAGAAGGTGGAGGATGTACTTGCAGCGACAAGGGATAGATTCATATGGAGGGCTATGATCGCCAACGCCAAGCGGCAGGACACATGATGATGATGATGATGATGATAGGGTCTGCACGTATGTTGACCCTAGGTCGGAAAAATCTCCACCCTTTACCCACCAGGCGAAGTCTGTATCAGACACAGGACCTTCTGACTGCAAAGTCTGACATGTATCTACTTGACTTATGCGTCTGTCTTAGTTAGGCATTTCATTCAGTTAAAGTCTGCCTTTCTCTTTCCTTCTCTCTCCCACACACACGGGGGCGCGCACTCGCGTGTGCGCACGCGTACACACACATACACACACACACACACACACACACACACACACACACACACACACACACACAACTACTCACAACACACACACACACACACACACTACTCACACACACACACTAACAAACACACAGACACACACACGACACACACAACACTCACGTACGAACACAAGCGTACGCATCGCTCTCAAACATACACAAATGCACACACACACACACATATACACAAGCGCGTACAAAACACACACACACACACACACACACACAACACACACACACACACACACACACACACACACCATACCCATCACACTCATGTACAAACACACACATCCACAGACCAACATCACCTCCATCACACCATGCACACACACACACTCACACACACTCTGTCTTTCTCTCTTCCTCACAGACTATAGGCCAATGTGTGTGCATGTGGACAGCTGCAAAAAAATTGAATTCAAACTCAGACATGTTTACTTTGTGTTAACATTTTAATAGTTTATTACTTTCTTACAAATTAAGAAATGGACAGTTATTTCCTGTAGAACGCTTTACGCTATGTAAGGCACCAAATCTCCTTACATCAACATAATCAATTCTCTAGTTGGTTCTGTTGATACACCCGTGGACTCAAGATCTGATACCTCGAGTTCAATCCCAGCCCGTAACAATAAAAACTGACCTGTTGGCTGCCCGTCTTGATATTCCATCATTCTGGTTAGTGTTTCATAGGTCCCTTTCCCCTCGCCCCCTCCACTCCTCCCCATTTCAAGACCTTGCCAGCGCATAAGGATTTTGCGAGGCTCAGGGAGTCTTGCAGATAAAATGCTGGCAGATTTGGATGGAGCGCATATGTGTGAGGAACCTCTTTTGAACAAAGTTCAGCTTTTAACTTTTAAATGTTTTAGACGTGTAACAAACTCATTCATGTGTTTCTTTATTCGACAACTACACGTTGAATCGTATAATCTTTTTTTTTTTTTTCACATTTTATTTCTCTCTTCGTTTGTCTGTCTTTTCGACGCTTACACGTTTTATTGATAATATTTTTTTTAATTCTTCCATACGATTTGCATGCACTGAATGTATACATTTATTCGTTTATTTGTGTATGCCCTGCTTACAAACACACTTTATAATCTACTTACTTAAACAGCGCTCTTTGGGACTTTTTTCTTGTATCTTTTAAGACTTTTGATATACACTGAATGTGCACATTTACTTGTTTATTTTTCAAGTCGTATATGCACATGTACTTTTCATAATTTATCTGTCATAGCATTAATCTTACTGTCTTCCCAGGTTTCGTATCGATTATGATATTTTATCTTTATATGATATCTTCATATCTTCTTTCTCACTATTCTGTTGCAACTTTTTCTTACTATCAAACCCTTGCCAGTGTGCTGGGGTTTTGTATAGGCTCAAGTAGGGTTCCAGATAACAGACTGCAGATTGAGTGGAGCGCATATGGAATTGTACGAGTGCGACGAATCCATCTTGAGTAAACCCGATTCTTACTTTCTTCCTATATTTCGTACCTGCTATAATGTTTTCCTTTCTCTTTTTCTCGTATTTCTAAAAACTTTGATTTCCCTGCATCTCTCGTGTATATCTTTTCTTGTCTTTGATATCTATTATGATAGTTTGGGCTCTGTTTTCTCTTTTAATTTTCCTGAAACTCTTACTCTCCCAAGCCCTACCTTTGTTGGTATTGGAGGACTGTCTTTAACTTCTGGCATCAGAGAGGGCGACTTTTCGAATAGTAACAATGAATGGCCTCCTTTCTTACTAATATCAAGGGAAGTACAGTCCCTTTTTGCTCCTTTAGGCTACTGTTTTTTTCTGAAACCCCGATCGTCCAGAACCTCACTTTAGATATCAGGAACTTGTTCTTAAACCAGAGATACGGCGGGGCCCAGTAGCTCAGTTTGTTTGAGCGTCGGATTCACATGCTAATGGTTGTGGGTTCGAATCCCGGGGTGCGCTACATTTAAACTAGCCTTCTCACTGTGCCATCTTTACATCGTTGTTGTTCTGGTGGTGCCAGTATAGGATTAGATAGGTCTCCCTTCCCCCACTTCCCTGGGATGGTTATCCCCGTCGGACAGATCACTTGAGGTGGGTATCGACGTAAAAATTGAACCAGAACTTAAACCAGAGAAGGCAGTACTCTGAAGAGCAAAGACGAGTAGCCTCTCTTTATCGCAGCATCAAACAGCGTGCAGTCCCTTCCTCGCTAATTACCTGAAACATACACTTCAGCTCTCTTTTAATATTTGAAAATATTTAGAAACCAGAGAAAGCAATACTCCGAATAGAAATGATATGAGTAGTCCTCCTTCATAGCAGCAGCCTCAAACAGAGTGCAGTTTTTTTCTCACTGTTTATCCAGAACTGAGATTTCTGCCGAGCGCATAGCAACACCAAGACATTCGGTCTCGTTCACAGCACTGGCTCAGATACTCAGCCATACTGAACTTGACCTTCATGCCACCATCCCTACCCTGGTTGCGAGTGTTTGCGGAGTTGCTACCCGGGCTTGGAGCCAGGCTGGATGAGCTCTGCCTCGTTGGAAGAGCCTTGTAAAGTTCTCTGGCCATGACCTTGAAACCAGGCCACGTGTCTTCTATCACCTTGTTGATCATGCTCTTATCCAGCAGGAAGCCTGGGTCTCTTGAGACGGGCGAGAGTTCCAGAGTATAGGACACTGTGATGTTGACCGCCCCTTTCGCGTAATCGTCGGACCCTCCAGCTGCTGGGTCTGTGGGAAGTGGGATTATTTTTTTTTGTTATTACTGTTCTTGTTTAATTTAACCCTTTGACTCCCGCACCCTCTCTACCGATCGCAGGAAGCTAGTGGATAGGGTGAGGAAGTGAACGAGTTAAGTTTTTGCTTTGCTAGCATGGCTGACGATGAGTTTTTGCTTTGCTAGCATGGCTGACAATGAGGTTTTGCTTTGCTAGCATGGCTGACAATCCGGGAGACTGGTGGACAGAGTACGGGAGTCAAAGGGTTAAAGCCAGCTGACTGCACAGAGCCATACCAGGAATATACTCATTTCGAAATGTACACAATTCGTTAAAAAGTTAAACACAAAAGAACATGATAACAAATTTCAATACATTCGCGTACATAATATAAGTGTATGCCCCAGGCGTTCAGCATTTCGCCTAATTTATTATCAAGGGTTAAAATAAAACCTTGAACACACACACACACACACACACGTACGCACGCACGCACAAACACACACACACACACACACACACACACACACACACACACACACGCACACACACACGCACGTGCGCACACACATACACACACACACACACACAAACCCAGAACGCAAAGGAGTAACTCAATACCATATAAAGTACACGGCATACTACAAAACAACATCACACAATACACTACCCAATAAAACACACAAAACACCACACATTACCACAACACGACACAACACAACACAACACAACACAACACAACACAACACAACACAACACAACACAACACAACACAACACCACAACACAACACAAACAGGACAGTGTATTCCGGCACAATACAATACAACCTGGCACAACACAAACACGTTAGGTCAATGTTGTTATGAAAGTACAACTGATAGAGCTGGCTTGGCTTGTATATCATGAGCAGTGAACTTATAAGTATAAGCTTATCATACGCATATATACCAATGAGACTTTAAAACTGCCGAGCATAGCAGAACAATAAGATTACTAATTTTGACAAAAGTTTGAAAAAAAAAGCAAACAAAGAAGAACTGGATGACAAAAGAAATTTTAGGCTTAATGGATGAACGAAGGAAGGTAAAGGGAAAGAGGAAGAATACTGAAAGGCAGATAAAAAAAAAATCAGGAATAAGTGCAATGCAGCTAAGGAAACTTAGCAAGAAACAAGTGTGCAAAACAGAAGACCGAATAAAACAGACCCTTAAGTTTATGTAGAGAAATATCGAGAAAAAAAGTGGCTCACAGGAAGAAAATATGCACATCATCTGGTTGCTTAAAATCTAAAGATGGTAAGATTATTTTGGAAAAAGACAAAAAGATTAGATAGACGGTGAGAGTTCATTGACGATTTTGACGATTACAGAAAGGAAGAATTCATCATAAGAAAGAAAATAGAAGGACCACCACTAATGAAATATGAAGTTAGAACACAAATGAAAAGGATGAAACAGGAAAATCCCCAGGATTAGACAAAAGTACTATAGAAATGAGCTGTAGACGAATTTGGTAATGAAAAAGTAACGGTCTTCCTAAATAAAATTTATAACACGGAAAATCCCTAAAGATATGTCAAAATCAAAATTTCATTGCACTTCTATAGAAAGCAGGGGATATAGAATGGAACTCCATTGTAGGTCTACAATCAACTTGATGAATCATGTGACAAAGATTCTATCAATAATAATAATGAGGACAAGTAGTAGAATGAATACAGACACAGCAGAAGAACAATGCGGATTTGTTGACGGGAAGGGAACTATTTATACCATATATATCCTAAAAACTCTCATAGACAGAGCAGATGTATTTAGTAAGGATTTATGTTTATGTCTTGTTGATTATACCAATGCTTTTGACCGGGTAAGACACGAATAATTGATCAACCAACTGGAAAAGCTCAATATTGATGGAAAAGATCTAGGACTAATAAGGAATATGTGTTTGGAACAAGCAGCAGCAATGAGAATAGAAAATGATATAAGCTCTTTTCAAAATATCAAAAGAAGGGTTAGACAGAGATGTATTCTGTCACCAGATCTGAGACAAAGAGAGAGAGACAGACAGACAGACAGACAGACAGAAAGAGAGAGAGAGAGACGGAGAGAGAGAGAGAGAGTAAAATAAAAAAGAACAAATCTTACATAAACTTCGGGCGGAGTTGCCAACTGTATATCTGTGGCCCGTCTTCAACAATTCCTGTCCGAAACTTGTCGCCAACGATTTCTGCAATTGGATTGAACATGGTTTAGGGAATGTGTCACTGGTATCAGACTCCAACTCTCGCAATACAATGAAAGTTACTCATCGAAGCCTGCACACTCATCGAAAAGGCTGCTAACTACATGACTTGAGGTAGATACCTCAAGCGGTCCTAACATGGCCTTTTGAGGACGGCCAAATGCCACATCTTGAAAAAGTCTTTATGAGACACCCGAACCTCAGTCTTGTGGAAGTCTTAATGAGAAACCTAAAGGTCAGCTATTGTGGAAGACCTAATAAGAAACCCAAAACGTCATCTCTTCTGGAAGACTTCGTGAGAAGTCTCAAACGTCAACATTTGTGGAAGCCTTCGTGAGAAAGTCTTTATGAGACACCCGAACCTCAGTCTTGTGGAAGACTTAATGAGAAACCTAAAGGTCAGCTCTTGTGGAAGACCTAATAAGAAACCCAAACGTCATCTCTTCTGGAAGACTTCGTGAGAAGTCTCAAATGTCACCATTTGTGGAAGCCTTCGCGAGAAACCCCAACGTCATCTTTTGTGGAAAAGTTAATAACAAGCCAAAAGCCAAAACGTTATCTTTTGTAGAAGACTTTATAAGAAGCCAAAAAGTCATCCTCTGGGGAAGAATTTATCAGAAACTCAAGCGTCATCTTTCGGGAAGTCTTTTTAAGAAGCCCAAAAGCAATCTCTTGAAGGAGATTTTATGAGGAAGCTGGTGGATAGGGTGAGAGATTCAAAGGGTTAATTTTTGCTTAGCTAGCATACTTGACAATGTAGGACGCTGGTGGACAGGGTGCAGGAATCTCTCTCTCTCTCTCTCTCTCTCTGCCCCTCACGCACACATACACACACATACATGTGCGGGCGCGGACATATACACCCGTAGCCTACACATAGAGATACGCACGCATGCAAACACACACACACACACACACACACACACACACACACACACACACACACAACACACACACACACACACACACACCACACAAGCACACACCCGTCACCATCAACCACCACCAAACCTACCACCACCACCACCACAACCAACCAACGAAAGAAAGAACCACCCAACCAAACCAACCAATACTAAGGGTACAAGCATCAAGTACACGCGTACCATAAGATTCAGATCGTCGACATGCTTGTTCTCGTCAGAACCATAAGGGTACAGGATGTATTCGCCGTAAGAGTGCATTGTGACGTAGGCTACGGCTCTGCCTCTGTGTTGATTCATCCAGTCACGTATATTCCGTGTCTCGGGCTCGGAAAAGGCGTTGGGGCCGGAATATACATTTTCGCAGGGGTTTCGGCTGCCCCCGATTTCTAAAAAGCAAAACAAAAAAACAAAAACAAAAACAAAACGAAAGAGAACTGATGATTTTTTTTCGTTCGTGGACCACAATCCCCACGTGTAGTTGAATATTCGGGTGGACATCTCGTACATGGCCTTTTTTTTGGGGGGGGGGGGGGGGGATGTGGAGGGCTTTGTTTCATTTTTTACGCTAGCGTTTTCTGTATGTTATTATTATTATTGTTTAAAGCTCAGCCCGACTGCGTAGAGCCCTATCAGGGCTGACACCATTCAAAACATACAAAACTTCAACAGGAAGAAAAAAAGAAAAGAAAATTAAGTACACATATCAATACATTCGCGCACATAATCTAAGGACATACCCCCGGCCTTCACCACTCCGTCCAATTTATCGCACAGGGGATTTAAAAAACATACCTGAATATAGATTTAAGCATACCTAAGGACATCAAAACATAATAAAACGGGCATACATTATCTAAATGTGCTTCTGCATATCTCATTCCCCTAGAGCCAAAAATGCACTATATACATGTATCCAATTATCAACCCTAAGAAAAAGTACGTAAGACTTCATCGAACACATACAGGTGAATGGACCAGCAAGGCAGAAAATGATAGGAAGAAATGACAGAAAGAAAGGAAAGAAGGTAAAAACAACGAGAGTGACAGAAAAGAGGAAATTTCCTGTACAGAATTTCCAGAAGGTGGGGATACTAGTTGTACTGAAAGAGCCCCCAGCATCCCCAGGGGGGGGTGGGGGGTGGGGGGGGGTGTTACACTATCTGGTTGCTCTTGTCGTTGTTGTTGTTATTGTTTTATTGTTGTTGTTGATAGAGCTGTGAACTGAAGATGTGATGTCTCTAGCTCTAGTTAAAACCAGCCCGCAGTATCAAAAACAGGCCTGTTCGCGGGCCATCTTAATCCATTGTTCTAGTGGCGTCAGCAATATATCGATGTTTCTCTGTGTCACGCTCTGTGTCTTGTAATGTGTAATGCCCAGGGAGTCCAAGAAAGGACAGGTTTTGTTTTTATTTGTTTGTTTGTTTGTTTGTTTTACCTGGGTTCCAGTCGTAAGCGAAGTTCCTGTTTCCATCTACACCGTAGCACTGAGGGTTGTTGTGATATAGTGTGGTGCGTGTTTTTCTCCACATCCGGCTGCCGACCTGAATCCACAAAATATACAGTGAACGCCAAAAAGGAGAAATTGACGTTTTACATGTATGTTAATAATGTATGTATGTATGCATGTATGCATGTATGTATGTACGTACGTGCACACACACACACACACACACACACACACACAATATATATATATATATATATATAATATTGATATGATCCTGATGATGCCATTTATTGGCGAAAATTACACACTACAGTGATAATTCGAAAAATCATCGTTGGCTCACACCAGCATTGTGCGTGATATATATATATATATATATATATATATATATATATAATATTAATATATATATATATATATATATATATATATAATATATATACACATATATATATGTTGTGTGTGTGTGTGTGTGTGTGTGTGTGTGTGTGTGTGTGTGTCTGTGTCTGTGTCTGTGTGTGTCTGTTTGCATGTGTACACATACACACGCAGATAAAGTATGAATTTTTTTAAGATAACGTCTCCACAATAGGAATAAATTTCGTATCCACAGAGATGCATATGGTGGAGAAGACCCAAAACGACCACAGCATAATCAAAGTGATTACCAGATTTCAAGCGAACATGGAGCCAGAAATTCACACACACACACACACACACACACATGCACACACACACATGCACGCACACACATACACACACATGCACACACACACACACATACACACATACACACACACACACAAGTGCACAAAACATTGTTGGAAAAAAGCAGTAGAAGACTTTCCTGTTGTTTCAACTAGCAGGAGATCTTTAACACTTTGACTCTTGCACCCTGTCCACCAGCATTCTGCATTGTCAACCATGCTAGCAAAACAAAAATTTAACTCTTTGACTCCCTCACCCAATGCACCAGCTTCTTGCAGGGCCACGGGTTGTTTTGCTTATGCTGTTGTCATTTTAGGATTTCTCCATCACATGCAGGAAGCTGGTGGATAGGGTGATGGAGTGAAGGGGTTGATTTTTGCTGGTAGATAGGGTGAGGGAGTCAAACGGTTAAGTTTTGCTGGTGGATAGGGTGAGGGAGTCAAAGGGTTAAATTTTTGCAGTTGGTATACAGAGTGCAGGAGTCAAAGCGTTAATTACTGTTCAACGAAACGCCAGCGAAGTCTTCTATTGTTTTTCACACTAAGTTTTGTGCATTCTGTGCATTCATCCTTTCTTGTGTTCTGTATACGCTTGACAGGTGGCCGATAATTTGTGCCTGTCTTGTTTTCTACTATAAAATACGTGTTTTAACCTGTGAATCGTCTTATGTTCAAACCCACGATCGTAGTGTCATCAGTATGACTCGCTGAAGAACTGTATTAATGAGGCCACCATCAACAGCTTAGTAGAGAGAAAGAGAGACAGAGACAGAGAGAGGAAGAGTGAATGGGTGAGTGTGTGTAAGAGAGAGGGAGTGAGAGTGAGAAGGGGGGGGGGAGAGAAACAGGCAGAGACAGCAAGAGTGAGTGAATGTGTTTCAGAGAGAGAAAGCGAGAGAAAGGCAGAGGCGGGGGGGGGGGGGGGGGGGGGGAGACAGAGGGAGAGAAGGGGGAGAGAGAAGGAGAGGGAGAGAGAGTAAGACAGGGTGAAAATAAACAGATGTAGAGAGAGGAAGAGTGAGAGAGTGTGTGTAACAGAGAGAGAGAGAGAGAGAGTAAGAGAGAGAGAGAGAGAGAGAGCGAAAGAGAAAGAAAGAGGGAGACAGAGAGAAGACAGAGACTGAAAGACAGAGACAGAGAGAGGGAGACAGATAGGGAGAGAAGAGAGAGGGGGGGAACTAACAGACAGATATAGAGAGAGACGGGGAGAGAGAGAGAGAGAGGGACAGACAGACAGTAAAGAAAGAAAGAGAGACAGACATATAGTACAGAGAGGGGGGGGGGGACTAACAGACACCCATAGAGACAGACATGAAGAGAGAGAGAGAGAGGGAGAGTGAGAGAGAGAAAGAGAAAGAAAGAGAGAGAGAGAGAGAAAGAGAAAGAAAGAGAGAGAGAGAGATTAAAATGAGAAATAACAATTATAATTTTATTTACAGAATTGTGACTGAAGACATAGCCGTCCGGATTGACACAGGGCACAATAATCCAGTCAAACATCTCCAGCATTTCCCTGGTCTCTCTGTCGTTGTCAAACGCCAGCTGCAAACAAACACACACACCACACACGAGCGCGTGCGCGCACACACACACACACAACAGACACGCGCGTGCGCATACTCACACACACGCAAAAACAAACAAACAAACAACACACACACTTACATACACTCGCACGCACACACACACCCACGCTCAACACACACACGCGCGTGCGCGCGCACACACACAAATACACACAGTCACATGCACACACACAAACAGACATACATACGCACACACAC
>JAPXFY010000020.1:38907526-38920026 GCA_030674185.1 Monoplex corrugatus | reverse complement strand
ACAGAAGGCAACCTAATTAACTTCTAACGCATACTAGTCTATCACTCAATGACACTAGATTAGTAGATAGACCCTATTAACTCGGTCGCTTCCCACTACAATCGGTCAAATTAGTCAGAGGCCATGGCAGTGAATGGTAAATTAGCGTGGGAGGAAACTTGTACAGAACAAATAAGAGTAGTGTGTATTTCAGGCCGTGCGTAGACATCACATATTAAAATACACGCACGATATTTGAGTAGATCACTAGAGTAGATCATACTAGATCTAGAATCATTTATCATGACTGCAAAAAGATGCATTCAAACATAAATCAAAAGCTAATAATTTACGCACCTAAAATGCACTTTTACCGAAAGTAAATTTAACATTAAAATATGGATTACCATTTTAATTCACACGTTTCCACCGGTTAATTCTTGTTCCGCGTTTCCGGTCGGCTTCGTCCACCGTAAAACTAGTGAGGCCCTAGTGACGCAACTTTCTTGGCTCTTCCGGTAAGTAGTACACGACGGAGAAAGTTGAACGAAACGGTCCCTTTATTTTCGGTCAGTTTGAAGTTACACTTGGGCAGAAGACCACTTTTGGGGGCCTGCGTTTTTACACCGATTTTGACCGCGGCTTCTGACCACGAATGGACTGACTCTGACTTCGGAGAAAACTTCGGCCTGTTAGACTATTACACCTTGTCGCCTGCTTACACTAACACAGTGAGTAACGGGTAAAACGTGCAATCTGCTTGCTTTAGATTTTGTGTAAGGATACGGCATAATAATAATTCTTCCCTGTCATAATCCTACCTCAACCCCAAGCCCTAACCGTTAAGATCGATATTTTGACACTGCACTTTATTTAGGCCTTTTGCCCCAACGGAAATTATGTAAATACTTGGCCGGACTTGACAGTTTTACGCTAATTTGACCCTGTCAGTAACCCCGTAGCCCTGTTCGTAACCCTCGCCCTTTGTCAGGCTAATTTTTTACGGAGAAAACTGATCACGAAAGTGAGGGTTTGGGATTAGGCTAGTGTTAGAAGTAGAACCGAATAACATTGTCACGATTGTGACCCTACCCGTCTGTGTGCTAATATCTGTGCATCATTAAAGAGTAATACTAGGACATTGAAGGAAACTCATTTACAGATAAAATCCCATTTATATATGAGATTACAGGTCACATGTGACAGGAGTCATCTGAATTTACTATTTTTATAAACACCATTAGAAATGAGATGTAAATGAGATTGATACTGATACAAAGGGATGTGCCGTACTGCAGCAGCATGTATTCCCAAGATTTTTCGATCGTTTGTGGAGTAGAATCGGATTCATTCAAAAGAGTTCTTTTTAATAGCTGAAATTGCATAATGTCCTCCCGTTGGGATCCCGGGGGCTCTTTCAGTGTGAATAGTATCATCGCTCTCTGGAAATTCCATGCTAGGAATTTCCTCTTTTGTCATTCACTTTGTTTCTGCCTTGTTCCTTTGATTTGTCATTTCTTCCTACCACTTTGTGCCTTGGTGGACCATTCTGCTGTATGTGATCGATAGTGTTACGTACTTAATCTTAAGGATTGATAATTGGGTACATGTATTAAGTCACATCCAACATCTTAAAACCTTGTGCTGGAAAGCTCCAAATGTTCTTCGAGTAGTAGCTCATACAGACTGTCGTGCCGACAAGGAAACGCTACTTCACCTCACAGAGCTTTAATTCGTTCTAAATTGGACTATGGCTGCGTAGTATAAGTCTATAGTTTGTACGCGGATGCAGGGGAGCCCTCCCTGAGCATCTGTAGATTGAAATTGACCTTAAATTTGTTTGAAATTGTTTTCTGAACAGGAAAACCCAGCTTGCGACTGTCTTAAACCCCAAGTTTCAAAGTGAATTTGAAAAACATCCGAAAGTCACTCCTCTTTGGGAATCCGTATCCGTCCTCAAATGGAAAAAGATATAAATTTAACAGTTGTTTCCGACTATTCGAAATATCCAGACAGCCCACCATGGACCTTGAAAACACCGAAAGTCTGTTTTGATCTTGCTTCCTTGCGTAAAAGCAATACCAGTTCATTGGCGTACAGGTCGCTTTATGCAGAACTGTGTGAGAAATTTCGGTCTTTTAACAAAATCTTCACTGATGGATCCACGTCTGATGGTGTTGCTGCTGCTGCATTCTGTTCCACGGCTCCTAATCGAGCATTTCCAAAACATTTTGACTGACAGCTCCGTTTATACTGCAGAATTGACTGCTCTGGTTTTGGCACTAAAAATGGTGTCTCAATCTAATCATACAGATTTTCTCATTTTTTTCTGACTCCCTTTCTGCTTTGCAGGAATTGCTTGCCGAAACATTAGTCACTCTGAACTTGTGAAGTTCTTTGAACTTTCAAGTGAAGGTTACGAGATTGTTTTTGCATGGATTCCTGGCCATGTTGGTATTGGAGGCAATGAAAAGGCTGACTACCTGGCCAAGAAGGCTACAATGAAAAAGATGTCTAAGTCCTGGATCCCTTACACAGATGTCAAATCGAAAGTACACAAATACATGAGAAATCTCTGGCAGGAGAATTGGAATGAACAGAGATAACAAACTTTTCCAAATCGGCTCTAACCTGAAAGAAATTCTTCCATCTGTTGCAGGAAACCGGAAGAAAGAGACATGTTATGTAGGTTACGCACGGGGCACACATCCTACACTCGTACCTTTTGAAAAATGAAGAAGCACCATGATGTATACTCCTAATCATATTAAGGCCACTTCTCTCTCCTCTCTAATTTTAAGTTGAATAATTGACAATGTTTAGAATTGATTCTACGTTTATTTCATCATTTCCACACCTGTTTTGGAAAAAGAATTAGCACAATGACCCATTAGTGAACAGCACATGCATTTAAGGAACATCCCCCCCTTTCAAAACAGAAGTGTCAGATTTGGCCAATCTGTTTTCAATATCGCGTGTGTCCGCCCCGAGCCTGGATGCATGCTTCACAGCGCCGATGCATCGACCCACAAGGGTACGGATGTGTGTTCTGAGGGATGGCCGCCCATCGATCTGCAGGATGTCGACCAGCCTGGCCAGGGTGCCGGTGGGGGTGGTTGTCCTGATGCGCCTCCCGAGCACATCCAGAGGTGTTCAATTGGTTCAGGTCAGGGGAGCACGCTGCCAGGCCATACGGACGACTTCATGCTGCTCCAGGAAGTCGGTCACAAGGCGTGCTCGATGCGCAGGTGCATTGTCGTCCTGGAAGATGGCGCATTGACCAGGTCACAAGCGCAGGCAGTGCCAACGGCCGCCAGAACCCGTCCCGTACCGGACCCGTTCAGGATGCCGTCAATGGGAGCAGGGGGTCCGGGTACCACGGCTCATGCCACCCACACCATCACCGACCGCCGCCGTACCGTTATGCTCTTGGACAGTGGCGTCAGCGAACCTCTCCCCTTGACGTCGCCACACCCGAGCCGGCCATCGTTAAAGGTCAGGGTGAACCCGGACTCATCGAAAACAAGACCGGCCCACTGTTGCCTTGTCCAGGTCACGTGCTCCCTGGCCAGTCATGCGGCGCACTCTGTGACGGTGACAGCACGGTCGGACGGCCGGTCTCCGTGACCTCAAGTTTGCCTCATGTAGCCGTCTTCTCACCGTGCTGCAGCTGATGTTAGCACCTGTTGCGTCCCTTAGCTGACCCATCAGGTCACGCAGTGGATGCCCTTTCCTCAGGACGGAGAGGGCAAGTAGCGGTCTTGCTGTCTTGTCGTTACTCTGGGTCGACCCGTGTGACGCTTTCCTGACTGCTCCAGTCTCATTGAAGCGCTCCAGCAGTCTCTGGATTGTGGAATGCGACACTTCAAGTGTCTAGCAACTTCCGCTGCGCTAGGCCTTCATTCAAGCAGAGCGAGGGCTCTCCCCGCTGCTCATCCGTCATCCGTCGTCTTGCAAGCATGGTTAAAACGAACCAAGAACGGGTCCTTTTATCCTCGTCTGCGGGCAACTTTGAATGGAGTAGTGTTCAAAAAGGGCTTGCCTTGCACGTGCAAAGCGAATTTTGTCGCTACCTTGCCTGCGTCGTCAGAGAGACCCTGCTGAAGATTCGACATTTCGTGTGGAAATTGTCTTCCTTGGGCCGCCCATTGCAAATCGGGAAATCCCAAACACGTGCAAAAGGAACTGCAATGTTGTCTGAGCTCTTATCCATTCAGTTACGGCAACGAATTGGAGAAAAGAGTAAGAGAAAATAGGTTATTCTCCTTTCAAAAATTGACTCAAAAACGTTCCTGGCCCTTCAATAATGACGTGTAGTATTACCGTGTGACGAGCCGTTGAGCATCAGACACCTCTTCCTTGATCGCTGGGACTTGTACGTGTGAGGCATAAAAAACACTAAACGCGGATTCCTTAAAGAATCTTTTCCTAGACGTCCCTCCTCATGCAATTTTCCAGTTTTTACTGGAAGGGTCAGGCCATTGTAACAATCTCCATTTTTCCCAGATTGTGTATTAGTTCTTGAGATCACTGTAACCTTGAAGCTGCGGTTAAAAGAAAGATGTTTATCGAGGACAGTGGTACACTTGTCACTACAGGGAAAGCAGAATGCAAAAATTGTAAAATTCTTGAGAAAATGCGGTTCACAAGAGATTCACCTGATATAACTTTACGTCTGTTTTTCTTTAATGGCATTTTAGATTGGAAGGTAAACGTTTTTTAAATTTTTTTTATTGTAACGGGTTGTTTTTGACGTGGCCTGATACGGCTTTAGTAGTCGGCGGGGCTATAAGCAATATGAAATGAACTGAGATGCGTTTTGATGACGATGATGATTATGTGATGTAAATTTTATATTGTATAGATTGTGATAGCTATTCCATTATTGTATAAATTGCAATCTTGATGAGAGCGATATTGCTTTTGGTTCAGCTGGGCTGGAAGCAGTGCGAACTTGACAACGATGACGATAATGGTGATACAATGGTAATTGTTGTGAAGATATTCATAACAATGATATTACTAATAGTAATGACTACTGTGATAGTAAGGGTACCGGTAATAGTGATAACGTTATTCACTGACCTCTTCAAACTTTAGGTAATCTCTGGTGACGTCAGGAACCGATCTTTTATGTCGTTGTCTCTTCACAAAGTCTCTGTGTAGCTCACTGAAACAGTCGTTGAAGGAACAGTTAAGTGGTCATTCTTCACTTCGAGGGGTGGAAGGGTCAGGCCATTGTAACAATCTCCATTTTTCCCAGATTGTGTATTAGTTCTTGAGATCACTGTAACCTTGAAGCTGCGGTTAAAAGAAAGATGTTTATCGAGGACAGTGGTACACTTGTCACTACAGGGAAAGCAGAATGCAAAAATTGTAAAATTCTTGAGAAAATGCGGTTCACAAACCTCTCCCCAGAAATATTAGGCCGTTTTGGTCGGTGCACACACACACACACACACACACACACACACACACACACACACACAACACACACACACACACACACACACACACACACACACACACACACACACACACTGTACATATATATATATATATATATCTATGTCACATACATATAACATAGTGGTATATAACCGCGTCGTACCTTGTGTACATTAACGTTTATTGACCTGGTATACACGCGCACAAGCATCCACATAAACCACCGTACCTTGTATTTCTCTGTACATGACAGCATTACACTAATCATTTCTAATTACAATGCATACATACAAGTAACCTGCATCACACGCGACACAATTACGTGAGAAATCTGGTAACGTAGATTGGAATAACAGTAACAAACTTTTCCAAATCCACCCTAGTCTGAAAGAAATTCTCCCATCTGCATGCAGGAAACGAAGAAAAATACTAGCGATGTTGGTTATCGACGAGTTCATACATCCTCTAATAATAATAATATTATTAAATTAAATATAGCGCAAATCTTGGTAAAAATCAATCTAAGCGCGAACTACACTTACGCACCGCGCAACATACGTCCAACACCACAACATGCTTATAAATGGGAAAAAGAATAAAAGCAATGGAAAATATAAGACATATTATATCAAATTATATATACAGTGCGATTACCCCTCCGAGCGGAGTACTGCACTACAGAGGGGGGTTGAGTGAGGTCAGGATTTTATGCAGAAAGATAAGGTCATGTTTTGAGAGCGGACTTGGAGACAAAAGTAGTGTAGAGACCATAGAGAGGAAGTTTGTTCCAGGAAGTGGACCTGAGCGTAAAGAAAGGCTCTGGACCATAGGTATTGAGCTTGGGTGCGTGAAAGCGAAAAGCAAAGGATCGTAGGCTGAATGGGGTAACTCGTGAGGGAACAAGATTCTCATTTAGGCTTGACCAGGTAATCGGGGGCTGCGAATTGAGTCTTGTAGCACATGGTGTCTAGTATTGTACTGTATGCGCTTTGATACAGGGAGCCAGTGAAGTTTGTCAGGAGAGGAGATAGTGGCAGCTTTTTCTTTTTGAGTACAAGGCGTACAGCATTGTTTGAATGCCTGTAGATGTGAATGGTGGAGGCAGGAAGACCAGGCAGGATGAATTGCAATAGTCAATGCGAGACATTATGAATGGATGAACATGTTTGCATTGTTTACAAGAGATACTTCTGATCAAGCTTATACGAGGAGTGAAGTAGCAAGATCTGGCAGTTTGAGAAGAAACAAAGTTTTCAATGGATAGGGAGAGTCAAGCTAACAAAGGTTTTTAGCTGAATCAGAAATTGGGACTGAATTGGTTACATAATGGGTAGAAGAGGATGGACAGCTGAGAAAGTTTCTTGAGGCCAATGAGGATAGTTCGTCTGTCGTCATTAAGCTGAAGTTTTGAACGTCATCCAGTTCTTAATGTCCGAGTAACTACTCATTGCGCGAGTCAAGACGCCTGTATATTGTTGGTGTGTTCACTGTCTAGATTGGTGTCATCAGCATAGAAGTGTTGTTTTTATGATGGGATGATTATGGTTGTGGGACAGGGGGGATGGTTAAAGAGTGAAGACAGGGCCAAGGACAGATCCTTGTGGAACCCCAAGTACAGTTATATGGATTAGAGAAGTCCATATATATAATAATATATATTTATATATATATATATATTATATATATATATATATATATATATACATCCATATGTATATACTGGGTTGGGGGAATATTTCCTTGGAAAGAACAATGTTTATTGAGAAGAATCTTGTTTACGTTTAGGACAGAAATGTCAACAGTTATTACGTCAATCACCCAGTGTTACTGTTCAGCATATTAATGATCCATTCTGTAGCTGATTTTGAAATCAGCCAAGTTGATTAGTTTATTTGCTGATCATCGAACCAGTTAAAATTTGAATGTGAAAAAAAAGCCTAGTCATATTCTAAAAGAATTACATAGTACACTCGGTTTCTTTCTAATGCATTTTGTTCTGGGTTGGTTTGTGCAGTGTGTTTTTCCAAGTTGTATCCCATTTTCAGTAGTTTCCTTTATGCAAGGAGTGATGGACTGTATTCCGCCATCATACAACAGTAGATGAATAACTTTACAAGTAAATGATCGAATGTATTATCACTTATGAATTCTTAGTCTTCTCCAAATAGTGCAACATTTTCTGTAGGTAAGAAACTTACTGCCAGTACTGTACATTTTTCTTTAAATAATTTTTCCAATCCCCCCCTCCCCCAAATCCTCTCACTTGCCCATATTGCCAGGATGTATTCAGTACTGTCCGTCTTGTGTTTATTCCGATTTCTTTTTGAAAAAAATGGTGGTTGGAATAATTCTGTGTACAATCCCAATCAGCCATGTTATTATTTTCGTATATTTTGTTTGGTGTATCTTTAGGAAACAGGCTTCCCAGGGTATTTAAGATGATAATTTTGGCTTCCATTTTCTGCAGCACTTTGGTTTCCTTATATCATTAATCCGTGTCTTGCAGTACTCTTTGATTGCCTCTTGTTACAGAGTATATTTTGTTTAAAGCTGCCTTTGCGTTATCACTTGTATCAAGAATGTTCTATTAGCAATAACACAATTGGAATAGGTATAGTCTGTTAATATTTCATGATGAATTTGTAAGTCATTGTTTACCCTTTACGATAGAAGAAATCTGAGAGACCTTGTTGAAATCTAAATGGAAGACAGGTAAAATGGGTATACATTGAAGGATCGAGAGTTAGAGCGAAATTTCGTATTTGCTCTGTTTCTTGGCATTTAGGGAGACTACGGCTCAGAATGATAATTGAAGTTATTGCACTCATCAGTTTGACTAGACGACTTCTTTGGAAGAATCAGAGCTGGTAATGTTGTGTGGACATTTGGCTTCAAGAATCATGTTAACGAAGTTTCTCTCTTGGACGTATCATTATTTTTGACTGTTCTCCAACATCGTTCAGCTGGACACTGCTTTTGTTTTGTTTTAGTATATTAACTATTGGTAGAGCCGTGGCTGTCTCATCTAGTAATGCTGATGTTGATTGGGACACAGTGTGGTTAATAGTGAGTGGAAGCACCATGGTGTACACCGTGTGACGAGCCGTTCAGCATCAGACACCTCCTCCTCGATTGCTGAGACTTGCACGATGTGAGACAAAAGCACTATACGGCGGACTCCTTAAAGAACCTCTTCCGAGACGTCCCTCCTGATGCAAAAAAAAAAAAATCCATTTTTTGCAAGAGATCACAATACATTTCACCTGATGTGATTTTACGTCTGTTTTTCTATAATCGCATTTCAGATTTGCAAGGTTGACGGTGAGCATGGTATTTAACTGTTGTCTTTTATTTTAACGGGTTGTCTATTTTTTTGTCTTTTTTTTTTTACGTGGTGCTAGTCCTGATATGGCTCTAGTGGTCGGCTGGGCTATAAGCAATATGAACTAAACTGTTTGTCAGTGCTAATGGGTGTAGTCCCGTGAGATAACCATTGTTATTGACATGGGACTCGGTGGAAATCCGATCTACGTTTTGTTCAACACGTTTTTGGCCTTTTATTGAGAGAAAGACTCGGAGTATCGTTGAGATGGCGACAAGATCCAGCGCCCATTTTGACACCTTTTTTTCACACATCTCTGTGGTTTTTCCGTTTCAACTTGTCAGTGTTGTAATTATGCAATACAGACAATACAGCATGGTTTATTAACCAAAACTAAACAATGACTTTGTAATAAAATGACATTAGAGCGAACCATAATGTTTTGTAATAAAATGACATTAGAGCGAACCATAACTGACCACCATATAGAAGCGATAAAGAACAAGATTTGAACCCTGAGGTAACCACGACACCACACATGTCAAATGACATGGGACTAAGAGTTCTCTAAATAGTGATCAGATAATGTTTTACTTCGGATAAAATATTTGTATTTTCTTTGGCAAAGACATCACCAGTGCTGTCCATATGAGATTCAACTCTGTGCTAACATATCCAAGTCAAGAAATAACCATTATTTTCATGCGAATCTGTTTTTTTTTAAAAGTTTTTGTTTTGTTTTATTTGTCGAAAAACACTTTTGTTTTGGAAATTGAGTTGTGTGCGGTGAATCATGATTGTCTGCTATAGGGAAGAAAGAAAGGACAGATTTGAACCTTAAGATAACCACTACACTACCGTTGTCGTTAAAACCCCCTTCCCACTATGAGCGAAATGACGGAGTGATCGTGTTTTTGGGCCTAAAAATTCGTTAAAGTTCTCGATGAATCCTGTAGCATTCCCACTACCAGACCCTTTCACTCCTAGCCAGCTTTGAGTGATTGTGCACGGTCAGATCACTCCGTGGTCGAGATTTGTGTTCAAACATGTTTAAACACAAGTGGCACCTACTGCATCCATCGTGTCCAATTTGCATACCGCGGGAAAATTTTCGGTTGCGTGCGAGCCTTGCCAGCCACAGTCTGAGGCGAGGCGAGGCCGCGCGGGCGATTGTATTCCAATATGAGTGACTTGGCATTTTTTGGATTGAAATGGTCTCGACACGCAATAACTCCGGAGTCATCGTGTTTTTGTTGGACTTGTTTGGATTTTTATGAAATAAAGTGGTCTAGGTCCGTGTGTATGTTTGTGTGTGTTTGTGTTTGTATGTGTGTCGAAAAGTATCTAGATGTGTATGTTGATTGTTTTTTCTTTGTTTTCATGTGATATGTATGTGAGTGTGTGTCGTATGTGTTTGCTTGTGTTGGTTTTGGGTGTGTGTCGAGTGTGTTGATTGTGTGTTGCCACATGATTCTGGAGTCATGTTTGTTGACTCTGGTGTGATTGACACAGTATGTTTTTGGCTATAAAAGCGGTGTTCCCAGCAAGCCAGTTCAGTTCGTCACAACTTGTTTGCTGCTGGAATTCACGATGTATGCTGCTCTGGTTGCGTGGCACACAAGGCATGTACACCACCAAGATCAAGGCCAAGACCAAGATCAAGAACAAGGCCCTCGAGTCCACCGGAGACGACAACAAGCAAGAAGGCGTTTCTGGGTCCGACCCTATCTGTTGGAGGAGAGGAGGAGGGCTCTGGGACACTACTACACCCTCCCTGGATGCTGAGATGCGTGATCGTGACATTGAACTCTTCAGGAACTACACACGCATGCCTCCTCAAGTCTTCTTTGAGATTCTTGATCTCATCACCCCAGCCCTGACAAAGCAAGACACGACTTTCAGGCTGGCCCTGGAGCCTGGACTCAAGCTGGCAGTGACCCTGCGTTTCCTGGCAGTAGGTGATAACTACAGGTCACTGAGCTATGCCTTTGCAGTGGGCATGTCCTCGATCTGTCGTTTCCTGCCTGAAGTTTGCGATGCCATTGTGGATGCTCTGAGACCTGAAGCCTTTCCAAGGGGGCTCGATGCTGACGGATGGAAGGCCAAGGCAGCCCAGTTCTGGGAGAGGTGGAACATGCCCCATTGCATTGGAGCCATTGATGGAAAGCACGTGTCCATTCGCAAGCCCTACAACTCAGGCAGCGAGTACTACAATTACAAGGGCTTCTTCTCCATCCCATTCCTGGCGCTTGTTGATGCAGAATACCGCTTCTTGTGGATTGAGTCTGGAGCCAAAGGCTGCATGGGGGATGCCCAAATCTTTGGAGATTGCCCCTTCAGACAGCGTCTGGATGATGACGAGATGAATCTTCCTCCTCCAAGCCCCCTCACTGATGACCCAGAGGACGACGTTCTGGTACCATACTTCATGGTGGCAGATGATGCATTCCCAAGCAAGACCTACTGCGTCAAGCCCTACTCCAGGAGGAATCTGGAACCCAAGGAGTTGATATTCAACTACCGTCTTTCCAGAGCACGCAGGGTAGTGGAGAATGCATTTGGTTTCCTGGCAACCAGATTCCGCTGCCTCCTCAAGGTCCTGGAGTTGGGGCCTAGAACTGTACGCAGTGTGATCAACTGCACTGTTGTACTGCACAACATCATGTTGTCAAGGGTCCCACCAGAACGTCATGTCTTTGACAGGGAGGACAACAACCACGTAGTCATCAGGGGCAAGTGGAGGGACCACATCATCTGGCCTGAAGTCGCCCAGCCTGGTCCTCGACGTGCAACCAATGAAGCACTCCAGGTGAGAATCAATCTCACAAACTTCTTTGGCAGTCCTCAAGGCATCGTGCCATGGCAGTGGGACAGAGCACAGGTCCGAAACCCACAGCCAGAGCCTCCTGCGCCCCGTTCGACCTTGGTCTGACACTGATGAGTCTGATTGATCTTGGTGGTGTCAAGCATCCTGTCTACATATAGATCCTCTTCAGGACCACGAAAACTTTAATAATAATCAACTCTCTCTCTTTATCTCTGTCTGTGCCCCCCTCCCCCAAACAATTAACCCATTGCTTCAATCCAGGCACTTCAGTAGGCTCACTCTCCCTCTCTCTCCCTCTCTCCCTCTCTCTATTTTTTTTTAAGACCTCAGTTGCATGCAGGGTTGCTACTAAAGCCACATGGTTATTTTCTTTTCGCTTATTTTCCACGATTAAAGTTTGTGACTGAGCGTCCCTTCTGCATTGGTCTGGTGTCTGTATGTGTTTTTAAATGTAAAAATGGACCAAAATTGAACTTTAATATCATGGTTCATTTACATCTGTCTGCGTTTGTTTGACCTTCCGAGGTTTGTGCATTGCTTGCATGCTATGGAGTGCCAAATATACAGAAACTTTATTGCATTTAGTGATAGAACCACTCTCTCTCTCTCTCTCTCTCTTGCTTGTGGGTGTGTGTGTGTGTGTGTGTGTGTGTTTTGAAAAGCAGTGGAGCAGTGGAGTCTTCCTGCTACTGGAAGACTCCTGCATGTATCTGGAAGTCAACATCCCCCAAGCCGCTGATGTTGAGGAGATCTGGGCCAGCCCATTCAGGTGTGGAGGAGCGAGTGGCCTGTCCTGGAGTGGCAGACACTTAACCTCCCGTTGGAGCGTCACTGGGCATGGGCACGGTCAAGGCTGCATCAGGCCATGAAGAGCAGCCAGGTTTGGTTTGTGCTTGTGTTGGAGGAGTGGCATAACTTGGAGGA